>OX422222.1:242375648-243575648 GCA_949130495.1 Sambucus nigra
CAAATGGCAACTAAACCGGGGAAAAACGTGATCCATAACGTCTTTTTTGAAAGAAAATATGAAAAAATCAATTTGCAACGGGTGACCCAATAGAAAAAACTAACTAGGAAATCAAAGGTTTGATTTGGATAAAGAAAAGTCAAGGAAATTTGGCCTAAAATGATAACCCTAAGGTTACCTAACATGTTTTCATAGTTTGGGTTACCCTATACACTAAGTGTTGTATGATGTGCGTACAGTGTAGGCCTACATAGATTATATAGGTAAAATGAGTTGACTTAATTATAGACAATACACTTAAAGAAAAAAGTTAAGATAATTAGCATGGAATATTATTATTAAGATTCTCCAGTTTCTATTCACCTATGGGATGGATGCATATGTTTTTATGTAATCATGCTGAGTTATCTAATGCTAAATTTTGCTTTTGATACATACATATTGGATGCTTGCTGAATTTTAATTTGAAAGGCCCTAATATATTTGTTATTAGATTTTAGGCATTATAAATTTACTATATCTTTTTTTTGCCTACTAGAAAAACAAAAGAAGAACTATATAGAAATAGGGAATCCATGCACTGGTTGTTAATATCTAAATTGATTATTATGTTTCTCTGTTAAGTGTTTTATAAATGATTTTTGTTGGTTTAGGTTTTGCGTTTGGTAGAAGCTTATTTAGCGATCATCGAATTACCGGACAAAAAATCAGATGCTTGGTTGTACAATCCATTTATTGAAGTTATACCATTTCTAAAACTTTTGTTTATGCTTTAGGATTTCACTGGAGTTCTAGTTGTGGTCGACCTTGTTTGTATGCAAGATGCTATGAACAGGCTTGGTGGTGACTAAAAAAAAATCAATCCATTGGTATATCATTCTCCCTTCAATTTGGATTATAAAATGTAATTGGATATCACATGTCAAGGAAATTATTCTTTACCAATGATCATCCTTCTATTTTAACTTTTCAAACTGCATATAAGAACCCTTCTATTAGATTATTCATTAGTACCTGCATTGCCATCTATATTTGGTATTTTGTTATACTAGAATTCTAGTCTTTATGCTAGAACAGCAGAGCGACATTTTGCCCTTCAATGTTATGGGTTTCCTTATATTTCTTATCACATGTTATAAGATCTAAAATTCTTACAGGTGTCAATAGACCTTATTATTTATCATTCAGTTCAGGTCGACGTATTAAGAACGGAGAATGCAGTGCAGGACAATATGAACCTTGAATTCTAGAGGAATAATGGGAGGTTTTCTTTTCTTAAATGGGGATCAATTGCCTTCCTCAATATGCTTGTGGTTCCTCCTGTTTATGGTATTTTCCACCAGGTAAAAATTAGTATCTTTGATTGCATTGAGGATGATTTTATATATGAAGTTTTAAAAGTCACCCTTAAAATATTGATTGCAAACGTTTGCAGTTTCTTTGTCATTTTGTGAGCCTCCCTGGGGCATCATAATATTTACCTTTTGAGTCTCAATTCATGGTAATATAATCTGTTAAATTTAGGGTATATCCTCCCCGCCCCTAAATAATAAATAAAAGGAAAAGGAAATATTCATACACATGTATAATCTGTTTATTTTACCATCTCTTTGCTTTGGGTCTTCAGTTCTACATCGTCTTTGTCATTTTAATTATGGCTTCTTAATTTCATGACATTTTATTTAGTGATTTGGTACTCAACATGTCTCTATGATAACTTGTCAGGTCAATCTAGAATACCTTAGACATGTTTTCGACACTAATGGCATTATTTACCCTGATAGTGTGGTGAGAATAGATTCCCACACAACTGTATGATTAATGGGATAGGAGTTGCTAGCTGGGGAATTATAGGTATTGAAGCGAAAGAAATAATGCTTGTCCAAGTATATTTTTCATGATAGTGACCTTCCTTTACGTTCTTCAGTTGTGTATCTCATCCTTCTCAATTTTTTGAATGTAATGTAGTGGCGATATTGGTCATACGTGTTACTACACTTGAATACGAGCTTTCTTGCACGAATTGTAAACTGTTACCTTTCCTTCAAAGATGAGACTTCTGGAATATCTAGGTTGATGTAAACTTTGGTCACATTTGTTGACGAGAGTGAGTAAATACCCGTTAAATAGGATATTAGAAAATAGTTTGAAGTCAATGTGTCTCTTATTAAATGAGAATTATAATTTTTTATTAAATTATTATGTGATGTTGAGAAATAAAGTGATATATGTCAGAATATCTATGCATAAACTATATGTTATTGGAATGACCAAGCTATTAACATAGTTTTTAAATATATGATAAATGAGAAAAGTTAACATCAAGTGTTGATGTAATTGGATCCATGGATGCGTTACTACATGATAGAACTTACTAATTATAATTTATACCAAGCATGGATTTCAGGAAAATGTGACCGATTTCTTTTTCCAATATTCAACATAGAGTGTAATAGTTATGCCACTCCATGAATATGATAGTAGTAGATGTTTAGTACTAAGACTGAGTTATGTTACTTAAGCAGAGGTATAAGGTTTAGATATTAAGATGGAGAAGAAGCAATGTGTGATTTGTTATAAGGAAGCATAACTGGAAATTATATATAATCATAAACTATGCTCATAAATAAAATGATAATTTGAAAGAAATTGATAATTTAGTTGATTTTTTAGTCAGATGATTTTCCGTGTGAATTTGTTCACGTGATTCAGTGAGCAGATCGAGAGAATTAAGTATTTCACTTCAAATACTAAAATTTCTATGTAACATATATATATATAATTCTATATTTGAAATATTGAATATGTCAGTGTATGTATTATTATTACATGTAATAATCATATACTAATTTTATATCCAAAGCAGGCCTTATGTTTTGAAAATAGATGGGCATTAGTCCCGTATACATATAACCTCAAGATTTAATGAAAGAAAACATTCTCACTAAAAGATTTGGTCAGTTGCCAATAGTGACGTATTAGCAAACTACTAGAAGCTCAGTAAAACATTAGGGTCCAATCTATTTTGGCAACAACTTAAAACTATATTGGCTTAACGATGGCTGTTGGGACATACACACTGATGAACACGCCCACCAGTGACACACACACACACAGTGTACACATACCTCTAATCTGATTAATTTGATTAAGTAATGATAAAATTTGATTAATTTATTTGTTGAAAGGTCCTGCTTTTTTTTTCACTCAATAAATTCTTGAAAGTTGTTCATGGTGTCATATTGGCGAAGTTTATATAAATATTTTTCACCCTGGATTCGTACATTACAGTAATATGTCTAGAATTCTGTATTGGTGACTATCAATGTTTGTGTGTGCATGCACTATGTGTATTTGATTTAGTACAACAGGTATTATAGTCGGTTTAGGTACTATTGGAGGTAATAATGTGGACAAGATCTATTATAGTACACTAGTTGATTTTTTAAAATTTGTTGATCATGACTACTTCAATAGTATTGCAGATAGTTATTTTCTGTTGTGTTAAGTTTGCAGATGGTTATTTTCTGTTAGTTTCAGAACCTATATATGGTTTTTCACTATCTATAGTGGCTTCTCGCTTTCGATTTTAGAGATATAATACTTGGTTACAATCGAATTCTAATCATTTGGGAAGCATACATAAGTAGGGAGACATAAGGAGGTGTGTCCTATTTTTATGGAGTATCAATAAATCATCAATACAGTAGTTTAATATGACCAAACTTATTCTTATAATTTCAAGCAAAAAAATGGTATGCTTTGTTTGCATTTCATACAATACATGCTCTATTTGCATTAAAGCAGTATAGTTGAAACTTGAATATGATAGTTTGGATGGTCCTCATTAATATTTATTTATTGTCAATCTTCTTTTCATCGGATTTGAATGTTGGTTTCGAATCAATGTCTCACTACATGTGTATTTAAATTTGATGTTTTCGGATTTGAAGAAAAGCTTTTGCATTTTAGTTAGTTGCTTTAAAATATGCATTTCAAAATTTACTGTCAATCTTATTTTCCTTGAATGCAAATGAGATCAGGACCAAGATTTTTATCCACAATGTTAGAGATTGTATGGTTGTTGAGTTTTCTATTAGCATAACAAATAGGAACTGATACTGAACCGAGCCACACCGCAACAGTGCAACCACCACCACCACTGTGTTGTGCTATTTTGAGTAATCACCTACCCCCGCGTTGTGCGCGTTAAAGCCTAATGACTAAGTTGAGGAAGATGAATTGTCCCTCAGGTCATCGTGGATGTTTATTTTGGTACATTGCCATAGCCGTTTCTGATTGGTTTGATTTTTATTATGATGATTACAAGCTTTACAAACATTAGTTTTCTTAAATGTGGGTTTCAAGATAACTGCACAAGTTGCAGACATTCTCATGTCTCATGACAACATTAAGTACCATCAAAATAAACGAATATATGAATATACATGTTCATGATTCTATGATACTTCTTTACCATCTCCCACATCCAACCTATATTTTTTCAATGGATTTTTGGTATTCACGCTTCAGGGTACAAAAAGCTGAGCATCCAAAAATCGGAGATAAAAAGCGTGTACTCTCTTCAATCTAAAAAATGAAAGCTAAGTGGCGACTCTCAACATTGTTATTCCAAAAGAAATCCTGAAAATGAGAGAACAAAGTAAGATGGAGTAGGGAAACCACTACCACCGTGTTGTGCTGTTTTGAGCAATCACCTCCCCCTGTGTTGTGCGCGTTGAAGCCTAATGACGAAGTTGAGGAAGATGAATTGTCCCTCAGGTCATCGTGGATGTTTATTTTGGTACATTGCCATAGCCGTTGCCGATTGGTTTGATTTTTTTTTTATGGTGATTACAAGCTTTACAAACATTAGTTTTCTTAAATATGAGTTTCAAGATAACTGCACAAGTTGCAGACATTCTCATGTCTCATGACAACATTAAGTACCCGCAAAATAAACGAATATATGAATATACATATTAATGATTCTATGATACTTATTTACCATCTCCCACATCCAATCTCTATTTTGGCAATGGATTTTGGGTATTCACGCTTCAGGGTACAAAAAGCTGAGCATCCAAAAATAGGAGATAAAGAGCATATACTCTCCTCAATCTAAAAAATGAAAGCTAAGTGGTGACTCTCAATATTGTTATTCCAAAAGAAATCCTGAAAATGAGAGAACGGAGTAAGATGGAGCAGGGCATCTCAAATATGAAAATAACTATCCAAGTGTATCCAGCAGTCCCCTTTTTGGTTTTCGATCCAAAACAACCATGGGTGATTGGTCCAGCAGCAACATATTATCATATCCTTATGCCACTACACCAAAAACAGCATTTTGGCACACCCTGATATTAAAAATCTGGCACGGTTTAAAAATGTGCCAGATTTTGGCACGGTTTAATAGAAATTTGGCACACTTTAAAACAGTGCCAAAATTTGGCACTGTTTTAAAGTGTGCCAAAATTGAATACACTTTACTAGGATATAAAATACCTCAAAATTTTGGGACATTTTAGTTTCCCTCTTCTCTCTCCTTCTTTGTCTTCTCCCCCGCTCTCCCCCGCTCTCCCCTCTCTCTCCACCAAAAGCCCAAGCCCTACCATCGGGTCACCAAAAACCCAAGCCCTACCATCCGCTCTCCCTCGCTCTCCCCGCTCTCCCCCTCTCTCCCCTGCTGCGTCGGCCCTATTCCTCATCGGGTCACCTCCCCCCTTGGGTTAATCCCCTGCTGTCGCCCCTATTTTTCGGGTTTATCCTCCTCGGGTCACCTCCCCCGCTCCCCTGGTTTCGGGTTTTTGATATTCCGGTGTCGTGGTGTCCCTTCCCGCGACCTCGTGTTTTCTCGGTTTGAGGTATTTTATCCGGTGTCGTAATTTCCTTCCTTTATAAGTATTATATATATATATATATATATTGATATATATATATACTGATTTATATCATATATACTGACTAGTGGATGCCCGTGCCCGAGGGCACGGCGATAAATTTGCCCCCGTGATAAAAAAAAAATTGAGAAAAAAAAATTAAAAATAAAAATAGTTAAAAAAAAATTGAGAAAAAATAAAAAAAATTTGAGAAAAAATAAAAAATAAATAAAAAATATAAATTAATAAAAGAAAAAAATATTTAAAAAATTAAAAAAAAATAGTTTAAAAAAATGAGAAAAATATTTAATAAAAAATATAAATTTACACGTATTTAAAAAAATACATGTATTTATAATAGTATAATAGTATTTATAATAGTATATATATAACACACAAAAAAAAAGAAAAAAAATAACTTTTAGCATGACATTTCATGTATGGGCATGAAAGAGAAAAATGTCATGCATAAAAAAAGTGAAGATATTTTGGCAAAATTTTCAAAAACCATGCTCCTTTATTATATGGATATATAAATATAAAATCATATATACTAACTGATATATAAATATAAAATATATACTGATTTTTATATATATATATATATATATATATATATATATATATATATATATATATATATATATATATATATATATATATATATATATATATATATACTGAGGTGGAATTAAATCTAATATATACTGATTTTTGGAATGTGGAGATAACTTTTCAATAGTCCAGTTTAGGAAAGAGAAAGCCATGTGCAGCTAACATTTTCAGTCTTGAGGTGGGTGATATAGGAGGTGATTGTGTTTTCTTGGCAAGATCTGATATGGGGGTGATGGGATTTCCAAGCACTTGAGGTGATTGTGTTCTCAAAGGCCCAGTCAGGGCACACTCCCTCCAAGGCTGTTGTCGCCCCTCTAAGGTATTTCTCATATTAATTTTTTGAATGGGTTTTTTGTTTTGCAACAAAATGCATTTTTTTTGCACAAAAATGGTTCAATGTGCACAAAATGCATTTTAGGGCATAATAATCTCATATTAATATTTAAGTGTTTAAATGCTAATTGTGCCTGTTCATGTTTGTGACAATGTTAATGTGCACATAGAGGGGTAAAGCTTGGATAGTCCAATTGTTAGCTGTGGCCTGTTTCTCGCTAGCAACAAAAATGGAGGAGATTGAAGTGCCTCCCATTGTTGATTTACAGGTGAGAGAAAAATTAATGTGAATATTTATTTATTTCATTATATATTGATCCATTTTCCTTTCTGATATGTTCTTATATGTAATGGACATATGGATTTTTGTGAGTAGGTAGGAGATCCCAAATTTTTATTTGAAGGCAAAACCATACAAAGAATGGCGCTTCTTGTTTTGAGAACCTTGAATGGAGATCCCAAGTTCTTTCATAGACTACTTTCTTAAAAAGATTAACCATGATCATCTTCCATCACAATCTTTGATCTCTAGATCAATTCAATACATCTTAAGCACAATCAAAGGTAGATTATTCACTATATATATAATAAAGCACAATATAACGCGTGTCCTAATGGCACATAATGATACCTAATTATACTTATAAAAGGGACATGTTATCAATTTCACACACGTGTGTGTATAATCATATATGGGTACTGTAATATTAAAGAGTTTGATCCAGTGCTCGGTGGGAATTGAATGCAGGTATTGGGGAGGTTTGAAGATCAAAAGGCCAGCATAGGCTGCCAGTGATTTGTTTTTTTTTTTTTTTACAAATGTTCAACTCAGGCCAGTTCCATCCAATCTTAATCAAGTTACTACAGGTAACCATTATTTAGTACCCATTCATTAACCTTTTAAAATGCAATAAATTATTTCTACTCAATATTTATAGTTTATCTTTTTCATTCTATATCTGATCATTCCTTTTAAAGTTTGAAAATCACTTCATGGCTTACTTTATGAGCATATTTAGTTAAATTGGTGGAAGGGACTTGCTGGTGGTTTGGTTTTGGAATTTGCTGTTGCTGTTGAGTTTATATTAAATGTTAAAACATGTTGGATTTAACGAATAAACAAATGAAACTATGTCAAAATTTTCTAAAATCCATAAACGTTCAAAATTGATTAAAAACATACCGTTAGAGAATATGACGATATATGACGATATAGGAGGCACGAACACCTCGCACGGGACCAATGTAACTTGTAGGAACTGACCGCGTAGCTCCGGGTCTCCCGGTTTGAGAGTATGACGATAATCTGGAAAAATCACACTTAGAGTTAAAAACATGCCATTAAAGGGTGAAAACCCAAACCAACCCCCAAACAATCCCGTAGGAGGCACGAACACCTCGCACGGGACCAATGTAACTTGTAGGAACTGACCGCATAGTCTCGGGTCTCCCGGTTTGATAGTATGACGATAATTTGCAAAAATCACACTTAGAGTTGAAAACATGCCGTTAAAGGGTGAAAACCCAAATCAACCGCCAAACGACCCCGTAGAAGGTACTAACACCTCGCACGGGAACAATGTAACTTGTAGGAACTGACCGCGTAGTCCCGGGTCTCCCGGTTTGATAGTATGACGATAATTTGCAAAAATCACACTTAGACTTAAAAACAAGCCGTTAAAGGGTGAAAACCCAAACCAACCCCCAAACGACCCCGTAGGAGGCACGAATACCTCGCACGGGACCAATGTAACTTGTAGGAACTGTTCTCGTAGTCCCGGGTCGCTCGATTTGAGAGTACGACGATAATCTCCAAAAATCATACTTAGAGTTAAAAACTCGCCCTTAAAGGGTGAAAACCCAAACCAGCCCCCCAAACGATCTCGTAGAAGGCACAAACACCTCGCACGAGACCAATGTAACTTGTAGGAACTGATCGCGTAGTCCCGGGTCTCCCGGTTTGAGAGTATGACGATAATCTACAAAAATCACACTTAGAATTAAAAACAAGTCATTAAAGGGTGAAAACCCAAACCAGCCCCCAAACGACCCCGTAGGAGGCACAAACACCTCGTACGGGACCAATGTAACCTGTAGGAACTGACCGCGTAGCCCCGGGTCTCCCGGTTTGAGAGTATGACGATAATTTGCAAAAATCACACTTAGAATTAAAAACAAGTCGTTAAAGGGTGAAAACCCAAACCAACCCCCAAACGACCCCGTAGGAGGCACAAACACCTCGTACGGGACAAATGTAACCTGTAGGAACTGATCCCATAGTCCCCCATCTCCCGGTTTGAGAGTATGACGATGATTTGCAAAAATCACACTTAAGACTTAAAAGCAAGCTGTTAAAGGGTGAAAACCCAAACCATCCCCCCAAACAACCCCGTAGGAGGCACGAACACCTCGCACGGGACCAATGTAACTTGTAGGAACTTACCGCGTAGTCCCAGGTCACTCGGTTTGAGAGTATGATGATAATATGCAAAAATCACACTTAGAGTTAAAAACATGCCGTTAAAGGGTGAAAACCCAAACCAGCCCCCCAACGACCCCGTAGGAGGCACAAACACCTCGCATGGGACCAATGTAACTTGTAGGAACTGACCGCGTAGCCCCGGGTCTCCCGGTTTGAGAGTATGACGATAATCTGGAAAAATCGCACTTAGAGTTAAAAACATACCATTAAAGGGTGAAAACCCAAACCAACCCCCAAACGATCCCGTAGGAGGCACGAACACCTCGCACGGGACCAATGTAACTTATAGGAACTGACCGCGTAGTCCCGAATCTCCCGGTTTGATAGTATGACGATAATTTGCAAAAATCACACTTAGACTTAAAAACAAGCCGTTAAAGGGTGAAAACCCAAACCAACCCCTCATCGACCCCGTAGGAGGCACAAATACCTCGCACGGGACCAATGTAACTTGTAGGAACTGACCGTGTAGTCCCGGGTCTCACGGTTTGAGAGTATGACGATAATTTGCAAAAATCACACTTAGACTTAAAAACAAGCCGTTAAAGGGTGAAAACCCAAACCAGCCTCCCATCGACCCCGTAGGAGGCACAAATACCTCGCACGGGAGCAATGTAACTTTTAGGAACTGACCGTGTAGTCCCGGGTCTCACGGTTTGAGAGTATGATGATAATTTGCAAAAATCACACTTAAGACTTAAAAACAAGCCGTTAAAGGGTGAAAACCCAAACCAGCCCCCAAACGACCCCGTAGGAGGCACGAACACCTCGTACGGGACCAATGTAACTTGTAGGAACTGACCGCGTAGCCCCGGGTCTCCAGGTTTGAGAGTATGGTGATAATCTGGAAAAATCACACTTAGAGTTAAAAACATGCCGTTAAAGGGTGAAAACCCAAACCAGCCCCCCAACGACCCCGTAGGAGGCACAAACGCCTCGCACGGGACCAATGTAACTTGTAGGAACTGACCACATAGTCCCGGGTCTCCCGGTTTGATAGTATGACGATAATTTGCAAAAATCACACTTAGACTTAAAAAGAAGCTGTTAAAGGGTGAAAACCCAAACCAACCCCCGATCGACCCTGTAGGAGGCACAAATACCTCGCACGGGACCAATGTAACTTGTAGGAACTGACCGTTTAGTCCCGGGTCTCACGATTTGAGAGTATGATGATAATTTGCAAAAATCACACTTAGACTTAAAAATAAGCCGTTAAAGGGTGAAAACCCAAACAAGCCCCCAAACGACCCCGTAGGAGGCACGAACACCTCGCACGGGAGCAATGTAACTTGTAGGAACTGACCGTGTAGTCCCGGGTCTCACGGTTTGAGAGCATGACGATAATTTACAAAAATCACACTTAGACTTAAAAACAAGCCATTAAAGGGTGAAAACCCAAACCAGCCCCCAAACGACCCCGTAGGAGGCACGAACACCTCGCACGGGACCAATGTAACTTGTAGGAACTGACCGCGTAATCCCGGGTAACCCGATTTGAGAGTATGACGATAATTTACAAAAATCACACTTAACTTAAAAACAAGCCGTTAAAGGGTGAAAACCCAAACCAACCCCCCATCGACCCCGTAGGAGGCACAAATACCTCGCACGGGACCAATGTAACTTGTAGAAACTGAACGTGTAGTCCCGGGTCTCACGGTTTGAGAGTATGACGATAATTTGCAAAAATCACACTTAGACTTAAAAACAAGCCATTAAAGGGTGAAAACCCAAACCAGCCTCCAAACGAACCCGTAGGAGGTACGAACACCTCGTACGGGACCAATGTAACTTGTAGGAATTGACCGCGTAGCCCCGGGTCTCCCGGTTTGAGAATATGATGATAATCTAGAAAAATCACACTTAGAGTTAAAAACATGCCGTTAAAGGGTGAAAACCCAAACCAGACCCCCAACGATCCTGTAGGAGGCACAAACGCCTCGCACGGGACCAATGTAACTTGTAGGAACTGACCACGTAGTCCCGGGTCTCCCGGTTTGATAGTATGATGATATTTTGCAAAAATCACACTTAGACTTAAAAACAAGCCGTTAAAGGGTGAAAACCCAAACCAACCCCCGATCGACCCTGTAGGAGGTACAAATACCTCGCACGGGACCAATGTAACTTGTAGGAACTGACCGTGTAGTCCCGGGTCTCACGGTTTGAGAGTATGATGATAATTTGCAAAAATCACACTTAGACTTAAAAATAAGCCGTTAAAGGGTGAAAACCCAAACCAGCCCCCAAACGACCCCGTAGGAGGCACGAACACCTCGCACGGGACCAATGTAACTTGTAGGAACTGACCGTGTAGTCCCGGGTCTCACGGTTTGAGAGTATGACGATAATTTGCAAAAATCACACTTAGACTTAAAAACAAGCCATTAAAGGGTGAAAACCCAAACCATCCCCCAAACGACCCCGTAGGAGGCACGAACACCTCGCATGGGACCAATGTAACTTATAGGAACTGACCGCATAATCCCGGGTAACCCGATTTGAGAGTACG
This sequence comes from Sambucus nigra, assembly GCA_949130495.1. Lineage (NCBI taxonomy): Eukaryota > Viridiplantae > Streptophyta > Magnoliopsida > Dipsacales > Adoxaceae > Sambucus > Sambucus nigra. Next base: position 242,387,473 of record OX422222.1, read on the forward strand.
ACGATAATTTGCAAAAATCACACTTAACTTAAAAATAAGCCGTTAAAGGGTGAAAACCCAAACCAACCCCCCATCGACCCCGTAGGAGGCACAAATACCTCGCACGGGACCAATGTAACTTGTAGGAACTGAACGTGTAGTCCCGGGTCTCACGGTTTGAGAGTATGACGATAATTTGCAAAAATCACACTTAGACTTAAAAACAAGCCATTAAAGGGTGAAAACCCAAACCAGCCCCCAAACGACCCCGTAGGAGGCACGAACACCTCGTACGGGACCAATGTAACTTGTTGTGATTGACCGCGTAGCCCCGGGTCTCCCGGTTTGAGAGTATGATGATAATCTGGAAAAATCACACTTAGAGTTAAAAACAAGCCGTTAAAGGGTGAAAACCCAAACCAGACCCCCAACGATCCCGTAGGTGGCACAAACGCCTCGCTCGGGACCAATGTAACTTGTAGGAACTGACCACGTAGTTTCGGGTCTCCCGGTTTGATAGTATGACGATAATTTGCAAAAATCACACTTAGACTTAAAAACAAGCCGTTAAAGGGTGAAAACCCAAACGAACCCCCGATCGACCCTGTAGGAGGCACAAATATCTCGCACGGGACCAATGTAACTTGTAGGAACTGACCGTGTAGTCCCGGGTCTCACGGTTTGAGAGTATGACGATAATTTGCAAAAATCACACTTAGACTTAAAAACAAGCCGTTAAAGGGTGAAAACCCAAACCAGCCCCCAAACGACTCCGTAGGAGGCACGAACACCTCGCACGGGACCGATGTAACTTGTAGGAACTGACCGTGTAGTCCCGGGTCTCACGATTTGAGAGTATGACGATAATTTGCAAAAATCACACTTAGACTTAAAAATAAGCCGTTAAAGGGTGAAAACCCAAACCAGCCCCCAAACGACCCCGTAGGAGGCACGAACACCTCGCACGGGACCAATGTAACTTGTAGGAACTGACCGCGTAATCCCGGGTAACCCAATTTGAGAGTATGACGATAACTTGCAAAAATCACACTTAGACTTAAAAACAATCCGTTAAAGGGTGAAAATCCAAACCAACCCCCCATCGACCCCGTAGGAGGCACAAATACCTCGCACGGGACCAATGTAACTTGTAGGAACTGACCGTGTAGTCCCGGGTCCCACGGTTTGAGAGTATGACTATAATTTGCAAAAATCACACTTAGACTAAAAAATAAGCCGTTAAAGTGTGAAAACCCAATACAGCCCCCAAACGACCCCGTAGGAGGCACGAACACCTCGTACGGGACCAATGTAACTTGTAGGAACTGACCGCGTGGCCCCGGGTCTCCCGGTTTGAGAGTATGATGATAATCTGGAAAAATCACACTTAGAGTTAAAAACATTCCGTTAAAGGGTGAAAACCCAAACCAGCCCCCCAACGACCCCGTAGGAGGCACAAACGCCTCGTACGTGACCAATGTAACTTGTAGGAACTAACCACGTAGTCCCGGGTCTCCCGGTTTGAGAGTATGACGATAATTTGCAAAAATCACACTTAGACTTAAAAGTAAGCCGTTAAAGGGTGAAAACCCAAACCAACCCCCGATCGACCCCGTAGGAGGTGCTAACACCTCGCACGGGACCAATGTAACTTGTAGGAACTGACCGCGTAGCCCCGGGTCTCCCGGTTTGATAGTATGGCGATAATTTGTAAAAATCACACTTAGACTTAAAAACAAGCCGTTAAAGGGTGAAAACCCAAACCAACCCCCCATCGACCCCGTAGGAGGCACAAATACCTCGCATGGGACCAATGTAACTTGTAGGAACTGACCGTATAGTCTCGGATCTCACGGTTTGAGAGTATGACGATAATTTGAAAAAATCACACTTAGGCTTAAAAACAAGCCGTTAAAGGGTGAAAACCCAAACCAGCCCCAAAACGACCCCGTAGGAGACACGAACACGTCGTACGGGACCAATGTAACTTGTAGGAACTGACCGCGTAATCCCGGATAACCCGATTTGAGAGTATAACGATAATTTGCATAAATCACACTTAGACTTAAAAACAAGCTATTAAAGGGTGAAAACCCAAACCAACCACCAAACGACCCCGTAGGAGGTACGAACACCTTGCACGGGACCAATGTAACTTGTAGGAACTGACCGCGTAGTCTCGGGTCGCTCGGTTTGAGAGTATGACGATAATCTGCAAAAATCACTTTTAGAGTTAAAAACATGCCGTTAAAGAGTGGAAACCCAAACCAGCCCCCCAACGACCCCGTAGGAGGCACGAACACCTCGCACGGGACCAATGTAACTTGTAGGAACTGACCGCGTAGTCCCGGGTCGCTCGATTTGAGAGTATGACGATAATCTGCAAAAATCACACTTAGACTTAAAAACATGCCGTTAAAGGGTGGAAACCCGAACCAGCCCCCCAACGACCCCGTAGGAGGCACAAACGCCTCGTACGGGACCAATGTAACTTGTAGGAACTGACTGCGTAGTCCCGGGTCTCCCGGTTTGATAGTATGACGATAATTTGCAAAAATCACACTTAGACTTAAAAATAAGCCGTTAAAGGGTGAAAACCCAAACCAACCCCCGATCGACCCTGTAGGAGGCACAAATACCTCGCACGGGACCAATGTAACTTGTAGGAACTGACCGTGTAGTCCCGGGTCTCACGGTTTGAGAGTATGACGATAATTTGCAGAAATCACACTTAGACTTAAAAACAAGCCGTTAAAGGGTGAAAACCAAAACCAGCCCCCAAACGACCCCGTAGGAGGCACGAACACCTCGTACGGGACCAATGTAACTTGTAGGAACTTACCGCGTAATCCCGGGTATCCCGGTTTGAGAGTATGACGATAATTTGCAAAAATCACACTTAGACTTAAAAACAAGCCATTAAAGGATGAAAATCCAAACCAGCCCCCAAACGACCCCGTAGGAGGCACGAACACCTCGCACGGGACCAATGTAACTTGTAGGAACTGACCGCGTAATCCCGGGTATCCCGGTTTGAGAGTATGACGATAATTTAAAAAAATCACACTTAGACTTAAAAACATGCTGTGAAAGAGTGAAAACCCTAACCAGCCCCCAAACGACCCCGTAGGAGGCACGAACACCTCGCACGGGACCAATGTAACTTGTAGGAACTGACCGCGTAGTCCCGGGTCGCTCGGTTTGAGAGTATGACGATAATCTGCAAAAATCACACTTAGAGTTAAAAACATGCCGTTAAAGGGTGAAAACCCAAACCAGCCCCCAAACGACCCCGTAGGAGGCACGAACACCTCGCACGGGACCAATGTAACTTGTAGGAACTGACCGCGTAGTCCCGGGTCGCTCGGTTTGAGAGTATGACGATAATCTGCAAAAATCACACTTAGACTTAAAAACATGCCGTTAAAGGGTGAAAACCCAAACCAGCCCCCCAACGACCCCGTAGGAGGCACGAACACCTCGCACGGGACCAATACAACTTGTAGGAACTGACCGCGTAGTCCCGGGTCTCCCGGTTTGACAGTATGATGATAATTTGCAAAAATTACACTTAGACTTAAAAACAAGCCGTTAAAGGGTGAAAACCCAAACCAACCCCCCATCGATCCCGTAGGAGGCACGAACACCTCGCACGGGACCAATGTAACTTGTAGGAACTGGGCGCGTAGTCCCGGGTCTCTCGGTTTAAGAGAATGATGATAATTTGCAAAAATCACACTTAGACTTAAAAACAAGCCGTTAAAGTGTGAAAACCCAAACCAGCCCCCCATCGACCCCGTAGGAGGCATGAACACTTCGCCCGGGACCAATGTAACTTGTAGGAACTGACCGCTTAGTCCCGGGTCTCCCGGTTTGAGAGGATGACGATAATTTGCAAAAATCACACTTAGAGTTAAAAACATGCCGTTTAAGGGTGAAAACTCAAACCAGCCCCCCAACGTCCTCGTAGGAGGCATGAACACCTCGCACGGGACCGATGTAACTTGTAGGAACTGACCCCGTAGTCTCGGGTCTCCCGGTTTGAGAGTATGATGATAATTTCCACTCATATATGTAATTTTATAGTTTAAGTAAAATTTTTTTTTGCAAATTATTGGGTTACTAATATCGTATTTTTTTTGTATCCTATTTTTTTGTCAGGATAACAGTTTATCGTTGGCATTTATTCACGTGGAACACACAGAGAACTCAATGGTTTACAACAAGGGATTTATTCATGATTCCATTTTTTTGAGTCATGGCCGTGCGGTCTTTTGTTGTTTTATTGTTGAGTTTTATGGCCGTGCAGGCTTTTGTAAGTTAATTGTTATATTTTATGGCCGTGCGGGCTTTATATTAGGCAGGTTTTGGAATGTCCAAAAAATAGAGGAAACTCTGCCCAATTTTTTTTGGGCATGTGAACTATTAAAGACTTGTAATATTTTGAAGTTTGTATGTACATTAATTTATTAACAACGTGCAATATTATTAATTTGTGAATTTTGTGCTTTCAAATAATTTTTTTTTTATAAAAAATTTGGCACAGTTCAAAACCGTGGAAAAAGTGTATCATATTTTGGCACGATTTTGAACTGTGCCAAATTTTTTTAAATTGTTCTGAATCTGGCACAGCTAAAAACTGTGCCAAAAGTGTGCCAGAAATATCAAATTCTGGCACGGTTTAAAAGTGTGCCAGAAGTGTTCTTATTTGCCCAAATCTGGCACAGTTAAAAATTGTGCCAAAAGTGTGCCAGAAATATCAAATTCTGGCACGGTTTAAAAGTGTGCCAGAAGTGTTCCTGTTTGACCAAATCTGGCACACTTTTGAGCCGTGCCAGAAAAAAATTGCCATTTTGGAACACCTGGTTCTGGCACAGTTCAAAACCGTGCCAGATTCGATCTGGCATAGTTTTAAACCATGCCAGATTCCTATTTTTGTTGTAGTGTGCCAAATGATAATGCAGAAGCAGGTGGCAATCCAACTAATGGCAGTGATGAGCTCAGGTGTGTATTTATAACCTCATGTAGTTCTTTGTTGTTAGTTTATTTTATTTTGTTAAGTTTATTTTGATTTCTTAGTTTATTTATTAACTTTTCATTTTATTCTTTTTTTTCATAGTGTTTATGAAGTTGTATTGTTATATAGCCTTGGTAGAACTACCTTAGTATAAATATCTCTCCAAAACCAACAGTCCCCTTTTTGGGTTCCAATCCAAAACAACCATGGGTGATTTGTCCAGCATCAACATATTATCATATCCTTATGCCAAATAATAATGCAGAAGCAGGTGGTAGTCGAACTAATGGCAGTGATGAGCTCAGATGTGTATTTATAACCTCATGTAGTTCGTTGTTGTTAGTTTATTTATTAACTTTTCATTTTATTCTTTTTTTTGTAGTGTTTATGAAGTTGTATTGTTATACAACCTTGGTGTAACTACCTTGGTATATATATCTCTCCAAGATTTGTGCTTACTGAATGCATTACTAAATGAGTATCAAGCGCAGAGTGCATTACTGAATGTATTTGTAAATCACAGCAGGTTTGTAAATTACTCATTCACTAAAAGGGCTTTAGGTGGATCATATTCCCGGTGAGGGGGAACTTCCCAAAAGAGTTCCCAATCTCATCCTCTGAAGCTCCAAATGGCTACGGGCAGTGGTTGTAACTCGGCACAGAGAGCACCTCACATAATTGTCCAAACTCAGTAGCCTTCCCAACTCATCTATGGTACAATCATTTTCACTGTTGATTTTGTATATTTTTATTATTTACCCTCAAGTTATATTTGGTTATCTATAATCAATTGAAATTTTTAAAACCATGACTTCTCTTGAAACATAGGTGGCGTGAGAAATAACAATAAATGTACAAAGGTGAACACAAGAAATGTATAAATGTAGCTTTCAACTAGTATAACACTTGATGTGTAACAACGTTTTGTACATTTTATAGTGTCACTTATGTTAGTTTTTTGAAGGTATGGATATCATATGGATATAATGAAACTCCATTTTTTTTTTGTAATTTTTAACTACATTGTCATATCAGTTTATATTGATAGTTTCCAGTTGGCATAGCGGTATATCCGTATAGTATCTTTAATTGTTCAACAATAGGACCGAGTGTATCAAGTTGGTGAATGAAAAGATGATGATGGTATGATATTTAGTTTCAAAGGGTCATGAAAATAATCGAAGAGATGGTCCCCATCTAAATGCATGTTTCAAGCATTTGATACTTTTTTTCCCGTGTTAGTGTTCTACTTAGGAATGCAATCAATTTTAATTTCTAACTTCATTAATGAAATCATGTCCATTATAAAGCACTAACCTAATCTTGATTAACTTTTTCGAGTCTTATCTTTATTGATTATTTGATTGTATTTTCATTTGGTTAATTCTAATTTTCCATTTGTTTGCCTTGCAGGCGTTTTAGAAAATACCACGTCGGACTAGGAAACTTGAAAAGACAATTCAGAGTTCATTTATTTGCCTCACAGGTGTTTTAGAAAATACCACGTCGGACTAGGAAATATGAAAAGACACTTCATATCCCTAACCAATTTGCATATATGTATAACCAATTTATATACGTATAATGAACTTTTTTTTGGACTATTAATATTGTTGTTGTTTGAGTATTTTTTATTTCTTAAACAGGGCGGATAGTCCTATAAACAAAGGAGACTCTGTCAAAATTTTCTAAAATGTTTATACATTGGTGTTGTAAAAAAGAACTTTCTCCGACTTGAATTAGTATTTGATGGTGATGACGATTTTATGCGAGTTCCAAGATACTATTAGTATTGTTAACTATTTTTTTTATTTCTCAACCAAGGTGAATCACCCTATAAACTAATGTTATTTTGCCCGATTTTTTTTAATTTGATAGTTTACCATTATTAGGAGGTCGAAGATGGACTAATAGTATCGTCGTTGGAGTGTTTTGTTTTTAAAATTATCCGTGTGCCTTTAGGCACGGGCATACCCTAGTATATATATATATTCCTACTATTTGTTACAATATATCTTGAGATTCAGAATACAAAAAATATATATTTTAAGAAAATTGGGTTCTGATTCGAAATCTGAATTCAGATTTCACAGCTGTGGAATAAAGTCCGAGAAAATTCTGTTTCGACACTGCACCCCTTTATCGTTTACAAATTTATGTTCTTATGCAGAATCACAACTTTACTAGTGATATTAAGACAATAGTGATTATGTTAATGGTGTCAGAATAAAAAAAATTTATGTTTCCATCATTCTAATCAAATCCATTGTAAGTGACAATCATGACTATATCTGCTATTCTGCTATTCAATATCCATTGGCATGAAGTTGGAACAAGTTGGGCCTTTTATCTATTATTTTCATTTCTTTGGACTCTGGCAAGAATTATAATATTTCCATTTTAATTTTATTGTTCCTTGATATCACGATAATGGTTTTTCTGATGGTGTCAGGTAAAAATGGCTACAATGGGTCTGGATACTACGTGGTTATGTTGATCAATCCATTTGAGAAAACCATACTTTACGAATGGGGCATCTTCATCAACATCCACTCTCACGACAAAACTCTGTATCTAATCCTTTCGAGTGAATACACGAGTGCGGGGTTCTATCTTGATTCTCATTCCAATAGGAGCCACTAAAACTACTTGATATATGGACATATTTTCGTTTCCAAACATTCGTCAATGTCCTATTAAAATCCTTTCCTGTTAAAGTGACGTCTTTTTTGGAAAATATGGCAACAAAAGGAAGGGTAATTGAGGTCGCTGCTGTTTTGGGTGCAACTCCATTGATTTCTTCTAATTACAACACCCATTTGTTTTTTACTATAACCAAGGCTGCATAAGAACTCGATGTAATCTTGGAATTCCTCATCATAGATGAGTCCTGGGTTCATGGCTTTATTGGGGCTAACATGAACTGCCCCAAAATCTAGAGGTGTGGCAGGGAGTGCATTCCATTGGACTTGAAGAACCGCATGCGCATTGTCGATGGTATAGGCAGTGGTCATCAGAGCAAATCCGAGGGCTGCTGGGCTCCAATGGTGGACAACCTTTAGCAATGCTGCAACTCCCACGATATGGGGTACTGCCATTGAAGTGCCCGAGTAAAGTGCATATTTGTTACTAAATTATATATTCTTATTTCCGTGTATGGCCTGTTGGGCATTGATATTTATCTTCCCTCTGAACTTCTTCAATTTGTTTGTAGACATTGATATCCACGCCGCTACGATTATCACACAAGACTACTTTTCCAGCAACCTCTTTCGGATCTAGAGATGAAAACTTGCACGTTGCCTTGCTTACATTGCCTTTTCCATAATGCAGAGGTAAGTTAGTGACATAAATGCTCTCCGGGTAGTACGATGTTCCCTCCAAGGTTAGCTCATTTCGCAGGGTTAATGTTTCCAGGAAACTCTAATCGATAGTGCCAGCCCCTACTATCATGATCCAAGGCGCTCCATCTTAAGTCGTGTTTAGTTCTGGTCTTAAATTTTCACCAGCGCAGATAACAAAAATACCTTTCTCTATTGCTTAAAGTGATGCAATAGCTACAACATGTTTGAAATAAGGCATCGAATCAAAGCTGAGAGATAGAGACATGATATCGACCCCGTCAGAGATTGCTTAGTCCATGCCTGCTAGTGTGTCGCTTGCTGCAATTTCCTTTGAGATGTAGAATATTTGAGGAGATCGGTCTTATTAGACATTTCTAAGTTCTTGTAATGACTTTCTTGGTATAGATTTAATTGGGTAGGGATATAAAAACAAAGGAACTACTTATGAAGATGTGCAGTGTTGTCTTTTGCGTGGTGCATTTGGCTAGAAAGGAATAGTAGAAATTTCGAGGGCAAGAAGATGGGGATAGATGAATTATGGATTACAGTTCAATTTATGGCATTCTCACAGGCTTCTATTTTCAAAGCTTACAAGAATTGAACATCTTTTCAATAGCTTTGAAATGGAGTAAAGTGTTCTCGTAATTTGATTGTTGCTGTATTTTTTATTTATACCTTTTATTTGGTCTTTTTATTCTGAATTTTAGACGATTTATATTCATTTTACCCATTCATTTTAACCCTGTGATAATCTTGTATATATTTTCTGTATCAATAAAAGTATTTTCTCATTTCTCATAAAATAAAAACATCTCACTCCTGCACCAAAACCTCAACTGGTGCAGCAAAAATCAGAACCAGCAGCTCCACAAGCTGAATCAGTAATGCAGGTTTGTGAAGCTCTCTCTCACACTAAAGTTGATTATGCTGCTGATCTTTTCAACATGCTTTTTATGAACAGTATTACTGAAAATGGCTCGGGGATAGCTTCTGTTGATGATAATGCTTGGGCAGGCTTCCAGTGTATGTCTCAAGATACCATAGGTAATTTAATGAGGTCACTTGAAATGCTCCGTTTGATGCACATGATAAGAGAGCTTAATATTATAATTTTATCAGGATATAATCTGTGGGACTATAACCTTGACTTGATACAGAATTTGGAGTGCTTTTGGAAGTTTTTAAAATTACATGTTTCAAAGTTAAAATTTTGAGTATCCCATTTTGTTTCAACCTATTATACATGTTACCGAATCAACATTTTGACAAAAAATAACAATCATAATCATATAATCAAGTTCTTGAGTACAATAAATGTAATGTAATATAGTTTCATATATTTAATATATATTTTTTACCCTGAGATAAAAAAAGAGAGACGAGGAATTGGAGTTGGGGTTTCGTTGTGTTTCTTTATTGTGCTCTAGTTTTGAAGATTGATGCCCTGGAGTTCCGTCGAACTCACCAAACTGAGCGTATTTCAGGTAGTGCTGGTGATGCTTTGGAAGATGATCCTATTAGAAGGTTGAAAGTTTTTTTTTACAAACTCCCAAGAAAATACAACAAGAAAATTATGCAGAAGGACCCTCGATACCTCACTCACATGTTTGCAGCTGAGATCTATATGCATAGGTTCCTCTTATCTAGCGCTGTTCGAACTCTCAATCCTGAAGAAGCTGATTGGTTCTACACACCTGTATACACCACTTGTGACCTCACACCAAATGGTCTCCCTTTACCCTTCAAATCTCCGCGTATGATTAGGAGTGCAATACAACTTATTTCTTCTAATTGGCCTTATTGGAATAGGACAGAAGGGGATGATCCCTTTTTTTATAGTGCCACATGACTTTGTGGCATGCTTTCATTATATTGAAGAAAAATCTATTGAAAGAGGGATTCTTACATTGCTCCAGCTTGCTACCTTAGTTCAAACTTTTGGACAGCAGAACCATGTTTGCTTAAAGGAGGGTTCCATTATAGTTCCTCCATACGCTCCTCCGTAAAAAATGTAATTCCATTTGATCCCTCCTAGTACTCCTCGGTCCATCTTTGTGTACTTTCGAGGTTTGTTTTATAATGTGGGAAATGATCCGAAAGGTGGTTATTATACAAGAGGAGCATGAACAACAGTATGGGAGAACATCAAGGATAATCCGCTTTTTGACATCTCCAGAGGGCACCCGACAACCTACTATGAAGACATGCAGAGACCTATTTTTTGTTTGTGCCCACTTAGGTGGGATCCATGGAGTCCAAGATTGGTCGAAGCGGTGATATTTGGGTGAATTCCCGTTATCATAGCAGACGATATTGTTTTGCCATTTGCTGATGCAATCCTATGGGAAGACATTGGGCTGTATGTAGCAGAGAAGGATATTCCCAATTTGGACACCATTCTTACCTCGATTCCCCCATGAGTTATATTGAGGAAGCAGAGGTTACTTTCAAACCCTTCAATGAAGCAGGCAATGTTATTCCTACAACCTGCTCAACCAGGTGATGACTTCCATCAAATTTTGAATGGGCTTGCTCGTAAACTCCCTCATGACAAGAGCGTTTACTTGAGGGCCGGTGAGAAAATCTTGAACTGGACTGCAGGCCTAGTGGGTGACCTTAAACCTTGGTAGCTGCTGTAACGCGGGATTATCTCCTTAATCTCATCTCAAGATCCTGATGCAATTATGAAGGTACTGAATTCATCATCAAGTCTAAATCCGCATTTTTCTCAATATAGTAGTTTTTTTACACTTATGTGGCTGTAGGTTTGGGATAGTTTGTTGTGCAGGGAGACTGCTATTTGAGTGTAAACTACTATTACTTCTTTTACACGAACCATCAATGCATGGACTAATGAAGTAGTTTTTGAAACAAAATAACGGGTCTGCTATTAGTTCATTTTTCTTAGTGTTATTTTAGGATATTATGATTTTTGGGTTCTTGGGAAATCGATTATGATTGATAATCATTGTATGGAAAAGTGAATTTGATGTCTCCATCCCTCTACTACAAGGACGAAGATGAGGAATATATTACATGTTTTTCATAATTAAAAATAAAAAAAATAAAAAAAAATTGGCAGAGTTATAGGGTGTCGTAGTTGGTTCATATAAGGGGAATTATCCCGTGTATAATACAACTAGTACAGGCTGCTCCCCTAGATTCTTGTCTCCTAGATTTGGTTTCTTTCCTCCTTCCTTTAATGTCCTTATTATAAGAATTTTCCAATCTTTATTTATAGCTTTTGAATTCCAGTTTCTGATCTAATCACTCAATTCATAAATACATCAGTTAATTATCATATTTTTTGGGTGTGACGTAGATCACAAGCTAGAACTAAAAGATTATATTGAAATACGAAATAAGAAAAAGTCCTCAGGAAAAAAGATTATTGATTTTCAGGTAAGCTTATTTCTTCTCTTTTCTGTTCTATCTCAACATAAACTGGGATTATTTTCCCCCAAGCATGCACAATAAAATGACTAATTGTGTTCTTGTTCACAGTTATCCCCATGGAATCCATCTGTAGTGCTCGTTGTATCTACCGACTCGCGGATCATAATTTATGATGGATCAGATATGATCCATAAGTTCAGAGGTATCTCCTCCTTATGTATTTTTCAATAAATCGAAGGGTAATCTTGTGTTCAGCAAATAGTGGACAATTTTCGTAGTTAGTGTCAACATAGCTTATTTTCATCATAAATACAAAATTTATCAATCTACCACTCGTGCAATGCCAAGTGTTTAGTGAATGCTACTTCAGTTCAGGAATAAATAATATTTTTACATAATAAGTAAGGATAAGTCTCCAAAATAATCAGTCAAATTTTGGCAAATGCAACATATTTATGATATGGGTCCTGCATGATCTCATTCGGAGGATAAAATCTATCAAGGCAAAACCCATATTGCACCCATGTCACATTTTCATTGAATGATACGTGATACTTAATATTTTTTCATTAATGAGGCAAAAAGTAGATCAACTTTCATCAGATTGTAATGAATTCGTCAACCGTAAAGAAGAGATATTTTATGAAGTCCTGGGACCTGATAAACACGGTCGTTGTCGAGATTATGGGTATGGACCATCTCCAACTGATGTGCGTGGAATCAAGCGGCCGAAGGTTAATAAAAAAGAGTATGAGCGACTACGATCTAAGATTCGATCTGAATTTCAGGATAAATTTATTCATTTAGAGGCTCGCATTGAGTTGATACGCACACACATGATGACTTGCCCTTCCGTTGTATACAAACAGGTTAATAAATACACACTTTTATCTTTTATGCTTAATTATCGTGTATATATCTAAATGTATGTTCTAATATTAAATTATACTATTAACAGGTTCCTCAATCCTCAAACGAACAAAACATACCATCATATAGGTCTATTTTTCTACCCAAGCAATAATTAGAAGAAACCAACCAATTTCAACTTGTAGTGGTACCATAATCAAATCACCATTTATCTCAATCTCAACAGGTAAGTAGATAACTACTTTTTAAAATCATAATTTAAGACTTTACATTTTCATGATTGAAATAATTCATTTTTTGTAGATTACAAATTCTCAACACTTGGCTGCCCCCGAGATTGCTACTCGTGTTAGTGAACAAATGAATGCTACTTGAATTAATGTATGTTACTAATTTAAAGGATTTTAAAGGGCACAATATATCTGCGTTTTCTTGGGAAGTTTATGTATAGTTGACATTGGGTTGTTGGTTTATTTGGTTGTATATAGTCTTAAAATTTTTGGGATGTCTTAAAAACAAATAAAACTCTGTCGATTTTTTTCGAGAAATATATGGTTGATGATATATTCATCTTGTTTGTAGAAAGAACCATCAAATAAGAAGAAGAAGCACCATCACCCACAACAAAGGGTCTCAAATAATGCACTTCCTAAAATTGTAGACCTTATTACTTCCGGACTTGCAAAAGTGATTGTGGCACGTGGATTCATTGTGAGCAAGGACCTTGCAACAAAAGTAGGGGGTACACCACTGGGTGAAGACTTTTGGAAAGTATATATTGAGAATATTTGTACCAAATGAACTATTACCTAGACCTTATGGAAACAAGTCCACAATTGGAGATGCATATCATTCAACTGTAGCGTGGCATATTGCTAATGTACTAATTTTTAATTTTAAGTTTTTTTATAATACTGAAGAATAAGTATCAATGACTAACGATTGACTTTTTTATTTGTAGGTCGAAGATGATGTTTGACTTTGATGAAGAAGGATCGTACATTATATAAAATTTTGTTTCGCTTCATGTTTCCCCACTTTTTCTTATTGGACACGTGATACATTTTATTTTGTGGATGGATAATTGTTCCAAGAACAATTATGTTTATTTATGATGAATTCTATCGGTTTTAATTTAATGCCGTTTTAATTTGATTACTGCCCTCTTAATTTAATGCTATGGTAACGTATTTGCACATAAATACAATACTTCTTATAAATAATTTTTTTAACACTTGTTCCCAGTCATATATTGCAAAATAATATCAACATTTTGTTTAATGCCGCTATTATCATTCTCGGTATTTTTTTAATGCCGCCAAAAGTGTGTTGAACATTTAATTAGTGTTGCAAAAAGTTATTATCAGCATTTTTAATGCCGCTAAAAGGTTATTACCAGCATTAATATAAATGCCCTAACTTTTTGTGGCATTTTTTAAAATGTCGTTGTTCTTTTATCACATTGGCTACCGCATTTGTGGAAATGCCACTAAAAATGCTGCTAACTTTTCGTGGCATTTTTTAAAATGCTGTTGGTCTTTTACCACATTGGCTACCGCACTTGTGCAAATGCCGCTAAAAGTACCGCTAACTTTTCGAGGCATCTTTTAAAATGCCGTTATTTTTTTACCACATTGGCTATTACTGCACTTGTGGAAATGCCGCCAAAAGTGCCGCAAAAAGTGTTACCGACATTTTTAGTGCTTTTCTTGGCATTTAATTTATGCCGAGAAAAATCAATATTCCTGCTAGTGATGGTATATTATTACGACTTTATTATGTCGGGAATGGGATATTTTGTCACTTTATCATCGCTACGATAGCCTAGGCATAAGACTAGGCTGAGGTTTATGTTAGAAATTCATCCTATATATAGGGTAGGACGTATTGATAACTTAGGGACCCTTAGGTATGGGACTAAGGGGTATTTTGAGAATCTCACGTCGATTAAAAGGATGGTATAATTTATAAATTGAGAAATTGAGAATTAATGCCTAAAGATAAAATCTGGTATTAAAATTGGTGGCGACCTATGTGTCAGTGATCGATAGTTTAAATAGGTCATCTTGGGCGATTTATGTCATGTCGTGAGTTGGAACCTTGTCATATTACGGGGGATCGATAGTTTAAATGGATTCGGCTATCTATTGACAAGGGGAAGTGTGACACTTTGATGGATTACCACCCGGGACGGGAGGACCGTCAAAATAAAAAGTGAGAACAATAATAAAATGAGCTAATTAAATAAAATTAGCATCGTGGAACTTAGGAATTTAAAATCATATTGGTGTGCCTTTTTAAATGGGGATCTCTACGGGTAGTTAGTGATTTATATTTATCGCGTTTAATTATATCGTTAAATTAAAATATTCTATTGTGATATTTATTGCATATAATGCTACAGTCTGGATTCAAGGATCCTATTTGAGGGGAGTAGTGTGTATTCATGTAAGGACATTTTTCTCATGTCTGATATCTTACATTTATGTATATCGTACGCCACTACATTTGGCACGTCTCTACACGATCTCATATGACGACCTCAATCCGAATTTCGGGAATCAAGCATTCAACATCTCCATCATGTATCTCATATCTGCCTTAACAACTTCACGTTCCATGATTTTAGAGACTTTATGCAAGTGGTACACAAGAGAAGTCAAAATAGTGAAAGAAGGCAAGACATGAAATTTCAAGGGCATTTTGATAATTTTACATCCACCATCTAGAGGTACGGTCAACTAGAAAGTTTAAGAACTCGCCGCAATGAAGATACTGGAAGAAACGACACCTCAATCCGAGCTACAGTGAAGAAGTTATGGCTATTTGAAAATGGAGAAAATTTCTAGAAAAAAACCTTTGGAGAATGCTTGTGTATTTTGATCCCCATTCCAGCGATTTTCTATGAACCAAAGCCAAACCGGTTCGGGGGGCGAACCGGTTCGTGGTACACCCAAACCGGTTCGGGGTTCCTATACGCTGGCAGAGTTTTAAAATCGTGAAACTCTTTTTTGGTTTCCCTATCAAAGCTAACTTCGGAGGAGTTATTTTATAATACTTGGAAAGACGTTTTTGAGAGTTCTATCTCCTCAAGTCTCCATATTTTTGAGTCCTAATACTCATGTTTTAATTCACACAAAATCCTCATATACTTTTGTGAATCTTTTGGAACCCAAGAACACAACTTCTTTTGTTCATCTTTCGTGGAGTTCGTCTCTACACCATATGGCTGCGTGTCATTGAGGATCTTACTGCGTGAAGATTCTTTGCTGAAAATTGGGCTACGAGTCCTTGGAGGGTGCTGCGTGTATTCTCTTGCTGAGTTCAAGATTGCGTGTCTTTATGGGTTGGCTGCGCGTTGATCCATTGCAGATTTCTCTATGTAATTGTAAGTTGCGATTTATAAACTCATAGTGAAATAAAAGGTTTTTCCCTGCGGGGATTTTTCCTGAAATCTGTGTCTCAGCATAATTACTGTGTCGCATGCTTTATATTTGATGGGTTGATTTAGATGCATGTTTAAGGACTGAATTTATTTGAATTAAAAGTAGACTCTAATTAAATAAGGGTTTAATTGGATATTTGTGAATTTAATCAATCATCACACAGTCGCACTTTACAAATTGGTATCATAGCAGGTTACTCTAAATTATCGAGTATTCCTATTTTTCCGCAAAATTGTGTGATATTGATATTTTTCAAAATCAAGTTTGTGAAAAATCGCAATTTTTCCAATGGAACGTTCATTTAATAAGGTGCCTATTTTTTATGGGAATAATTATGCCTATTGGAAAGCTCGCATGAAATCCAGTTTAAAAGCCATTGACGAATGTGTTTGGTTGCTTTGTGAAAATGGGTGGACTCCTCCCACGGTCACCGTTAATAACGTCACCTCTTTAAAACCCGTGTCAGCCTAGACCGAAGATGATTATAAAATGCCTAATTTTAATTCCCGTGGTCTGAGTGCTATTTTTGGAGCTGTCACTCCTGACGAGTTCCGCCGAATTATTACGTGCACCACATCTAAAGAGGCTTGTGATGTTTTCAAATTAACACATGAGGGTACGAACGCGGTTAAAGAATCAAAATTATAAAATTTGGCCACCCAATTTGAGACTACCACCATGTATGAATCTGAATACTTTGATGATTTTTATGCACGTTTGTCGGACATTGTTAACACATTTTTTAATTTGGGTGAGGTGATTGATAACACACGTGTCGTTAAAAAGATTTTAAGATATCTTCCAAAACTCTTTATTCATAAAGTCATTGTTTTGAACTCTTTGGGAAATTTGAAATCACTTAAGTTGGAAGAACTTGTAGGAGATCTTCAAACGTATGAGATTGACATGTTTCTCAAAACCATTAAGGCTAAGGATAATGACATTGCTTTAAAGACCCATTTTAAGAAAAAAAAAGAAAAAGTTTGTGAGTCTGATTCTGAGGAAGACTTTGATTTTAATGATATGGACTTATTTGCGAAAATTTTTAAAAAATTTCTCAACATGAACAAAAATAATTCTTCCAATAAAAGGAAATTTTTTGAGAAAAATAAAAAGAAATAAAAGGCCAAAGAAAGCGATGAGAGGGAGAACAAGAATGACTCCGATGAGGAGTGTGAGGATAATTTTGAGAACGTGACTTGTTTTGAATGTGGGGGTAATGGGAATAAGTCGTTTGAGTGTCCTACGTGGCTTAGAAAGAACGGGAAGAAAGTAGACATGCCTGCCACACTTAGTGATAGTGAAGGAGATGAGTCCGATAAAGGTTTAGCACATGGGATAGTTGTCGCTTTTTCTAGTCGTGTGAGCACATCCACTTTGTCTCACAAGAGTTCACATGAGAGCGGTGATAGTGATTTGTGTTCTTCGAGTGAGGGAGAAAGCGAGGAGGAGAGTGGAGACGAAAGTGAGCTCTAGAAAGCGCTTACAGATTTATACACCGAGACCTTGAAAACAAAGAAGTATAATAGGGATTTAGGTCGTCGGGTTTTAGATTTGGAGAGAGCGAAGGAGGTTTTGAGAAAGGAGAAGTGTGATTTGACCAACATGTTGTCTAGTCTGACGACACGTGTATTCCAATTCGAGAGTGATCTCGAACGTGCCAGGGAGGTCAAAGTCAATTTTGTGAACGCACCTAAGAAGGTTGAAAAGGTGGTTCATAAGGGTAAATGTGAGAAGTTAGGAATAAGTCATGACGGTGCTTCTACTTCCCAATTATCACCCGAGCCTGTTCCCACTTTAGTGTTTGATTCACGTGAGTCCCACCCTAACCCACCTAGACGTTCCATTCCTATTAGGAGAGCGCGTCCTAGAGTTTTTTAGAGAGGTGTTCCTAGGACTATTTATGTTTGCTCGCATTGCAAGAGGAGAGGGAACCTTAGGGAATTTTGTTTTAAGTTGGGTTATGTGTCACGTTTTGCTTCTACAGGTATTTTTGGCACACATGCACCCACACATGATACTTTACATGCTCCCAGAGACTACGTGAGAGAGTTTGCACATTTAAGTGAGCAAGTTAAGTTTTTGGTCAAAACTTCACAAGAATTGATGGACGTTTTTCATAAGTTGTCACCACCTTTGGAAAACCCCTCCGTACTTAACGATTGAGGTTTGACTTGTTTACTAGCATAGGATGTTTTTCATGATGATATTATTTGCCTATTGCTAGTATGTATCATGTTTGTATGTTTTAAATTGTTTTAAATTTTTTGAGAAAGTCTAAAAAGATTTTTGTATTTTGTTTGCACCGTTTATGGATGGACACTTACGATAACCGAGTCACAACATCATTCCATTTTTCATGTGACTATTTGATAGTGTTTTGAGACAATTGGTCAATTCATCCTTGTGCTTTATAATGTTTGGAGTCATTAAGATGTAATTAAGTGTTACTTCCTACATGTTTGACTCATAATTTCCTTTATTGCACACATGCACGGATTTGTTTGATTATTGTGCTTGTCTTATCACATGTTGGTTGGGTGTTTTTACTTCAATCCTATCCTTAAAACGAACCAAGCGCGATAATTTTTTATAAGGAAATTGTGCATATAAGAGCCGTTTGTGAGTTTGTGTGCTTTGTTTGAAAACGGTGAAGGGCTACGAAAGATTATTTTTTATCCTTTGCAATTAAGACACCGTTTAAATTGGACCTAAAAAATTGAGGAATTTTTTTATCCGGGGTCCAAAGAGGTTTAAAAGAGTCTGAAAAAATTTAAAGGCAATAAAAAGAAATTCATGCCAATTATGGGCCAATTAGGTTTTTGCACCTATTCTCCAAAGTTTGAGAATTTAGTTTAACACCTCTAAAATAAAATATATATGAGGGAGTTTGGTTGGAGATTTTATAACGGGTTTTCACGTCCTTGAAAATCTTGAAAATGCTCTAAATAGTTTTGGACGTTATTGGTGTGAAAATCACTTTGACTTTAATTTGTTGATTTGCATAAGACGGTGTCATATAAATTCAACAAATTTTTACACCTAAGGATAATTCTGATGTTTATTCGTTAGGAGTACACGTATGCATCGTGCACTAATGATTGATTGAGTTGATTTACCTATCGAATGTGTTCACACCCATACATTCCGTTTCCATGACTTGGTTGTTTAAGTTTAATTCCATAGTGTGATTTTTGTATCATATTTTTTCAAATTGGTATCTTATTTTTGTATGAAAAAATTTGAAAAAATCAAAAATAGTTTGTGAAGATTTTTTTTAGTATCTCTTTACAAGAGCGCGTCTGCCATCTGATTGATGCCTTGTTTTGAATATGGTGACACCCCGACTTTGCTTGTTTGATTTATTCTTCTCATTTGTCTATTTGGGGACATAATAAAAAGGGGGAGAAAGAATTATTATAGTATGGGGGAGTTTGAATTTTGGGGGAGCTTTTGATATTAGACTTATGCTTTCATCATAAATTGGTATCTATGTTTATCTCATTTCAAACTCGATACGTCACGTGGTATTTTCTTTATCTCATGTGTGTAGGTACTTCATTGTGAGAATATGTTGCACACCCCGATGAGAAAAGTTTTGAAGATCTGAAGAACAAACGATGAAGACTTATTCATTTGTACCGTTCCAGTTTTGGGTTCATGGGAGGGTAGATTTGTATAGGCAATTTGTTATTTAATAATTCAGATTTTTTATGTATGTACCGGCATAGACATAGGGGGAGATTTGTAAGGACATTTTTCCCATGTCCGATATCTTACATTTATGTATGTCGTACGCTGCTACATTTGGCACGTCTCTACACGATCTCATACGACGACCTCAGTCCGAATTTCAGGAATCAAGCATTCAACATCTCCATCATGTGTCTCATATCTGCCTCAACGACTTCACGTTCCATGATTTTAGGGACTTTATGCAAGTGGTACGCAAGAGAAGTCAAAATAGTGAAAGAAGGCAAGATATGAAAGTTCAAGGGCATTTTGATAATTTTACATCCACTGTCTAGAGGTCCGGTCAATTGGAAAGTTGAAGAGCTCGCCGCAACGAAGATACGAGAAGAAACGACACCTCAATCCGAGCCACGATGAAGAAGTTATGGCTCTTTGAAAATAGAAAAAATTATGAGAAAAAAACTTTTGGATAATGCTTGTGTATTTTGACCCCCATTCCAGCGATTTTCTGCGAATCGAAGACAAACCGGTTCGGGGGGGGAACCAATTCGTGGTACACCCGAACCGGTTCTGGGTACCTATACGCTGGCAGAGTTTTAAAATCGTGAAACTCTTTTTTGGTTTCCCTATAAAAGCCAACTTCGGGGGAGTTATTTTATAAGACTTTGAAAGACGTTTTTGAGAGTTCTATCTCCTCAAGTCTTCATATTTTTGAGTCCTAATACGCATGTTTTGATTCACACAAAATCCTCATATACTTTTCAGAATCTTTTGGAACCCAAGAACACAACTTATTTTGTTCATCTTTCGTAGAGTGCGTCTCTTCACCATATGGTTGCGTGTCATTGAGGATCTTACTGCGTGAAGATTCTTTGCTGAGAATTGGGCTGCGAGTCCTTGGAGGGTGCTGCGTGTATTCTCTTGCTGAGTTCAAGATTGCGTGTCTTTATGGGTTGGCTGCGTGTTGATCCATTGCAGATTTCTCTATGTAATTGTAAGTTGCGATTTATAAACTCATAGTGAAATAAAAGGTTTTGCCCCGCGGGGATTTTTCCTGAAATTTGTGTCTCAGCATATTTACTGTGTCGCATGCTTTATATTTGATGGATTGATTTAGATGCATGTTTAAGGGCTGAATTTATTTGAATTAAAAGTAGACTCTAATTAAATAAGGGTTTAATTGGATATTTGTGAATTTAATCAATTATCACACAGTCGCACTTTACAACTCATGCTCAGGGCTCTGACCTCGTGCGTTGACTAACTTTTTCAGGATAAGTTTTGAAGAAGCCGCATAGGATTATCGAAGTTTTCATTTGGAGGTGCAGCTGGAGTTATTCATTTTTATTGTGTTGTTTAGTTAAACTTTCCTTTTCAGTCGTATTTAATTATGACGCTTTATTTGAGTTTTATTGGGCCATTCGGTTCCAAAGTTGTTGAGAGGATTTCAATTGGATTATTCAGATCTTTATTATTCAGATTTTATTTAATCATTATTGGAGATTGGATTTATTCGGAGTTTTAGCATGTGATGGATCTTTTATTGCTTAGTTGTTTATGATCATTTGAAATTGATTCAATTTTTATCTTATGGACTGATTTATTTATGTCTCATATCTGTCTCATGCTAAGAATGGTATTTATTTAGTTCACGCCCAGCTTAGTTTGGCGAATGTGGCTGGCCACCCCGTCTGTCGGATTGTGCGGGGTGTGACAGAGACTAGGAGGAGATTAATGGTAGGGATTCATCCTATATGATAGGGTATGACGTACTTGTGTTTTGGAGACCTCTAGGTATGGGACCCGGGTAGGTTTAAGGCTTTATGCCCTATAATAGGGTGGGGCTAATATAAAATAATGAGAAATTGAGAATTAATGCCTAAGATAATAAACGGATATTAAAATGGTTTGACATCTCCAATATGTACAGGGATAATAATAAGGGACGAACTGGATATACCGGTGTGTGTGTGTTGGCGTCACCAATATATGTAAGGCTGATAGAATACGGGCGAACTGGATATAGTGGCGCGTCGTGTGTGGACCCTCACCAATATGTGCAGGGCTAACGAAATCGGGTGAACTGACTATAGTGAGGGGATTGTGTGCAGTGTAAAACTTTGGGCGTGCTAGCAATATGTGCAGGACGCGGGAGAGGGTGAGCTGACTATACTGGTATCGCATAAATTAAAATGAGGAGAATTAATTAAATTAAATTCTAAAAGTTAGTTAAATATTGTCACATGATAATTGGATCTAAACAATGGGGTGGCCTAGTTATGTGGGTAGATAGTGATAGTTATTTTTATTCCCATGTTAATATTTATCTCATTTAATCTAAAATACTCTATTGTGATATTTATCATGTATAATACTAATGTCTGGGTTCACGGACCCTAATTGGGGAGAGTAGGTAGTATTCATGCCGTGGACTCTGCCTCATTGCATTGACTAACATTTCAGGTATAGTACAGGAGTAGTTGCATAAGAGTGATGGAGATGCAGTTGGCGATTTATTTTAGATGGTTTAGTAGTTTAGGATTGCTTTCTATTCCGTCAATTTTAGTATGAGACTTTTATTTATGAATTTGGTGGGCCAATCGGTTCCATAGTTGTTTACGATTTATGTCAGATATTCATAGTGGAATTGGGAGTATAATTATTTGGAGCTTAATTTATTTTGGAGATTAGCATGGTGATGGATTTAATATTGCTTGAATGTTTATACTTATTGGATCAATTTGATTATTATCTTGTGGAAAAAAATTTAAATGTCTCACATATCCATCAAATGCTAAGAATGATAACTTATTTAGTGACGTCGGCGTATTTTGGCGGCGGTGGCTGGCCACCTCGCTTACTAGAATGAGCGGGGTGTTATAATTTGATTAGGCATAAATATTACATATTTATCCCCTTAATTTCGATATTTTTACGATCTCATATAGTTCATTTAGCTCGAATTTATCTCATAATTATATTGCTAACCCTTTTCTGATAGTATTCCATATTTTGTGTATTTCTCTCATGTTTTACAGAAACATGTGCAAGAGGATGGAAGAGAAAATTCGAAAAGGTGAAAGAAATGCGAGAAAGGGAAGTTAAGGGCGATTTCATAAATTTTTAGTCAGAACTCGAAGGAGGAGCCAACTAAAAAGTTTAAGAGCTTGAAATTAAGAAAACACTGGACGAAACAATACCCCGATCCGAGCTACGGTTAGAAAGTTATGCGCATTTGAAGTTAAGAAGAAAATCTAGTGACAGGAATATAAATAAGAGCAAAATAGGCAAAGAAGGCAAAGCCAACCCGAGATCCTGATCGAATCGGATGGGTTCAGTTTGCTGCATGGGTTCGATCTAAGACGAGAATTTTCTATTTTCCCTAGATTCTAGTTAAAAGAGTTTGAGTTTATTTGGACTTCTTTAAACGATTTTTATCACTTATAAAAACCTATTAGGCATCTTTTATCATTATTATCATTGATTATAAGGCAACATAGGATCAAGAACTTCTTGAAGCAACATTTACATACTTTTGCACCTCAAATTCAATAGAAGATCATAGTTTTTTCGGAATTTCTTCGAGCTTGATTCTTATTGCATGCTTTACATTCTTCATCATTAGTAACTTTAATTTCCAGCATATTTCTTATTATTTCTTTACCATGCCGACATGCAAATTAATCAATTCATGCATAAAAATTAACATCATGTCTGACTATTTTTAAAGAGTTGGGAAACATAAACCCAACCTAGGTGCTAGATCTTAGATATAAAATTCGACGTAATCATATACGTAATTATTAGGGTTTGATACTTTTGTTAAGACTAATATTGTAGGTCTCTTAAGTCCTTATGTCGTAGGAAATCGGAGCGCTTAAGGATACGATATACGTATCAATAGTCTTATCATTCCCATTAATTTAGTTGTTAATTAAATATTGTGTGGAGTAATATTCTCACATATTTAGTGCTTCGATTCAATTAATGTTTTTCTTGTAATTAATTATATAATTATCAAGAATGTTATATTTAACAAAAATACCTACGGCTTGGGGGATTGGATCCCGACTCCACTTTTTCCAAATAGTTTTTAAAAATCAAAATTCTAGTTTCTTGCTTGTTAGCTAAGTTTTCTTAGTTAAATAGAATTTTTTACAAAATAAAATCACCTTTTCTTATCTTTCGAGAGTCGATACCTAGATTTTAGAAGCCTATCTTGTAGTCGTCAAAATGTTTATCGTCCTATTCCCTGAGGATTCGACTTTGACTTATTGGATATTACTTGAGCGACCGGCTTGCACTTGAGTCATAGGAACACATGTAGCATACATTTTTTGGGTCACTTCAGTACACACTCGATCCGACTAGGATGTTCATTGTACGGTTTAAAACAATTCAAAAGAACGTGGTACAATCGTCTTACTGAAAACTTACTAAGGAAGGGTATGAAAACAATCCAATTTGTCTTTGTGTATTTATAATGAATTCCTTAAAAGGATATGCAATAATAGCATTCTACATGGATGACATAAATTTAACCAGGACTCCAGAATAGCTCGAAACAACGCTAAATATTTGAAAAGGGAATTTGAGATGAAAGATCTTGAAAAAAACAAATTTTGCCTCGGCCTGCATATCGAGAAAAAATTTAGTGGGATGTTAGTCCATCAGCCTAATTATACTAAAAATGTATTAAAATGTTTTAATATGGATAAAGCGTACCCACTAAGTACCCCTATGGTTGTCCGATCTTTGGATATAAAGAAAGGCCCATATCATCCTAAAGAGGAAGATGAGGAAATATTGGGTCCAGAAGTACCCTATTTAAGTGCATTTGATGCATTGTTGTACTTGGTGCACTAGGTCGAATATTTCATTCTCTGTGAACATGATTGCTAGATATAGTTCTGAACTTACCAAAAGGCATTGGGCTGGTGTCAAGCATATCTTAAGATATCTATGTGGAACCACTGACATGGGTTTAAGAATTCCAAGTTAGTTGGTTATGAAGATTCTCGATATCTCTTTAATCCTCATAAGGATCGATCTCAGACAAGTTATATATTTATTTACGGTAATACTGCTATTTCTTAATGTTCTACTAAACAAACTTTAGTAGCTACTTCTTCTAACCACTCTGAATTTTAGCTATTCATGAAGCTAGTCGTGAATCTGTACGGATGATATCTTTAATTCACCTTCCATCGCAAATGTTCCAAGTGTCATCTATGAAGACAATAAAACATGTATAACACAAATTAAAGAAGGATTCATCAAAGGAGACATAACCAAACACATTTCACCAAAGTTTTTCTTCACTCACAAGCTTCAGAATAAAAATAAGATTGAAGTCTTACAAGTTCGTTCGAGTGACAACCTAGCCGATCTTTTTAAAAATCACTACTAAAGGTGACATTTCAAAAGTTTGTGTATGGGATTGGAATGCGTCAACTCCACCAATAGACAAATTGAACATATCAATCAGGGGGAGGATATAAGAATATGTTTTTGGGACATTTGTGCGCTGTACACTTTTTTTTTACTATATTTTGTCCAAGTGAATTTTTCTAGTAAATGTTGTAACGAGGCAGCATTGAGCACGTCCAGCACTCACTCAATGATCACAAAAGTTGTACTCTTTTTCCTTCACTTTGGTTTTTACCAATGAATTTACCTTAGTAAGGTTTTAATGAGGCAATAATCATTGAATGGTGGAAATGGTGTACATCTAAGGGGGAGTGTTAAAAATATTTGTATTTATCCTATTTAAGTGGATGTCCACTCCTATTAGGTCCATACAAACTTGAACTATAAATAAGCAGTGACCTACCATTATTGACACACCAATTAATAAGAATCCCTTCCTCTCTCTAAAATTCTCTCCGTGCCCTATTTCTTTCAATAGCCTTTCATTTTTAATTATTTACAAAAATGCAAAAAATGATGAATATGTACATTTTTGGCCGTCGAAACTTTGGACGATCATCTCACCCACTTTTGAATTGAATTTTTTGTATAAAAAATTATTTTTTCACTATTTTAAAAAATTGGTTTGCACCTGAGATGGACTGATATATATATATATATATATATATATATATATATATATATATATATATATATATATATATATATATATATATATATAAGAGTCCAAGTCATAGAAGACTCCCACGTATCCATCACTTGGAACAGTTGAAATTGATAAAAGATAGGTCCGAACTTCTAGGGATAGATGTTAACGGAGCTTATGACTCTCCTAAGCTTTATCTATAAATATAAACCTGCCCCCTTTGAAAGGGGCATGTGATATTGTATCGTCGAGTAGTACTACAACTATGCCGACTAGTTATCTGAAGTAAATAAGAGAACAAACCCTAAACCCTATGGACGTAGACACGCTGCCGAACCACATATATCATATGTTGTGTGTACTTCATTCTTTTTTTTAATATTTCCCCTAGTTTGGCTTGTACGCATTGATTACTCTCATTGTAGGAAATTATCACCTACAATACATATAAACTATTGAGGTAGAAAATCGAACAATAAACACAAAGAAATAATAAAGAAAGCAATCACACAAGAACACTCGATTTTACGTGGTTCGGCCGTGGATGGCCAATATCCACGGTGGGTCTTTGTTGTTTACAATGGAGCTCTTATGAGGGGATATCTTGGTTGCCCCTTTTACAATGATTATGTGCCTTTATATAGGCCAATATAACATTGCACCTAAATAGGACATGTGCTCCTCTTATTTGACTGAGTTAATACGCATGCAACATGTGACTAAAATCGTTTGCCACAATATTCTACATTTGGGACCCTCGTCTTTGATATGTTTGGTCGAGTGTTCATCTCGTTCATCATGTTCATGTTGTTCATATTTTTCATCTCGTTTGACTGAGTACGTGTCATGTTTGTCCCACTTGGCCGAATGTTCAATCTTGTTCGATTCAGAATCGAGGGATATTTTTCCCTCACCAGCAATCCCCCATTCCCAAAGGGAATTTCAAGCTTCTAAATGGCCGAGGGAACGTTCCTTGCCACTCACCTTTCCCTCATTCATATCGAATCTTTGAAGGTGCCATACAAGTGGTTGTTCGGCATTGTAGTGGTAACCTAAAGGTGATCACATACGAATGCTTCAAGGTCATTCTTGTTCAGTGTTCGAATTTGATAATGGCCGAACATTAATTTGTGATGACTTGTAGTTTTATCCCTAAAGTATCATTTGACTTCCAATTATCCCTGAGTTTGAAACCTCCACATGTTAAGCTAAAATGGTGTTTGGAATGTGTTGCTTTAGAGTCTTCCATGGTCTGAGAGTAAAGTTGTAGTCAAAGTGAGGCTTTTGATGAGATAATACAAACTAAAATGTGTATTCGACTGATGATGTATGCAATTAGGCTCCAATGCCCTTCATTTTTAAATAATGGCCGAAGGGATGATAAAAGAGTGTTCCAAGGCCGTCGACTTTTGAAATAGTTGAGATGTAAATATAACGCTTCACACAATAGGCATGTAATATGTCATGAGTCTTATAGTTCCAAAATTAATCGCGAAGTGTTCTGTGGCATTCTTTTAGATTATATTAGGAGTTGACACATGGAGACATGTACATAAGGTGGTTAGTAAAAGTGATAAATGTAACTGTGACACCCCGACTAATAAAATACCAGGTAACTACTCCTTTATTAAACTAATACAGAATATCACGTTAGTTCAGTCTTAGCATCATTGTCGAAAACATTTAGTTACTTACTAGCCAACTAAAATTTAAAATAGAGAGATGCCAAATTTTAATAATTAAATTAACAATTAACCAAGAATTAAATCATCGACCAACAATTGGATAAACAATCTCATATGAGTAAGCACCGTAAAGAAATAAATTGAGTCTGGAGTAAACACTCCAATAATAATACTTGAGTAAAATAAAATCCCGATACAAGAGTCTGAATAAAAAAACCAACATCTAAAATGAAACTGAAAGTCTGAGAATGCTATCTCTAAATGGAAATGGGCGACATGCCCTAACAGATGAGTAACCCTGAGTAGAATCAAGTGTAGAATGTGGAGGCGTCTAATACCGAGATCCTGTAACTTCCACAGCAGCTACAGCACGTCAATGTAATGAAGCTCCTATATTTGGCGTCCTTGTGGCAGGGCACCTAAAATATTTTTACAAAACAAAATAGATTTGGACGAAAAGGGGTCAGAGCCCGAGGTGAAAACAATTTAAAAATATAGCAAGTGTTGAAATTACAATTAAACAACACATATTGTAAACATGTTAGTTGCGTACTCTCATATGAGTTTCTCACCTCTCAACTAATGTGCACGCTTAACGTATACCCTTAACCCATCCTAGTTATGCCACTATCTAACTAGTCCGTACTAACCCCCGCTATCACATTCTAATATAAGGTGTCTACTCATATTACACAAACAAGTTATATTTATAACTCACATCCACATTCATTAAATTACTTATCGCAAGTGTTATTTAAATTCTCATATTCGTAGGCCATTCAAATATCTTAGTTATTCACATCTACTAAGAAATAGTGAACCAGTCAGAAGTATATATATATATAAATCACTCTTAATACATATAAACATACATGGAACCCAAAGGCTAAGCTGCGGTGCACACATACTCTGTTATCAAATCCGTGTACATCACGTACGTAAGGATCACGCGTTCCGAATCACTCCGGAACCATCTCAATACCAATCACACATAATGGAGGTAAACATAATTCACATACCCATGGGTCATGCACATACCTACGCTCCCAAGGTCACTAGTAGACTTATCCATTCAGCGATAAGCCCTTATAAGTCCTATGTTCTGAGGTATCAATCTAAAATCCCCCCGAAGTCACACAGAGATCAGACAGTCCTCTTACGAATGACCTCCCGTGATAGCAAGTATGGTAGGTATGTTATACACACAATAATCCATATACTAGGAAATCACACAACCAGTATATATACAATTTCAATATAGGTGTACTCCTTCCCTATATATTAAGTCTCACCCATAATATTTACGTTCCGAATATTCTACGTAATATTTATTTAACGCTACAACTCTTTTCATATGGATTCGGGTACTTATACTTATCCCAAGTGGATATTCGGTTGATAGGAAGGGTTTCGCCGCGGCGCGAGAGTCACCTACGCGCCGGTCATTTTATGTTCGGCTCACCTGAACTATACAAAAACCTAAACTACGACTACACTCAACCGGTGAGTACAGTGGTAAGTCGGGTATCGAAAATCCACAGACACGAGTTGCTAGAATTCAAGTGATTTAATACTCCGAAATAAAAGTGTAAAAGATGATTACAAACTAAAAGAAAAGATGCATAAAGGGAAATGATTAACTAGGCAATGTATTGAAACTAGATTATGAAAGCGAGTAAAAACTATAGGTTGCGTCGAATATCCCTCACCCGAGTTAATTAGTATAAAATGGTTACATGGGTCGACGAGTTATTACAAGTGCGTCTCGTTTCGAAAATTAATTAAATCAAGGGTTGTTACGCCCTAAATCATCATAAAAGCCTAATAAGATTTTGGCGTCAACAAATATCCCGGAAATTGCTCACGAAAGGTCGTAAGCACGGGACATACATGATATGCCCCATCAAATCTCCTAGGCGCAATAACTAGGACAACGCACCCGAAATAGACCCGTAAACTCCATCACCAAAGCAAAGCAAAGCGTAAACTCGAGTGAGTTCAATTCAAACACAACCTAATTTAAATTACCTAGAAAGCATCATAAAAATGCGATAAATGGAAAGCGATAAATAAACGCGATAAATCTATACTAGAAAGCGTGTAAATCAAAGCATGTAAATAAAGCAAGAAAACCTAAATTAGAAAGCTTGTAAATTAAATAGAAAGCAAGAAATGAAGAAATACAAACTATATTAATGGTAGGGGAGATGAATAGTCAACTTACAATCCAAATGGGGTGTCAAACCAAAGAGAAATGAAGAAGAACCAAGCAAAAACCCCAAAACCCTAAGTTAAACTAACCTAAAATCGTGTATATATTGCTATATCATCTTATTACAACAAAATTTGTATTTATAGTAAGTTAGAATAAAAGAAAAGAAGAAAGAAAATAAAAGAAAACATCTGCTGAAAAACAGGGGATCGATCGA
Source organism: Sambucus nigra (assembly GCA_949130495.1). Lineage (NCBI taxonomy): Eukaryota > Viridiplantae > Streptophyta > Magnoliopsida > Dipsacales > Adoxaceae > Sambucus > Sambucus nigra. Next base: position 242,417,408 of record OX422222.1, read on the forward strand.
TCGAACCCTTTGGTAGATCGATCGATCAAGGCCAAAAATCGATAATTCAGAAAGGTCGATCGATCGACCATAAGTGTCGATCGATCGATCAAGCAGGTCAGAATGCAGCAGCAGCACACTGTATCTTTTCTTCTCCTCTTTTGATTTCCTTGTTTTTCCTCCGCTGAAATCACCGTAACTTCTTCGTTATGAATCAAAATCGCGCACCGTTCGCGGCAACGCGAAGCTAGCGAGGAGGGCTACAACTTCCGTGAGATGTCAAGCCAGGTACCCAAGCTGTGAAAAGACTAAAATGCCCTGGAACGTGCGATTGCGTACGGAACTTCACCGGAATGCGTCCGAACTCCATACTTAGTACCTAAACACCTACAAAAGCCCAATTATACCTCATATAGCATGTTATCAATATAAACCGAGGTTTGCTGGTTAACGGGCTTAAATATAGAGATTAAGGCACCCGAGGGGGCTAAAATGCGTAGGTTCGGAGGATGAAATACGCGATATTTGCATATTATCACACCCCCTAACTTACATATTGCTAGTCCCTAGCAATGAAATAGGATGCAACAAGAACTACAAGCAAACCAAAAGAAGGAGACAGTACAAAAGTATGGTATAAAAGCATAAGGCCACTTTCGTGGGCGATTCGATTACATTTAGCGTATGCAATAAGCCGTTAAACCCCTAGGTCACCCTAGTGGATGAGTGTCGTCTCGTGAGGGTTTTCAGATATGGTACCCACAAACATCACATGGTTTCCTCAAAATATTCCCAACCCAACATGCGACAAGCCCAACAATGGCGAAAAGGATTTCATACGCATTATTAGCAAAGTGAACGAATTCAAACAGAAGTCCAAATCATTAACATTATAGAATGCACCTCATAGAATTGAAACCTTAAAATGTGGGAGGGGAGTGAGCACATGCAAAGTGTGATTTGGAAAAAACTTAAATAAATCGGATAAACATTAAAGCAAGCATATATTCAATCCTCACGGGCATTACACTCATCAAGCGAATTCACTCGAAACAGGGAGGTAACACACGGGACATGCGGGCTAAAGAGTAAATGCAAATGGAAACTGGGCCGCACACATGTTACAGATGAAGAACGCTATATAAAAACTGAAAAACTGTAATCTCAATGAAAGGATACCACACATTAAAGGAGGCGAAATGCATTTTCACAGATTATCAAAACTATTATGACTTTTAAATTACATCAACCTAAGATCACATAGGACTTTAATAGGGTTATAATGTAGGTATGGCTAGGGTATGAAATGAAGGATATGTATGTACGGATTCAAAGTGTTCGGAATGAAAACTCGGGATAATGGGATAATGCGGGCAATATCAAAATTGGAAAACAAGTTCCAAAAAGGCATTAGATATATCACCGGGGAGAGTAATCGAAGCTTATTAAACTATGTACAACATATACAAACTTCTCTTTCTTTTTTTTTCTTCTTTTTCTCATTTTCTCTTTTGTTTTCTTTTGCTTTTTGCTTTCTCTTTTTCTTCACTTTTTCACTACTTTCTTTTCTTTACTTTTCAAACTCTCATATGCCTAAATTGCAACCGACATCATAACAACAATATTAAATCCCAAGTAACAAACCAAAAAAAGGTAAGGAAAGTGTATGTATGGGCTAAAACTCCAATTTAGAGTTGGTTATGGGAATGGGGTATGAAATGAAAGGCTATATTTAGACTCAAAAGGGGTAACGAGGGTAAGCATATAAGGGTGAGGTCAAGGCTAATATGGGTGATATATCAAAGATGGCCTATGATCATTTCCAAAAGTTTACGCAATTCTCGAATCAAAACAATATATGAAAATCATGATCAAGTAACACATTTCAAGTATGAACTCAATTAATGAACGGTCAAATGAAAGAATAGTGAGATTACCAATGAATTCAACGTTTTCAATGAGAAAAGAATAGTGTATAACACTCACAAACGACGAAAGGTACAAAGCTTACTCGGTGTAAGTATATACAATGCAACAAAAGATTACCGAGTTATAAAAATCTTAAACCAAATCAATATAGCAATAAAAGTGCATGTGCTCATGGGATTAAAGTTTAATTCATGAAGTTATTCATAATATCAATAAGTGAGACTAAAGTATAATAACTTCTAAAATCGAGAACATGCATCATTGGGTTGTCTATTAGATCGGGCAATTATTGAAATTTATCATCGGAAACAAAGGCAAAATGCCCCCAAAAGGAAAAAAAATAAGGAAAATCTTTTTGAAAATTTTGAATTTTTCTAATAAAAGCATACTAAGTAACTAACATGTGAGCAAAAACATGGACTAAATAAAGAAATGGATAGAATATCCCACACCCCCTAACTTAAAACTTGACATTGTCCTCAATGTTAATTAAGAACCAAGTCAAAGAGAGGAAAATAGCGATATTACCCAAACGTGGAGCGATCCCCATAAGAACAAGTCCAAAGAATCTACAAAACAAGTTAGTACCGAGCATATCAAAAACAAATAACAAAAAGTTAACTAATTACACTAGACTAAATTAAAAAGGAAAGAAAAAATAAAAAGCTAACTCTATACAACCTACTATTTAGACTTCACACTAATTGTACACTAGAAGTCTAAATAGCTGAGGGTCCACCATAAGAACGATTTGACTTTGGAGGATAACCGGTGTACCCTCACATACAAGCATGCCTTCCGAAAAATATGAATTCCATTTTAACAACGGAAGGCATGTGTAAGGCGGAAGGAATGAACCATCGCCAACTAAAAGTTTTGGTGGGACGATGGGGGGTTTGGATTGAACGGGTGACAAAAAATAGTGGGGACCGAGAAAAGCTGAATATCCTCCTAAAGATTTAGCAAGCAGAATGGGAGGTGGCGCACATGAGGGCAAAGATGCGATCGTGGAGGGTGACTCGAGCAAGTACTCCTCATCGGCGATATGGTTTAAAACATTAAAGTTCGAAACCGAATCACCGGGTACTAGTTCCGGTGGGGTAATAGAGAATGAAAATAGGGATGAAAGAAATTCAAACTCATGAGATGAATCATCATCGCATGAAGTTGGAATTTCAAAGGAAATAATATCATTTTCAATGAAATGTTCTTCTTTGGGGGCCAAAGAAGAAATCATTTCATTGCAAATGGATATTACGTCATTATCATCCTCACTTTCAATATCTATTACGCAATGGGTAAAGTCTAGAATGGCTTGTTCCAAAGTAGGCACAAGTACCTCATTTGGTTCAAAACATTCGTCAACCTCGAAAGTCTCGGAAGCAAAATCGTCGTCGGACTCAAATAATAAATCCAACTCATGTTCCCACGAACGATTTTCTTCCCGATAGCGATTTTCAATTTTCTCATTTTCATACATACGCAAACCCTCACCGAAAGTCATAGGTCGAGGTGCGGATGCATGAAAATGGGAACTTTGAAAATTACCATCGGACTTAAACGAAAACTCATTATTATAGGAATTTTGAAAACTATTGCAATTAGTTTCAAAATTCCAATTATAAGGAGGTAAAGGCCTAAAATCATTGTCATCATCATCAAAATTCCAATAACCTCAGTTTTGACTTTCGTTATACTCGCCCAAAGTCATATTTGAATTTTTTTTACTTTGGGATGCTAAGTATTCACCGAAAGTCATAGGCCAAGAATTTTGAGAATTATAACAAGGATTACCGAAAGAATTGGAATAAGACATGCTTGCCCCAAAAATGGCTCAAGTGGCGAATTCCACAAAATAGGTGCGCGCGGGAAATTCGAGCATTTCTAAGTGCTCAAATGTGGAAGTCCTGCAAAAAGTTAGCAAATAATACAAATAGAAAGAAAATACTATGAAATACTAAATCAAATAAAGTCTAAAACAAACTCATCCCCGGTAACGGCGCCATTTGATAGGCAGGGTTTCGCCGCGGCGCGAGAGTCACCTACGCGCCGGTCGTTTTATGTTCGACTCACCTGAACTATACAAAAACCTAAACTACGACTACATTCAACTGGTGAGTACAGCGGTAAGTCGGGTATCAAAAATCCACAGAGACGAGTTGCTAGAATTCAAGTGATTTAATACTCCGAAATAAAAGTGTAAAAGATGATTAAAAACTAAAAGAAAAGATGCATAAAGGGAAATGATTAACTAGGCAATGTATTGAAACTAGATTATGAAAGCGAGTAAAAACTATAGGTTGCGTCGAATATCCCTCACCCGAGTTAATTAGTATAAAATGGTTACATGGGTCGACGAGTTATTACAAGTGCGTCTCGTTTTGACAGTTAATTAAATCAAGGGTTGTTACACCCTAAATCATCATAAAAGCCTAATAAGATTTTAGCGTCAACAAATATCCTGAAAATTGCACACGAAAGGTCGTAAGCACGGGACATACATGATATGCCCCGTCAAATCTCCTAGGCGCAATAACTAGGACAACGTACCCGAAATAGACCCGTAAACTCCATCACCAAAGCAAAGCAACAAGTCAACTCGAGTGAGTTCAATTCAAACACAACCTAATTTAAATTACCTAGAAATCATCATAAAAACGCGGTAAATGGAAAGCGATAAATAAACGCGATAAATCTATACTAGAAAGCGTGTAAATCAAAGCATGTAAATAAAGCAAGAAAACCTAAATTAGAAAGCTTGTAAATTAACTAGAAAGCAAGAAATGAAGAAATACAAACTATATTAATGGTAGGGGAGATGAATAGTCAACTTACAATCCAAATGGGGTGTCAAACCAAAGAGAAATGAAGAAGAACCAAGCAAAAACCCCAAAACCCTAAGTTAAACTAACCTAAAATCGTGTATATACTGCTATATCATCTTATTACAACAAAATTTGTATTTATAGTAAGTTAGAATAAAAGAAAAGAAGAAAGAAAATAAAAGAAAACATCTGCTGAAAAACAGGGGATCGATCGATCGAACCCTTTGGTAGATCGATCGATCAAGGACAAAAATCGATAATTCAGAAAGGTCGATCGATCGACCATAAGTGTCGATCGATCGATCAAACAGGTCAGAATGCAGCAGCAGCACACTGTATCTTTTCTTCTCCTCTTTTGATTTCCTTGTTTTTCCTCCGCTGAAATCGCCGTAACTGGAATCGGAATCGCGCACCGTTCGCGACAACGCGAAGCTAGCGAGGAGGGTTACAACTTCCGTGAGATGTCAGGCCAGGTACCCAAGCTGTGAAAGGAATAAAATGCCCTTGAACGTGCGATTGCGTACGGAACTTCACCGGAATGCTTCCGAACTCCATACTTAGTACCTAAACACCTACAAAAGCCCAATTATACCTCATATAGCATGTTATCAATATAAATCGAGGTTGTCTGGTTAACGGGCTTAAATATAGAGATTAAGGTACCCGAGGGGGCTAAAATGTGTAGGTTCGGAGGATGAAATACGCGATATTTGCATATTATCATAGGTCTACCATTTGTTCCTAAGGTTATCTCAGTAAATTACAATCCCTCTGTTATTGTTCCTAACCTTACATTATCTTCATTCCAATTTCAGTCCCAAATCAAAAGATTTCAAACTGTCCTCACTCGGTAACCACTCGTAAGTATAACGTTCGGTCCCATAAGTTATAACATTTTTCGAGAAATTACTAAGACCCTACTGACCTTAACTAAGTCCCACAATATTATATTAATCACCCAAAGAATCATTAACGACTTTGGAATTTTCATTAAACCTTAAAGAAAAACAATTACCAAAAATTAGAAGAGGTCGATCGATCGAAGAAAAGGGGTTGATAATTCTTGAGTCGATCGATCGATCAAGCAGGTATTTGCCCAGAATTTCCTTAAACAGTTACGGGTTTCCTCTTTCTACACCTATAATTATTCATTACAACGTCCCAAACTCCCAACCAAGTATACTAATCATCCTATTAACATATTAGCATAATCTTTAATGTATTAGAATCATTAAATCATCAGTTTCTTGGATCAAATCACCCAATTTTTATAAAAACCCTATTTCTTCTATTTCCTTCAAGATCTTCATATAACTCAACATAAATTCATAATTCCCTACGCATGGATCATGGTTTCATAACTAGTATATGCCCAGAAGTTTATTTACATGAAGCCTACCCATATTCAATGTTTAATTCTCCAGTTTCACAATTATTTCACTTATTTATGATAAATCATCAAATCTAAACTATCTTGTAAACCATATGCCTTGAATCTTTGCAAGATAAATCACTTGCCTCTGATTAGAAGTTCTGATCCGTTGATGACAATATTGGTTGTTCTCCCTCTCATTTCGATCACAAATCCGACGATGGTGGTGGTGTGTGGTGGTTGTTTTGCCTTGGAAACCCTTGGAGTTCTCCTGAAACCCTTTATTTCTTCTCATGTTACTCTATCTTGTGTTTAACAAACAGCGACCCTAATAACCGTAAGTGTTGGATGATAAATAAAACCAAAATTTTGTTGGTCACTATTGACCAAAAATAGGAATAACTAAAATACCCTCCCGAGTTGTCGGATAGGCCTAAAAATGCTCCGGGACCGAAATTAAACCCCCAGCTAGTGTTTTCTGACTATTTCGACCCTTATGGACATGTTGGCGCACTCAAAATGGTCATACGGATGATACCAATGTAATTTACTTTTAAATTCATTAAATTGATTCTTGACGCGATTGACACGCGCGTCTCAACTTAATTACCGAAACTGCCGTATTTTCAACTCACGATAATTTTAATAAATTCAATAATCACATATTACCATAATCACTCAGTAATATTTAATATTATCATCATATTTAAATACTAACTCTCGTCTCGCTAGTTATTTAAATCTGAATTAATTTCCAATTAATTATCCCAAATTAATTTAATTATTCCCATAATTAAAAGCAATTTCATTTAATTAATCTCTTAATTAAAAGCCATAAAATTATGGGGTATTACATACTTCCCCCCTTATAACGGAATTTTATCCCGAAATTCAGAAAGTAAGGCATACCTGGAAAAATTTAGGTATCCTCCAGTACTAAAAAAAAAATATAAAGAAAGGCTCAATCACTACTGCCCCCGCTTCACAACAAGCTTGTTGAACACTCTCGACACTTTATTAGTTATAGGGTCACACCTCAATAAATAAACCTCACGTGTGCTCTTACTAAACAACATTCGAATAAGGAGAGCCTATACATCATTGGCCGCATTTCTCAATATTATTGGGAGTTCGCACCTCACTTCGTATCAACTCCCTCATTTATCTAAGCACAGAACACCAATCCTCGGAGAACCCATAGAACATCTGACTACTCTTATCCGTTCTTCGAATCTCTGTTCCCGGCGGTGTGACTTTTATAAAAGGAGAAGCCACGTAAGATGGTTCGTGGTTATCCCATTATAGTCATCGGACTCTAACTTATGACTGATCCCAACACTCTGTAAATCCACTCACCTCTAAGCATCCAGAGGAAGGATAATAAGGTTTATCTACACAAAACATCTGTAAGCACCTTGTCCACTATAAATCGGTACGGGTGCTTTCACATAACTCTACTATTAGGTAATATCCTCCCCCTATTACCATATTATACTTCACTTACTGGATATTCCCGTTGTGGAAAAGAAATGATCGCAATGAGTCCAAAATTACTTCCATACAGTTCCACAGTTGTCAATCACCTTGCGCTTCTCCTCGGGCTATAGGTGAGACACTCTTCTCAAAATGAAACGTTATCACCACTACTTCCTGATACCCCATGTTAAAGGTGGATTTCGAGGATCTCATACTAGTTCAGAATAATACTGGGTAGGACCACGTATCGATGAGTTCACTATCTAATAGTGTAAATCACCCAATGATATAACAATTAATTTCCTTCTGGATAACCTGTTCCACACATTCGAAGGAACTCGTTACTTATCTATAAGTTGGCAACCCCTCAAAGAAATTTACTAACTTGACTCTTCCATCATTGGAATCGTCGGCTTGATACAAAATTTTCTGGTTGATCCTCTTACTCTAACTGATCTACTACTTACTATACCCCTTTCAACACCGACTTTCACTTATAATTATTCCCGTTAAGTGATACTTAATAACCCTCTTCTTCCCTCAGTGCATGCCAAAATTTTTCAGCACGATGTGCACTTTTGGACTCTTTATACCGTATTGACATCAACATTCTATTTACGTACAAGTCACTCTAAATATTCTACTGGGTAGAACTCCGCTCCAATTTGTCCATAATAGTTAATTATTTGCCTTCTCAAGGGATACCCCCTTTTTAAATGGCTTCCCACTGCCTTTCAACCAAGTTCGGAACAAGCATAAATTTCACCCATCTCTATGTCTCTTCTTTCGGCGATTATCACGTCTGCAAACCGGGTGTCTACACCCTCTATAAACTATACATACGGGTTTAAACATCATATACGCTTATACGTATTCCAAACTCTTTATTGCCCCTGTATTCGCAACGTGGCTATGCCACTTGGGAGTTCTCAATCACCCCTGAATTTGAAATTCTAAATCCTCCTAAACATCATTCCATCCTTCAACCCGCCAGAATAAAATAAAATTTTCAGTACTTCCTCACCACACAACTGGATCCACTGGCCTTATATCGTAATTTACCCTTTAACTTTCAGTTATAACTACATACTTCCATAACGACCGAGGTACCCAAATCATGGACGAATGGCCAGACATCTCCCTACTACCAACCTTACTCTAAGTTTCATGCGTGGGATGTCTCGCAAAGCGAAATCCAAACAAGGAACCCCCCCGATACACTACTACCTAGTATTGTCGGTCATCGAAATCCTCCAGGCCCTCAGTCCATAACATATACCCCTATATTCCCGTCTCTTGACAACAAAGTTACATCTCCTTTCGCAATTACACTTAACAAGGAACTTCTTCTGAAAGACACTGTCTCTTAACATTGATGGTAATCACATTCCATAAACATCATGCAAATATAATCGGGGCTCTAAAAATCCCGTCCCCAGACATACAACTATGAGTATTAACTTTCACGTCTCTAAAGGGTGAAATAACAATGCACTCTTCCTATTACCACATCCTGAGCGTTAATTATAATAACCAGCTAAATCATTCCGCTGAACAATAAACCTAATACACTCTGAATCATATCAATAAAGTCCCTACACTTATCGGGATCAAATATCCGATACCATAACCCGATAGACTTGCAATATCCTCACACTACCGGTTTAATCATTATTATAAAACCATAATTAGGATAATATCATACTCGTATAGCACAACACTAAAACGAGTAATTTCAATAAAGTATATACCACTATCGATACACCCATTCATCCTCCGCGGATAACACTAAAGGTAACCCCACTATACCAGGGAAAATATTCACATAAATTAAATCATTGTCGATATACGCACTAAACTCGTCGCTCATGCCAATATAGCAATAATAAAAATGTAGTAACTCGCTCCTGTCACATACAACACGCATCATCATCTGAGGATATAACTCATACTTCTACCTTGCCAATCACCCTGGCTTTTCAAATGGTTCACACCTGTCCGTAACAAACCAAAAATTTCAATAACTATTGCCCTTGCTATGCACCATAACCTTATCCTTATACATGCTTCGAAAAAATTTTAACGCACGGGTTTTCACTCCCCATAAAATGCCTCTATACATACTCCACTTATCTCCGGTCACACTGACCATGTTAGGGTTGTCCTTCTCTTGAACTTTGGTAGTCTCGACTCTGATGGATACCTCCATTATTCCCTTAGCTTTGATATCCCTAAGGAATACGCTACTGGCTTCAACAACTCTTACTTAAATCACCATCGCTCGATAAAATTTTTGCTATCCGAATCTTTTAAATGGGTCCCTTGATGGGTCTTTCTCTTGGGGTGCTTCACCAACAACGTCTCACCTAGTCTTGCTCCCTGACTAAATTCTTCGATTCTTGTAGCTCATCGCACAAGGAAGCGTTAACATCCTAAATGCCAAAACACGACATTGTCACCATCTGCATTGACTGTCCAAGCAGGATTCCCCATAAGTGATAGCAATTCTTCTTATGAGTTAATTTTTTCCCTTTAAAATCCTCTTCTCCATTGTACCTACTTTATCCGGTACAAGGTTTGCTTAATTAATTAAATTCTTCTTCAAGGGACCTTTGTATGGCCCTCTTGTAAGAGTTCAGAACAACGTTTGCATCTTATCCTGAACATCTGATGAAGGAACTTATGGTCAAACCATACCTATACGCCTTCTCTTGACAAAACATTCCACTTCTGAGTGTGGTGGTTGCCTCTCACCATTTTAACTCTGCCCTTACGAGCCAAGAAAAAATTTTACCCTAAATTTTCACTACCAGTTAGCCACACTCCGAAATATGTCCAAGCCTTTGGATATTTTACTTTCGTCGGTTACACACGCCATTTTCGTATTTCTAGAATTTCCACTGCTGGTTCTCTTCAATGTTTCGTCTGACTCTCTCTCAGTCCAACCTTGCTGGGTGAGTCTAATTTGACCCCACTTTGTACTATAGTGGTAACTGAAAGTCATATGTTGTGTTTATCCGTCTGTACCGTCCTGGCTTACCATGCCATAATAGGAGTGACCTCAACTACGGCCATCATTCTTGAATATACCCAATCATCTCAACTGAGCTTTGCCTCCTACTGCCCGCCCATCTGTTCTCGCCTGACATACTTAATTGTTCGGCACACGAACACACCGAATGAAAATAAGATTCACTATCATATACATTATAGCAGGAGAAACAAATCTCACCAAAGAAATAAACAATCCTAAACATAGGGCTCTACATCAAAGAAAGCTACGCTGGAAGCATAATAAGCCATACAGATCCTAAAGGACACTAGAACCTGATGCTCTGATACCACCTGTGACACCCTGACTAATTAAATACTGGGAATATCACGTTAGTTCAGTCTTAGCATCACTGTCGACAACATTTAGTTACTTACTAGCCACCTAATATTTAAAATAGACAGATGCCAAATTTTATTAATTAAATTAACAATTAACCAAGAATTAAATCATCAACCATCAATTGCATAAACAATCTCATATGAGTAAGCAACGTAAAGAAAAAAAATGAGTTCGGAGTAAACACTCCAATAATAATGCTTGAGTAAAATAAAATCCCGATACAAGAGTCTGAATAAATAAACCAACATCTAAAATGAAACTGAAAGTCTGAGAATGCTATCTCTAAATGGAAATGGGCAACATGCCCTAACAGATGAGTAACCTTGAGTAGAATCAAGTGTAGAATGTGGAGGCGTCTAATACCGAGATCCTGTAACTTACACAGCAGCTATAACATGTCAATGTAATGAAGATCCTATGTTTGGCGTCCCTATGGATGGGCACCTAAAATGTTTTTACAAAACAAAATAGATTTGGAGGAAAACGGGTCAGAGCCCGAGGTGAAAACAGTTTAAAAATATAACAAGTGTTTAAATTATAATTAAACAACACATATTGTAAACATGTTAGTTGCGTACTCTCACATGAGTTTCTCACCTCTCAACTAATGTGCACGCTTAACGTATACCCTTAACCCATCCTAGTTATGCCACTATCTAACTAGTCTGTACTAACCCCTGCTATCACATTCTAATATAAGGTGTCTACTCATATTACACAAACAAGTTATATTTATAACTCACATCCGCATTCATTAATTACTTATCGCAGGTGTTATTTAAATTCTCATATTCGTAGCCCATTCAAATATCTTAGTTATTCACATCTACTAAGCAATAGTGAACCAGTCACAAGTATATATATATTTAAATCGCTCTCAATACATATAAACATATATGGCACCCAAAGGCTAAGCTGCGGTGCACGTATACTCTGCTATCAAATCCATGTACATCACGTACATAAGGATCACGTGTTTTGAATCGCTCAGGAACCGTCTCAATACCAATCACACATATTGGAGATTAACACAGTTCACATACCCACGGGTCACACACATACCTACGTTCCCAAGGTAAGAAGACTTATCCATTTAGCGATAAGCCCTTCGAAGTTCTATGTTCTGAGGTATCAATCTAAAATCCTCCCCGATGGCACACAGAGACCAGACAGTCCTCTTATGAACGACCTCCCGTGATAGCAAGTATGGTAGGTATGTTATACACACAATAATCCATATACTAGGAAGTCACACAACCAATATATATACAATTTTAATATAGGTATACTCCTTCCCTATATATTAAGTCTCACCCATAATATTTACGTTCCGAATATTCTACGTAATATTTATTTAACGCGACAACTCTCGTCATACGAATTCGGGTACTTATACCTATCCCAGGTGGATACTAGGTCTACCATTTGTTCCCAAGGTTATCTCAGCAAATTAAAATCCCGCTGCTACTGTTCCTAACCTTACATTATCTTTCATTCCAATTTCAGTCCCAAATCAAAAGATTCCAAACCGTCCTCACTCGGTAACCACTCGTAAGTATAACGTTCGATCCCATAAGTTATAACATTTTCCGGGCAATAACTAAGACCCTACTGACCTTAACTAAGTCCCACAATATTATATTAATCACCCTAAGAATCATTAACAACGTTGGGATTTTCATTAAAACTTAAAGGAAAACTATTACTAAAAATCAGAAGAGGTCGATCGATCGAAGAAAATGGGTCGATCGATCGATCAGTCGATCGATCGATCAGTCGATCGATCGACATTCTTGAGTCGATCGATCGATCAAGCAGGTATTTGCCCAGAATTTCCTTAAACGGTTACGAGTTTCCTCTTTTTACACCTCTAATTCTTCATTACAACATCCCAAACTCCCAACCAAGTATACTAATCATCCTAATAACATATTAGCATAATCTTTAATGTATTAGAATCATTAAATCATCAAGAATATTCAGTTTCTTGGATGAAATCACCCAATTTTCATAAATACCATAATTCTTCTATTTCCTTCAAGATCTTCATATAACTCAACATAAATTCACAATTCCCTACGCATGGATCATGGTTTCATAACTAGTATATGCCCATAAGTTTATCTATATGAAGCCTCCCTATATTCAATGTTTAATTCTCCAGTTTCACAATTATTTCACTTATTTACGATGAATCATCAAATCTAAACTATCATGTAAAACATATGCCTTGAATCTTCGCAAGATAAATCACTTGCCTATGATTCCGAGTTCTGATCCGTTGATGAGGGTATTGGTTGGTTCTCCCTCTCTTTCCGGTCATAAATCTGGCGATGGTGGTGGTGTGTGGTGGTTGTTTTGCCTTGGAAACCCTTGGAGTTCTCCTGAAACCCTTTCTTTCTTCTCACGTTACTCTCTCTTGTGTTTAACAAATAATGGACCTAATAACCGTATGTGTTGGCTGATAAATAAAACCTAAATTTCGTAGGTCACTATTCACCAAAAATAGAAATGACTAAAATACCCTCCCGGGTGCCAGTTAGGCCTAAAAATGCTCCGGGACTGAAACTAAACCCCAGACTACTGTTTTTTTGACTATTTCGATCTTTCCGGACACATTGGCGCACTCAAAATGATCATACAGATGATAAAAATGTAATTTACTTTTAAATTCATTCAAATTGATTCCTGACGCGATTGACACGCGTGTTCCAACTTAATTACCGAAACTGTCGTATTTTCAACTCACGACAATTTTAATAAATTCAATAATCACATATTACCATAATCACTCAGTAATATTCAACATTATCATCATATTTAAATACTAACTCTCGTCTCGCTAGTTATTTAAATTCGAATTAATTTCCAATTAATTATCCCAAATTAGTTTAATTAATCCCACAAATAAAAGCAATTTTATTTAATTAATCTCATAATTAAAAGACATAAAATTACGGGGTATTACAATAATTCTGTAAAATATAAATTATTCTGAGGTGTGAGTGTGCCCTGGACGTGCATTTAGAAATTGACCAAGGATAACTTATGTAAAATGTCAATGATACGGAGATCGTGGTGTTGTGACGGAGGTTTCTTGAAAGAGTTAAATTCTAAACAATGCGTGTATATGAATATGTTGTACAACTAAAGAAATAGTATGAGAGTGGATTTTTTGTCACTATACAAAAAGTGAAAATATAAGACCTTGAGATTTAAATCATTCCAAGGTAAAACCGTAGGTGTTCATATTACTGAGGATAGTTTGTGTGAACTTATTATGATCGTGATATTGTGCCAAAATTTAATTTATTCATGTATAAAGATATCGCATTCAACTAAGAAGTCAAAATTACTTTTCATACATAAACGATGTTAAAGAGTTTAATAAAACCCATTATCCGCCAGAAATCTGCAAATCAATTACATGAAAGTAACTTTATATAATAATGGGCCATTGACATTTCTCAAAGTGTATGTGAGTTTGGGCGAATAAGCCAATAAAAGGGACACATATAAAGAGTGTTAGTCTACCCAGTTAGGAAGAAAAGAATGGACGTAACATACTTTAGTTAGTATCTAAACTTATGTTAAGTAAGATTAAGGTTAAGTACCCTTCTTTTAATGAGGTAAAAAAAGAATTCAATTCATATATAGTGGGGAGTATGAGGCAGACCCGTCATTTTGTTTTGACAGTTTGCAAATAAGTACGCTAATAGGCATGTAAGAACCTACTGGTGGGAAAGTATTCCTCATATGCATTATAACACGTTAACAATAATCCAACGCCAAGTGACAAATTTAATTCACAATTTGGCAAACTTTTGGAGGAATGTATAAAACAACAAAATGGAAGCATACTAGGAGTAAACAACTTATCTTGTGTTTTTTTTAGCTTTACCAGGAATGCTGGAAATAAGTGATGATGACAGTATTGTTGAGGTAAGATGTTGAAGAAATGGTCCACTATAAGTAATGTCCGTATATTTGTCAAGTATGCCGAATATCCCCTCGGCGTCATAGAGTGTCATTGCATCATCCAAACATGAACAGTCCAGTTATGGTGCCATGTATAGATAGATATACTTGATGTTGTGATGAAATTGCTCTAAAAAATGTTTGCGAAATTTTCCATCACTGAACACGGCCATTAACTTTGTTATCTACATTCGTTTACCGACCGTGACTTGAGTTCATACTTTCTAAGCTGATGAGGTTCAAAATATATACCACCAAATGAATTGGCATGGTGGCAGGGGCGGACCTACCCCATCCCGAATGGGGGCGGTCGCACCCACGAGTTTTTCAGAATTTTTCTATGAGTATTTGTAAAAAAATTTTTTTAGACCTATTTATAAGTTTTTAAGAATATGGGGCAGTTATCTAAATAAACAAAACTTTTAAGACCGAAAAAAAAACGAAACGCTGCTTACCTTTGAGACCCGCCTCTTTCTCTCATTTCATCTATTTTCTCTCTCTCATCTCGCTCCCTCCACCTCCGTCCTCCCTCTCCCCCTCACTGTCCCTTACACCGTGACTCCTCCCTTCCTCTGTCCTCCATTTTCTTCTCTCCCTCACTCTTAAACGCTACTGCCGACTGAAGCAGTGCAGGAGCTGCGTGCGACAGACCACCACAAAGAAGAACAGAACAACCTCCATTCCTTCCTTTTGTTTTGAGTATGTTTTTTTCCCTAATAAATCTCATTAGTTGTTATTGTTTCATTAAATCTGAAATTTTTTTTACTTGTTAATTTTAAAATTTAATAGTTTTAAGTTATTATTTTTGCTGAAATTTTTAGTAATTGTTGCTGAAGTTAGTTGTTGTAATTGTTATTGTTGCTGAAATTAGTTGTTAATTTTTAGTTGTTAAATGTTGCTGAAATTGTTGCTGAAATTTTTAGTTATTTTTTTTAGTATGCTGAAATTAGTTGCTGAAATTATTGTAATTTGAGCATGCTGAAATTAGTTTTAGTTACTGAATGAAATTGTTAGTATGCAGATTTAATGTCAGTACGCGAAGAAATAATGTTAGTATGCTGAATTTTTTTGGATCAAATACCAAAAAGTCCCTCAAATATTTTTTAATACACACTTAGTCCAAGCCTTTTATTTTATACCAAATAAGTCCCTTATTCTCTTATCTTTAAAGGTCCGCGCCAGCGGCATAATAAAGTCATTTTGGCATGGTGAAGGACTTTTTGGTGCAAAATAAAAAGGCTTGGACTAAATGTGTATTAAAAAAAGTTTAAGGGACTATTTGGTATATGCCCCAATTTTTTTTTAGTATTTATGTTAGTATGCTGAAATTGTTGTTGTTGGAGTTGTTGCTAAAAATAATTTGTCTCCAAAATTAATTGTTCCCAAAATTAGCATGCTGAAATTTTAATTTTCCCCCCAAATTAGTTGTAGTTGCTGAAATTTGTATTAAACTTTAATTTTAATTAGTAGTTGTTGTTAAAAAATGTTGATTTATTAAGTAGGGACTAAAAATTAATGAATATTAATCACAAGTTTTTTAGGCTTAAAAATTGCAAAACAAGAAAAACTAACGCAAAAAAATTCGCCTCGGGTGCTCCCGCCCCTGAACCCCCCGCATTTGTAAAAAAAAATCCCGCACCCACAGTTCGAAAATCCTAGGTCCGCCACTGAGTACATGATATAAACAATACAATATCAGAGAATTATTCTGAGTCCAATCAAGACATAATTATTTCGTAATAATCAAGCATGTAATAAAAATAGTATTGATTATAAAATTCCACCTACAATGACTATGAATAACATATAAATTTCCCAAGCACTAAACTAAACAACATAGGCGGCGTACCTTGGTGCGATGGTAAGTGCCCTCGCCCAAGCTACGGGTGGTCTCGAGTTTGAGACATGAGAGCAGCCTCTCCAAATTCATATATGGGGGTAAGGCCAACCGACATCTGTCTTTCTCAGACCCTGCAGTTAAGTGGGAGTCTTGTGCACTGGGTACGACTTTTTACTAAACTAAACAACATCAGTATAACTACAATAAGCAAAATATTTTCAAATTATTGAAGAATTTCCCACCTCAATATATGTTCTGAAGGCTGCAAATAACTCTTAAGCTCAACCCTTCCAGGAGTGTCTGTTTTATTATTTATTTATTAATTATTATTTTTAAAACGTAAAGGGAAAAAAAGATGGGGAATCGGCCCCTTAACCTCCTACATGAGGGTGAGAGCCCTGACTACTATGCTAGCCCTAGTGGCTACCGGTTACCCATCCAGGAGGTTGTTTGAGCCATTCTTAGAGCTGAAGGCACCACATTGTTTGCGCCATTCTTGGAGCTGAAGGTACCAGAGGCTGCGTGTAATATATAAAATATAAAAACACTCACTAAAGCATTTATTTTTCAGTGAAGTTTCCCTGGTAGACCACTTGTTTATTTCATATTGAATCAAACAAATGAGGATTTGACTCCCCAAGAAAGAAAAGAATAGGGACACTACCTGGCTATCAGAGGAAGTCTCAGAATGTTTTGCATAACTGCACTAATAAGAGCATCACTTTCTCCTCATATAGATGTTAATGATAATCAACAGCTGAAAAGGCATGAAGTAAAAGAAATGGATTAAGGGTTAATGTTAATCAACATCGAGAAGATTTAAACATCATAGGACTGAGTTTACTCTCTACTATGTAGTGACATAACTCTTGCTTGCTAACACTATCAAAATTCAGGAAATGCTTCTGCATTTTCGAGAAGACTGCACAACCCCACATATATGTATATTGGCAAAAGATATGCATTGAATGGGAGCCATATTATTCCATAATGGTCATATGTGTCGATTTGTATCATTTTTATTTTTTTATTTTTTGTAAAACCGAATAAATGCGGTGTGTGATAATTGATTAAATTAATTCGCAACTTTCTACGTTGGCACACTTATTTAATTGGAGTCTATATAAACCAAATTGATTCAGCCCCTAAACATGCATCTATGTATGTGCGTATATCAACCCATAGATAAATAAAGCATGTGACACAAATATTAAGGAAAAAATCCCCGAAGGGCAAAACCTTTTTATTTTTAGAACTTTGAAGAATTCATAAGACCATTGACTTACATACAACCTGATAATCGCCCACAAGTGTAATGCACGGTGTCTTCGTCAAACCTTCAAAGCAACGGCTAGAAATAACATCGGCTGGAATCTCCCGTAAGAACTCCAGGTGGTCAGCAATGAAGAAGAAAATGGCTTCTTCACAAATTATGAACTTTATAAAGACTCCCTCCACAATAGCACACAGCTGTCGGTTGTAGAGTTTTCCCCACAAAGAATAAACCAAAGAAAAATATGTCCTTGGGTTCCACAAAAAAACTCCCACAAAAGTAATTGAAATTTTTGTGAATTGTAAACAAGACAAATATTTGAACCCTTAAATTGTTGGATAAAAACTTTCTGCCAAAAGATATTTTTTCTAATTGATTTTGGGCAGATAAACAAAACAAAAGTTTACAAAGGATAAAACCCTTTAAGGTTGAAAACTGTTCTCCATGCCAAAAACAAAGGCTGCCAAACCCCTTTTATATAATAGTTAAGTCGGTCAAAGGATAAGCATGAGGTCAGCGTGTCAGTCGAAAAGTAGCGTCGCTCGAAAGAAAACCCCATCTTGCTCGAACGAGATACACTTGTCGTTCGAACGACTACGCGCGACATCTCAATGTCGTTCGAACGATATGGTGATCTCGATTGAACGACCTTGGCGTCGAAACCGAGGTACGTTTGCTGCCTTAGAAATTTCTCAAACTTTTCAAAACACATCTTTCTAAAACAGTTAACAACCTTTATAACAAAAAACATTTTTATATAAAAGCTTTTTAAAACTCCATTTAAAAATATCCCAAAACTCTTAATATGAAATGTAAATGAAACTTTAAAACATTATCTTACCAAAGATCATATTGTTGGGCTTGAATGTTGAAGACAACTTGTAATTCGGATCCGTCTTTTGTAGATACAATCTTCTCAATTCTTCGACGACTTGTAGCGGTATATGACATAATTAATTGTCACGAACATTTATAAAAATATGTTCTTACAAATCTCCCCCTATGTCTATGATGGTACATACACAAAAATATCCAAATTATCAAATACCAAATTACCTATACAAATCTACCCTCCCATGAATCCCAAAACTGAAACGGTAAAATTTGCAAGTCCTCAATTTTTTCTTCAACATCAAAACTCTCAAAACTTTTCTCATCAGGGTGTGCAACATCATGATCTTCAATATTTGTACCTACACACATGAGATAAAGTAAAAACCTTCGTGACACATCGAGTTTGACATGATATAAGAATAAATCAATCAATATAATCAAATCTCCCCCATAATGTAAAAACTCCCCCATAACATGATAATTCTTTATCCCCCTTTTTATGATGTCCCCAAATAGACAGATAAGAAGAAACAATTAAAACAAGGAGTGTCACGATAAAAATGCATAGCAAATATGAATCAATCAACGCGCATGCAAAGGAGTATCCCACAAACATCCACAAACTATTTTTGAATTTTTCAATTTTTTCATACAAAAATAAGATACTAAAAATCACACCATGGATAAACTCAAGCAACCAAGTTATGAAAACGGAATGTATGGGTGTGAACACATTCGATAGGAAAATCAACTCAATCAATCATATGTGCACGATGCATAGTGTACTCCTAACGAATGAACATCAAAAGTATCCTTATGTGTAAAAATTGTTGAGTTTAGATGACATCGTCTTATGCAAATCAACAAATCAAAGTCAAAGTGATTTTCACACCAATAACGTCCAAAACTTTTTAGCGCTTTTTCAAGATTTTCAAGGATTTGCAAACCCGTTATAAAATCTCCAACCAAACTCCCTCAAAAATATTTTCTTTTAGAGGTGTATAAACTAAATTATCAAACTTTGGAGAATTGGTGCAAAAACCTAAATGGCCCATAATTGGCATGAATTTCTTTTTATTGCCTATAAATTTTTTTCGGCTCTTTTAAAACTCTTTGGACCCCGGATAATAAAATTCCTCAATTTTTTAAGTCCAATTTAAATGGCGGCTTAATCGCAAAGGATAAAAAACAATCTTTCGTATCCCTTCACCATTTTCAAATAAAGCACACAAACTCACAAACGGCTATTACATGCACAACTTTCTTATCAAGTTTTATCGCGCTTGGTTTATTTTAAGGACATGATTGAAGTGAAAACACCCAACCAACGTATGATAAGACAAGCACAATAATCAAACAAATCCGTGCATGTGTGCAATAAAGGAAATTATGAGTCAAACATGTTGGAAATAACACTTAATTACATCTTAATGACTCCAAACATTATAAAGCACATGAATGAATTGACATATTGTCTCAAAACACTATCAAATAGTCACATGAAAAATGGAATGATGTTGTGACTTGGTCATCCTAAGTGTTCATCCATAAACGGTGCAAACAAAAAATAAAAATCTTTTTGGATTTTTCAAAAATTTTATCAAAATAAAATCTTTTTGTATTTTTCAAAATTTTTCCAAAAACAAAAATCTATACAAAAAGTACATGCCACAACGCTAGCAAAAATATATCAAAAAGCATAACTAGCGTATGACAAACATGCAAACACAATCATCTATATTATATGGCAAGAGAAGAATCATGTGAAAGCAAACGGGAATCAACTTGTCTAAAATCTAGTGCCTCTAAAAGTGATTTCTTAACCCAAATAGATGTGAAGTGTCGTGTAGGGAATTTAGGAACCAAGGGAACACTAGACATAAACTTCCTAGGACATTTTTCAAGATCAAAACAAAATCGCCTAAGGTGACCTTTCCTACCACAATATGAACATGTGTAAACGGGTGGAACGACAGCTATGGGTTGACCTTTTCTAACATCCTTGGAATTAATTGACCCTTTAAAATAAATAATGGTTTTGGATTTAGCATTAGAAGCATGAGAACAAGATGATCCATTACCATCACTATCAAACCTACTTGAGTCTGTCAAATCATTTGTTAACTTTAAATTTTTTTACTCAAGCAAAGAATTAGACTCTTCCAATTTAAGGGATGCTTTTTTCAAATTTTTAATTAAACTTAACAGTTTATCACGCTCCCCCTCAATTAAAGCAAACTTTTCCTTAAGAGTCTCTTCACGTGCCACAAACTCATTGATTAAAATATTTTTGTCATCTTTGGCACAAACACAAACCATCGAATTTTTCAGGTCCTCTAATTCTTTTTCTAAAAATAGGACCCTATCATCACTTTTCTTCTTGGACAATTTTAAAGCAACAAAGTCATGGTCCAAGGAAACAAATTTCTCACGATAAAAATCTCTTTGATTTTGAACTATTTGCAAAAGATCCAACGCGGATTTAAAACGAGAATTTACTTTTTCCAAAAAATCAATTCTTTTAGCAAACGTTAAATTCAAACGATTTATATCATCAAAACTCTGACTCGTGTCATCAAAGGGGGTATCCGATTACATAAGTGTTCCATCTTGCGATTTTTCACAAAAATGATTTAAAAAAAAATCAATATCACACAAATTTTGCGAAAAATAGGAATACGCAATAAGTTAGCGTAACCCGCTCTGATACCAATTGACGACGTGAAAAGTCAAATTGTATCAAAAAAATAAATCCTTGAAAAATCAAGATCACGCGATAAGTCAAGCGTAACCTGCTCTGATACCAATTTGAAAATGTGAGTAAACAAATTGTATCAGAAAGTAAATCCTCAAAAAATCAGGATTACGTGATAAATTAGCGTAACCCGCTCTGATACCAATTTGTAAAATCGAATAAATGCAGTGTGTGATAATTGACTAAATTAATTCGTAACTTTCTACGTTGGCACACTTATTTAATTGGAGTCTATATGAACCAAATTAATTCACCCCTAAACATGCATCTATGTGTATGCATGTGTCAACCCATAGATAAATAAAGCATGTGACACAAATATTAAGGAAAAAATCCCCGAAGGGCAAAACCTTTTTATTTTTAGAACTTTGAAGAATTCACAAGACCATTGACTTACATACAACCTGATAATCGCCCACAAGTGTAACGCACGGTGTCTTCGTCAAGCCTCCAAAGCAACGGCTAGAAATAACGTTGGCTGGAATCTCCTGCAAGAACTCCAGGTGGTCAACAATGAAGAAGAAAACGACTTCTCCACAAATTGTGAACTTTATAAGGACTCCCTCTACAATAGCACGCAACTGTCGGTTGTAGAGTTTTCCCCACAAAGAATAAACCAAAGCAAAATATGTTATTGGGTTCCACAAAACAACTCACACAAAAGTAATTGGGATTTTTGTGAATTGTAAACAAAAAAAAAATATTTGAACTCTTAAATTGTTAGAGAAAAACTTTCTGCCAAAATACATTTTTTCTAATTGATTTTGGGCAGATAAACAAAACAAAAGTTTTCAAAGGATAAAACTCTTTAAGGTTGAAAACTGTTCTCCACGCCAAAAGCAAAGGCTGCCAGACCCCTTTTATAGAATAGGTAAGTCGGTCAAAGGATAAGCATGAGGTCAGCGTGTCAGCCGAAAATTAGCGTCGCTCGAACGAAAACCCCATCTCGCTCGAACCAGATACACGTATCATTCAAACGACTACGCGCGACATCTCAATGTCGTTCGAATGAGATGGTGATCTTGCTTGAACGACCTTGGCATCGAAACCAAGGTACGTTTGCTGCCTTAGAAATTTCTCAAACTTTTCAAAAACACATCTTTCTAAAACAGTTAACAACCTTTATAACAAAAAACATTTTTATATAAAAGCTTTTTAAAACTCCTTTTAAAAATATCCCAACACTCTTAATATGAAATGTAAATGAAACTTTAAAACATTATCTTACCAAAGATCATATTGTTGGGTATGAATGTTGAATACAACTTGTAATTCGGATCCGTCTTTTGAAGATACAATCTTCTCAATTCTTCGACGACTTGTAGCGGTATATGACATAATTAATTATCACGGACATTTATAAAAATATGTCCTTACATTTTTCTTATAAAAATATACTAATGAATTAAGTCATTTTGTTTATTGTATTCATATTTTCTGTATCAGTGATATTCTAGTATTCTTATAGATTCAAACACATATTTATCAGTCAGAGACAAAGTCTTACTATTATACGATGTAATCATGTCCTAAGATTGGTTTAAACTATAATATATTTTTATTTATTATATGCATTTTCCAATATTGTTTTTTACATTTTTCATTCTATTTGTACGATACATTAAGGCCCTGTTTGGTTGCACAAATTGTTTGATTATGTAAATTGGTTCATTGTGAATTAGTGAATTGTAAATGAGTTGATTTGAAATGAGTTTAAATCCAATTTAAGTGTTGTTTGGTAAATGAAAACTGAAATACAATAATCACGAATTGACCAATTTTAAGGTGTTTGGTTGCACAAATTATTGAATGCAAATTTTTCAAAAAATGCAAAATAAGTGAAACAGAAATATTTGTTTTTAAAATTGCAAAAATGATTGAAATGACATAAAGCATATAACTAGAATTTCATTCAAAATGTCATATAATCCATAAAATAACAATGAAATATAGTCGTCGAGTAATGACATAAAGCATATGACTAAAAGTTCATCCAAAATGCCATACAATCCACAAAATAACAATGAAATATAGTCACTGATATCTGTCACAACTAATGCAACATAGACGTATCACACAACACGTCCCCTCCTCCTTAATTCGTTGAGATGATCACGCCACATATCCATCGCGATTTTGTCTCGCAATACTTTGCCTTCTCGAAGTTGTCCGCTCGTGGAATTATTTCTTTGCATCAATCTTCGTGGAAGATTCTCGGATTGTTCCTCAATGCCCATATCATTGATTAAACGATCATACTCCTCATAAACCCAATCTTCACCTCCACATTCGATGCGTATGTGATTACGCAAAACACACAATGCTACTACTATTTTGGCTTGAGAAGTAAATGGATATGAATGTGGCATTCTTAAAATAGGAAATTGTTGCTTAAGAACCCCAAATATTCTCTCAATTGCATTTCGTAAAGACGAATGTCGATGGTTGAACAACTCCTTTACATTTTTAGGTGCCCGAAGTCCAGAAGCATATTCTTTTAGATGATATCTAACACCCCTATATGGTGCAATAAAATTTGGTAAATTTGTGTAACCGGCATCCACGAGGTAAAATTTACATATTAACATAAATAAAACATATGAGAAAGTAACATTGAACTGTGCATAAAATAATCTTCATTTATCAAATTATAATCTTAAATATGTTTAAACTAAAAGGAATAATACCTTCAGGAACAATGAAATCTTTTTCTCGTGCCGCAAGCAAAACACGACCATCTGCTGCAGATCCCTCCCGGCCTGATAAAACATGAATAAATCTCAAATCAAAAGAACATGCTGCCATAACACTCTGGGATAAGTTTCCCCATCGGTCCCGAAATGAAGCTTGTTCATCCGCCCCAACAATAACAGAGACGTGAGTCCCATCAATCGCTCCAATACAGTCCTTTGAGAAATACATTCGAGTCAATAACGTTTGAATTTTAAGACATAAACAAATCCATGAATTTAAAAATAAAGTACCTTAAAATATGGATAAAATCTTGGATCAGTTAAAATCTCCATTAGTGTGTTGTTTGAAGGACCTCAGATGAAATCACTTGAGAGTTGGGTGAGGGCATGTAATACCTTATGAAAATACCTACTTACGGTTTCACCTGAATGTTGAAAACGTTCTTGAACTAGTCGATTCCCAGCACTATGACCAACGGTGAAAAGAAACATAGCCAATTGTTGACGTGTCATTCAAAATACCTTGCTCTCTCACAATATTACAAAGCTTTTGAAAATTGGGCAAATCCATTCGACAAACCTCACGACAACGCGTTTTATTTCCCTTAAGTATTTCATCAACATATGCTGCACCACTAAGAGCGGAGTTACGACATGGTTTTTTTCGAATTCTACTCGTGTAATAAAGGGCAGAAATTGCAGCAGCCATGATACTCTTCATCAGATTCTACCATCGCTAGAATAAAAGTAATTCAAAGTAACATATAAACATGTGTAGATGATAACTATGGTGACAACATATATGTTCAGGGTAGTGTACATAAAAATCTAGTGAAAATAAGTATGGCATGCCATACAAAAGGTATACTACTGTTGTAGTATATCTTACAATCCAAAGCAAAAATCAGTACCAATCTAAAGCAAAAATCATTACCAATCCAGCATTGTAACACAGGAAAAGTAGACATCACCTTGTTGTACTTAGAAGAAAAGCTCCATGAAAAATCTATGTTATCAACCTATTCGAAATTTGCATATGGTTATTTTCAACCATATTCACACCCAAAAAATTATAGAAAAAACAACGCAGCAAAAAAAGTACTTTCTGATACCTCATATGCTGCTCTTTGGTACTGAATATCTGATACCTCATATCTGCTATGAGTACTTATGGTATTGAATATCTTCAATGAGTACTTATGGTGTACCTGAATATCTGCTATGAGTACTTATCAGATACTGAATACCTCATTTGATAACTTATGATACTGATATTTGATGGTATCAGATTCTGAGATTAGATGTTATCAGATACAAGTATCTGCTATTTTATCTTATCAGATACTGATGTTATTAGATACTGATATATGCTGAGATTGGATGTTAACAGATACTTATGGTACTCATTAGATACCTCATTTGAACTGAATAGATACCTCATTGCACATATTAGAATAGATTTCAGTATCCATATACTTATATTTGTTATCTGCCACATGATGATATTTGATCAGGTACTGAATTCAGTTAACAGATACTGATATCTGCTATAAGATCAGCTACTGATATCAGATCAGATACTGAATTCCTTATGGTACTGATATCTCAATATTGTGCTGCATTACTGCTGCAAAACATCCATAAACTAATTGCTTCCAGTAAACTACTGTCTACACATATATACAAGCTACTGACTACACATATATATGATATCTTCAGTGAACTACTTCAAACATCCTAAACTAATTGCTTCCAGTAAACTACTTCAAACATCTTAAATGAGATAACATTCTAATATGATATCTTCAGTAAACTACTGACTACACATATATACAAGTAAAATTATATACATGAGAAAGAAAGAATGGTAAAAAATGAGATTTTCATTTCATATACATGCACATATTATCATCTTTTTACCTCAAATTTTAAACAAATCTACAAGATACACATGCTTTAAACATTGGTAATGAATCATCATTTACAAGAAAAATCTTGTTCATATGAAAACTCTAGACTAAGATTCAACAACAAATGTCCATAGTTAAATGACAATTTCACTAATAATCACAAAATTAAACAACAATAGACATAAAACCCCTAAAATTTAGGGCACATACAATTTTATAAACTTTAAACATAAAAAAACCCTAAAATCTAGGGCATATACAATTTTATAAACTTTAAACATAAAAAAATCCTAAAATCTATAGCATATACAATTTTATTAACTTTGGACATACAAAAACCCTAAGATCTAGCAAGATCAAATTTAATTGTTAATCATATTTGATATGATTAACAATAATAGACATAAAAACCCTAAAATCTAGCATGATTGTTAATCATATTAACGACGAAATTTAGATTAACAACGAAATTCAGATTAACAATGAAATTCTAGTAAGAGTTTTTGTGATATTTGAACCAAAAAATGGAATATCACATCTCTAATACTACATTTTTTGCTGATAATCCTTTACTTGCAACGAAATTCCTGATAATCCTTTACTTACAACGAAATTCCGACAAGAGTTTTTGTGATATTTGAACCAAAAAATGGAAGATCGAGAGAGAAAATATACGAGAAGAGAGAAGTGAGAGAAATCTTAATGGTGAGAGAAATCTTCGGGTGAGAGGAAAGGTCGGGATGAGTTGATCTCTTAAAACGATCCTATTTCAAATGAGACCATTTCATGTTTTTTGTGAAATGAATCCATTTCTGATTTTACAAAGGAGCTCAAATGGGCCTATTATTGAATCTTTTCATTAAAAAAACCAAACACAAATAATGAGCTCATTTGTAAATGGGTCTATTTTTAAATGGGACAATTTACAATTTTGAGACAACCAAACAGGGCCTAACAAAACACAATTTCACGACTATCGGCACAATCATGTATGTAAACATGTGAAACTCACCAGCAAGTCCAGTGAGAGCCAAATAACAAAGCACCCCCACCTGCTAGTCGAAACCACAAGGAAAACCTCTCCAAAAGCCTATCCTTGCTTGCTCCATTTTTGCGAACGTAGAAAGCATAAATGTCTCACTAGAAAATGCCCCTGCTTTTGTGATCATGTTATATTGGTCAATATGTTTGATCGACAGTCATCCCAAGCAATATCTAACTAACCCTTCCCACCATTTGAAATACAAAGGCCATAATAGCGCTGCTACCAATAATCACCGCAAGAACAAAAGCCATCTCTGTAGTGATGAAAACGACTAGAATCTCTTACAACAATCTCACGCCCAACAATCTTTGCTATAATCTTAATAGCAGTATGGCAATCCCCACAAACACGGAGATTCTTCATCACCGTTATCGTTCTTCCCTCCTGAGAAGTAATCAGCGCAAAACCAATAGCAAGCCTCTCACTATGATAAGATAATATAGATTCCTTTTGTTCGCTCTCAACATCGTGCAAAGCAAACCTTTGATCAGGGACATACCCAAACTCTTTCAACTTTTCTCCTAACCAATCAAGCTTCTGATATATGTTCTCACTTAAAGGATGGGCTTTATCTCCCGAAATAAATTCATGCCGCAACCCCTTTAGAGTAACCCAACTGCACCCAGGTTGTTTCACAATTCCTCTTCTTTTCATATTCCCTCTTGTTCTAGCAACATCACTCCATCTACCAGCAGAAGCATATAAATTAGACAACAAAATATAAGCAGCACTGCAAAGCGGGTCCAGATCAAGAATGCTACTTGCAGCTCTTTCAGCCACTTCTATGTTAGAATGCATCCTGCAACCACTAAGCAAAGCTAGCCATATTGATAAATTTGCTTTCATTGGCATGTTTTTAACTAACTCCTCCGCTTCGTCCAACTTTCCACTTCGCCCCAAGATATCCACCATACAGGCATAATGCTCAAATTTCACCTCTATGGGTTTATATTGTAAGAGATACTCAAAAAAGCGCTTTCCTTTATGTAGCATCCCAGAATGGCTAGAGGCAGAAAGCAACCCAGTGAATGTAATGTCATCTGGATCAACCCCTTCGCGTATCATTTGGTTAAAGAATGTAAGTGCCCACATGCCACACCCGTGTTGCGCACATCCAACAATTATCGTGTTCCATGAGACGATATTCTTCTTGGAGATTTTCTTGAATATGGTAATTCCATCATTTATATTTCCACATTTGGAGTATAAAACAATAAGAGAATTACCCACAAAAACATCAGTTTCCAGCCCCAGCTTGACAGCTAGAGCATGAATCTCTTTCCCCTGATCAAGGGCCTCCACAGCACAACATGAATTCAAGGCACTAGTGAAAGAAGATTGATTTGGAAAGACCCCCATTTTTAGTGTGACAGCAAAAACCTCTAATGCATGTTCATGCTTGCCATTTAATCCATAACCCGTTATAAGAGCCGTCGATACAACCACATTCATAAACAATTTCTCATTAAAAACCTTGCAAGAATCATCCATCTGTTTGCAGTTGGCATAAAATGTGATAAATGAAGCAACAACATATGCATCACTAAGGTAACCTAGCTTAACAATGTGGCCATGAATTTGAACACCAAAACCTACTGCCAACACATTTGCACAAGCTGTTATTACGCACGAAAACGTACTCGACGTGGGTCGAACGCCACAACCCACCATCTGCAAAAACATAATCAAAGCCTCATCACTCCTCCCATGTTGATCAAGCCCACCAATCATCGAAGTCCACGAAATCACATTTCGATACGGCATCATCTCAAACAACTTCACAGCCTCTTCCACTCTCCCATTATTAAAATACCCATAAATCATAGAATTCCAAGCAGCTATATCCCTCATGGGCATCTCAAAAAACAAGCCCTCAGCCACTTCAACTCTACCATATTGCAAAAACCCATTGATCATAGTTGTCCAAGATATCACATTTCTCTCAGGCATTTCATCAAACAGCTTCCTACCCATGTCCAAATTCCCACAATCCAAACACCCTTTGATCATTAAATTCCACATTACAATGTCCCTCACACGCATTTGGTCGAACAGTTTCAAGGCATCACCAAGTCTATACTTTTGTACATAACCAGCAATCATTTTAGTGCACAAATAAATATTAGGGGAAGGGATTTCATCTAATCTTTGGTTACTCAACTGGGCTTGAGTTGAAATACCCATCAAACATTTGGGCGATTTTGTGACATTGGTTGATAAAGAAATACTATGTGAGATGGTATATGGTTTGTATGAAGATTTTAAATTTCGATATATGGTGAGAAATATTAACATAACTAATTCATTCCCCTAACAGTTTGTTTTTTGCGGCCGAACATCAAATATTTGAGCAGATTTTCATCTTCCAAAGTGATTAGAGTCTTATTGCAAATGTGTATTTTTTGGTTAAGTACATGTGTAATAGTAGGACACTAGCATGGATGACATGCGTGGGCCAATACCAACAAATCAATCACGACATTTATAGTTCACTTGGTGTGTCATTTAGTATTTTTTAATTATGAAATATTGAGAAATAAAATAAAAAATGTCAAATACCAATAAGGACATAAATAGTGTTTTAGATATCTTGAAAAATCCTCTTATTTTGATCGCCTCCTTGAGATATGATACAATGAACCTTTGATTTGGAATGAATTTATGTAGTTACAAAAAAAAATAGAATTCAATTCCTATTACACATCAAAGTTTAAAATTATGTAATCAAACACTAAATTTTGTACCTCCAAACATAACACCAGAAAAGCAATTTACAAAATCACAACACTTTCTCATAAAATTTCTACGACCAAGCGATTACCTAAAGTAAAAACGAAAAATCTTGCAATAAAAAAGGGATACAATCAATCTCCAACAATATTAGTAAATTAACCAATGTGACCATCACCCTCAAAATCATGTAATTCAGATAAGTTGTTATTACCGCGCCGATTAATTTGCATGCCTGACAAAATCTCGAACCTCAAATCCTCCATACCTTTTCTAAGCATTCCACTTTCAGTTTGCATACCCTCTAACTTGCGCTTCATCTCATCATTTTTCGATAAACCCAAATCATATACCACCAATGTTTACACTGAACTGTAAGCAAGAAAGTTGAATATAAGTATTATGTAAGCATCCAAAACAATAAGTGTGGAAATAGAGAATTGGGAAGAAATTTGTTTTTGGGAGTTTAACTGAACTATTGGTATTTAAAGAACAAAGGAAGATGGAGGGGTGGACTCTTGATATTTCCAATAAAGAAGGGAAAGCCCCCTAAAACATAATGAATTCTCTGGAAAAAAGGTGGAATACACAGTCTTGAAAATTGTAGAGCCAATTAAAAATAATGGATTAATTGGAAGAATTCAAGAAGCCAGAGAAAATGAGGTAAACGGACACCACATTGAATATGTGAGAGAATAAGGAAACCTCCCAAGTAATGCGCTTCTCAACTCCAATTTGGGACTTAATGATATTTATTATATTTGCCACGTATCAGCTTCACATGATTTGGGGCAATAATTTTTATATAATTACATAGATGTGAATATAATGGAGTAAAAAAAATTAATTAAATCATTGTTTATAAGATGAAAACTCTTTTCAAGGTAAAGATTTATATATTTCTGAATTACAACATTTCAACGTTGCAATTCAGAATTGTCTTATAGATCTTATGCCACATTTACTTATGCTAGTGTTTGCACACGTGCATTGTATGTGTTATCTTTTTGTAAGGGCGAAAGATACGTCCTAAAAAAGACTCGAGCTTCTCATTTGTCTTTAGTGGTTTTGAAGGCTAAAATCTCTATTATCACCTCAAATCTAAAAAATAATGCAAAGAAAAACACCAATTTCATTCCACCTTTTATTGAACCATTCCATTTCAATTTTTGATTGAAGCAAGTCATGTATATCATACTATTTGCAATGTACAATGGATCAAGATTCAAGGTCCACAAAAATAACACTAGGATAAAACCAATAATTAAATATAATAAATAAAATAATGTTAAGAAATCAAAACTTAATTATGGGACTATAGTTACAAAAAAAGAATTTTCATATGTTAAATAATGAGGTTTCAATAATATATATACTCATAACTTAAAGTTTTTCTTATTTAATGTTGACATCAACCGCCCAGCAATTTAACAACTTCATTTCATCTTATTAACCACTTAACAAAAAAGAAATTTAAAAAACTAGTAAGTCAATTTACCAAAGCAATGGATATTACTATATATACTCGAACATGTCCAAAAATGATCCAAATCAACAATAAAAAATTAAGTTCTCTCTCTATAGAAAAAAGTCACTCTAAGAGTTCGTGAATAGCTTTCGAAAATACATCGCATGTTGATGACTTGGCCAACATTGAGTTGGTGACTCGATGGGTCGATGCTTGTCGGGCTAAAAAATGTGTACCGCGACGCCAGTCTTTTGGAGAACGAGAGCATTCTTTTGATATAGCCTC
Source organism: Sambucus nigra (assembly GCA_949130495.1). NCBI lineage: Eukaryota > Viridiplantae > Streptophyta > Magnoliopsida > Dipsacales > Adoxaceae > Sambucus > Sambucus nigra. The sequence continues at coordinate 242,449,194 of OX422222.1, forward strand.
AAACGCATTGTTCAGCATTTTGCTGAACCATAGAGGTAGTGTAAGTGTTCTTTTTGAATTTTGATATTTTTCCTTTTGTTTTCGATTAATTTCATTACATATTATCTTTATTTGAGTTTTTCGAGGATATACTTTTTTTGGCTTATTTAGGGTGTGTGCTTTGTAGGTGTGGGTATTGATAATACGCAAATATTGCGTATTTCATCCCTCGAACCAACGCATTTTAGCCCCCTCGGATATCTTATTCCCTATATTTATGCTCGTTAACCAGACAACCTCGGATTTCTACGTTAACATGTTTTGCAGGGGTTAATTGAGCTTTTATAGATATTTGGATGCTAAGTGTGAAGTTCGGACACTTTCTGCTCGATTTTCGTACGCGATCGCACGTTCAAGGGCATTTTAGTCTTTTCACACCTTGGGCACCTGGCCCAACATCTACATGGAAGTTTTTTCCCTCCTCGCAAGCTTCACGCGGCCGTGAACGATGTGCGATTCCGATTCAGAACGAAGAAGCTACGGCGATTTTAGCAGAGGATAAATGCAAACATGCCAAAACAGGAGGAAAGGAGAAGCAACCCTGCTTGATCGATCGATCGATCAAAGGGATCGATCGATCGATCCTTCAGTTTTTGCAATTCGTGGGGAGATAGTGGGCTTGGATATTTACCATCGATCGATCGATTACAGGGGATCGATCGATCGATCCCCTGTTTCAAACTTATATTTTGGCTTTTCTTTTCTATTTCATTTCCCACTTACTATATAAAGCAATTTTGTTGTAAATATAAGATATTAAGTTATAGAATAGATTTTAGGTTAGTTTAGCTTAGGGTTTGGGAGTTGAGAGCTCTTTTCTTCTTCCTCATATGGTGTGACAACATTTGGATTTGTAAGATTGTACTTTTATCTCCCCTCTCCATTAATATAGTTATTTTTTCTTAATTCTTGCTTTCTAATTTAGTTTACATGCTTTCTTTACATGCTTTGATTTAGTTGCTTTCTAGGGTAGATTTATTGCGTTTATTTACCTCGTTTTTAATATACTTTCTAGCTAATTTAGTCTAGGTTGTGTTTGAATGGAACTCACTCGGGTTGATGCGTTGCTTTGCTTTGGTGATGGTGTTTACAGGTTTATTTCGGGTGCGTTGTCCTAGTTATTGCACCTAGGACATTTAACGGGGCATATCATGCATGTCCTATGCTTACGACCTTGCGTGCGTAATTTTCGGGATATTTGTTGACCCCGAAATCATATTAGGCTTTTATGCGGATTTAGGGGGGGTGACAACCCTTGGTTCAATTAAATGTCGAAACAAGACGCATTCGTAATAACTCGTCGACCCATGTGACCATTTTATACAAATTAACCCGGGTGAGGTATATTCGACGCAACCTATAATTTTTACTCGCTTTGTTAATCTAGTTTCAATACACTCGCCTAGAATAATATTTCCCTTTTTGCATCTTTCCTTTTTAGTTTGTAACCACCTTTTACACTTTTATTCTGGAATATTAAATCTTATAAATTCTAGCATCTCGTCCCTATGGATTTTCGATACCCGACTTACCGCTATACTCACCAGTTGAGTGTAGTCGTAACTTAGGTTTTTTATATTAAGGAGGTGAATAGAAAACAACTATCGGCGTTTGACACGCGCTACTTTTCACCCTCGATCAAAATGGCACCGTTATCGGGGATCAGTTTATTTTAGACTTTATTTTATTTAGTATTTCATAGTATTTTCTTTCTATTTGTATTATTTGCTAATATTTTTGCAGGACTTCTACATTTGAGCACTTAGAAACACTCGAATTTTTCCCGCGCGCATTTATCTTTGTGGAATCCGTCACTTCGAGCCATTTTTGGGGTAAGCATGTCTTATTCCAATTCTTTCGGTAATCATTGTTATAATTCTCAAAATTCTCGCAAACCTATGACTTTCGGTCAATACTTAGAATCCCAAAGAATTTCAAATTCAAATATGACTTTGAGCGAGTATAAAGTCAAAACTTAGGTTATTGGAATTTTGATGACGATGATAATGATTTTGGGCCTTTACCTCCTTATAATAGGAATTTTGAAATGAATTGCAATAGTTTTCAAAATTCCTATAATAATGAGTTTTCGTTTAAGTTCGATGGTACTTTTCAAAGTTCCCATTTTCAAGGATCTGCACCTCGGCCTATGACTTTTGGTGAGGGCTTGTGTATGTATGAGAATGACAAAATTAAAAATTGTTATCGGGAAGAAAATCATTTGTGGGAACATAAATTGGATTTATTATTTGAGTCCAACGATGATTTTTCTTCCGAGACTTTCGAAGTCGAAGAATGTTTTGAACCAAATGAGGTACTTTTGCCTACTTTGGAATTTGCCCATTACATAATAGATATTGAAAGTGAGGATGAAAATGACATAATATCTATTTGCAATGAAATGATTTCTTCTTTGGCCCCCAAAGAAGAACATTTCATTGAAAATGATATTATTTCCCTCAAAACTCAATCTTCATGCGATGACGATTCATCTCATGAGTTTGAATTTCTTTTATCCCCATTTTCATTCTCTGTTATCACATCGTCACGAGTACCCGATGATTCGGTTTCAAACTTTAATGTTTTAAACCTTTTCGCCGATGAGGAGTACTTACTCGAGTCGCCCTCCACAATCGCATCTTTGCCTTTGTGTGCGCCACCTCCCATTCCAATTTCAAAATCATTGGGAGGATATTCGGCTTTTCTCGGTCCCCACGTGTTTTTGTCACCCATTCAATCCAAATCCCCATCGTCCCTCTAAAAATTTTAATTGGCGATGGTTCATTTCTTCCGCCTTACCCATGCCTTCCGTTGTTCAAACGGAATCCATATTTTTTGGAGGGCATGCTTGTATGTGAGGGTACACCGGTTATCCTCCAAAGTCAAATCATTTTTGCGGTGGACCCTCGACTATTTAAACTTATAGTGTATAGTTAGTGTGAAGCCTAAATAGTAGGTTGTATATATTTAGCTTTTTATTCTTTCTTTCTTTTTATTTTTTCTTTCCTTTTTAATTTAGTCTAATGTAATTAGTTAAATTTTTGTTATTTGTTTTTGCTATGCTCGGTACTAACTTGTTTTGTAGATTCTTTGGACTTGTTCTTATGGGGATCGCTCCAATTTTGGGTAATATCGCTCTTTTATATTGAGGAGGTGAACAGAAAACAACGATCGGCGTTTGACATGCGCTACTTTTCACCCTCGATCAGGTATTATTTTTAGCCATCCGATCTTGGGCGATTGGGGGTGAAGAGTGTTTGGGATCATCTTCCTGAACAGGTGCAGAGCTTAGTACAGGGTACGGGCTTTGGAGACTTGACGGGAGTATTGGATTAGACACTGAGATCTTTAGCAGTTACATGTGCTTTAGGGTAGAGATGGTGGGGTACCACCCAAACACTCCATTTGGGTGGGGGGAAGATGACGGTAATACCGACGGACATCGACCAAATTCGGGGCTTTCCATGTTAAGCAATGCAAATAATGGTGGATTGATCCCTCAGCTTGACGAGTGAGACGATAGAGGCAATGGGGCCCAGTGGACCTAGTTGGCTCAAGGGAGTCGATGAGCGTGATATATTTGAAGGAGGTTCTGATGGGGCAGATGGTGGATGTGGTTGATGCGCAACTGTGTAAAACCCCGCCTAATTAAATACCGGGTGGCCAGTCCCATACCAAATTAAAACAGAATATACAATTGGATCATTCTTAGCATCACTTTCGAAAACATTAACTAATCACCCAATACCCAATTAAGTTGGTGTTAAAAAAATTCCAAATTTTAATTCAACAAAAACCATTTATGGTTTAAGAATAACACAACACATTTTATTCTATAACGCTGATAACTGAATAGATAACACACTAGAATTTAAATGCAATTGGAATAAACATTCCCAAATAATTATCCAATACAGTAATCCCAACAACAATAAATGTATTAAAACGACCCGAATACAAGAGTATTTGACTCAGATAGAAAATGATAACTGAAATCCTTTGGGCGACATGCCCTAACTAAGAATACTGTGAATCAAAAAGATGATTGGTGTCTAAGCAAAACTCCATATCTCCATAGCTCGTCAAGATCAACTAAGGTTGGCGTCCCTGCTGTTGGACACCTGATATAGAAGATACAATAGAAAAGAGAATATGCAAGGAAACGGATCAGAGCCCGATTGTGAAAATGATTTTTAAAAAAGCAAGTATTTAACAAGTGCAATAAAGCATTTATTATGTACATGTTAGATCCAACTCTCACTTCCTATTCTCACCTCTCAACTAGAGTGCACACTTAATGTTTCCTATTAACCTCCTAGTTAATGGTTCCTCCTCACTAATTTCCACATTATTATTCCATCCTATATCATAACCCCGTATGTCCCATACCATACGTCATATAATCATTCTTGTACATTCCGCATTTATATGTATCGTTTCTCATTAACATGAATCATTTCTCAATAATATGAATTAAGCTCTTTAATAAATAATCATTATCTTATTTCAATTTTGTTCTCAATTTACTGCTATCTACAATCATCACACAGTAGATGATTTAACCACTATATACACATTCATACAATTCATTTTATATATATATATATATATATATATATATATATATATATATATATATATATATATATATATAATACTGCACCCCGAGTCACAGCTGCGGTGCAATGTATTACTCTGCTATCATGTCCCAATATCGCTGGTCGCCGAATAGGGACTAAAGGTTCGGTAAGAAATCCTCGAACCACAATCAACAACATAAAAGTTGGAGGCGAACATAGTTCTCGTATCCATGGGTCACGTACATACCTACGTACCCACAGTCAGCGGACTTATCAACTCCCCGATAAGTCTTTCATAGACCTATGTTCTCGAGCGACAAATCAAAGATCCCATGGATTCATCAGGATATGACTGCCCTCACACGCAAACCTCCCACCGATAGCAAGTAATCTAGGTATGTCATACACATAAATCATAAATCAATCAAATAGGTATTATCATACCTATAATATAATATCAATAAGGTACTCACATTACCCTTAGATTAATCCTATATGTAGCGTTATATCTCTTTAAATCCCACGTATTAAAATATCATGACTTATCAACTAAACCAACATCCTCGCATCCTATAACATCTCTCTACTCCCGACGTCGTTAAGGTTCATGCGCGGAACGTCTCGCAAAGCGAAATCCAAACAAGGAACCCCTCCAATACACTACTACTTAACTTTGTCGAACGTGGAGGTCCGTCAACTTCAAATACGCAAACGAAATAACCTCATACCCTCTTTCAACCAAATGTGTTCTAAACTCCCATCTCTATCCAGGAGTCGTACTGCTAAGTGCTTGTACTAAACTCAGTCCTTCATATTCAAATTGTAACCCTAAGGCTACCCAGGTGTTATATTAAATCACCCCTACTGGTCCTATCTTTAATCCTCATGCATCCCAATTATAATCCAACAAATGAATCTAGCAACCGAAATTTCTTTCAATTTAATTATCATCATTCTAATTAATTAAATCCCAATCAAATCAATTCAAACCTTAACTAGGGCTTACTGATATTTTCTAAGTCCCATAATATCCAATTAATAATCACCAAAGATCTACAAAAGGTTTGGGATAAGAATCAACATTTAAAAAGAAACAACTATAGGAATTCTGGGGAGGTCGACCGATCGAAGGCAGGGGGTCGATCGATCGATCCCTCAGGTCACAACCTGGGTTTTCTGCATTTCTGCAACTACGGGTTCCACCATTTTTGTTCATTCAAACCTTCATATTAACATTCCAAATGACTTATAATTATTACTACATGATATATCAACATATATGAACGATTTCCAATACTCTAAACTAACTAGAATCATCAAGGGATTGGATTAAAAAGCATGTTTATCTCCTCTATTCCAGAAAATTAAAAAACTAATATCCTTAAGAACACAACAATGGTTTTCAGAGTTTCCTCCATAGATATATGATTATTTTGTGGATTATTATCATCCTACAACATGAGTTTACTTCCTATATCATTTTAGTTTCTAGAAATCCATATAACAACTCCATTATGTCTTCCAAACATGAAAAATCATCTTTTTTCATAATTATTCTAACATGGACAATATACGAACTTAAGTTGCAAATATCAAACACTTGCCATTACTGAAGATCTGATCCTTTGGAGTTGAATAACATAGGTGGTGATGGTGGTGGTGACCTTTGACCTTTGGTTCTCCTCCTTTCCAAACAAGCTTTTCCCTTCCCAAGCAACCTTTCACTCTCTCTAGGAAGATGACTTTTCAATTTTGTGTGGAAGAGATGAAATGAACCTACGTACACTAATCTCCAAATATTTATAATAAGACAAAATCCGAAATCACTATTCACCCCCCTTGTAAAAATTACCAAAATGCCCTTTTGGGTTATCTTTTCATTTCCAAATGACCCGAGACTCAAATCCAACATCCAAATAGACTTTTCTGACTATTTCAACCCTTACGGATGCAACGACGCAGTAGAAACGACTATAATGTTGATGTAAAAATAAGTTTTCTTTTTAATTTAACAAATTAGTCTCGACGCGTCCCATACCGCGTCCGACTAAAAATCCAAATTACTGAATTTAATTCACACAGCCATATCAATAGCTTCACATTAATATATTACCTAAATATCTTTAAGTAATATTCAGAATCATACATTTTAATATCCACAATTCGGATAAAATCCAAATGACTTAATTTATAATAAAATCCAATTAATCCATTAATTTAAAATATAACCCATTTTAAAAATTATTAAAAATCACGGGGTATTACAAACTGGTGCAACAAATAGTGCGTTTGTTTATTTTGTTCTTGCTAGGGAGTATGATGCTGTCGAAGAGCATCGATGATGTTCATCTGTGGTTTATGTGGTTTTTGTGAGACTTTACACATATTCGTATCTACGAATAGGGAAGTTTAATATTGGTGTTGATGTACGATGCCTTGGATGCCTTCAACCACTGATGTCGACTTACTTTTACGGGGCATCGTACATTTTGAAGGTAACCTTATTTTTTGGCTCTTTCATTCTTCTTGTGATAGTTTTTTTAATTTTCTGATGATTTTTTGCTTTTTAAGTATGGTTCTATGAGGCAATCGGGTATAATACCAGAAACATGCATTTGAAGGAGTTGTAGGCTAACGCGTGGCCTCAGATGAGGAGGCAGAGGAAGGAGAACAAGTTTTTTAAAACCTTGCAGTCTCTCAAGGATGTGAGGAGGGTCCTGAATGCCCTCATAAGCAACTAGGTAGGTTTTTTACTATGTATGTATTTCTATATTTTCTTTGATTATTACTCTTAGGATTGCAGTTTAATAAATGAATTTCTCTAGATAGCTGACATTATGTTCCTAGGATCGATCGATTGATGAGACGGGGATCACCAGTCTGCATACACAAATGCGCCTACTTCTATTACATGAGTCTGGGTATGATTGGTACCTGGGAGAGTGCGTAGTTAGGCAGGTGATGATGGGAGAGATGGTGGTCCCTCCGATAACTCCTCTAATCCGTATATGGTACCTAAATATTATACCTTACGAGGAGAGGGAGATGGCTATGATAGGATAACACTACTCCATATACATAGATATAGTGGGGCTATATGATTATCTTGATTTCATGATGAGCTGGTTGATTTCGTCCTTGATCTATGATGTGGATCGAGCTCCACCCCTGGTGGCTAGAACATGAGGCTGTGGAGTGCCTGGGTTGTTAGGTCGGGCTTTGGGTAGTGGTTCTAGGCAAAGTATCCTCCTTCGCTAAGCAATTATGGGTTTCCCTCTGGATATCTACAGGTGGAAGGGAGGGACATAGTAGAGATTGCACATCACCCTTATGCTGAGTTATAGTGATTTCCTTATATATCAACGAGAGATTGTCGATTAGGGTTATGTGTGGTCACCTTCTTTTTTTGATTTTTGCATTCTAAATTCTGTTCTTTTATATACATCATGATTCTCTTCATTTATTTTCTTTTCAAACTATATCTGTCGGACTTCTTAGGTGAGGGATATTCGATATTATATGTCTTCAACGATTGAATTAATTTGAATATTGATCCATGCTTGTACTGCTCCAGCGGACTCTGAGGACTATGTTCCTTCCTCCAATTCTAGGAGTGGGGCCTCCACCTTTCACCGGCATGATAAGCGCCCCCATTGTGGTCATTAATAGTTTTTGTAGGATTAGGGAGAAGTCTGGGCTGTATCTCGACAAATTTGCTTTCGTTTTTTATTCCTTTTTTTTGTATTTGAAAAACTAAAAAAAACACGTATATATAAAATTATTCATTTATATTTGATTATCTTTATTTAATGGCTCCATATGCAATTTTAATTTTTCACTGAGTATTGGGGGACTTATCTAGACAAAACTATTGATAAAGAAATGCCTGGGAAATTTTTAGGTATAAAATAACTTATTGGGGGACTTATTTAGACAAAAGAGTAAAAAAGAAAAAAAAAGGATCAACACCGCTAGCATGTGAGTGCTAAGTACTTGGATTTTCAGCCTTTGATAATTTCTTGCCTCAGCATTGGTATAACGATTCTTATAGAGGACTTTGGCTATAAAGGGGGGATTAAGGTGGGTTTTGGAATCACCAATATTCTCCACTCCTTCTCTATTTTCATTTATAAACATTTATTCAAATGGCTATTCCTGTGACTGAGGAGTACTTTACCCATCTTGATGGCGTAGAGGCCATGTGTACGTATGAGATCAAGTATATGGCATTCAACCTGCTCTAATTACTTTATGGCGTATCTTTTTGATCAAATGGGGCCTTCTAGAGGAAGCTCTACAATTATGGTACCCCGAGGACCATGTGTTCCTATTCGGGGTTGGATGAGACGTGTTTAACCTATAAAGAGTTATCTTCCATGCTTGGTTTTTACCTCATGTTCCAGCCACTATTCTTGAGTTTTCCCATTCTACAAAAGGGGTGTTGGATGAACTATTGTTCATTTATCCTTCTACTGTTTGACCACTAGTGCATGGGGGAGAAATTATCCTCCCTTTAGTGGTTGAGTCGGTGCAAAATCAGGGTGTTCAATCCACATTATATAGTGGGGTTGTGGCATTAGGCCTAACATATAAATTTCTTTTGGTGATGGACATCATGAGTGAGGATATCCAAGTTGCTTCTATAGTCTTATGGATAGGCTATCACTACAATCCCACTGCTATTGTCCTGACAACGATGCTGAATGGACTTAACAAATGGAAAGAGGAATCTCCTATATTTCTGCAAGGGATCCATGTAATGTTGTATATGTGGTTGGTAGAGGGATTTCCTTTACTGTTATACCTCCATTTCCTTCACCCAGTACATAAAACTTCTTCCTTCGTCCTTTTATCGACTTTAACATATCTGTGAATGACAGGTTTGATTGGTTGGTAGTGAATAGAGCCAGTTCTCTTTGTTAGTTTGTGCCCTTGTGGGTGAGATGATACTTGTGTTACAGTTTCATGACTATCAATACATCTGATTTCTAGGCAATCTGTCACACTTCTTTCTATCTCTCATGGCAACTGTTGCACCAAGTGGGCTGGGAGAATATTATCCCTCCTCATATAAGTAATTTCTTTCCTGTAGAGGACCTAACTAACTCTTTAAGGATATCTTTAGGGAGTCTGTGGAAATTTTATAGGCTTGCTCGACATCCAACCCTTTCTCTAGGGTAGGTTTTCATGGTTTCAGGGGATTACTTGAAGTGTTTATGGAAGAACTTAGTCTTTAAGGTTTACACAGAGGAGTCTGGTCAAAGGCTGATTATTGCAACAGAGGCATTGGAAAGGGGTGCGGTGATCCCTATTAAGCTTTTTAGGATGTACCCTCGTGTTGAGAACATGCAGGTTCGAATCCAGAATGGGAATTACTAGGGTCCTCCAAAAGATAATAATGGTGGCAATGATGATGAAGTAAGTCCTTATGGAGGTTTATCGCGAATTTTGTGAAGCTCTGGTTTTAGTTCCGATCTTGGTATGTTAGTGTATGTTTTTGTATGTAAATAATGGTTTGGGTTAGATGTAAGTTTTGTGCAGGTTTGGATGTGGGTTTGGTTAGTCTTGGTGTAATGGGAAAATGTGATATTTGTAGTGTTTTTGCTATAATAAAATTTTATTTTCTATGAAATAAATGTTAATTTTGCATTTATATAGTTGTGCTTTTGTGAAAGAATCATTAATATTTTAATTTTCTATACCGATCGCTAAGGAATACATAATCCTTTTGTTCATTTAAAAGGACAATATAGACTTATGCCTCTTGACGGGAGAAGAGAAAAGCATTTTGTGAAAAAGAAATGGATTGCACCTAACATCCCTTTATGGGTTTCTACGTACCTTTGTGGGTATAAAAGAGCTTGTAATATTTTGAAAAATATTTTGAGAGGATCAGGTCCTTCGTAGTTATGATAGAGGAAGACAAGAAGAGTTCTTTTTAATAATGGAAGAGATGTGAGAATTACATAATGCGATGAGAGTTGGATTAAGGATATAACTTTTTAAGGCGATCGACGTTGAAGAGGCACGCCATTTCTTCTCCATCGAGATTAGTTATAGCGACAACTCCTAATAAGGTCTTATTTACAAGGTATGGAACATTCCATTTGATCTTGAATTTCCCTCTAGGCTCCTAGATAGGTTCTATGATTTCTTTGAGAGCGAAGTTACATACTCGCACACCGTAATATTTTATTCTCTTATTAAATGATCATGTAATGCAGTGTTGATACCCTTGTATGTGATATAAATCCTCTATCCTTTTTCCATCCAAGAGCGCAACCTTATTGTTATGACTTTGGTTACAATCAACTTCTCTTATTTGGTTCTCAAGCATGATTGTAGGGAAGGTATATCAAGTTCAACATGCAGGACTACTTTCATGCCATAGACTAAGGATTATGTAATATCCCTAGTGAGGATTATGATATACATGCAATAGCCCTAAAGAGTATAGGGGATCATATTATCCTAATCTTTGCATCTTTCAGTCATCTTGATGATGATGGATTTAAGGACATTATGTTGGGGTTTTATTCTTAAATCCATGTATGACGTTTACTTTTAAGTAAAGTTGTATCAATTCATTTTTAATTAAATCATATTTAAGAGAGTTCCTTATATTTAGTTTAAATATATTGTAGATATGTGAGTCAATAGAGCTCAGCAGGAACTCTGATGAGCCAGCTTCAGGTTGATCACTAGGAGATTGGAATTTTGATTATAGAACTATTAAAATGTTCATAACCTAGATAGTGAGTTTACATCCTATCGAAATGGTTGCGATGTAATCTTAATAGTTTATCTCAAACTATGTTAACTTATTTGATGGTTCTAAAACTTATTCGATAGAGGATTGTGATCAGTATATCCCTTGAATATATTGAACATGGCCACTAGTGATATTTGAGTTAAAGGCTACATGATTAGACTCGGTCAATCTCACACCATTTGCAAAAGGTACATAAATTCTTAGTCTCGAGAATTATGATGATTCAAATTCTTGCGCAAATGTCATTTTGATTGCAATGGGTGTGATATGATTTTATGTTAGGTCAAATGATCCCCGCATATTAGGTAATCGTTGTGTGAGTGGGTCTGAGATCATAGTTTTGAGGAATCCACGTCTAAGAGAGACCGTGGATTGTGATACCCCTTGATAGACTTATATATTTTATTTTCTCTAGTAAAACTCGACTGATGTATTATATCATAATCCTGGTGGAGTAGCAAATAAGTTATTTTTAAGAATCAAGGAATTGATTAAATGTTGCTTAAAAGCAATTAACAGTAAATTGATTTGACCAAGTCAGTATCACACACTTAACGCGGGGAATCATATTATTTACCACAATCAACTTTGCAAATAAGACCTCTTTATTTCGATAATTTAGAGATAATTAAATTGAAGTGCAGTAGTGATTATTTAGCGGAATGAATCGTGATTAAATAAATAAAGGAAATAATTACGGTAATTGTAATTGGCATTTTTTAGTATTTATTTGGAAGCCAATTTAATTATTTATCTTGGGTCCCTTATATAGTCAATTTCCCAAGCAGTAGGCCCGATACTCTTTAGAAGTCGGGTTTAACTAAAACCCATAATCAATACCTATATATAGGCGTAAAATAGGATTTTAGGATAAGGATCCAATATGAAGGGTTAGAGAGGTATGTGAAAAAAATATTCATGTTTTTGTTAAGGGATGAGGGGAGATAAGGTGATATTTCTCATATTTCACCATGGTGTCATCTTCATGAGTGCCCACACACAAGGCTTACTTTGGGTGAATCATTTACTAGAAGTGTCGATATGTTAAAAGATTTCTTAAAAGGTTTTTGGAGACCTTGGAGGACAACAAGGATTTCATCATCTTCATTCTTTGTCTTCTCATATGAATCACAACATAATTCACCATGGTATTATATTCTTGAACCCTAAGTTTTATCTTTAAACCTAGTTCTTGATTTGTTTTCAATGTATGATTGATCAAAGATCTTTACGTCTGAAAATTTTTCGGACATTAAATGTCAATCCCAAGCTATTTTCCCTAACAACTGGCATCGTTTCCCCGATTGAGATTAATCATGTTTTGGAAAGGTCCATGTTGTCCACCATAAAACTCTAGTTTTAGCATGTTGTATGATTGTAAAATCTTGTTTATATAATCTTCCTAACATGGTTTTGTAGAGATTTATGTTTATATCCTTTCCATCACAATCATATACGTTTATTTTGTGTGACTAAATCCTGTGGTGGTTTATCTGTAGTTATTTTTCGCTCTTAGATTTGATATACTTATAATAATATGTTTTTTTATAATTATTTCTTTAAAGATGTATTTGGAGATGATTGTCAAAGGATGTAATGTTTATTTAAATTTATAATCATGTATTTATATGGGTTTTAATATTGGGCAAAGTTTCGTGAAGATTGAAAGAGTTATGGCCGATTACATGAGAAATCCGAAAAGAAGACTAAATTATCACAACATAGGTGGGAGTATCATCTTTGGCTATCTGAGCTCAGGATTGACCGGGTGAAGAGTGTTCGGGATCATCTTCCTGAACAGGTGCGGAGCCTAGTATAGGCTATGGGCGTTGAATACTTAATGGGAGTGTTAGATGAAACATCAAGATCTTTCGAGGCTCTGTGTGCTTTAGGGGAAGGATGGTGGCATACCACCCACACCTTCCATTTAGGTGTGGGATAGATGATAGTGACACGGACAAATGTCGACCAGATTATGAACTTGCTATGTTATGGGATACAAATAGGGGTGGATCGATCCCTACAACTAACAAATGAGGCGATTGAGGTGGCTTAGGGCTAGTGGACCTAGTTGGCTCAAGTAAGTCTGTGAGCGTGGCATATTTGAAGGAGTTCTTAATAGGGTGTGTCGTGGATGTAGAGGATGCACATCACGTGTGGCTAATGGTGAGTCTGTTTGTTTATTCTTTTTTTTTATTGGGGAGTACGTTACCAGTAAAGAGCATCGATGATATTCATATGTGATTTCGACGAGACTTTATACATATTCGTATCTACGACCTGGGGAGTCAAACATTAGGAACGATGTACGCTGTCTTGGATGCCTTTAGTCGCTATTGTTAACCTACTTTTGCGGGGGTATCGTACCTTCTGGAGGTAACCTTATTTTTGCATTCTTTCATTCTTTTAGTGATGTACACTGCCTTGGCCACTCGTGAGATTTTAGCTAAGGTCTATCTTAATTAGACTCGGGCACTCTCACACCATTTGCAAAGGGTGCATAGATTTTTAATCCCGAGAATCGTAAGGATTGGAATGCTTGTGAAAATGTCACTTTAATTGCTACGGGTGCAATTTAATTTTATATTAGATCACATGTTACCCTCATATTAGGTGACACTGTGTAGGTTTTAGGTCATAATTCAGAGGAATCCATGTCTAGGGGATACCATGGATTGAGATACCCCTTGATTAACTTACATATTTTTCTTACACAAGTAAAAACTGAATGATGGATTCTTTTATAATCTCGATGGAGTAAAAAATAAGTTAAGTCTGATAATCAAGGAATTGATTTGATATTGGTTAAAATCGATTAATAGTAAATTGATTTGACAAAGCGAGTAGCAGACCCTTAACGCGGGGAATCATATTATGTACCATAATCAACTTTGCAAATAAGACCTCTTTATTCTGATGATTTAGAGTAAATTAAATTGGAGTGCGATCACGATTTTTTATAGCCTAAAATAACTAAAGCCACGCGGTCCAGTAAAGTAGTGACACCTGTCAACATTATCATTGAATCCTCAAATAGCGAATAAACCTGGTCGGCTCAGATATTTTATGGTTCGCCATCTAGACGACCACATCCAAGAAGGTGAGCAGTTAGTAATGTGAACAAACACACATGGAATATTCAAATAGTCACCATGCACATGCATGTAAATAAATATCCACCGGCTGCCTATAATTGTGTAAAGATGTAAATACATAATGTATAAAGGTATTCCATCTCTTCAACTTCCAACTACTATAAATAGACTACTACCTCTCTCAGTTGAAGGATAAAACCACTTCATTATAACCCTAGAAAGTGATACTAAGAGACTTGTACTAAACCCTAAAAATATATTGACCGGCCGTGGATGTAGGTACCATATTTGGGATAAACCACGTAAAACCTCTGTGTCTCTTTATGCTTCTCTCATTTCTCGAGTTGATTATATTTATCTATGATTATAAATTTGGGTAATTTGAGATAAGATTATTCTAACATTGTTAAACCCAAATTTAGACATCAACAGATTAGCGCCCTCTGTGAGAAATCGATAAGCTATTGTTGTTTCCTACCTATTTCTTTCGTGTTATACTTTTCAATCATACTATCAAAGTATGATAGACATCCCAGAAGGAAGTCTTGCTAGAGGCAATGCCTTCAATCCTTCTTCTCTTCTTAGCATATATGATCTTCAAGGAATCCTATTAAACATCGTTAAAGGATAGGAAGTAATGCAGGAAACAGGAAGATAGCTTACTCAAATGCTCTAAGCCAGGCTAACTGTCAGTCCATCTTCTAGAAAGGAAATGCCACCCAGGATCGAAAGAAGAAGATCCAAATATTCTAGAACCTCAAATGATATATCTTATCATCCTAGCGTGACCTCTTCCCCCAGATCCACGGATTACTATAATGGGCTATCTGTCTCTCAGGAACGGTCGAGCGCCCTAGATAGATTAAGCAGGGGATCTTCCTTCGATCGAATAGTTCCTCGAGAAAATAGGGACCACAATCATAGGGAACCGTACAGATCTAGTAATCACCAATAAATTCTATAAGATCAAGAACTAGTGTGCGAGGATCCACGAGAATCGAGTAGACTTCCCATGAAGAGAGCTCAGCACAGACGCACGGTCGAGCCACTAAGACTGACTGAGTTAAAACTAATCCATATGATCATCCCTAAAAAGGCTCCATTCAACAGCTTGAGGATCTCTTAGGATAAATACCCAAATCTAAGAATCCTTTGCAATGGAGTTTTGTGAAAGGATCATCTTTTGTCCCAATGATCGTGAACTTCCCAACACCTGCTAAATTCAAACCACCAGTGGTTACTCCTAAATATGATGGTAAAATTGATCCAGTCCTACATATAGAGCAATACCAAGTTGCAACCAATATCTACTCAGTCCCAGATGTAATGCACTACTAGCGTTTTCAAGCACATTACTGGATCGACGCAAATTTGGTATAACAATTTGCCCTCTCGAACAAATCTCCAAATTCCAATAACTTGTCGAGATGTTCATCAATAACTTTTGCTTTGGATACAAACCCATCAAAGAGTAGCTCACTTACTGAGTGTTCGTCAACGAACGAGGGAAACCACTTGCGAATATATTACTCATTTTAACAATGAAAAATTAAAAGTGTTAGATTCTTAGGAAAAGACACAGCAATCACTGCCTTTATGAGCGGGTTACTCCCTAAGAAGTTGTATTATGCACTAGCCAAAGACCCCCCCAGACTATAACTAAATTAATGGCTAAAGCTAGCAAGATTATAAATGCCGAGGAAGCTACGATTTCCAAATAGGCCCCTGGTTCCAAGGTCGACAACCAAAAAGAACCTCGAGAAGAAGGATCAAAACATAATAAGGTCGAAAAGCCCAAAATGTATGATGAATATCCCCCCCCCCCCCCCCCCCCCCCCCACTGTTGGGGTACATCACATCCCGGAGGAGGTCAGGGGAAGCAGGTAACTAAAATGGCCTGAAATATTAAAATCTCTCCCTAACAAGAGAGATAAGTTCAAATACTGTGAATTTCATAAAGACCATAGATATACTACAGACAATTGCATAGCCTTGAATAATGAAATATAAAGTCTGATTTGATGTGGAAAGCTTTCCAAGTTCATTGACAGTATAAAAGAAAGAGAAGCTGAAAGATGATTAAAATCTCCTTGAAAAAGAAGGGAAGACAAGAAAAGAGACAGAGATAAAGACTCAGACGATGACCTAGACTTGCTGAAGAAACCCCGAGAGCTCGATCTCGAGGTAAAAATGATTTCTTTTGGTTGCCATTTTATTACATGAGGTGACATTGGTGGCAGCGATGAAATTGCCAAAATAAAAGCCTATTTAAATGAAGCCAAGGCATGTTCATACATTTGGCAAATCAATATGTACGATGATGTTGATGGTCGCCTAAGAAAAGTGAACAAAGACAAGTTGGTGATAGGTTTTTCTAACAACGATCTATCTGGAGTGATTTATCCCCATGATGATCCTTTAGTCGTCACTATGAGGGTACATGAAGTAAAAGTGGCTAGAATTTTAGTGGACAATGGTATTTCAGTCGACGTCATGTTTTATGACTACTTCAAAGGATTAGAACTACGCGATAACAAATTGGAGCCTTATCACAAGCCCTCGTAGGCTTCTCGAGAGAAAAGTGTATCTTTTGGGAACTGTCAAGTTGGAAGTCCTTATCGATACATGGAAAGATAGCCGAGTTGGATTCATTTCTTCATCTTAGACAAGGACATCTAATCAACCTATTATTGGGATATTAGTCTTAAAGAAATTCGAAGCACTACCGTCTACTGTCCACCAATACTTAAAGTTCCTACACATTATGGGGTCGGTGTCGTTACGACAAATCCAATCAAATTTAGGGAATGCTATTACACGTCAGTCGACCAGGAGAAAGTAAAGAAACTCACCACCACTTATCAAATTGTGACCCTAGACCCCCGTGAGGAGGCTGATTTGATTAAAGAATAGGTTGTGGATGCAACGTAAATGATCATCCTGAACGATGATCACCCAAAATTGACTCGTCCCTAGATCCAACCCTCAAACAGGAATTAATAAAATTCTTTAAATAGAGGAAGAATGTATTCGCTTGGAGTCATGAGGATATGACCATTATTGATCCGGAATTCATATGCCATGAATTGAATATCGCCAAGGATGCTAGGCCAATAAAACATAAATGATGTGTGTTTAGTCCCGAGAAAAACATGGTTATCCAAGAAGAGGTGGATAAATTACAGAAAATAAGGTTCATTGAAGATGTCAAATACCCTGATTGGTTGGCCAACGTGGTAATGATAAGGAAGAAGAACAACAAATGGCATATATGTGTTGATTTTATGAACCTCAATAAAACGTGCCTAAAAGATCACTTCCCCTTGCCTTGAATCAACCACCTAATCGATGTAACAATTGGAAATGAGTGACTCAGTTTCATAGATGCTTATTCAAGGTATAATCAGATAACGGTGAAAGTAGAAGATAAAGAGAAGACCTCATTTATCACCAGCCGAGGGACTTACTGTTACAACGTTATGCCCTATGGGATAAAAAATAATGGATCAAGATACAAAATGTTGGTAAATAAGGTTTTTAAAGAACAAATTGGTAAAAACATTGAAGTGTATGCGGATGACATTCTCACCAAGAGCAAGAAAGCCATTGACCACATTATAGACCTAAGAAAGACATTTGATCAGTTGGAGAAAAACTCTATCCTACTAAATGCATGTTCAACGTGTAAAAAGGAATGTTCTTAAGATTTATAGTAAATCAGAGAGGAGTTGAAGAAAATCCAGATAAGATTAAAGCACTGATTGATATGCAGTTTCCCTTAACCAAGAAGGATGTACAAAAGTCAACTGTAAGAGAATGAGACCTTAAGTAGTTTGTCTCTCGAGGTATAAAAAATGTTTACCATTCTTTAAAGTATTAAAAAAATATTTGAGTGGAATGAGGAGTGTGAGAATGCATTCTTAGAGATGGTACCTAGGATCAGCTTAACTGCTTTCCCGACCACTAATGGGAGAAACATTGTATCTGTACCTTGCTATTTCTGAGTTAATAGTAAGCTCAGTGCTTATCCAACTGGATAATGTGGTATAAAAATTTGTCTATTATACTAAAAAGGCCTTTCGGGGAGTAGAAATTCGATAGCCACACTTGGAAAAGCTTGTTTTAGCCCTCATTTAAGCTTTATAAAGAATGAAACCAAACTTCCAGGCATACACCATTATGGTCTACACAAACTTGTCGCTATAACATACCATTCACAATCTAGAAGAATCAAGGAGATTTATGGGATGGGCAGTGGAGCTCAGAGAATATGATACACTCTATGAACCCAAGACATCAGTAAAGGCCAAACAGTAGTGAATTTCATAGCTAAATTCACTTATGATGAAAAGCCTACCGATCAGAGTTTAGTAGAGGAAAAACTATCCAAATAGACTTATTCAGAAGAGAGCTCAATGAGAAACCTTTATGAGAAAAATTCTCCAGAAGATAGCTCCAAAACAGATAGGCCATAAACATTTATTACGCGAGAAGCAGCCAAACGGTACTCAAAGCAAAGACAAAAGGTGTTCAATTATGGGTCCCTAAGTGAAGCTAACTTCAATAGAGAATTGCATGTATGGAAAATGTATATAAATGGATCTTCATATGATATTAGTAGCGGTGCAGGATGGATTCATTAATACTCCCGATGATATAAATATGGAATACGCACTCCGATTTCAATTCCAAGCTTCTAACAATGAGGCAATATATGAAGTGTTGATTCCAGGTTTTGTATTGGCTCTTTCATTAAGGAATGAACATGTTATGGCTCATATCGATTCTCAATTAATCATCGATCGGGTGCTAGGGATATACAGAGTTAGAGGAGAGTTAATGACAAGCTACTTGGCAAAATCTCAGGACAGAATATCCAAGTTTTTAGTAGTCAGAATTGTCAGAATACCCAAAATTGAAAACGTCCAAGAAGATTCGCTTGCTCGGCTAGCTTCGATGACTAGGACAAAGATAAGAAGGACCATTCCTATAGAAATCCTAACAAACAAGAGTATCTATGAAGAAAATGTTAATCTGATTACAGTAGATTTAGGCCCCTCATGAATGGATCCTATCAAGGTATATATTGAAAAAGGTAATATACCAGACGATCTAAAAGTAGCAAGAAAGACGAGGTACAAAGCAGCTAACTACGTGTTGGAAGGATGCGCCCTATACAAGAGAGGATTCATTATGTCATTGCTCAGATGTATTCACCCTTTAGAAGTATAAGACCTAATCAAGGAGATCCATAAGGGATATTGTGAAGCTCATTCAGTAGGAAGATTATTGGTCCGTCGAGTAGACACCTAAGGATATTACTGGCCAATCATGAAGGTAGATTATGTTGCATATGGCAAGCGGTGTGATAAATACCAGAAGTTTGCCACCATCCGCAGGAGATCAAGGGTTACACTAACACTAATCACATCTTCATGGCCTTTTGCTATATGGGGAATCGACCCAGTTGGCCCCCTATCGAAATAAGAGGAAGGTTTAAATATTTGGTTATTGAAATAGATTACTTCACCAAATGGGTGGAAGGAGAACCCCTGGTGTGAAATTCTTATGAGAGAGTCTTATAATTCATATGGAAAAATATTATATGTTGCTATGGTATACCGTATGCGTTTATCACGGACCACGGGACTCAATTTGATAATCAGGAATTTGAGGATTACTGCATTCAATCCAAAATTAAAAAACTTCATTATGCACATGGGAACCCTCAATGCAATTGCTAAATAGAGATAACCAACAAAACACTAATTGATGACCGAAAGAAGTGGCTGGATGATGCCAAAGGGAACTGGATCAATAAGTTACAAAGTGTGCTACGGGCCTATAGAACCACGCCGAGGACAGCTACTGACGAGACTCCTTAAATGTTAACATTTAGGATAAAGACTTTTGTCCCAACGAAAATAGGTCTATCCAGCCATGGGATACTCAACTCTAACTCTCCAAAGAGCGACTTAATTATGGGATTAGATTTAGACTTGGTTAAATAGGTTAAAGAGAATACGACATAAAGTGTGGTAGCCTATCAGTAACATACTACAAGGTTCTACAATAAGAGTGTAAATCAGAGAAACCACGTGGAGGGAGATTATGTTCTAACGAATGTACTCTAGAAAGGAAATTAGTTGGATAATAACTAGAATGGTCATTATCATATCTCTGCAGTCATCTGACTAGGTATTTATCGCATTGAACTCTGGAAGAAGAGTAGTTCAAGAATCCCTAGAATGTCGAACACTTGTGGAAATACTATCAGTAATTAGGAGTTGAAGCTTCCAATATCTTTGTAGAATATTTGTTGTCAGTCTCAATGAAAAATTAATAATTTCTCAGTAATTGAATTCCTTTTTTTGTATTTTTTTAGGGGGAATGGGAGATGTAACAAATCTCAAAATAAGCATCAATTCAAATCTTATAATAAAAAAGAGCAAAGCAATCCTAGAACTTCATGTATGACTTCGTCTTTTGATAGGTTACGAATAAGAAGTTTCTCACCTTAAAGCTTCCTGTGTGACTTCTTAAATTTATGAACAAGAAGTTTTACTAAACCAAATTTTATAACATTTGGTCGCCAAAGGTAACTAACACAAACACTTAGTAAAAAATGACAAGATCTGTTTAAACAACTATAAATTTGTTAGTGGAACCTAAGGCCAGACAACTTAGGTTCGCCCAAACCAATAAACAATTAATCATATTAGTCAGCTAAAAGCTAGCCAACCGCATAATCTAACCTATAAGCTACTGGTAGGCCATAATCACACAAAAGAGCCTCCACAATAACTCAGATTTTATTCAAGGCAAAAAGATATTACACTGTTATATATTATTGTTAATTATGTGACCAAACCAACAAAAAACTAACACAATATCTTCTCAGTTTGTTGGATGTTTTCCCAAAGATTTTTTCATGCCTTCAGATTGAACATCCAAAGTCGAAGGAAGATTAGACCCCAATTTGCCTACTAGAGCTGAGTTCGTCCACCAAATATAGAGGTTGGCTGAGCGTATCCTTTCCATGAAGGCCATAGTCCCCTAGATATTTCCTAACCAGGCTTACAGGGTTTAACATCAGTGGGAATCCACTTTATGTCCAACTTAAAAGGAGATATTAGATGGTCTAAGCAGTTAGGTTTATGCTAATACCATAAACAGACTTTTAATAGCACTTTTAACATTGTTAGAGTTAAGCCAACCCCATTTGTACCCTTCTCTCCTAGCCTTCTCCAGTTCAACACCCATATGTGCCAAGGCTTCATCATGACCATTCATCCAAATAGTAAATGTTTGCTTATGGAAATGGAAAGTCAAACAATCCACCTTTTCATTCAATTTCTTGATGTTAACCGACTGGTTCTTTATCTAGTTAGCCTGGTCGTCCAATGTCTTCTTAGTCCTTTCCTCTTTAATTGTTGGATGAGGAACCACAACCAGCCTAAATGATTGGCCACCCATGGACTTCTTTAACCTCTTAATTTCCTCCATTAACTGGGCATTCTCCAACTTCAAAAAATAGACCCTCTCACTCTGATCGACACTTACAAACTTTTTTAATCCCTCTAATTCATCCCTCAACATGTTATTCTCTTGCTCTAATGAATTGGCTACCTCCCGAGCACTATTTACCTCACACTTTATCAAAAACTCCTTTTCATTTAGGCTAAGGAGATGTCCATTAAATTTTTATCAAAACCACTCACACTGCTTAGTTGAGTAAACTTCTTCTCATAACCAGCTGTCAAATTAGCAAGAGCTTCCTTGTAATCCTTCTGCATTTGGAGTATCATCAAGTAATAAGAGGCGTTAGTTTCCACGACTTAACTAAACAGTCTATATGAATGAAGAAATGCTTTTCTAACATGGTTAGAAGAATCTAAGCTGAGAAATTCTTCTAATTCTTCCTCATCAAGATCTTTATGACATGCTCCAAAGATCTAAACACTCCTTTTATATAAGTCACTTTTAGTAGCTGCTAGAACAACTTTCCTGAAGTTAAATTGAAACGGATGAACAATGGATAAGTATGAAAAGTTAAAGAAAAGTTCACAGCAACCATCAACATCATTTATATGAAAAAATGAAAATTTATTGTAAGGATTACAAAAAAGAAGGACATTAAGAGATAGAAATTATAAAGACAATCCTAGATGGCTACACCTTCTCCTTGTCCAGAGCAACCTCCTCCTCAGGATGTACAACTGTTACAGCTACCTCAGGGGCCACAAATGATTTGGCCACTCCCTCTTCATAATATATCTCCTCATCAACCACATGATGAGTATTTGGGTTTTATTATTAAAATATCTCAGAGTCTGAGGCTATGTCGACCTTCTTCAAAGTAGTGTTCTATCCTTCCTTGAAGGATGAATTTTTCAAAAACTCTACTTGCACAACAACAGTAGAAAAGTCCTTATCGCAACCTCTGGTATAGGCATCATCTTTCTCCTTATTAAACTTTGCCTTTAAACCTTGGTACTTACTATCCACATCGGTAGTAGTCTTCTCGATTTGATCAGCCTTCTTAACAGCTTCCTTCGTAACCTCCACAACATCGTTCTTATCTTTCTCTGCCTTATCCATAATTTCTTTCCAATTTTCTTGGTCCTTTACATGTGACTTCTTAGAAGTGTCCAGCGAGTCCTTCAAACCCTTAAAGGCAGCTTCAACATCTACTAAGGATGACATCAACTGGTCATCTCTCCTCAAAATTTAGTCATAGTCAACTAAAAATTATAGAATCAAAGAGAGGAAAGGAAATCAGTAAACCATAACATTAAGGCATAGACAAATGAAATAAAGTAAAGCAGTAAGATGGTTACCAGGGGCAAAAGTAGCATTATCCTTTACCAGAAGCTGTTAGCAGGAATTTTCTTCAACATCTTAGACTGAGGTTCCTGAGTTTTAACCTCATCAGGCACCACCACTATAGGGCACTTTGAATTTCCTTCCTCAATATTATTCTTCTCGGCCAGTGAAGGAGACTTGGCTCAACTGAGGAAATTGAGGACATTTCTTTTCACCATCTCTTCCGGGGGAGGATTAATGAATGACACCAAATTAATATCCAGAGATTCGAAAGAGGATGAAATACCTCCAACAGTAAGATTCCCTTTTAACTGGGAATAAGTGTAATAACCCGCGTAATTTTGGGCTATTTTAATTAATTTTTAGAAAATGGAGGAAAATAAAGTTTTTGATAAAATTATTTTTATTGCTCAAATATGTTGGTTATTATTTTTAAAGGCGAGAATTTCAAACAGTTTCGAAAACAGAGTTAAAACGCATTTTAAAATGATTTTTAAATGTTTTAACTCTTAGAGTTGTTTGACTTCCAACTCTTCATTTCTTTGCCTTATTTAAAGGAGTCTTTTGGATTCCAACTTTTCATTTCTTTGCACTATAAAAGGAAGTCATGGGCAAGCCTTTTAACATACTTTTGGCACAAATTTTGGCAGCAAATATATTTTATATTCCTCTTCTTTTTATATACACATTGGCCCTTGAGATTTGTGAGTTCCAAGCTTAGATTAGATGTGTTCTTGGGGCTATTTTGTTGGAGGTTCTTGGAGGAGCTTTTGTAGATCTTTTGTGTTGATCTTGAGGATGTGATCGTTGGTTTCTCATCATGGTTTGAGGTATGGGGTTTTACACAATATGCTCCTTAAATCTCGCGACTGTCATTCTCTTTGAATTCTTGTTTAATTGAACTCATATTTGAATTGATAAATTCATTGAAATCTGGAAAATAATTGTTGAAATTATTTTAATTCATGTGGTATCATTATATTGTTGATGAGCACGTTGTCATGAGATTTTAATATGGCACGGATGTTGGGCACCCGCCAAAATTCCTGTTTCCCGGGCTATGGCTTGATAAAGCATATACGGATGTGGTGAGGCCTGGTGACCCGGTTAAAGTGTTGTTGAGAAATTATATTGATAAATGCTTTGAGATTTGCATTTTGATTTGAATATTCGTACTCGTGATGTTACGTTTTATTCGTTGCTAATCCGTATTTACTGAGCATAATTCCTGTCGTATTGTGTACTTCCCCTTATTTTCTTTTAGTGGCAGGTTAGCGCGGATTTTGGGGTGCTATGGAGATTTATTTTGGTGAGGATTGTTTGGGAAAGATTTGTATTATTTTGATGTATAGAGCTTTGGAGATTTGTATTTTTATTCGAGTTATATAATTGTAATTTTAATTCGAGAGACTTGTTTTAATTGAAGAGATTGAGATTAGTGGATTTATATTATTGTGGATTTATTTAGATGCTCTATACCTTTTCACTTGTGGATTTGGATTTATTTATCGCATTAGCGCTCGGTTCGCTCTCCCCGGGCAAGCGGGGTGTTACAAGAAGACTCTTATCCAACAACCGAAGAAGATGAGGTTGGCTCCTCTAGGTCTATAGGGGCTATAAGAATGTCTTATGTCAGTCGAACAACAAACAAAGTAATTGAGCTTTGATACTCTTAACAGTACTGAAGCTGAGTGAGGATAATTCTCCTCAAGTCTCTATTGAATGGACCACATAAGCTTGAAATCAACGAAGTTCACCTTGAATTTAGGTGTGATATCTTTCTTACTTCTATCTGTTGAATACAAATACAGGAATACCGGTCAGTAAAGGAATAAATTGAAAAGAAAAATTCAAAAGATATTCAAATGATGTAAGTGCCAACCTATGCCATGCCCTTCCTGAGGGCAACGTGGCCCAGTGTATTCTTCACCCTCAGGGAGAGGGGCAAGCTACTAATTCTTAACATCTAAGCCATAATCCTAATAATCTCTATTGGAATTAAGCAAATTAACTACCCAACACCCTATTAGAATATCTGGTCTTTAAGTAGTATATGTTATCAGTAGTGGTTCCCCAGCTATACTAGTACATCAGTTATGTTATGCCTATTTGGGTACCAAACAATTCATAAATTCTATTGATCCCATTTACAACTCACTACGTATTTGGTGCAACTTAGGCTGGGACTACATTAAAATATGAAAAAAATTCAAGAAACAAGCGATTGGGCTAGAAAGTTAATCCACACTCCGCTATAAAAATAGTGGGAAGCCATTGACCTTTATCTAAAGCACATAAGTCACATTGATCGATGACCAGTTCAGTTACTACCCACTCAGGGATCCTATGCTCTGTTTTAAACTCCTCCAAAGAACTCTCACTCATAATATACACCATTGTAAAAATTCAGAAAGGAAAATACGAGAACATAAATATTCTTATAGTGAAGATAAAAACCCAACTGCAGTTCTCTTCTTAACAACAAAATAAAAATCTCTATAGTAACGAAGGGAGTTTGGAATTCAAGGTGAGATGAGATCGAAGGGGAAAAGACCTTTTATATGTATGATGATGTCCCTTAAAATCCAAGTTTGAAATGATTAAACGTACTGACATTTCAGATTTTGATGACATCCCATTTGTCCAGACGTTCAAATGACCAGCGTACCCTTAGACGGTTCGCTATTTTTCTAACTATTTACAAAATTTCCACCGCCTTAATATAATAGGTTAAAATTCATAAGTCCTTGAGGTCGGCGGTCGATGAACACCTTTCCAGGATGCCCAATAGTTTTTGAAGAAGAATACTCCATACTTTCACTACCCCACTAAGAATAAAGTATTAGGGTCTTTTTGTAGCCTAAAATAACTAGGACACGTAGACCAGTAAAGTAGTGACCCATATCATTGAATCCTCAAATAGCGAATAGATCTGGTTGTCTTATATATTTTATGGTCGGCCATCTATCCAATCACATCTATGAAGATGAATAGTTAGTAATGTCAACAAATACAGGTGGGATATTCAAATAGTCACTATGCACATGCACGTGAATAAATATCCAACTTCTGCCCATTATTGTGTAAAGATGTAAATACCTGGTGTATAAAGATATTCCATCTCTTCAACTTCCAACTACTATAAATAAAGTACTACCTCTCTCAACTGAGGGAAAGAACCACTTCATTCGTACCCTAGAAAATGATACTAAGAAACTTGTACTAAACCCAAAAAATATAGTGACCTCACCCTAGTAGATGTAGGTACCATATTTGGGATGAACCACATAAAACCTTTGTGTCTCTTTACACTTCTCTCATTTCTTTAGTTGATCATATTTATCCGTCGTTATAAATTTAGGTAATTAGAGCTAAGAATATTCCAATATTGTCAAACCCATATTTAGACATCAACATGATTATTTAGTGGAATTAATCGTGATTAAATAAATAAAGGAAATAATTATAGTAATTAGAATTATATTTTCTGAGTATTTATTTGGAAGATAATTTAATTATTTGTCTTGGGTTTATAGTATATCCTATTGCCAAAGTAGGGTGTCCAAGACTCTCGAGAAGCACGGTTTAACTAAAGTACATAGCCTATATATATATATATATATATATATATATATATATATATGTGCGTGTGTGTGTGTGTGTGTGTGTGTGAGAGAGCTGGGGTTTTAGATTAAGGATATATCATGGAGGTTTAGAGAGGGAGTGAAAATAATATTATTCACATTTTTGTGAAGGGGAGAGGGGAGAAAAGGTAATTTCTCTCATATTTCACTATAGTGCCATCTCCAAGAGTGCCCACCCACAAGGACTAATTTAGGTGGATAATTTGCTATAAGATTCAAGATGTTTGGAGATTTCTCGAAAGGTTTTTGGAGAACTTTAAGAAAATGAGGATTTCATCATTTTCATCCTTCGTCTTCTCATATAAGTTATGACATGATTCGCTATTGTATTGTATTCTTGAACCATAGGTTTTATCTTTAAACCTAGTTTTTGATTTGTTTTCAACGCATGATTGATCAAAGATCTTGTGGTCTGAATTTTTTTTGCATTTTAAATGTCAATCCCAAGTATTTTTCCACAATAATTGGTACCAGATCCCAAATTGAGATTAATCATGTTTTGTAAAGGTTCATGTTGTCCATTATGAAACCCTAGTTTTGGCATGTTGTATGGTTATACAATCTTACGTATGAAATCTTACTAACATGGTTTTATAGAGATTCTATGTTTATATCCCTTCCATCATGCTCACATATATTTATTTTGTGTGATTGGATCCTACGGTAGTTTATCCGTAATTATTTTTTTCTTCTAAATTCAATATGGTTGTAATACATAGGTTTTATTAATTATTGATTTATAGATGTATTTGGAGGATATTGTGAGGGGAGGTAGTATTTATTTACATTTAGAATCATGTATTTATATGAATTTTAGTGTTGGGCAAAGTTTTGTGAAGATTTAGAAGAATTATGGCCAGTTTACGTGAGAAATTCGAGAAGAAAACTAAGTTGTCACAACATAGGTGGGGGTAACTAATTTAACTATCTGAGCTCAGTGGTCGATCGGGGTGAAGAGTGTTGGACGAGACATCGAGATCTTCAATATTTCTGTGTGCTTCGGGGGAGAGATGGTGGGATACCACCCACACCTTCCATTTTGGTGTGGGGGAGATGACGATGACACCATCAGATGTCGACCATATTATGTTCTTTCCATGTTAAGGGATGCAAATAATGGTGGATCAATCCTTTAGCATAACGAATGAGGTGATAGATATGTCATTGGGGCTAGTGGACTTAGTCTGCTCAAGGGAGTCGATGAGCATGTCATATTTGAAAGAGATTCTTATGGTGTGGGCGATGGATATGGTGGATGCAGAATAGGTGTTGAAAATGGTGGGACTATTTATTTTATTCTTATTGGGGAGTATGCTTCTGGCAAAGAGTGTCGAAGATGATCGTATGTGGTTTTTGCGAGACTTTACACATATTCATACTTACAACTAGGGGAGTCTAACATTAGTGTCGATGTATGCTTCCTTAAATTCCTTTAGTCGCTGCTATCGACCTACATTTGTGGGGGTGTCGTACCTTTTGGAGGTAACTGTATTTTTGTGTTATTTCATTATTTAGTGATATTGTGATAGTTTTTTTAAATATTTTTGATGGTTTTTTCTTTTCAAGTATAGTTCTATGAGGTGATTGGGTATAACACCATAAAAATACATTTGAAGGAGTTGGATACCAATGCGTGTCTTTAGATGAGGAGGCAAGGAAGGAAAATATGGCTTCTAAAACCCTGCCCTCTCTCAAAGACATAAAGAGGGTCCTGAATGCCCTCATAAGAAACCAGATCAATTTATTATTATTTTTGGATTTTTTGCATTTTCTTTAATTAGTACTCTTAGGATTGCAGTTTGATGAATTAATTTTGAAAACACAATTTAACTAAAGACCATATTCCTTACCTATATATATAGGTGTAATCTAGGGTTTTAGGTTAAGGATCCATTATGGAGGGTTAGAGAGGGAGTGGAAAAATACTATTCACATTTTTATGAAGGGGTGAAGGTAAATAAGGTGATTTATCCCATATTTCACTATGATATCATCTCCAAGAGTTACCACATACAAGGCTCACTCTGGATGGATTATATGCTAGAAGATTTGAGATGTTCATTTCTTGAAAGATTTTTGGAGACCTTGGAGGGCAACAAGGATTTAATCATTTGACTCTTAGTATGAATCACAACATGATTCTCTATGGGCATTCTTAAACCCAAATTTTTATTTTTAAACCTAGTTCTTGATTAATTATTAATGAATGATTAATCAAAGATCTTTACGTCTAAACTTTTTCCACATTTTAAATATCAATCCCAATTTGATTCCCCAAAACTGTAAACATGGGTTCAACCTCTTTGGTTTGTGGTATGTATTATGGGGTTTTGTGCCTTTGAATTTTAATATTCTTCAACCACTTCTATGACTTAGGCTTTGAAATGGAGACCATTATCTAATACGACCTCATAAGGCACACCATAGAGGAAGATGATATTCTTTAGATGACCTTGGACAATTTTTTGGCATTCAATATGGCACATAATTAAGAATCAACCCATTTGGTAAAGTAATTGATATCAACTAAGATAAATTCATGCCCATTAGATGCTCTGGAGTGACTTTACCGATGATATTGATGTCCTGAGTCAAGAAGGGACGTGGAGAGGTCATATTTTATAACTCGCGAGGAAGTAAGTTTTGAACACTAGAAAATTGCTAACATTTGAGACACTTCTTGATATATGTTATGCAATCCTGAACATAGTAGTTAAATAGTACCCTTGTAGAACTATCTTTTGACAAGCATAGGTCCATTCATATGGGATATACACTCCCCACTGTGGAGTTTTTGCATGATCGCTTTAGTGTCAACCCCTACTATGCATTGCAAATGGGTACTATAGAAATTACCCTTAAATAATGATTTGTCACACATGATATATTGGTCTGAGAGTTTTAAGAGGGTCATGAAGTCTTTGTTATCAACCCCTTGAGGGTATTAACTATACTTAAGGAGGCACCAAATATCCTAATACCACAATCTGACTGTAAAACCCCTTATTTCCTACATGCAATTGGTTAGGTTCAAACGCCGAATATGTGGAGTGTAATCAATTTATATCATTCTTAGCATCAACGATAAATAAAACTTATAGTAAATAAAAACCCATAACATAATAAATATAATTAACGTCAACAAATGAACTTCAATAAGAAAATAAACTCCATGATACAAGTATTAGAAAGACCAACCGAAATGAAATAACAACTCCTACTCTAAGGATAATGAACTGAATCTCTTACCACTAAAAGTTTGACTTCTCAATACCACTATACATCTGTATAAAAATAATAATACCTCTGTGTGGGGGTGGGGGGGTGGGGGGGGAGATTTATAGATTATGGTCAGCACTCCAAAGTTGCAAGAAATATCTTATAGTATTAAAGCAGTAATATTTATGTGACTAATTTATGAAAAACACGCCACCCTGCCTACATTCACATGCAAGAGATACCTCACCTGGCATCATAAGTGAAATACTACACAAGTGTCCCACCCCAAGATATAAGACCTACTACTAATACGTCTCTATCATTAGACTAATAAGAGAACATCGCAAATTAATATTCTACAATGGAATGCAACTAAGTATACATGAACCGAATACATTCATTATCAATCCTTACTCATTAAAATACACCTAATCTCATATTATAATGTATTACCTTGACCATCATTGGACTATATCACATGTACATAATATGATCCAGTACTAACCCTCACTCATGTCACCGAAACAGTAAGATATACACAATCTTATAACAAAACACATAAGTGAGTCATAGGTCCTTTCAAATAAGGAAAATTCTATATATAGCAAGATTTTACACGAAGTTTTTGTGTACCAAGTGCATTAAAGTGTTGTACTCGAGGTGGGTGTACAGAACTTTAATAAACTCGGTACACAAACATGGTGTAAAAAATTGGTACCTTTATCATTAATCTTCAAATAAAGTTTCCATCACTTGATTAATATCATACATTTATGTAAGTTTCATAACAACCTCGTGATAAATCCGTTGGACTCCCTCACCTAACGTATTCAAAACATGCACACATATCAGAACCAGGGGGACTAATTTCCCAGTAACACCAACAACAAGTCTCATATCCAAAATCCACTTGATGGATCAAGTCATTCATGTCTCATATCCTGAGGTGGTGACCATCCTGAATGTATGATCCAAGCATGCCACTACAATTTAATACCATCGGCCATCTCACCCGATGGATCGAGTCATGTGCACCTCACACCATCTTGAACTTGTTATCATAACATATGGACCTCCACAAAGTCCTGCATCATCATCCAAGAGTGTAGTACACAGTCACAACCATTTTCATCAAACCCCAATCGATAGATTTTACATGAGTCCAAAATGGTACTTTCATATAAACACATAATTAATTATGTATACCCACAGTATATAAAAATAGAGGATAACTCATACTCTCAAGCATACCCAAATCATCCCAATTCCTAAATGTCAGATTGTCTGTACACTACAGGTTTATTAATTCTCAAATATTAATTAAAGTCATACTCTATGTTTATCGCATCTTTATACTATGAGTATGCACCCCCTTGCTCTCTCTCTCTCTCTCTCTCTCTCTCTCTCTCTCTCGAGTTAGGCTCTCGTGCAGACCTAGTTTGCGGACCAGCTACCGTCTAAAAATTATCTAGGTACCACTTTGCCTTTTATATACTATTGTTTTTTTCTAAGGTTTCTGGGAATATTATTTATGGGAAATTACTTCTACCCCAATAATTTCTAGAGTCTTTAAGCTTATTTTAAAGTCTAATTAATCTGGGATGAGGAATGGCTCGGGGCTACCTCTTAAGCTTTTTCCGTCACCATTGTACTGTATTTCAGAATAGTGAGGATAATCTATATAAATATTTTCCTCAGGGCGTCTAGAGATTTCAAGAGGTTTTGACGAAAAATAATCTAACCTTAAACACCTTATACGACATTGAGGTTTATACGTCTAGTCTCTTTACATATCTTATTAACAATATAAATTATATCTTTTTATATGAATTTGTCTATCTCACTATCATCGTAGGATGCAAAAATCTTCTATATGTTCTTGATGAATCTATTTCTACGAATTTAAGGAGTGGATAAATTCCTCCTGATCTAATTAAGGTGGCTTTAGTTTCAACTAACCTTTTTCGTCTAATATATTTTAATACATCTATAGTATTTTTAAGTATTCTAGTATATTCTTGGTATTTTTCTGATTTTGAAAGTTCTTTTGCAAATTCTGTAGTTCTTAAGTCTTGCCTGAAGAGATCACATATCTCTGTTCTAATTATTTCTATTATAGGTACTTCTCTTACTAACCACTCAATAATTTGCTCTAAATATTTGTATGTACCTCCTGCGTATATTAAAGCAGTTTCTATAAGTAGTTTATCTTTAGGGTCTATGAGAGTCCACTCTTGGATTTCTCTTGTTAAGTCTGGATTTGTTTGATTAACAAATGCTAAAAAGTTTGTTGTTATCTGAAGGCTCATGTAAATATTTTAGATTTATCAATAATATGTAAATTAGCTAGGGGTTTGGTTTGATTTTATACCTTCCTTCTGGTCTACAATATCTTTATCTTCTTTCCTTCGTCTCTTTAGTTTTGTTACTATTCTTCTCCGATTTGTGCCTCCTACAACTCTTTTTTATGTATCGAACCTCAATTCACTAGTTTGGCGTTGGACCCATTTCATGCCTGTACGCCACCACGCCTAATGCCCACCTAGCTAATGACAAATCGGCACCTGACGACGGTTCAATAGTATAACACCTACGTGCTACACCAGATGTTTCACACATTAGTCCTCTATGAACATAAAGTTGAAGATGTTTGGAGAATAATAACAACTTAACATAAGAGATTTTCTAGAAAAGAAAATAATTTTATTGCATAACATAAGTAAATACAACTCTCCCCTCCCCCTAGCTATGAGAGGTTTACTCACTCATATACATATTACTCTCTGGGCTCCATCTAACTTGATTTTCTCTCTCTCTCTCTCTCTCTCTCTCTCTGAGATATTTGATATATTACAATACAACCCAACTATACCTTTTATAGCATAAGGGAGATTACAAATTACAGGAAACCGGAGGCTAAAAGCTAACCGGTGAAAAATGTGGAAAACATAAAATAAATAAAGTCGACATATTTTTCTTTACATAAAGTAACTTTAACGTCTTCTAATAATTCTGGAAAGTCTTTGTCTGAGTTTTGATTTCTAGCGAATAATTCAACTTGGTGGACCTTGTAAGTCACATCTGGTCTATTATGGAAAGAAAAATAATTCATATGAATCTTTATAAAAAGGTTATAAATAATTGATGGTCTAAATGATGGCATCTTCTGTTTTTAATAATTCATCAAATAAGGTGGGACCCTTCTCTGCCCCATCCGTGTTTTTCTTTGTATTTTTTTCTTCGTCTGATTTCAGTGGAGAAAAATATTCGTTAATGAGTCCCACTACTCTAATGCTAGCTGGTAAAGCTACCTCTACCATTTATTTGGATTCCTTTTTAAGCCTTCCATTGAATGGCTCATCTACTTGGATAATTAGGTCTTCTTTATGGTACACAGTGTACCATCTTTCTTGGCTTGTCAATAACTCCATAGTTTCACTATCTCCATAGGTTGGGAAATTTGGAGTTTGGACTTTTCTACAGTTAGGTATTTAGTTTCGTCTTCAGATAGAATCTCAACATCTTCAAATGAAAAGGTAGAGAATTTAATGAGTCTAAATCTTTCGACCCTCATTCCTCTAGAGGAGCTTGGGCAAATCTGGTAAATTCTAACAAACACGAGAAGAAATTCTTCTACCTTCTTGGAATACTCATGGACTATTTTTTCAAGAGTAATATTGTCTTCTACGGTCTGTATCTAGACGAGTCAAATGAACCAATGGTCTGCCAAAGTTATCTGTATCATATCGGTTTTTCCAAAAGGATAAATTTTTGGAACGTCTTTGAAGAAAACTTTAATCATTAAGTCATCTCCATTAATCTCAAATAATAATATATTGAAATGTTCAATAATGCTATTATCTTCCTTATGACAGTCTTCTGAAAATGGAAGATTATTATGACCAAATGGTATGACAATCTTAGTCTTAAATGTCTTGCTGATAATAAAAATTATCAACTGGTTTTGTTTTGGAGGATTCTTCAAGAGTCTGAGCATATAATTGAGTGTGTGGTCTAGGAGTAACATTACTACTGAGTTGGTCTACTGCAAGTCTTTGAAGTCTAATGAATCTAGAAACAACTACCAAATTCTGTTTGAATTCTATCCATAGTTTATTCTTAACATTCCACCATTAGGTGTTTATAAGAGTATTTTCATCATCAGAAAATTCTCGTCTATATTTTATTAAGTCTGTATATCTTTGGTCTGGTCTATATTGTGGAAAATATATTTTTTCGATAAGTCTATTCTGGGCAATTATTTCATTCTTAGATTTTCTAGGAAGAACTAGAATGTCAAAGTTTTCCAGGATTGATCTTTCTTGAGAGTCTTGAATATGAGTCTGTCTTTTCATTCTACCAGCATTTGGTCCTACATGTCTAAGATAGTCTGCAACATCTTCTTTGTTTGATCTATTTGTTCCAGAGGAACTCATGATGTCTAAGTCTTCTGTTTGCAACATAAAACAAGAGATAATATTAGTGTTAGCAAACATAGGTTCTCTAGATATGATGTCCGGAATGGTATTTTTTCTTCCCTTAATGTGTATAATAGAGAAGTAATAACCATTAAACAATTGCTTCCATCTAATAAGTCTATTAGTTCTTGATTTGGATAAGTTTAAGTCTTTGAATTTTATTGCATAAGAAGAGTCAGTATAAACAGTAAAATGTTTAGGTCTAAGAAAAAGCATATATTTTTCTATTTCCCTTACTATAGCTAAAACTTCTTTTTCATGGTATGTATATCTTGTTTTTGGATCAATAAAGGTTATAAAACTATATATACAACGTTTCTTCTTCTTTGTCTGATGATCAATGGCAAAGTATATTGCTCCCCATTGTTTATCAAATGCATCTATTTCTACTATGAACTGCTCTTCAGCATTAGGCAGCTAAAGTAAAGGGATATTCTTGACTATTTCTTTGATTTCCCTTATTACTTCAAAATCATATTTTGTCCTTCTAAAAGGATTAGTTTTATCAGTTCCTTTTATTTTGGAAGTTAAGCATTGTCTTTTTGAAGCTAGGTCTTTAATAAAATTTCCAGCACAATTTAGCAATCCTACAAATGATTGTAATTGTTTTCTATCTTTAAGTTGGTCTGGAAATTTAAAAATCTTTTTGGCTATGTGTTCTGCTAAGGATATTTTTCCATTATTGATATGCATGCCCACAAAGATTATTTCAGCCTGAAATAATTGCATTTTCTTCTCAGAAACAACAATTCCATGTTTATCTAATTCTAATATAATCTTTTTAAGATGGTCTGCATGTTCTATCTCAATATTGCTTGCTACAAGAATATCATCTATGTAAACAAGAAAGAATTCTGAATAAGGTCTAAATATATTATCCGTTCTTCTTTGGAATACTTGAGGAGCATTCAAGTATCCAAATGGCATAATTAACCATTGATATTTTCCTTGGGGTACACTAAAGGCTGTCCAAGTTATACTATCTTGATGCATCTTTATTTGTCAGAAGCCTAATTTATGGTCAAACTTGCTGAATATAATTATGTATTCAATTAGATTGATTAGATTATTTTTGTATGGTATCTTCTAAGAATCAAACTCACAATTCTTATTAAGATTTCTATAGTCTATGACCATTCGTCATTTTCCTCTGTTTCTTTCAGACTAATTTTGAACATAGAAGGCAAGGCTATTATGTCTACTTTTACTTTCTCTAACAATGCCTAGCTTAAGCATTTCATCCATTTATTTTTTGAATTCTTCTCTATCTTCTTGTGAATATCCTTTCTTATAGGTTCCACCATTAATAGTGGCGTTAATAGGGATAATTTCACAATAACTTTGATCTGTGTACCACTTAGCAATGGTATTTTCACCTAAAGTAGGCTCTAATAATTTCCTAATCTTTTATTTTTTCTTCTACATCCATTTTCTTTTGTTTGGATATTGTTTGGACCTTTAATAAGATTTTCTGGGCTTGATCTATAATGTCTTGTTGCATAAGTGCTATTTGTTTATAACACTTTTGGTTTGAACACTTACATTATTTTTGTAAGAGTTTAGTTATTTCTAGATCTTCTTGTTGGTTTGTATGCCTAGGTCCACCATGCTTACCTAAAGAACTCTGATGTTTCGTTAGCATAAAATTAGGTTTGACCTACATAAGGTCAAAAGCATTCTTGTGATCTATTAGAGGGGCAATAATATTAAACTCCTCTTTGTTACTAAGTAATATCATATCATTATACTAAGTATAAGGATGATATTTAGTAATAAAGGCTTGTCCTAAAATAATGTTTCCTGTAAAACTAGGACGAGGATCCATTATCCAAAACCGATGATTAACATTTTTGTTAGTCTGATTTCCTAATTTGAAATAAATAGGAATAGTCTGAAAATATAAGGTAAATGGTTCTCCATTAGCTACCTTACCATGGATCTCTTGATTACTGTCTACAAAATAATCTTCAAGAAAGGTTGAGTAGTATAGATTGCTCTAAATCTAGTTCTCCAACAGTTTTCATGGTGGTGTAATTGACAAATAACACAAACCATAAATAATTCTATTTGTATATCTCAAAACATTTTACACATCTAAAGTCTTTATTGCTACATTTCATTTCAAATGTGCAATAATGTTCTACATCATAGTAACATCTAGGGATATATGTTAGTAACTCGAGATTAATAATTGTCCATATTTTTCTTAATAAGGGGCTTAATATATATTTATACCAAGCTTCTTCAAAGTCTATATAATCATCATCTTGATCATCTTGATCAATTTGAATCATATATAAGTCTAGAATATCTTAGAAATTTTCATATTCATCAGTATCACTATTATAGTCTTATGAATCATTGTTTGTATATGCACAAGAGATGCTAGCATAATCATTATTTTCTATGTCTGATATTTCTATAGCATATAGAATATCTAACTCTTCTTGATCTGCAAAGTCTAATATTGTATTAATAATTTTAATACTTTCTTTATCTTTCTCGTTAGGACAATCTTTAGCAAAGTGTCCTTCTTTGCCACAAGTCCAACATTCTTTAGTAGAAGTCTTAGATTGAGCTACATCTTTTTCTTTCCTATAATTAGGAACCTTCTTATGTTTATTAGTGTTATTTTTAAAATATCTTCTTCGGTTGAATCTGTTTTTCTTAGTTCTAGAGTTTCTTTCTCCAAAAGTAGTAGATGGTCCGAATCTATATTTGTTTGGAAGACCTAAAGGCCTAACTTTAAACTTCTTTTGTTTCCAATCTATTTTCTTTTTGAATTTCTTAGATTCAGTACCACATCCCCATTGAGTTGGAGAAATATCTTTTTTATTTTTAATTGGAGGAATCTGTTTGAAAGTTTCTTCAATTAACTTTCCTTGAGTTATATCTTGCCTTTTAGCGATGATATAGTCTCTGGCAAAATTTATTCTTTCACTAAGGGAGTTATTCTTAACTCCATCAACTCCTAGACAATTCGTGTATTCATTAATTAGGATTTGTCCAATAGCTGGTATCTTTTTAAAATACTCATCTTTAAAGGTTTCACCAAATTCTTTCATTTTTTAATATAGCTGTTCATAATTATTGCTATATTCATTAATCTTGTCTAGTTTACAAATACTAACAAGAGACACCTTAGTTTTTGCTAAGTCTTGTTCACTGATTTGAGATAAACGTCCAGCTCTAATGAATTCTGATGTAAATAATTGAATATATTCTTTAAGTGATCATTATTCTTGGTGTACTTTCATATTTTCAACTTTATCTAGGGATTCTGCATCTGTATCTTTTCTTACACCGTTTAAAAAATATTTTGTAATTCCTCTAATGGATTGCTCAACGTATTATTTACATGCACTTGCATCCCATTGTTCATTAGACGCAAGACACATGTTCATTTGATTACGCCATTCATCTAGGTTCGTGTTCTTATCTTGGACATCGTCTAGATTAAGGTATATCCCAACTGGGTTTATGGCTTGACTAGCCATGGTTTTAAGAGTAGTAAAACTCTTATCACTAGTTGGAAAGTCTTTTATATAATCAGGTTTGGTCTTTACCAAAGTAATTGAATAAATAGGAATATTTATTCCTATGGGTTTACTAAAGAGTCTAGGAGCATCATTTAGCCTACTACTGGTCCCCATTTCTTGCTTACTAGGATCTACCTGTGTAACTAGCATTAATATTTCTTCCACTTCTTCCATTAGTCTTATGTTTCTAAGAAGTTTTTTAGTAATCTTAGATTCTTTTAATGCTATTATATGGTCTTGGTCTATCATATTAAATCTATCTCTATCTTGGAACCTAACAAAATGACTTCTGTTAAGATGTTCTTTAAATGTCTTCATGTCCAATTTTGAGTTCATGTCCAAAGTTTTGGATTCTAGATTTTTCTCTAACTAAGTCTTTTTGTTCAAATGATCTTCTAGATCTAATTATTGGAGCTTGTCTTAACAAACTAGAGCTAGCTTTGCTACTACATTCTCCTTCTGAAAGATCATTGATTATGGCTTCTCCAATATTTCTAAGTCTAATTTCTTCAGTGTGGATATTCTTATTGGTAATTTTAGGGGGATCAAACTGGATAGTTACATTTCCAGTGACATATTCTTGATTAATAAACAAAGGTTTATCCGGTATATTCTTAGTTTCTTGAAATTTTAGGAATTGCCAAAGAGTCTTAGATTTTTTTTCATAGGTCCAGCTTTCCTAATACTCTAAGTATGATTGTAGTCTAAATTATTGGTCCTAACTAATATGTATTCATTAAGTCTACCACTAGGAATTCCCGATTGCATTCCTTCATAGGGGAATTGGGAAGAAATTCTATATTTATATTAGCATATGGGATAATATAGTCTTCATAGCCATTAGCATATAAGATTAACTTAAAATGTTTGGGTGTGTCTACGGTTACTATAAATTCTGGAATAACATTGAAGTACCCAATGTTATCTGACTTTTCTAATTAGGCTATCCCAATAAGGCATTTCTAAAAATCTTTCCATCTTTTATCTATTAAACAACATAATACGTTGATATTATTTTGTCATCTCTGTAATCCTTGGATTCTTCCTTGGAAGAGTCCAAAAGTTAGAACTGGAATTTTCTAGAGTCAAAAACTTGAAGATCAGTATAAAACTTGTCTAACACATAATTTATACAATTATAAGTCATGTTATAATTAGGAGTCTTGGGCGTGGCTCCTTATTTAAATAAGTCTATAAATCTTACTGTTGGAAGTTGTCCATTATGTATGGAGTCTTCTACAATTTTCCAGTCAACTTCACCCCATTCTTTCCACTGAAGAGGATTGGTGAAATTTCTTTCCTTCCACCATGTTCTAACATTCGAGTATGAATCTTGGAGCATAAAATTACTATTTTCAATATTTGGGATAGGGCTTGCTGTCTTACTAGTCTTATCTAATCCATAATTTATGATTCTTCTAGTTATGGTCTTTCCTTCCTTAGTTTCTATATAAGAAGGTTCTCTAAATTTATAGGTGGTTTCCTGATTTGTTCAAGTATTTTCTTAATTCTTTCTAAAGAGTCTGAGTAATCCTTTTGTCTCTTTATCTGTCAAAGGATTTCTTCTTTAAAGATTTTATTCTCTTTTCTAGCATTTTCAGTGATATATTCATTATGCTTAAGAGGATTACTAATCTTTGCAATGTAGTCTTTTACTTTATTATCTATTTCTTGTTATTGAACAATTTTTTTGTGTTATTCTAGCTTTTATGACTTCTATGATTTTTTTTATTTTATCCAAGTGAGTTAGAATAAAAGGAGAGTCTAATTCTGCTTGGGAAGGTTTATTATATATAAACTTAATTTCTTCAATAATTTCTTCATATTTTTCTTTTGTTTGGGCCATGTTTAGTCTAAGCTCTTTAACAATACTATCCATTTAAAATAGGTTATGGCTTTCCATATTGTTAAGATAATTTGCTAAATTTTGTTGGAATTTAACAAAGTCTGTATAGAAGGTGGTTGATCCTTCTGTTTTAGCCTTTATATCTAATTGTAATTTTTTAACAAAGCTACTATTGTAGTCTTGAGTAGCTGCTATTAATCTTGAGATTAAATTTAATCTCTCAAATATAAGTCTTGATGCTTTAACAACATCAACAAATCTCATTTTCATTTATCTTATAATAAAATCTATCATTATTTATCTTTTCTAGAATTCTTTGGTAAAAATCTTCAAGGGTATGAATGGAGAGGTTTTCAGGTACCTCATTCCAGTCTTATCTAACCATTTTCATTAGAAAGATAATTGTCTAATCTAGGAATAAGTTTAGTATATTCCTTAATGAGTTTAATTAACTCACTTTCTTGATGTTTTGTCAAAATTTTAATTTCTAAAATGTCTTTGTTAAGGACTTCTATGTGGTTAGTTTTAATATTTATTTCTTATAATACTTGTACAAGGTCTATTAGGATTTTTCTATCTATTTCTTGCATTTTTTAGAGATGTTTTTTATCTCTGTTTCTAGGGTTTGAGTGTCTTTAAATAATTGTCTTAAAATCAGTA
Source organism: Sambucus nigra (assembly GCA_949130495.1). Lineage (NCBI taxonomy): Eukaryota > Viridiplantae > Streptophyta > Magnoliopsida > Dipsacales > Adoxaceae > Sambucus > Sambucus nigra. Next base: position 242,489,892 of record OX422222.1, read on the forward strand.
GGATACACTTATTTTGGTCTAGTATATTGTTAATGGCACTGGAAGTGACTTGTTTATTGTCTGCTCTAGTTTAGCTGGGATTTGGTCAACAAGTGAACAACCGTCTATGTGCGAGCTTAAGCAACCTTTTAAGTCTAAATCAATTATTAGTATGGGCTGGTAGTCAGGATTGGTTCCAAAAATATCTTTATAAATGCAAGGGATAAATCCCAAGGGCATTAAAGTCTTTTTACTATAGTTAAAAAATGAGCGTCTTGACTCTCATACCAAGATTGGGATTGGGTTGGAATTTGGCGGTTTTCTTTTTCTAAAGTTTTAAATCTTTGATACACTAAAATGTTTTCTAAGAATATTATGATCTAAAATAGAATTTTACTAAAGGTATTAGTTTTGTCTTATTATGGACCACATTTGAGCCTCACTGTATATATATACATCCCATTGGTCATCCCAAAAATAATCAAAACCGAACCACCCAACCAACAACCCAAACTAGTAAACATAAAAGGGCTAAAGGGATTCAGTTAGGATACTACAATTTGTGTTTTGTGTGTGAAATTGTTCAACTAATGACTGTTAATACTTAAATAACTCTAAGCCTGCAAGTCACTAAGAGGCCTAATTTTAAGCTCTAAATCAACATAAAATACTTCCCCGCGCTATTCCAAAACTCAACCCAAAGGTATACCTACCCCATAGACCCAGTTCAAAGCACTAAAACATATCTTTTGGCCTTTGTGTCACGCTAGAGTTTGATCCAAATACTAATACCTCGTAACAAATATAAATACCTCAGCACAAATAAAATTACACATTTAATTATATTACGCACAACTATATATAGTCAAATCTCATACAATTAATATCAATAATTAATTATCAATGATATGCGGCACAAACATCACATAGCATGTGTAGACACCATATTCTAGGACCCTCCTAAGCATCTCCTTAGGTCTTAAGCACTTCCTCCTTCATCATAAACCATATGTCATACTTCGAGTATCGATTTAGAGGCCACCAGGCGCTCCTGGACCCCGTTTAACTCCGCTATACTTTTCCATCTGAGCAAAAACTTGATTAATCTTTGAAGGGATCTGAATCCCCTTTCACCTCGTAAGTTAATTGTACTTACGGTTTGGACGACCGGTCTGTTTTACTATCAAAAACCGATCCGGAGGCCACTGGGCGCTCCCGAGTCCCGTTTTGACCCCAATCAACTCCATTGCCTGAGTGAAAGATCAATGAATCTTCCAAGGGCTCTGAATTATATTTCCAGCTGTCTGCCCCATACATAAATCAACCTTATGGTTCAGACGAACATACAATTTCCCCCCAAAAACTGATACAGAGGCCACCGGGTACTCTCGGGCTCCATTTGACTCCCGTCAACTCTTCAGCACAAATGATACTGAAAGAATCTTCGAAGGGCCCTGAATTCCCTTTCTAATGGTCCACCTTGTGTGCTTTCATTCTATATTTGACCAATTTCAACTCTCCAAATTGAACGAAGCTCTTTAGAACATCGAATATCCATGCATAACCTTTCTAAAGGTCTGTCCCATGCACGAATCGACCTTATGGTTCGGACGAACGATCCATCTTCCTCCAAGAATTTCATGTCCAAAAGACCATCAGGCATTTCCAAGCCTTGTTTGATCATAGTCAATTCCCGAATTCATGAGCGGACTTGAATTCTTAAAGGTCTCTGAATACCCTTTCCAACGGTTCATCCCCTGCGCGATTCTGACTTATGGATTGTGTTTTATTATCTTTTCTTTTTTAAAATCTGCTTGAGACTGCCGAATGGAAAACCCTTTTCCCTTCATATCGGCAGTGTGTCTGGGGTTAGGCCTGTAAACGGATCAGATTCGGACCGGATCAGGCAAATCCAAATCCGTTTACATTAAACGGATTTGGATCCGATCTGATTATCCGATGGATTATCTGTTAGGGTTTCGAATCCGTTTTGCTAAGAATCCGATAATCCGATCCGTTTATCCAATCCGATCTGATTATTTATTTATTTTTTTAAATTATGATTTGCATTAAAAAAAATGTAATTTTAAGTTAAAATTACATTTGCAACATTTTTTATTTCATCTCTTATTTCATAATGATAGTTCCAAATCTAAGTAATGATATTTTTGAATTCGATTTTTATTTTCATCTCTTATTTCATAAATTTAATTTGCAAATGTTTCCAAGATAAAAGTACATCATTCAAAATCAAACTAACACTAATATAGAAGTCCACCATTCAAATATTAAACACACCATCCATCACAAATAAACCCAAGATCAAATCCAACAACATTCAAAATCCAAAAATTACAAACATGACTTGGATAAAAGTTCAAAATCAAACTACAAAACCACATCTTCACTTCAACTTTCTCCTTCAAAGCCACCCTGAAAAACAAAAGAAAATAATGGACATTTATCCTTCAAACATAAATACAAATATTGTAAGATAATGTATGTTAAAAAAATAAAAGAAAATAATGAACTTACTTGGTGATTATCTTCTTCTATGCTACCGCTGAAACAAACCTTATGATTTTTGAACAGCTGAAACAAATATTATAAAGATTTAGATATTTGAAGAAAAGAAAAAACATAAAAATAATGATAAATTAAATAACTACTTACTTGATGGTTTTTGTGATTCTATCCAATCCGCAGTGGTAACTAAAGCTTCAATAATCTCAAGAAGAAAAGATGCACGTGTCTCATCAATAACTCTACCTCCAATACTAAAGGCATACTCGGAGGCAACTGTAGTTTCTGGGACAGCTAAAAGATCACGTGCAATTTGAGCCAAGGTAGGAAGCTTACCACTACACATTTGCCACCACGTCAAAATGTTAAAATGTTCTTTTCTTTGGTATACAGGTTCTTCCAAGTATTGATCCACCTTAGTTTTTTGAAAATCATTAACATTGGAGGATTGATTATACCAAGTGCCTGTGAGATGACTCCCAATTCCATCAATCACATCTCGAGCCCCCATGGACCCCACAGCAAAAGAATTATCACCCCCATACTCCAAATACAAATCCATAAAACCGCTACGCACTCTCCTAACATAACTACTAGCACGAACACCATAGATTTTATTATAATAGAACTCAACATACGCCATCTTAAACCTCAGATCAAGCACAACGGAAATAAATAACACTAAACTACCTTCATCCCAATATTTTTCAAACTTTTCCCTCATTGGAATAAACATCAAACGAAGGCACTCAAGCTCACTTTCCTCCAAACTCATCAACATTAATTGAATTTTACAAACATTGGAAATGAAAACATTTGCACTCGTAAAATTTGTAACACTAAAATGGCATGTAGCATCATAGAATTTTTTCAAACAACTGCAAACCAATTTTGCCAACCCCTACTCCTATTCGGATGGACAATGTTTGTAATTTTTATCAATTTGTTCTAAGAGAGTAAAAGCTTCTTGCAAATCTAAAGTCGTTTCAAGCATTAAGTAAATGGAGTTCCAACGATTAGGTACATCCATAGGAACTAGTTTTTTACTCCTTATATTGCTTTTATTGCGTGCAACATCAAATTTTTGTTTTCAATATGGTGACTTGTGAAAATATCTAATTGTGTCGCTAATGCTAAGAATAAGACCCCCAATCACTTTCAACCCATCTTGAACAATCAAATTAAGAATATGGGCACTAAAATGAACATGATACAAATCACCACCCAAGCAAAGAAAAGATTTATTACTCGACTAACTTCTTAAGTGCCTAACCATTACATCATTAACACCCGCATTATCCACCACCATTGAAAATAATTTTTTTATCCAAATTCCATTCCAAAATCAAATCCAAAATGAACTTAAACAATGTTTCACCATCATGTGGGTATTCAATACACCTATAGTTAAGGATTTTCTTTTGTAAAACCCATTTATCATCAATGTAGGGCGCCGTCAAATAACAATAGGCAATGTTTTGATGGTCGGAAGTCCATAAATTCGTAGTCAATGTTACTTTAGATGACCGACTTTCCAAAACATTGTAAAGTTTTATATTTTCTTCTCCATAATATCAAACCTAATGGTGTTTCTTGACACTAATTTAAATTGAGGATTCAGGCCATTACATAACTTCTCAAAAAATTCATGCTCCACCATGTTAAATGCATAATTATGTTTCACTATCATTATAGCGAGGTCCCTCCTACTTTCTTTCTGATCAAACTTAAAGGTTTCAATATTTATGGTGTCATCCTCAATTGTTTTAGAAGCATTTATCATTTGTTGAGAAATGTCAGTTTGCGAACCCGTACACCTAGTTATATGGGACCCAAGGTGACTAGTACTTTTACTACTATCCCCAACAAATATTTTTTTGTAACGACCACATTTGGACTTGTCTTTGCCTTTAGCATCTTTAAATTTAACAAAAACATTCCCTACCGATGATGTACAATCCCTATTCCTCTTTGATGGTCCTTGCTCATCGTCGTGTTGTTGTCTATCAACGTCGATAGAATCATTTCCACCCACACCGCTCGAATTTTGGCAAGGATCCAATGAATACATACCTATTAAACACAACAGTAAATAACATTAATTTGGGACTAAAAAAACATTGATTCAATACATAAACAACCAAGCAGTACATAAACATTGATTGAAAAAAAATTCAGACTGAAAAACATTTCAGCCAAGCAGTTACACTCAACACTCTACATTAATTTCAGACTGAAAAAAATTTGTGGGCAACATGAGGATCTAGAAACATTCAAATATTCAAATCTAGAAACCTTCAAACATTCAAATCTAGAAACCTTTAAACATTCAAACATTAATCTTAAACATTCAAATTTAGAATCCTTGAAACATTCAAAATTGCTAGGCAAAAAACATTAATGTACATAAGAAAAAAAAACTATACCTGCTTTGCAACGACAGACCGATCGAAGGCCTAGATCGGATGAGTTTGGGATAGGAGCATGCGAGATGAGAGAGAGGAGGAGAGCAGGAGATCAGATCAGATGAGGGAGGAGAGGAGGAAGTGTGAGAGGGTGCTGCTCTATGTGATTAGATTTAGGTGAGAGAGTTTTAGATTTAGGTTTAGGTTTCTAATTTGTGTGTGTGGTTTCTTTTAGTGTGTTTGCCCTTGTCGTGTGCGTGTGTTTGGTGTGGTTTCTTTTAGTGTGTGTGCATGTGTGGTTTTTTTATTATATAATATTATAAATAATTAATATAATATATATTTAAAATATTAGTAAATACAATATATATTAATTAAAGATATTATATATATAAAAAATATATGTATTATAAATATTAATCGGATCGAATTATTAACGGATCGGATCATATGAATCCAAATTCGCTCGGGTAATCGAGTTTCTGGCTTGATCCAAATTTGTATAAATGGATTGGATTCAGATAAAATTCGATCCATTGACAGGCCTATCTGGGGTTGCTTGCCGATAGGCATGTCAAGGACAATGCCGATCGGCACCCGCCTTGACCCTATATAAATGGAGTATGAGCTCACTCGAAAGGCACCTTAGAAACATCTCTCTCATTGATCTCAACAACATTCTCTCAAAGTCAGCGTGATTTCTATATTGAAACCTCTCCCCTATATTCCATTTCCATACTTTTTTTACCCTATTTAGAAAATTCCATTACCTCTCTTCCTACCACCTTCATTCACTTGCAAGAGAACCCCTTCAATAATCAAGATCAATCTTAAAGCTCTCGAAGAAGGTCCAAACCTCTCACTCTCTCTTTAAATTTCTCTTATTTATGCATTAGTTATTTGATTCTTACTTTAACATCTCATATTTGTTAGTTCACACACATTAATAGCCAATTTTTTTTATTAGTAGTATTGCACATACTATATTTTCTATAAATAAACCCAAAAAAATAAAAAAAGAGGGTTTGCTTGTAAATTTCAAACGGGGAGTTCTCATGGCATTTTCTCACAGTAAAACATCCTTTTTCCACACACACACACATAATAAAGTCACCGATTGGATTTATGGGATAAACCCCACCCCGTGTTTCATGCAAACTATGTGGACTTTGATGCCTTTTTAGGCTACGTAGGCATCTTGGGTAAATTTGAGATTCGAGTTCTCCTTTCCTATTTTTGTTCATATATTATTTTTGTGATTCATGATTGTGTCTCGTCTAACATATACCATTGTCTTTATATAAACGATTGGTGATCCGACAAACGCACACATTATGTTTTTAATTACCATTTTGGGAACACTCCTACGGATGACCTCAGTTTGCCTTTCTCCATGAAGCGAGTCGAGTTATTCATTCTCCATTTATACATACAAGCACACACATTTCACAGAGTTATTAAGGAGAAGAATAACAAATGACCATAAGAGACCAAAAGGGAATGATGGGTGCCTAACACCTTCTAATTCCGTAACTTAGCTCTCGAATCCTTGAACTAATTGGTTTCACAAGCATCAATATGTTTTGATGCCATTCTCTCGAGGTGACAACATTTCTTTTGCCTGTTTTATGCAAAATAGGCTGGCGACTCTATCTCTATACATCACCGCACATCGACGATGGCCGAAGCGCTACGAGTAAAGGCGCGTCTCACCTTGCGTACGCGCCAATCGGGAGACAGGATGGCCACAACATGAAAATTTTAATTATTATAAAAATTATGCATTTTATTATTATCATATCACTGAAGTAATAATTAATCTATTTCCCAATTAATAAATAATAAATAAAAGTCACAAAATACGAGGTATTACACTGACCTTATCCGTATTTTCTTCGATAGCGAGTTCAAGGTGGCAACAATGGGTTGGTTACGACTGTTTCTTAAATTACAAAGGGCAATCGTTATTCATTGGTCATTTGAACCGTCTAATGTTGCAATGCAACGAAAAAGCTATTCCTGGAATGGTATAGGTACTGGAATGTGAAGTCTTTGAATTTTAAGGCAAGATTTACAAGATGAGCGTGAAATGGTAAGAGCTTTTTTATCTGACTTTCCATTTTTGAAGGACCTATCCTATGATGAGGGCCTTATCTCCATAAACATTGAGGTATTGAATTCCCTCTTTGAGACCAATGGTGAATGCCTCGTATTATGTCATGTTGTTGGCACAAGGGAATTCTAGCTTGATGTCGATAGAAGTATGTGAGTCATCAGGCAGGAGTATCCTATTGCCATATCCCTTCTTATTGGCAACTCCATTAAAGAACATCTTCCCTTAAAATTACTTGGGAGTAGTGAAGAGAATCTCTTCATCTAAGAATTATAAGATCCGCGCGTCAGTTTCTTCCATGGGGTGATCCACTAAGTAATAAAAAATGACACTTCCTTTTATGACTTTTATGTGACATGGACAATGTCGAGTTCGTCTAGCAGGAGAAACCATCAAGGCCATGCGGCTTGACAAATAGGGTTTCTCCAATGGATACTTCATAGGATCCGTTTGGGACACTAGATTGATGAGGAATGCAAGCATGTAGTGTCGAAGTTTATGAATGACCCCAACTAAGGAGACACGTGACTATTCCAATGTAGTGTAGTTCACTCCACATCAAATGTCTCGCTGCTTACGAGATATTTGAAGCACGCTATATCTTTGACTCATTTGAGTCTATATTATATAAGAGCTTATCTAGTTTGGAAATGGTGACAAAATTGTGTCTATCCCTAGTTGAACCAAAAAGCCTCAGAACTCTCTTAGCTACATTGATATTCCTCTACAAGTTCTTCATGGTATTTCACATACACCACACATTAGGACTGCATACATATTGTATTTCATTCTCATTATGACTTTGTGTGAGTTAAATCACCTAATATGATTTTTTAATATTTTTTGGGATTTAATTAATATTTTCTAAGAATTTTAATTAATTTTTGGAAATTAAAATTGGTTCTTAATAAAGTTTGTGGGTTGATTTGCAAAATATCTCTTTTGCCTTAAAACTGTCTTGGGTAGAATCTAAAGCGACAGAAACATATGGGTGTGGAAATAGTATTTTTACAAATACTAAAACACGCGTTTGAGTCTTGATCCTGAACCTACACGTGTTGCACATGCAACGGTTCGATTTGTGTTTTTATTCACTCAAATATTTTTACATTACTCTGGACCCTTAGATCATCTCAATCAACGTTCTGCATGCGTTTGGAACTAATCCAAGTGCGATGATTTTAACCAATCAGAGTTGAGCTCTACACCGCTATCTATGAACCCTTGGACTTGCATCGATTTAAATTCCCTTAATCCCAAACCTTGGTTTATGGCTTCGTTCCAGATCCTTCAAACGCCAGTATAAATAGAAGCCTTCTGTGAGGCATTTAGATACTTTTGAAAGTTCCTCATTTGAGAGAAAAAAGAGAGAAGAGAGAGAAAAAGTAATAGAGAGAAAGGAAACCCTAACCCTAACTTCGTCAAACCCTAATCCAGACATACTTTTCTGAGATTTCAAACCTCAGTGTTTAGATCGTGTGTTGAGAAGTTATCCTCTCTTGTTCTTGATCATCTTTCCAACTTAATCACGTTGAGTTTTTCAGTTTCTCTTTATAGAAACTTGAGATCTCGTCTCTGTGATACATCTCACATAGATAGATTACTGTTTTGATTTCTTTTTTCGAGAAATCTTGTTTGTTGGTTATTTTTTAAACTGATTTTATGTTTTTAAACCCTAAACCAACAATGGTCATTCTGAATTCATTTTAGTCAAACTATCAGACTAAGATCTAGTTTTGAGATCTTTATTAGGATTTTCACTTTCTATATACTATTTTCAAAACCCGAAAGTGTTAGGATCTTGGATGTTTCACAACAAGATTCCCTCTTGATCTGCAGATATTGTGAAAGGTCTAAAAGTCTATTTTAGTTTTGACTAAATTGATTTTGGAATTTCTTGCATATCTAGTAACTTTGTAATTTGATTAAGTCATTCTGTATGTATTGAGTGTGAGTGTGTTGCATGCATATGTTAGAGAGCACATCACCACTACACTTTCACTCCACCACACTTAAAGTGTTGGTTATATGATATTGAACTTGTTTGAGTCGACATAAAAACTGGAATCAAGTAAAGTTACAAAGCTCGAGAGAACATCAACAATAACAACCTTCAGAGAAGTCAGATCTAAGCCAGAGGAGTTGGTAACGATTCTGAACTTAGTTTAGGTGTGTTTGTATGGTTTGATTATTAAATAGCTTGTAATTTGTTACTTTGATTTTAGTGGATTTTTCATTTTGTGATGTAGAGGTCACCGTGGATGTTTCCCTAATTGGGTGGGGTTTTACCACGTTAAAAATTACTTGTGTTCTTCTTTATTTTCTTATCACCTTCTTCTTAGTTGTGCTGATTTAATAGTTTAAGTTTTGTTTTTCAAAACTGGTTTACTCTAGATCTGAAATAACTCATTCACACTCATTCAAAACTATTTTGATAAGTTTTAAAACACATCTTTTGTTAAGTTTTGTTTTGATTAAAAGAGTTTCTTCAACAAACTGTTCGGAGCCATTTTAATAGTTTAACTTTGTATTAAACGTCTTAAGTGACATTTTTCAATTGGTATAAGAGCTTGGCTGTTTTAAAATCTTTTAGATCCTGTGTTTCTGAAATTGATTTAAAAAAAAAAGTAGCAAGAAATTTGAGAGACTAGGTAATTGTCCATACCCCCTCTCTTTGATGGAACCAAATTTCCTTACTGGAAGGTAATGATGATTGCTTTCATTCAAGGAACTCTGGGAGATGAAGTCTGGGAAGTTATAGAAAATGGTTACAATTTTCCTATTAAACCAGCAACTGAAGGAAGTCTTGTGAGAATCAGGAAGTTACTAAGTGAATTCACTAAATATGAGAAACAAATTTCACTATGTAACAATAAAGGTAAGAATGCCATATTTATGTCTATTAATGAACATGAGTTCAAGAGGATCTCATCCTGCACTACTTCTAAGGAAGCATGGGATATTCTTGTAACTGCTCATGAGGGTGATACGATAGTTAAAGCTGCTAAAACTCTAATGCTTATCCAACAATATAACTCTCTTGTCATGTCTGAGACTGAAACCTTTGATGATTTCTATATTAGGTTAACTGACAATGTAACTAAGTTACATGCAAATGGTATAACCTGTGATAAGAAAGAAATTGTTTCAAAAATTCTAAGATCACTTCCACAGAAGTTTAATAACAAAAGATATGCTATTGAGGAAACGGATGATCAAAATCTTACCCCAGAAATCCTCAGTAGTAAACTAAGAACCGTGGAAATGGAACTAGAATTCAAGAAATAATTGATCCAGACTAGTAAAAAATAGGGTAATTCTAATCTTGTTTTTTCATCTAAGTTGATCAAACCTGACCTTGACCTTGACTCTGATGAGGATTGTGACTTGGATAATTTGGATAATCAGATTGATCTTATGTCTAAGCAATTCAAAAAAATTGTAAACTTTAGAAACAAAGTTGCTTCTAGACAAGGGAAACCTAATTACTCCAACACTTCTAATAATAGGCCTCATGAGAGAAGACCTGACAAACAAAAGACTTATGATCACAAGAGACCTCAGAGAGACCTTAAAAATGTTGAATGTTATAGATGTGGCAAAATAGGAACATAGCTAGTGACTGTAGGGTTAACTTAGACAAACACCCTAAACATAATAGGGCTCAGCTATGCAAGACTTGAAATGACTCAAGTGACTCTTAAAATGAAGAACTTGAGTCATCCAACTCTTATGACCCTTACATGTCATTCTTTTCTAAGATAATATACAATGATGATGAGGAAATTGATCATACCATGACTGATGTTGCTTCTATTGATACGTCTGCCTTACTGCTTGAGAATGAATGTAGTAATGAAAATCATGTGTGTATGTGAGTCAAAGTGATCGTCTTATCATTGATGCCAATATGTGTGTGAGTCCTAAAATTGAATCGATAGGGGACACAAAACACAGCTCACTTAGTGACTCCAATAATTAGGACCTTCCTGACATTCACACACTTTACACCAAAACTCTCAAGAAAAGTGCTAGACTAGACAAACTTGTCAAAGATCTTTCCAAGAAATTAGAGTCCTTAAACCAAATAGTTAAATAAAATGCTGAAGAGTATATGTCTAAAAGTTTAACTCATAATGAGGAAATAAAAGCTTTTGAACAAAGAGTGAAAGACTTAACTGAATCCAATAATGTTTTGGAAAAGAAGTGCAAATGATCATTATTAGAATTGGAACAAACAAAAGAAAAGGCTTCAACAGTCTTCGAAAAATTCTCAAAATTTGAAAGCAATTCTAATTGTTTTGAGGACTGTGTTGCTGATTGCAAGATCAATTCTGATGATAGATCTAGAATAGGTTTTTGTACCAAAATTATTAAACAAACTAAACCTTTTGAAACCATAAAGTTTGTTACTGGTGGTAAAAGACCTATGGAAAATTGTCCTGACTTTCAATCTTTGAAAAATAATTTTGATAAAAATCAGCAGCAATTAAACTTTAATGAGATAAGTATCTCTAAGCATAATGTTCAACTTAAAGCTAAGTACATTTGTCCTCCCATTATATAGAGTGAGACCTCGTTTCAAACTGTTCCCTCTAAAAATAATGCCAAAAGTCATAACTTAGGGAAACCTATGTTCAACAACTTTCCTAAAGACTTAACTACTACGAGCAATCTTTATTGCTCATACTGTGATGTGTACGGACATTCCTTAGATGGTTTCTATTCCAAACACCTATACCAAAATACTTATCCCTCCTTTACCTATCAGAACTTTAACTATTCCAGGAGAAGTCGTAACAATTATGTCCTTCCTAAACCACCAGACAGAAACGCTAACTATCGAAAGAGAAAGACAAGATCTAATACTAAAAGACAATCGTCAAGAAATAATGCTAGAGTTTTTTCTCAACTAAATGCTCTAAATGTTAATAACAATAATAAAATTGCGCAAAATTTGTATAGACAAATAGCTGAAGCTCGTAAGTTTTATCAAATACGAGCTAATAAGCGCAAATTGAAAACTAGAGCTATTTGGGTAAGAAAGGATGATCTAGTACCCCAGATGAAATATAATATAGTAATCAGTGCTTTGAAAGCTGAACACACCACATTCGGATGGTACTTAGACTCTAGATGTTCTATGCATATGACCGGGGATTAATCCAAACTCTAAAAAAAAACTAACTTCTCCGAAGGCAAAGTCTTGTTTGGAGATGGTGTTTCAGCCCAAATTGTAGGCAAAGGAACACTCCAAGAAGAAGGATTACCTATTTTTAAAGATGTTTTATTGGTAAAAGATCTTAAGGCTAATCTACTAAATATTTCACAATTTTGTGACTCCAATCATTCTGTCACCTTTTCGAAGAACAATCACAAAATTTTAATAGAAAATGGTGAGTGCATAATTACAGGACTCCGTACTCCAGATAATTGTTACATAATTAATCCTAGTACAGAGGTTTGTAACATTGCCATAATGGATGGCAATGAATTATGGCATAACATAATGGGTCACATAAATAACGACATCCTTAGTAAATTGTCCTCTCAGGAAATTGTTAGAGGTATTCCTAAAATAAAACCTATTTTGAACATAGTCTGTGGTCCCTGTCAAGAAGGTAAAATAGTTAAGGCATCTCACAAAAGGGTTAAAGATATTATGTCCTCTAAACCATTAGAACTTATCCATATGGACCTAATGGGTCCTTCTCGTACTATTAGTCTGTGTGGCAATAGTTACATTCTAGTTATGGTTGACGACTACACGAGATTTACTTGGGTTGCTTTTCTAAAATAGAAGTCTGAAACCTTTAGAGAGTTTTTAAAAATCTTACTTCATATAGAAAATGAAAAGGACTCCCAAGTAGATAGAATTCAGAGTGATAGAGGAGGAGAATTCATATATTCAGGTATCACGGAATATTGTGACTACAATGGTTATAAACACGAGTTTAGTGCTCCTAAGACACCCCAACAAAATGGGATAGCTGAGCGTAAAAATAGGACTATTCAGGAAATGGAAAGAGTTGTAATACATGACAAAGACTTACCTAAATATTTTTGGGTTTAGTTAGTTCGTACTTCATATCACATTATCAATAGAGTCTACCTTAGGAAGAATTCTAAACATACCCCCTATGAACTTTGGTATGGCAAGAAGCCAAATCTTAAATATCTTAGGACATTTGGCAATACATGTTATGTCTGTAAAGATAGAGAACATTTATCCAAGTTTGAAATAAGAGGAGATGAAGCTATATTTCTAGGATATTCCCCTGACAGTAGAGCCTACCCTATTTATAACGTGCGTACTAAGACCATGATGGAATCCATTAATGTGATTATGAATGAAACTTTAGTAGAAAGTAAAACTACTAGACCAACTATTGTGGAAGAGTCTGAAAGCTTTTTAAATTATGGCTCTCCTAAAATAACCGAGTCTTTACCAACAGAGACCCCTGAAGTACCTAACTGGGTTTCTAAAGACCATCCCATAGACAATGTTGTTGGTAATCCTATAGAACCTATTCGTATAAGATCCCAACTTCATAACATTGCTCATTTTGCATGTTTTGTGTCTCTTATTGATCCCAAAAATATAAATGAAGCCTTGAATGACCCATTGTGGATTGCTGCTATGCAAGAAGAACTTCTTCAATTTATCATTCATGATGTTTGGTATCTTGTACCCAGACCTGAAAATAAAAGGATTATTGGCACACGTTGGACTTTTAAAAATAAGACTGATGAGTCTTGGGTGATCATTAGAAATAAAGCTAGATTAGTTTCCCAGGGCTACTCTCAGATTAAAGGAATGGATTTCGAGGAAATATTTGCTCCTGTTACTCGACTTGAATCTGTCCGTTTACTTTTTGCTATAGCATGTCATTTACATTTCACACTTTACCAAATGGATTTAAAGTCTGCCTTCCTTAACGGAATTATAACTGAGGAGACCTATGTAGAACAACCAAAAGGGTTTATTGACCCTCATCATCCTAATCATGTTTATAATCTTAAGAAAGCTCTTTATGGGTTAAAATAAGCTCCTAGAGCTTGGTATGAGCATCTGTCCAGCTTTCTTTTTTATAATGGATTTAGGAGAGGAGGAAATGACCAAACCTTATTTGTTAAACATTTTGATAACAATATTACTATTGCTCAAGTATATGTTGATGATATCATTTTTAGATCCACCTCCCCTTCAGAATCCAAGTCTTTCTTAGACATTATGCACAGAGAATTCCAAATATCGCTTATGGGGGAGTTGTAATTTTTCTTAGCCCTTCAAGTTAAACAAAATTCAGAAGGTTTATTTTTTTCGCAATCTACATATGCATTAGAGATTGTAAAATTTTTTTGGCTTAGTTACTGCTAAGGAAGCTGGAACGCCTATGAGTACCTCGGTCAAACTCTCCAAAGATAAAAATGGTAAATCCATTTACTCTACCTTATACCGTAGTATTATAGGAAGTTTTCTCTACCTAACTGCCTTATGCCCTGATATCATGTTCACTGTGTGTGTATGAGCCCGTTATCAAAATAATCCCAAAGGGAGCCATTTATTATGTGTAAAAAGAATAATTAAATACATAAAAGGAACTCACAATTTAGGGTTGTGGTACACTAATGACACATCAAGCACTATAGTTGGATACACTAACGCTGATTGGACTGGGTGTTCTAATGACAGTAAAAGTACATCAGGCGCATGTTACTACATCGGTAACAATTTGGTTGGTTAGAACAGAAAAAAATAGAATTGCACCTCTTTATCCACTTCAGAATCTGAATATATTGCAGCTGAAAGTTGTTGTACCTAGTTATTATGGCTGCCACTAATCCTGAGAGATTATGGTATAAAATAAGAAAAACTCCATCTCTATTGCGATAACCAGAGTTCAATTAACATCTCTAAGAACCTAGTTCAACATTCTCGCACTAAACACATTAAAATTCGATATCACTTCATACGAGAATTAGTTGAATCAAAAGAACTTGAGATTAATTACCTTCTTACTGATCTACAATTGGATGACTTGTTTACAAAACCTTTGGACTTTAAGCGTTTTGAATCTTTACGTAAATCAATTGGCATGGTTTTAGCTGAATAATTTATATATCTACCTGCTTATAACTCTCTTATTTGATTCTTGATGCCCTTTGTCCATTTTAGACAAAATGGGGGAAAATTTTTGAGTCCACTTGGACACTATTGTACATTCTCACCTACTGAACTTAATCTTAGGTATCTTTTTGCATATTTCAGTACCTCCTTACTGCATCAGATTTTGATAGGGTAATGGTTTGTACATAGTTGAGTTATGTAATTTTTATTTCTAGGAGATTGGGTAGATAGATTTTTATAGGAATATGATTCTCTTATTTCTTTTTGGTATCCCTACGAGTCCTTGTTGACTCAAAGGAGATTTTCTCTCATATTTTCAAAGGAAGAGATTGAAGCACCCTATATCTTTGACTCATTTGAGTATATATCATATAGGAGCTTATCTAGTTTGGAAATAGTGAGAAAATTGTGTCTATCCCTAGTTGAACCAAAAAGCCTAAGAACTCTCTTAGCTACATTGATATTACTCTACAATTTCTTGATGGTATTTCATATACACCACACATTAGGACTGCATACATATTGTATTTCATTCTCATTATGACCTTATGTGAGTTAAATCCCCTAATATGATTTTTTAATATTTTTGGGATTTAATTAATATTTTCTATGAATTTTAATTAATTTTTGGAAATTAAAATTGGTTCTTAATAAAGTTTGTGGGTTGATTTGCAAAATATTTCTTTTACCTTAATACTGTCTTGGGTAGAATCCAAAAGAGGCAGAAGCATATGTGCCCACGTAGACTTTCCTTCTATATTTTCGCACAAGGACTATGTTGGACAACCAAGTCAGACACTCTATCACATGGATAAAACCCACGTACAACTATTTGATCACTTCATCTTTTATTTTGACGGACCATAGGGGTCGAAGCTTCCTCAACTTTTGCATGAAAAGATTACATTTAAGGAATGTAGGTATCTCATATTTTACGATCTTGATATCATTGTCGAGCATGTCTTTATAGGATCATGTCAAGACGTCTAAGAATTCCTTTATAATCTCTCCAAATTGTGATCACTCTTGCGCATTGGGGGTTGGTCCTATCGCTCCCGGATCACTATTAGATTCAAGAATAATAAGAATTATTTCCTCATCAATAGTTTGAACATATTTATGTAATCTTTTTCTTATTTATACGAGTTAAGAATTGTTCATTCATTAAATTATCTTCATTAATTATTTTACTAGTACAATCAATGCAATTAATATAATGCACAATAAGATACTCAGAATCCACGTTTATTTAATTGATATTATCTTTAGTAAAAACATCAGTGAGAGTCTCCTCAAAGGGGTCCTCATTTACTTCAACATCAGAAATAATAAAAATAGGAATAGGTTTGGTCTCAAGTTGGTAATTGGAAGGGTTATAAATTTGTAGGGTTGGACTGGATGAGATACTCCACCAATTGAAGATATGCTTATCAACATGGAGGATATTTTTAGCAGGGCCAAACGACTCAGATTTAGTGTGAAGCATGCAAATATCTATCCATAGTTCAGTGAATCCAAAAAATTCTTCACTAATGGTACTCTCAGTTCTTTCTCTATGAGAAGATATCGAATTCGAGGATTTTATGGCTAACGGCTTGACTTTGTGTATAGATCCTTATATCCAAGTGATATTTTCTTTAAAGAATATTTGAATTCTAGGTTTCATATTCTTCGTATCTTTATCATACTATAACTTAAGAAAATCACAATAGGAGAAGTCTTATCTTGCTTTGATGAAGTTTCTATTTAGGGAGTCCTCAGAGATTACCTCTTTTATTCTAGCATCCTCTTTTTGTATGGTTAATACTCTAGACAATGTAGTATATAAGTAGTTTTTAGTACAATCGGCTCAACGATCCCTTACTATCTGCACCTAAGCCCCATTTTGGACATGAAGTGAATCTTATTGAACATATGAATCACACTAACATTTCCATGTGGTCTATACTTGGGTATTATCCTTTATTTGAAATCATACTGGAACAGGGAGTACATCAACCTTAAAATACAATGGAAACATATCATTGGTACTTTGTTGGATTTCCAAGATTTAATTTCTAATGCCAGTTCCATCTAAATTATCATCGTCCCAAACGATTTGGTTGGTTGTGAAAAATTAAACTTTTGGTGCAAAAAGGAAGAAACCCCTTTGATACTATGGAGCCATGGGCGACCAAGAAGTAAGTTAAAAGTAAGTCAGTATATCGGTCACTTGAAAATAGGCATGAAGGAAAGCTGGACTAACCCTAAGTGTGAGAATAATGGATCCCATGACGGATCTAATAATGTTGTCATCAGCGCACATAAAAATTAATGTGAGAGTTAGATCATTGGCTTGCATCTCGAGGCATCACAGTATTCAAAGTTGACATACATTAAAGGCATAAGCATTATTGAATAGTACTAACATAATTTTCTTATGATAGATAACGATTAAAATGTTGAGAGCACAATTATGGTCATGGCTAAACTTAGGAATTTCTTCATCATCAAAGGAAATGAGCCTTTTACAAGTCAAAGTGTCAACTATATGGATAGCCTCGTCACAAGATGTATAAGGAGGAACTATGTCTTTTATGAGAATCTTGATGAGATAGATTTTGTAGAGCTAAGAGGACATGGACAACCCCAAATAGGATGATGTTTTATTGGGTCCTTTTTAGATTCTCAAGCATTTTTCTTTATTCTTCAGTCATTTTAGGCATTGGTGGTTCTTCAATAACTCTCTTCCCTCTATCTGTGGGTCCACTATCTGCGAGAAGAATTTGATCTTTGTAGTACTGGCCTAATCGGGTCATGTGATTCACTAATGATGGATAAAAGAGGAATCTTGTTTCTTAATCCACCTTAGGATACTAGATACTTCATTTATTTCAGATAAGAATTCTTCAAAAGATATTTCTCCACAAGAGGAGGCAGGTAAATCGATAGCTTTATTGTTAGGATCATTTTCCAGTTTGAATTATCAAAGTCATTGCTCCATCCTGTGGAAGTTATCCGGTTGTTCCTCAAAAAGTTCATACATTTAATGACTTTAAGTACTTCAAAATACATATCTTCCCATGCTGAGGAGAAGTGGTTGTGAGATGGGAATAAATATCCCTTGAGTTTTATTGCAATAAGAAGATTAAGAGCTTCATAAAATTCTTCCTTTATTGAGGCTTTCCTTTGTTACGATTTGAACTATGCTATCTAGGTTGGACTCTTCGAGAGACATAAACCAATCATGGGACAAATTTTATTCCAAATTCCTTTAGATGTTCAAGGATGGTTGGAAAATCCATGCTCTTTGTATCAGACCTCATTCGAACAACTATGCAACCTCTTATCATCAAGGCAAGGTCCTGATCATAAGAAGTTTCAAGGAGTAACATATTGGCTAGGCATGTTTAGAGGGGAGTTAGATAATTTTTTAAGTTTGTGGGTCAAGTAGGATTGTTTATGGGCTTGATTCTAGTTAAGGGATCAAATTTTAGTCTTCATCAATCAGTATAGATTTCATGCCATTTTGGTATGGAGGCAAAGGACTCTAGGTAGTATATAGTTTTGGTCTCACAAAAGGGGCGATGATAACGTAATCAATGAGGCCTTGTACAACATTCTTAATATACCGATATTGATTGGTGGTATGTCTAGTGATCTAATAGAAATTATAGTGGGCATTATGTTTTAAGTATTTAGAAAGTGGACCTGACAATAAATAAGGGTCTAATCATTTGATGAGATTATGGCAAAGAAGGGCTTAATAAAAATTGGAGAGGGGTGCATGGATCTCAGTGTAATATCTTCTAAAAGTAGCATGGAAGGAATTTAGTGCCCATAAAATGGTTGGATTTGAGGATAATGTTGTTGATAATAATAACTGGTTTCTCATATTTTTGTGGAGTGAACTGACTCACTGATTTCTTTGCCTATAATTCTATCTTCACATATCGACTAGAGGCACTTTCTTCAATCTTTATCCCAGTCTCTTGAAGAGCTCTAGAATGATGATAAAAATGACTACCTGCGGTATTTGTGGTATGGGGTAAAAAGTTCTTTACAATGCTGACTTGTTGCTCCTCTAATGGATGGTTGGTCATGGTTGTAGTTGTCTCTCTCCACTTGACTATGAAGTTATTGACAGATTCTCCCAGTCCATATTTGAGAAGCTCAATGTCAAGACGAGTTACATCCAACTCCTAACTGTAGTTGTATTGAGCCATGAATTCATAGGTGATGTCCTCTCAACTACAGATTTGTGCTTTATTTAGAGATAAGAACCAACGAAGAGTGTTTTCTTTGGAGATTTATTGAAATATTTGGGCCATGATTTCTTATATGGCGTCTACCAGACTCATGGTAACGTAATAGTTGTGTAGATGTACAATAGGAGGTCCACTTATTCTAAACTTCTTAATATCCAAAATTTTGAATTTCTTAGGCAGACAAGCTTTAGGATAGGGAGATATGGCTAGAATCCACAAAATTTTCAGAGAGTTTCACTTGGATAAACTTGTGAGAGAGCATTTTGAGGTATTTTTTCACCCTACCGAGTTCTTCATCTTTAGGATCCACTGGAATTGTCACATGCAATTGAGGCAATGGCTGAGGAAGATTTTACATTAGCATATTAACAGGCGGAGGCCTATTGATACACGGGACGCGCGAAGGCATTCTTATGTGTTGAGTATTGTATTACTCTTTAAGGACCCATATAGGTTTGGTAATTCCTTGAACCATGATAGGAGGGAACGCGACATTCTAATTTCGTAAGATTTCTAATTCAGGAACCACTGGGTTTTGAACCTTGTTTCTCTATAACTTATTGACATTTGATTACAAGTTAGTGATTTTGTCACTGAGTTGGAATATTATGATCATCAAACCTAGTTGAAGGTTTACTTCTTCATTTGCGTTCTCTACAAGATAGTTGCAATATGACCTTTTTTTTCCTTCTGAAACTGTTGAGAGTGAGGACGAAGTAGAACTCCATGATGGTCGGATGGTAGACTATAACGAGTAGGGATCCAGGTCAAGATAGGGGAATGAGTTCACACCTAAGAGGGAAACGGTTTATTTTTAGAAAAGGTGTTTTGTTTTATTTTTGGAAAAAAATGTTTTTGGTATTATTAAAAAAAATAAAAGGGGAAAAGTCCCTAAGTGTAATTCTTATTATTAAATTCCACTTGTATTATGTTCCTCCCAGGGTGCAAGTGAAATGTCGTACATGACCCGAGCCTGGGAGACAATTGGGTACGTAATAAAAGACACGGTATAACTTATTTCCAGACTCACGAAGATGGTATTTTTTTTAAATGGGAGAAAAAGCATAAAAATGGGTTGTAAGACGACCTAGAATTTCGATAGAGTTTTACATTAGAACCATCAATCTAGATATGAGTATTCGACGGTAGACATATATATGAGGGTTATGCATGGGAATTTAGTGTAAGGTTTCCCCCTTTGGCAAGACTTCCACGATATACCTCTTGGTTATCAGGAAATCATTCATCGGTATGTGTGGAGAACCGATTTGATATACCCAAGTGTATGTGAATTGCCTCACTATATACCTTGTGGTGATGGTACAGGTTAGAGAAAATTTGATATACTCGTTGTACGTGAACAAGTTCCTTCTATATACCTCCTTTTGTGAGTTTGGTCAAGCCATACAATGAGGGAAAACTATTCGATATACGTTGAGGGTACTTGGCCAATGGAAAGTGAGAGCCTATTTCTTAGGTTAAACACACCATGCATAATCGACAACCCATTACAAAGTGACCCCCTAATACGAGACAAATAAGGGGTCAATACTCAATGTTCGTGTAAACGCATGAGTTTAATTAATATTTTTACATAAAGTATTATGTATTTTATGACATATATGTACAACTACTAAGCATGAATTAAAAAAGAGGAAATATATACAAGTGGAATGTGATAAAGAGCTACTATACAAGTGAAGTAAAGCATGCAAATATACAAGTGAAGTAGATAATGGGAATATGTACAAGTGATATGAAACATGGAAATATGTACAAGTGGGGTAAATTATATGATAGAAAGAGCAGAATATACAAGTGATAAAGATAAGTTTGCATATGATATGAAGAGAAATATAATTGGATGACATAATATGAGCATGGCATGTGAAGTGTATGAAGCACACTATATCTTTGACTCACTTGCTTTACATTATATAGGATCTCATCTAGTTTTGGAAAATGAGACAAAATTTGAGTCACCCATGTTACCTTTGCATCTTCAAACTCTTCAAGTTTTCATCAACAAGGAGAAAAATGGTCCTCATGGTAGAAAATCAACAACACTGCACACTCTAGGATTTCATTTCATTACATTTATGAGGCGTGTGTGTGTTTAATTGGCCTAAATGATTTTTCTACATTTTTAGGAATTTTTAAATATTTAAAATCTATTTTTTAAGAAATTAAAATTAGGGTTTTAAAATGTGTAGGCACAAATTAGAAATATGAAATCTTCCTAAAACTGCCTTGGGTAGAACCCGAAAGCACTAGATAATTCTGTGGGTATAAATGGGATTTTCTAAAGATCTAAAACACGTGTTTTTAATCTCATCTGAGCCATACATGTGTTGTACAGTTAACAATGAGATTTGTGTTTTCTCTTACTCACAATAGCTACTTTCAATCTGGAACATTAGATCATTTTAATCAAAAGTCTGCATGCGTTTAAGCTCAATTCATGCGCGATTTTAAAAGCGGTGCATTATGAGCCCTTAGATTGATCATTCGAACCGTCAAACAAATCTCATTTGTTGATTTCGTTCGTAATTCCAGATCCGTCCAGCCTCACTATAAATATAGACCATCGTCCCCCCATTTCCAATCTTTAGGAGATCAAGGGTTTGAGGGGAAACAAATCGAGAGAAAATTCAAAAACATAGACCAAACTTTGTTATTTCAGAAAATTTGTGAGAGAAAGTTAGGGTTTTTCAGGTTTCTTGCTATCTATTTAAAATCCTCTTTGGTTTTAATCTCTCGTCTAACACCTTCACTAAAGTGGGATATCATTTATGTTAATAGAAACTTATAGATCTGATTCAAAAGTGAAACAGTCACTTAGAGTGTTTAGATTTGATTTCTTTAGTTGAGAAATCATCCTCTCTTGTTGGATTTGTTTTAAAAACGTTTGTATCAAAGTTATATCTAAAAAATCTCTGTTTTCTTTTACAAAACTGAAATAAGGTTTGCATGTGTCAGATATGAGTTTTTCACTTTGAAAAACTTGTAGATAAATAAGTCTCAAAGGATCTTATGTTTTAAAAGATTCCTAAAGAACACATATCTGAAAACATTTTGAGTTGAAGATCACACCTAATTTTAGTAGTGTGAAATAGTGCTTTTCATACTTAGAAAAACCTGTAATTCGTAGGAAGTATCTGTATAAGTGTGAGTGAGTTCATGCATGTGTTTAGGCACTTCACTCACAACACTTTCACACAACATCACTTAGACAGTGTATTAGTAGAGAGATTTTGACCATTTTGAGTTGACATAAAGAAGGAGCTAAGGAGATAAGCCAAGGAATGCATATCAGAGCCTTAAAGAAGTCAGAGTAACCTAACGGAGCTAGTATAACTTCTGAACTTAGAATAGGTCTGTATTTGTGTGTATAATTCGTTTAGTGCTTGTAAACTAAATTCTTTTATAGTGATTTTTATTTTGAGGTGTAGAGACCTCCGTGAATGTTTCCCCAATTAGGTGGGGTTTTACCACGTTAAAAATATCTCTTGCATGTTTTTTCAAATTTCTTCCAACCTACTATTGCATAGCAAGACTTAGTTTTTAAAACCTAAAAACTATTTGAAGAATCTGAAAATTATTCGTCCATAATAATCGAACACATCTTGTGTTCTCATACTGTTTAAGAAAATAGTTTCCTCAAGAAAGCAACTCGGATCTTACTTAACTGATTTAACTTTTGTTAAAAAATCTAATAAGAGTATTTTTAATTGGTATCATAGCTTTGAACTAGTTTTTCCAAAACTATCTAAGATCCTGTGCTGTTTGAAACTGTTTTAAAAAACTACTGTCTATGGACAAGAAATTTGAGAGGCTAGGAAATTTGTCTAGGCCTCCCCTCTTCGATGGGACTAATTTTCCTTACTGGAAAGTAAGGATAATAGCCTTCATCTAAGGAACATTGGGAGATGATGCCTGGGATGTTATTTAAAATGGCTATATGCATCTAACTAAGCTTGCTGTAGTTGGTAGGGCTGAAAGAGTTAAAAAACTCCTAAGTGAGTTCACCAAAGAAGATAAATAGGCCCCCCTTAGTAACAATAATGGAAAGAATGCTATATTTATGTCAGTAAATGAACATGAATTTAAAACAATATCCATATGTTCAACCTCAAAGGAAGCCTGGGATACGTTGGTCACTGCCCATGAAGGTGATACCCGTGTTAAGGATGCCAAGACCCAAATGCTAATCTAGCATTGTAACACTGTTTTAAAGGCTGAGACTGAAACATTTGATTATTTCTATATAAAACTAGCTAATGTTGTTACGAAATTGCTTGCCAATGGCACAATATATGATAAGAAAGAGATTGTGTTTCAAATTCTAAGAACACTTCCACCAAAATTTGATAATAAACGCTATGCAATTGAGGAGATGGATGATCCTAATCTAGCCCCAGAACTCCTAAGTAGCAAGCTCAGAACTTTGGAAATGGAATTAGAATTTAAGGAACAACTATCCAATAATCAAAAGAAACACACCAGTCCTGATAACCACCAAAAACTGTACATTTTATACCCCGAATAAATGACTTTTACTTGCTAATTCTCGACAATTTAGGTCTTATGTGCTTAAATGTTTAGTTTGTAGGTCAAATTGTGCATTGCAGAGTTCAAACACTTAAATCAAGGCAATTGTGCAAAAATGGTGCTAAATACCTTGTCCCTAAACCTACCTAAACCCTGTCTCGAACCGTGTGTGTTTAATTTATCCCATTTTATTTTTGTGTCATTTTATTTTTAGGGTTTATTTTATTATTTTATTATTTTTTTATTGAGTCACGTATATATTTTTAGGATTTTTTATATTTTTAACGCGTCGTTTATTAATTTTTATATTTTCTTTTATTTTTAGTTAGTCTATTATTATTATTATTATTATTATTTCATTTTCTATTTTTTTATTAGTTTTTATTTTTATAATTTTTATTTTATTTATGTTTAGTTTTTTTTTAGATTTTATATAGTGTGTCGTGTCGTGTTATTTTTATTTTAATTGATTTTTATTTTTTAGTTTAGTTAAATTTTTATTTTGTT
The DNA here is from genome assembly GCA_949130495.1 of Sambucus nigra. Classification (NCBI taxonomy): domain Eukaryota; kingdom Viridiplantae; phylum Streptophyta; class Magnoliopsida; order Dipsacales; family Adoxaceae; genus Sambucus; species Sambucus nigra. The sequence goes on from OX422222.1 coordinate 242,514,348, forward strand.
TTGTTTTATTTTTAGTTTTAGTTTAATTTTTTTAAGGTCATGAGTTAAGCACACACACCCTCTCACACCTAATTACCCTACAACCCACTCACACACAAAACACTCGCTCACCCAAATGCACCCTCACACACACAACCCTCACCCAACTCATCTTCTTCCCCCATCACCATCCATACTCTCTCTCCTCCATTACAAACCCACCTCACTTCCAAACCGTCACCTAAGCCCACTAAAACTCAACCTCTCTCAGCCTCAAACCCGTAGCCATCGCGACACCAATCTGTTGCTACCTGCTCCTCTCCCATCTATCACCATTCCCAGCTCCGGCGAGCACCTCCAACCTACGTCTACACGAAAATCGTCAGCCCGCCACCAACCTCCAGTCCGGCGACGTCCCAAGCGCCGACCACCTCGTGTCCCATTCCTACCTCCAATCTGTCCCATCTACGGATCCCACTAAACCAACTCCGGCCTGCGAACTCCGACACCCCATACCTGACCACGACTTCCCCAACCGAACTCCCTCCAACCCCAGACACAAATCCGGTAAACCCATCAACCCTCTACCCCAACCGAGCTCCCTCCAACCCCGGACTCAAATCCGGTAAACCCATCGTCCTCTCCGACTCGAACCAGCGACCTAGCCTCCACCGCCTACTCTCCAACCCGAACAACACTCGAACTCGACCTCCTTTCCAAACCCAAACCAAAAACCCATTTCCCATATCCCCAAAGACAAACCCATTTCTCCCCTTTAACCATAATCGTAGCTGTCAAAGTCCAAGCCAAACAAAACCAAGTCAACAAAATAAAAGTCCCCACATGTGAATTAAAACCCATTTAACCCCTTTTTCCTATTCTACCCCCAACTACTTTTTTTTACCCAATGCCCAAAATACCCTTCAAACCAAATCTGATTTTATCCTCACCACCACACTTCCCACATGACCTCACCTCTTACCCATGCACATGTGTGCATAATTCCCTAGATACCCTCACCCAAATACCTTTCATATCCCATACACCCTTGTCCTCCCATTTTTACCCCCAAGCTCCATGCCTACTATTTAAAGGATGGAAGACCCCATTTGAGGACTTATCATGAAATAGAGAAGAGAATTCTAGAGAGAGTTAGAGATAGTTTAGTGTAGAGAATAAATTAGGATAAACACTATTTTCTAAATAGTTTTATTTTATTATTTTTATTTTTGTTAGATATTTGTGAGGTTAAATTTTTTAAGAGATTTAATTGAGTGATTATTTAATTGCAAATCACTTGGATGCTCAATTGGAGGGATGTAAATTTCAAATTGGAGGATTGGAGTCAATTAAATTCAAGAGATTGGTTTGATTGTTCTTCTCTTTTCTCTTTTATATTAAATGCCTATTGATTATTTGATTATCATGGTTTATAATATGTAAGGCTAAATCTCATTTCAAGGGGTGGGAGGAAACCCTTATTTGACGTTATTTCAGTTTAATTACTTTGATTACTTGAAAATTCCCTTTGAATATTAATTTTGATCCCTCACCCTTAAATTTACGCATCGAGAGAAATTCTAGTCTAATACTCATTTTATATTCGAACTAAAGATAGGGGTTTCTTAAGTGGGGTATTATAACTTGAATTTCAATTCTAAATTTATTTTCTAAAATTTACATAAATTTTAAGTGATCGATCCTAGCGGGTGATTAATTAAAAGGAGTGTAGATCTATTTTTCTAGAGTTGTGGGGGGTTAAACTTAATTTTCTAAAAGGTTACTATTAAAATTACATTTGCAACGAGAGTTGATTTGTAATGTTGATATTAATTTGGGAGAATTCAATTAATTATATTAATTAGTTAGAATAGCTAAAATTTGTGGTGTAATCCCACTACTTGATTGTTCTCAAATTTATTTACCTCATTTATCTCATATTTTAGTGTTAGACTTTATTGTTCACTTTTAGTCACTTTCTAGTTAGTTGTTTTCATCTCACAGTTTAGTTTAGTGTTATTTCACCTCACCTCACCCAATTGTTTTCATATTTGAAAAGATAAAAAAAATAGAAAAAGCAAAAATTCCAAAAAGAAAATAAAAATTGAATTACAATTGAGTTTGTCTCTAGCTTACCCCCTTGATGTGGATTGATACCCTTACTTACCTCTACACTTGAGTTTGTTATATTTTGTAGGTAATTTGAGGATTTTGATTAACTTGGCTTGCAATAACGACACACCAAAAGGCAAGTTATCAAGTCCCAATGTTGTTTTTCAGTCTAGGATGAACACATCACAATTTGTTGTCCCTAACTTTGACTTGGGCCCTGATGAGGATTATGACTTAGATAATTTGGACAATTAAATTTCCCCCATGTCTAAATATTTTAAGAAATTTCTTAAGTTTAGAAACAAAATTGCTTCCAAATAAGGGAAGACTAATTATCAAAAATTTTCTAATAACAATCCTCATGAGAGAAGACATGATAAAGACAATACTAAAAACAACAATAGACCTGACAGAGACCTTAAAAAGACTGAATGTTTTAGATATGGTAAAGTAGTTCACATGGCCAACAATTATAGGGTTAAGTTGAAAAATAACCATAACAAGGCTAATCTTTGTAAGACTTGGGACGATTCAAGCGACTCTAATGAAGATGAGCCTGAATCACCCCCTTGCATGTCCTTTTTTGCAAAAATCATATATGCTTATGATATGGCTACAAATCATGCTGAACTTGATGCTAGAATGCCTAATCCTGATATGTCGTGTAATAATTTTCCGATTGGTTTATCTACTTTATGTCTAGATTCTGTCAATACTATTGATATTGTTAGTAGTTCATCAATAGGGAGTGTGAGTCAAAGGGAACGTTTGAATGATGAATTGAATGTGTATATGAGTACACAAAATGAATAGTTAAGGGAGAATTCACACACAACACATAGTGATTCCAAAAATGATGACCTCCCAGATATTCACACACTTTACATCAAAACTCTTAGGAAGAGCAGAAAACTAGAAAAGATTATCAAGGAACTTACAGAGAGAATAGAAGCCCTAAGTCTTATGGTAAAACAGAGTGCTGAAGATTATACTAATCAATGTCTGGCCTATGAAACTAAATTTAAGGCTTTCGTTGATAAAATCAAAGATTTGTCTGAAGCAAATGAAGTTTTAGAAAAGAAATATAAGGCTACATTGTTAGAATTGGAACAATCTAAAGAAAAAGTTTTAACAGTCTTAAAAAAATTCTCTAAATTTGAAAATAACTCTAAGTGTTTTGAAGACTGTGTAGCTTCAAGCAAAACCAATTCTGATGATAAAACTGGGATATGTTTTGAACAAAATTCCAAGGCACAAACTAAACCTTTTCAAACTATTCAATTTGTTTCGGGTGGAAAAAGACCTACTGACCTTTGTCCAGACTTTCAAGACTTAAAAATTGATTTTGACAAAAGTCACAAAGGGCCAGATATTTTGATGAAAAAAAATCCTAAACTAAATGTTGAACCTAAGGCTAAATGTGTCTGCCCCTATATGGAAATGAGAATCATTGTGCTGACCTGTTGCAGTTAGACATAAGGCCAAAGTCCAACAGATGGAAAAACCTATTTTTAAAGTCTTAGAAAACACAAAGAAACCATCTAGCCATGTATACTGCTCGTACTGTGATGTTTATGGACACTGTTTTGAATAATGTTTTCAAAAATTTATGTATAAGCCTGTCTTTTATTCACCAGTTTATAAAAACTTTAACTATTCTAGAAAGAACAGGAATAACTATGTTCTCTCCAAGCAACCCAATAAGAACTCTAACTATAGAAATAGGAAGAAAAGATCTAATACTAAAAAGAAGTCCAAGAGAAAGAGTCCCAGACTCTTGTCTAAACCAAATGCTCACAAGTCTTTCAAAAAATAAGCAAATACTCATAAAATTTTTAAAACTCGAGCAAATGTGCACAAACCTTTTAAAACTAGAGCAATTTGGATTAGAAAAGATGATCTAATACCCCAGTTGAAGTGTAATATTGTGATTATCGCTTTAAAAGCCGAGCACACTACTTCTGGATGATATTTAGACTCGGGCTGTTCCAAAAATATGATCGGAGATGATACTAAACTATTCGATAGATCTGACTTTTTAGAAGGAAAGGCTTTGTTTGGAGATGGAGTATCAACTCAGATCATAGGTAAAGGGACACTCCAAGAAAAGGGACTACCTATTCTCAAAGATGTACTTTTAGTAAAAGGTCTAAAAGCTAATTTGTTAAGTATATCGCAATTTTATGACTCCAATCATACAGTCACCTTCTCTAAAACAAACTGTAATTTTTTTGATGAAAATGGTGATTGCATTCTTACTGGTCTCAGAACTCTAGACAACTGTTACACAGTAAATTCGGATACTAAGATTTGTAATATTTCCAGAATGGATGACAATGAGATCTGGCATAACAGGTTGAGTCACATAAATTACAATAACCTTAGCAAATTAAGCTCCCAAGAGATAGTTAGATGTATCCCTAAAATAAAACATATTTCAAACATTATTTATGGGCCCTGGCAGAAGGGAAAAATAGTTAAAACTTTTCACAAGAAGGTTAAAGATACTTTAACCACAAAACCTTTAGAGCTCATCCGTATGGACCTAATGGGTCCTTCACGAACTGTAAGCCTTTGTGGTAACAGTGACATTTTGGTTATTATGGATTATTTCACTCGATTCACTTGGGTATCTTTCCTTAAACAAAAATCGAAGACATTTCGTACATTTTTGAAAAATTCATTTACGTATAGAAAATGAAAAGGATACCCAAGTAAATTGAATCAGAAGCGATAGAGGAGGATAATTCAAAGACTTAGGGGTAACATAATATTGTGACTATAATGGCTACAAACATGAATTCAGTGCTCCAAAAACACCCCAGTAGAATGGTGTAGCCGAGCATAAAAATTGCACAATCCAAGAAATGGGTAGGGTAATAATCCATGCAAAGAACTTGCCTAAATACTTTTGGGTTGAGGCAGTTCAGACAGCATGTCCTATAATCAATAGGGTTTACCTTAGGAAAAATTCCAAACATACCTCATATGAACTTTTGTATGGTAAGAAGCCCAACTTAAAATATTTTTTGACATTTGGGAGTGCATGCTATGTCTGCAAAGACAGAGAACATTTGTCAAAATTTGAAACTTGTGGTAACAAAGCAATATTTTTAGGTTACTCCTTAAATAATCGGGCTTATCGTGTTTTATAACTTACATACCAAATCTACGATGGAGTCTATAAATGTGATAGTGTGTGACACTAATGTTGAGAGTCATAAGCAAGAGCAAACTATAGTGGATGAGTTCGAAAATAATTTTACCTATAACTCTCCAGAGATAGTTGATTCTTTACCAACTGAGACCCCTGAAGTTCCTAACTGGGTTTCTAAAGATCATCCCATAGGTAAAGTGGTAGGTAATCCTAATGATCTTGCTCATACAAGATCCCAACTACGGAATATTGCTCATTTTGCATGCTTTGTTTATCTTGTAGAACCAAAGAATGTGAATGAAACATTTAATGACTCTTTTTGGATAGCTACTATGCAAGAAGATCTTGTTCAATTTAAAAATCTTGACGTGTGGTATCTTGTGCCTAGGCCAGAAACTAACAAGGTTATCTAAATATGCTGGATTTTAAAAAATAAAACAGATGAGACAAGGATGATAGTTAGAAACAAAGTCGGATTAGTGGACCAAGGATATGATCAAGTTAAAGGAATAGATTTCGAGGAAACATTTTCCCCTATTACTCGCCTTGAATATGTTCAACTAATCTTAGTTATAGCCTGTCATTTACAATTCACACTTTACCAAATGGATGTTAAATACGCATTTCTGAATGGAATTTTGACAGAGGAAACCTATATTGAACAACTGAAAGGATTTATTGATCCTAATTACCCTAACCACGTCTATAGATTGAAAAAGGCATTATATGGTTTAAAGCAAGCCTCGCGGGCCTGGTATGAACGCTTACCGACCTTTCTTATCAATAAAGGTTTTCGCGAGGCAAAAATGACCAGCCATTATTTGTTAAGAATTTTAACAAGCAAGTCTTAATTGCCCAAATTTATGTAGATGACATTATTTTTAGTTCCACTTCCCCATCTGAGGTTAAAGATTTTTCTCAACTTATGCATGGGGAATTCTAAATGTCGCTTATGGGGGAGCTACAATACTTTTTAGGACTTCAAGTTAAGCAAAATTCAGAGGGTTATTTATCTCGCAATCAAAATACGCTATAGAGTTAGTAAAGAAATTTGGATTATAAAATGCCAAAGATGCTAGGACCCCATGAGTACGTCAGTAAAATTATGCAAAGATGAACGTGGGAAACTAATTGATCCTACCCTATATAGAAGTATGATAGGCAACCTGTTATACCTTATGGCCTCGCATCCAGATATTATATAGGTTGTATGTGTGTATGCTTGCTATCAAAGTGCCCCTAAGGAAAGTCACTTACTATGTGTCAAAAGAATTATAAAATACGTCAAAGGGACTATAAATCTAGGAATATGGTACACTAATGACACATCTAGAACTATTATAGGATACACCAATGCAGATTGGGTTAGTTGTTCTGATGACAGTAAAAGCACATCAGGCGCTTGTTATTATATAAAAAATAATTTGGTAGGATGGAGTAGTAAAAAGAAAAATTGCACATCGTTTTCCACAGCCGAATCAGAGTATGTAGCCACTGGAAGCTGTTATGCTCAATTGATGTGGATTAAGCAAATGCTTAGAAATTATAGCATTAAAGAAAAAAAACTAACACTATATTATGATAATCAAAGTACGTTAAATATCTCTAAGAATCCTGTTCGACATTCTCGTACAAAACATATTAATATAAGACATCATTTTATATGAGAATTAGTTGAATCAAAATAATTGGAGATAAACTATTTATCAACTGAATATCAATTAGCTGATTTTTTTACTAAACCATTAGATAATATACGATTTGAATCATTAAGAAAATCCCTTGGTATGGTATTTCCTGAATAAAATATTATCAACCGATATAATAACCTCGGTTAATTACATGATAATAATTGGTCTTTGAGGATATAGGGCACGATGGTTTGATAAATGATAAAAGACGCCTCCTATATTTGTTTTATGTAGGAGATTCGTGTAGTAACCCGTTGTATTATTTTGGTTGAGAACTTTCTTTTATCAAATATGTTGATTTGTGATTGTTCACCCTTTGTCCATTTGAGACAAAATGGGGGAAAGATATTTGAGTCTATATTGAACATTTTGCTGTATAATTCAACTAAAATCCTTGATATTTTCCTTGAGATTGCTTTATTTTTCAGGGAGTCAGTGCCATTACTTTCATTGGATATATTTTAGGGTATTGGTCTATAAATAGTTGAGTTATGTACTTTTTCATTTCTAAGATATGGGGTAGGTAGAATTTTTGTATAGGAATAGGATTTGTTTTCCTTTATTATCCCTACGAGTCCTAGATGACTTAAAGGATATTTTGTCTCTCATTTTCAAAGGGTGAGATTAAAGCACATTATATCTTTGACTCACTTGTGTCTACACTATATTGGAGCTCATCTAGTTTGGAAAAGGAGACAAAATTTGAGTCACCTATATTACCTTTGCATCTTCAAACTCTTCAAGTCTACATTAACAAGGAGAAAAATTCCCCCAAGGTAGAAAACCAACAACACTACACACTCTAGTATTGCATTTCATTACATTTATGAGGGGTGTGTGTGTTTAATTGGCTTCAATGATTTTTTTACATTTTTAGGATTTTTTAAACATTAATTTTTTTTTAAGAAATTAAAATTTGGGATTTAAAATGTTTAGGCACAAATTAGAAATATGAAATCTTCCTAAAAACTGCCTTGGGTAGAAACCAAAAGCGCTAGATAATTCTGTGGGTGTAAATGGGATTTTTAAAGATCTAAAACACGTGTTTTTAATCTCATCTGAGCCATACACGTGTTGCATAGTTAACGGTGAGATTTGTGTTTTCTCTTACTCACATTAGCTGCTTTCAATCTAGAATGTTAGATCATTTTAATAAAAGGGATGCATGCGTTTAAGCTCAATTCATGTGATAACCATTTGAAGTAATCAGATTGATTTTAAAAGCTATGCATTTTGAGCCCTTATATTGATCATTCGAATCATCAAGAAAATCTCATATATTGATTTCGTTCGTAATTACAGATCCTTCTAGCCTCACTATAAATAGAGACCATCGTGCCCTCATTTCCAATCTTTGGTAGATCAAGGGTTTGAGAGGAAAGAAAGAGAGAGAGAAAATAGAGAAAATTAAATCGAGAGAAAATTCAAAAACCTAAACCAAACTCTATCAAAATTGTTTCAAAAAATTTGTGAGGGAGAGTTAGGGTTTTCTAGGTTTCTTGTTAGCTTTTTAAAATCCTCTTTGGTTTGAACCTCTCCTCTAACACCTTCACTAAAGTTGGATCTCAATTTTGTTAATAAAAACTTGTAGATTTGATTCAAAAGTGAAAGAGTCACTTAGAGTGTTAAGATCTGATTACTTTAGTCTAAAAATCATCCTTTCTTGTTGGATTTGTTTTAAAAACATTTGTATCAAAGTTATATCCAATAAATCTCTGTTTTCTTTTACAAAACTTAAATAAGGTTTGCATGTGTCAGATCTAAGTTTTTCACTTTGAAAAACTTCTAGATAAATAAGTCTCGAAGGATCTTCTGTTTTAAAGATTCCTAAATAACACAGATCTGAAAACATTTTGAGTTATTGATCACACCTAATTTCAATAGTGTCAAATAGCGCATTTCATACTTAGAAAAACCTATAATTCGTAGGAATTGTCTATATAAGTGTGAGTGAGTTCATGCATGTATTTAGGCACTTCACTCACAACACTTTCATACAACATCACTTAAATAGTGTGTTGGTAGAAAGATTTTGACCATTTTGAGTCGACGTAAAGAAGGAGCTGAGGAGACAAGCTAAGGAATGATAAAGACCACATCAGAGTCTTAAAGAAGTCAGAGTAACCTAACGGAGCTTGCATAACCTCTGAACTTAGAACATGTTTGTATTTGTGTGTATAATTCGTTTAGTACTTGTAACCTAAATTCTTTTATAGTGGATTTTTATTTTGAGGTGTAGAGACCTCCGTGGATGTTTCCCTAATTGGGTGGGGTTTTACCACGTTAAAAATCTCTCTTGCATGTGTGTTTTATTAATTTCTTCCAACCTACTACTGCATAGCTAGACTTAGTTTTTAAAACTTAAAAACTATTCAAAGAATCTGAAAATTACTCGTTCATAATAATCAAACACTTCTTGTGTTCTCATATTGTTTTAGAAAAGAGTTTCCCCAAGAAAGCAACTCGGATCTTACTTAACTGATTTAGCTTTTGTTAAACAATCTAGTAAGAGTATTTTCAACTTATGAGAATATATGAGAGAAGAAAATGTAAAAGTGATAAAATATATATATACATGTAAAAAATGATGTAGGGGAATAAAAAAATAAAACCCATGTAAATAGAGGCTAGTCCTTAAAATTTACCCAATGGAGTTGTCATTTTGGCCATCACGAACCGCTTCAGCTTGACGACGAGAGCCCCCAAGGTGATGGTAAGGTTATGCTCCCACGTTCACCCAAATAATATGGGATAAAAGGATATAAATGGCCACTGTCGACGGTTTGAAGTGTGTAAATGTGTAGAGATCAGAGTCGCCAACCTATTTTACTCAAAACAGGAATAATAATTAGCCACCTCTAAAGAGATATAATAAAATACAACTAGTGCATGGAAAACCAAATTACACATGGGCTCGGAGACAATGCCTTGAAATGGGAAGGTGTTAGGCATCCACCCCGCCCTTTCAGTCTCCCATGGTCTATTAAATGTTCTCCTTATCCTATATTTACGAACATGTGTATATGTGTAAATTCTATTGAGTGTGCAAAATGCATATATGCATGAATGTGAGAGTGTGTATATGTATGTGATGATAGAAATCATAATATACATATCATGAAAAATATAGGAATGAATCCCCCTAAGAATACAAACTAACTAAACATGGATAAAAACACTAAGACAATGTATATGAATGGCTAAAATATGAGCAGTGCCCTGAAATTGTAATCTCACTATAAAAACGTGAGAAGGCATATGTGGGACTACTAAATAGGTGATAAATGTAAAAAAATAACTACATGAGTAAAACATGCTAAATATGTGAATAAGGTGTGAAATATATGAATATAAATTAAAACAAAATAGATAAGGAAGGACCTGAATCCCAACATGACTTCAGAATGCCCGTGTAGCAAAAAATGGCATTAAAGTCCACGTATTTCACAATAAGACTAAGGTTGGTTTCTAACCCATGATATAAATCTAGAGTATCTCTTTTGATTTATAAAACGTGAATGAAATATGATGAAAGTGTAAAAAATATGAGATAATCTTAAATTGGGAATTATGGTGTAAATCCCTTTTTTTTAGGATTTTTTGTTTATAAAAATAAACTTGAAGATATATGTAGTAATAAATTTATTATTGGTGGTATAAATAGAATTCAACAACTATAAATGAGATAAGAACAATAAAGTATACAAAGTAGCATTTTTTAGGTTAATAAAATTAAAAGGGTTTTAGACCTACAAACACGTTTGGATTCTGTTTTAGGAACTTTTGATAGAAAATGATGGTGGTAGAGTAATGGTTGAAGGTGGGGCAAGGTGATATAATGGAATGCTGGAGATATTATCGGGGAAATAATGTATTTTAAATTCATAATAGTTGTCTTACTGAGATCTAGGTTACTTGTATATGAGGTCAAGGTTTCCATATATAGAAATAAAGAGAAAGACAATTATGCCTCAGAGACCTGCTATAATACCCCATATTTTTATCCAATAAATAAATTATAAAATATCTCATCTTATTTGCATCTTGTGACATGTGTTTTCACTGTATTTATATGTTTATATGTATTATATACATTATATTAAAAATTAAATTAAATACACGGTAAAACATAAGGTAAATATTTAATGTGACTGTGTATTATGTGTGACTATAGAATGGTCAAGGATTTATTATCGAGGGTTTCTTGTTTGAATTGTTCCCTCGGTGTCAGATTCCAATGATCGTGAAATACTTTCCTATAATGCCGTGTCGCATTAAGTTATTAAATAATTAAATAATTGACTTTTGAATGCGTATTGGCTAATTTAAAAAAAATACCAAGTTAAATTACTAATTGAGTTATGTTATGTCGTGGGTTAATTTTGAGATACATATATGGTCCGTTTTAGTCTAAAAGTATGGGTTTTAGGCCCATTGGGCTAGTGTGTGACTTGAACAATGTTTTAGACTTATTGGAGATATTTTTGAGCTCATTTAGATGAGACTTATGTAGGGGTTTAACCTAATTCTTGGATTAAAGGTTTTAAGGAGTCATTAGGGTTACCATAATTCATATTTTACAATTTGAGAGGATCTCTACGGTCTGAGGGAAGGAACTTCAAGAGCAGAATAGGAATTGTGAGGCTTTTAGGTAAAATTCTTCATAAGTTTTACTAAGGCAAGTTTAATTAGAGTTGGATTTTAACTGCTTTTGTGTTATTAAATTAATATTCATTGAAATCTCAATATAGTATAATTATAATATAATTTAGAGGTTAATTAGTTAAAACTATAATTTTCTTAATTAAGATAAAGTAACTAGGTAAATTAGATAATCCGAATTTTGAGAATTTCTTCATGAATTCAAATTTGAATTGTTATAGAATGGTTAGGAATTGATCATATACTATTTAGCCATCAAAATCACCATGCTAATTGGTCATATCAATGTAAAATTGAATCAATTTGGGTTGAATACATAAAAGTAGGGTTCTTAACTTAAATTTTAATGAACCCATTAATCATGCTATAAGCGTATATAATTGATATATATATGGGTTTGAATTGTTGTTATCACAATTATACAAGAAAGAGATTGGATTTTCATTCTAGTTTGAGGACATTGAGACACTTTAATTTAGGTTTGGGGGTTCAAATCCCATAACTAGGAAGATAATGGAAATCTGGGACAATTGGCCGATCAACCTTCTGGTATGTCCTAAAGATGGGTTGATTATTAATTTGGATGGATTTTGGAACTTAGCAATTGGTTCGGGTGGTTTTTAGGTCAATTATATATATGGAAGTAAAGGTATAATATTGTTTAGATCATTTGTATTTGTGTGTTAGAATTGGACTACTAAATTTATGAGGATTAGTAGATTAAGTAATATGAAATAATACTTAGTAAACTTTGTATGGTTATGTTTATTATTCTTATATTTTATGCGCAATATAATTGGTTTGAGTCCTCATGGTATTATGTACTAGAGGGGAGATACTTATGGGGCACATACAATATTGATCATTTTGGTAACATGGTGATAGATATGGGCTTTACCTTTGTTATTTTTACCCTGGACACTACGTGATGACACACTTGTGTTATCCCGTGGTGATAAGAGGCTTGAGTATGTGGTCATATGATTGGTGTAAAGGCTTAGGGATTTCGCCTTGTTGATGTTTGGGGTTATAAACATTGGACAATCTGTAACTCTGCCTAATATGACGCGAGAGATCCCAAAGTCAATAGAGTGGGCTTCCACTACTTGCGGTCTTGAGTAGAGATCATTTGTTAATGTATGTGGCTGGGATCGTACTTGTGTTGACAGTAGACTTTATGACTGTTGTTATTTATATGTTTATAAACTTGTGATGCTTACTGTAGAGTTATTCAGGATCCATTAATTATATTCAATCATGATGAATAATATTTAATCATGGGATTACTTGGGATTGGGTTTAGATGCATGAGATATTTAGGGTTGTTTGGGTGAAATAAAATTAAAAACAACTAAAAGATAAGAGGAAGATGTGTAATGATATTGTATCCCAAATTCAATTATAAACTTATTCTACTTAGAATTGATGTTAACTTTGTTGTTGACTTTACTTTTCAGTACCTAGTCCATCATTCCCGCCTCTGCCTTAATCTTTCGATTTGCATTTCATTCTTTCCTGCCTATTTAGTATCTAAGTGTTAGGTTTGTGTACTCACTCTCTTTACTGCTAGTTATATTTTGTTAATTCATATTTATGTAGTAGTTTTATTTTCAGATGTTGGGATTATATTGAGATAATTTCACTATTGCGTGCCAGACTTTAGTATGTCAGTGATTGTATCATATGTTATTAGGCTTCCACTAGATTATTAATTCAATCATTTACTTTACAGACTTTATTTTACAGTTTATTATAATGGTATTCAATTATATCGGGTCTTGTATTATTTATTTAGATTTTATCAATATATTACTAGATTTTATGGGGCGACATAGTTGGTATCAGAGCATTCCATGTTCTAGTGTCATAAGGTCTTGAGTTCATTCATCGTCTTTCCGCATTGCATTCTTTAATACTTTATAGATTTAGTATTTATTTGTTTATATTCTATTACTCATACATTTACTGATACGATTTTTTACTATCTTTTCAGATGGTAAACACGCGTAGATGCCAGGTACGACATCGACCGACTGCGAGTGTTGAGTCAGAAGAAACTGCACCCGATAAACCTGGTAGCTATAATCACCCAAACAATGGTTGCGATTATGGAAACCATACATCCGAAACTCCGCCACCACCAATGGTTTCACCTATACCTGCCCCACATGCTACTTATTCATGGAAGCCTGCTGAGAGTGTTTTTGGCTAGGGGCATGTAATACCCCGCAATTTTATTGATATTTATTTAAAGGATTAATTGAATTAAATGAGAATTAATTCGGAATTAATTCGGATATAAATACTAGCGAGATGTGAGTTGGTATTTGATTATGATGTTAAAATAGAAAATTTCATGAGCATTGAAAATATTAAAATTGTCACGAGGCAGAAATACGACAATTTGGAAAATTTAGTTGGGACGCGCGTGCCAGTCGCGTCAGGAATGAAATTATTTGAATTAAAAAGTGAATTATATTTTTATCAACCGAATGGTCATTTTGAGTGCGCCAACGTGTCCGGAATGGTCGGAATAGTCAGAAAACACTAGCTGGGGATTTAGTTTGGGTCCCGGGGCATTTTTAGGCCATACCGACAACCCAAAAGGGTAGTTTGGTAATTTTAAAAATAGGGGAATTAAAACCCACGAATTTTAGAGGTTAATTTTATATTAGTAATGAATCCATTAAGTCCATTATCATCATTTTATCAAGTAGTGGTCTACGGGAGTTAAAGGGAGAGTCCTAAGAGGTTCTAAAAGAAACCCCTAGCCACCATCACCATCTTTGGGAGAAATCTGTAGAGAGAAAGAAGAGAATCAACCTTCATCCTTCAGCATCAAATCAGAACATCTAAGGCAAGTTGTTTAATTACATGAATTCAAGTGAATGTTTCCTCCATGCTTAGAATTGAATATATGTCTTGTATTGAAAGTTTGATGAAAACTCATGAAATTGGAGATAGAAATTGTAATCTTATATGAGAATCACATGTAGAATAGTCAGGGGAAATTTTCATTTCCAAAATATATCTATTGATGATTTTAAAAACGGATTTATAAGAAGTAGTTGTAGACACTAAATTTTGTGTTCATGTTTATAGGGTTTGGGATAAAATTTGGGGATTTATGATGATTACATGTTGTTTAGGAGGATTTGAACCCATAAATATGTTAAGAAACGACCTAAGAGGATTTAGAGAAGTTTAAGAACATTAAAATGCTATTGAGATGATCTTAGGATGAGTTTAGAGAAGAGAAAAATTGAGAAAAACGAATTGGGAAAATTTCTGGGCGCAAACTGCCATGTCGTTAGAAGACCTGCCCAGGTCGTTCGAACGACCTCGTTCAAACGAGTTTCTAAAGAGATGACAGTATCCCTTCTAACGAGTTGGTAGTTCGTTTGAAGCCTTTCGTTCGAACGACACTCGTTCGAATGACCTCGTTCGAACGAGACTTCTAACGAGTTGACAGAATGGCCTTTTAGGCCTGATTTTTATTTCAATTGTCCCGTAGACTTATTTAATGGAGTAATAACCTTCCTTTATTGACTAGTGGTTATATTTGAAAGATTGGAGTACTTTGAGGAGTAAAACTTAGAATCTTGTAGTAAATCGAATGACCTTTATGGATTAGGAAACGAGTACCTAATTACGACGTGAGAAGAGTTGATAACTTTAATGTATATAAATCGGGGACTTATAAATATATGACTTTTAAATGGTGATACAAGAACGAGAAGTATACCTCTACTAATATATAGAGATATCTAAGATGTGCAAATGCTTAGTACATGTAGTTATCTGTGTATAACATACCTACCGTACTTGCTATCATGGGAGGTCAGCGTTCGATCAGGGCCATCTAATCTTTGTGTGCCTACGGGGGCATTTAGATTGGTACCTCGAGGACATAGGTCAGAGAAGGACTTATTGAGAAGTTAATAAGTCTACTGATTATGGGAGCGTAGGTATGTGCGTGACCCATGTGATGTGAACTATGTTCGACTCCATTGTTTGTGATTGTTGTTTATTGAAAATGATTCCTGAGAGATTCGGAATACGTGGTCCTTATGTACGTGATGTACCGGGATTGGATAGCAGAGTATGTGTGCACCGCAGCTTAGTCTCGGGGTGCTAGTATTGTATATTTATGATGAGAATAATATACTGTTAATTGAAATGAACTGTCCTGTATATATGTGAGTGTATTGTAAAGATAAGATGGAAGATCTCTAATAAGTAGTATTACTAATATGGGAAACCGTGAATAAATGTAAAGCTCTCTGTTTAAATGAAGATGCCGGAATTTAATCATGAATCTTATACTAATATTAGATTTTTGTATTGGACTAGTTAAATATGGAAATAACTAAAATGGGTACGGATACGTTAGGAGTGCAAAGATAGTCGAGAGGTGAGTATTTCATGTGAGAGAACGTCCTAACATGTACTTTGCATTCATTGTTTAATGTCATTAAAACACTTGCTATATTTTTAAACTGTTTTCACAATCGGGCTCTGACCCGTTTGCTTCCAAACCTTTTTTTTGTAAAACCTTTTAGGTGCCCAGCCACAAGGACACCATGCATAGGAGTTCCATTCCGGTGACGTACTGTAGCTGGTGGAAGTTACAGGACCTTGACAGTAGACGACTCCACTTCCAATCTTGACTCTATATTATCGAATTTTCTCATTTGTTGGGCATGTCTACCCATTTCTTTTAGAGACATTTTATCTATTCAGTTATTTCAGATTTTGGGTTGTAATTAATTTAGTGATGCAGATTTGGTATGTGTTTATTTCAGTACTCGGAATGTTGTGAGGAGTATTCCTCCAGATTCATTATTATTTTATGATTACTCTATTGTGACTATGTTGTGGTGGTTATGTTAGCTTTTCATAATCTACTTATTGCTTGTTAATCGGATTTAATTAAAATTGACAACTCACTTTTTAAATATTAGGTGGCTAGTAATTGTTAAAACATTTTCGACAGTGATGCTATGAACTGAGCCAACTTGACATTTTGAATTAATTTGAATAAAGGAGTAGCTATCCGGTATTTAATTAGTCGGGGTGTCACAGGTGGTATCAGAGCATAAGGTTCTAGTTTCCTTAGGATCTGTACGACTTGTTATGTTTTCGCTGAGCTTTCTTTGATGTAGAGCCCTATATTCTAGGATTGTTATATTCTTTTGTGTATGTTTCGCTCTTCAGCTATTTTGAGATAACAACTGTGAACTTATAGACTTTACTCTCATTTCAGATGCCTCCACGACGTGCACAGCGAGTTCCTAGGGATGCTCACTGTGACACCCCGACTAATTAAATACCGGGTAGCTACTCATTTATTCAAATTAATACAAAATGCCAAGTTGGTTCGGTTCATAGCATCACTATCGAAAACGTTTTAACAATTACTAGCCACCTAATATTTAAAAAGTGAGTTGTCAATTTTAATTAAATCCAATTAACATGCAATCAGTAAATATGAAATGCTAACATAAACTCCACACATGATCAAAATAGAGGAACCATAAAATAATAATGAGTCTGGAGGAATACTCCTTACAACAATCCGAATACAGGAATAAACAAATACCAAGTCTACATCACTAAATTAATTATAACCCAATATCTGAAATAACTGAATAATTAACGTGCCTAAAAGAAATGGGGCGACATGCCCAACAGATGAGAAAAATCTGATAACATAGAGTCAAGATCGAAAGTGGAGGCGTCTAATGTCAAGGTCCTGTAACTTCCACGGCAGCTACAGTACGTCACCTGAATGGAACTCCTATGCTTGGTGTCCTTGGGGCTGGGCACCTAAAAGGTTTTTACAAGAAAATATATTTGAAAGCAAACGGGTCAGAGCCCGATTGTGGAAAAATAGTTTAAAATATAGCAAGTGTTTTAATGACATTAAAACAATGAATGCAAAATACATGTTAGGATGTGCTCTCACATGAAATACTCACCTCTCGACTATCTGTGCACTCCTAACGTACCCGTACCCATTCTAGTTATTCCCATATCTAACTAGTCCGAAATAAAATCTAATATTACTATGCGATTCACGATTTAATTCTGGCATCTTCATTTAAACAGAGAGTTTTACATTTATTCTCGTTTTCCCGTATTAGTAATACTACTTACTAGAAATCTTCCATCTCATCTTTATATAACGTTGCAATTATTTATATTCACATATATACATGGAAGTTCATTTCAATTAACAGTATATTATTCTCATCATAAATATACAATACTAGCACCCCGAGACTAAGTTACGGTGCACACATACTTGCTATCCAATCCCGGTACATCACGTACATAAGGATCACGTATTCCTAATCTCCCAGGAATCGTTTACAATAAACAACAATCACAAATAATGGAGGCGAACATAGTTCACATCACATGGGTCACGCACATACCTACGCTCCCATGATCAGCAGACTTATTAACTTCTCAATAAGTCCTTCTCTGACCTATGTCCTCGAGGTACCAATCTAAATCCCCCCGTAGGCACACAAAGATTTGATGGCCCTGATCGAACGCCGACCTCCCATGATAACAAGTACGGTAGGTATGTTATACACATATAACTACATATACTAAGCATTCGCATAACTTAGATATCTCAATATATTAGTAGAGGTATACTTCTCGTTCTTGTGTTACCATTTAAATGCCATACGCTTATAAGTCCCCAATTCATATACATTAAAGTTGTCAACTCTTCTCACGTCGTAATTAAGTGCTTGTTTCCAAATCCACAATTGTCCCCCGGTTTACTACAAGATTCTAAGTTTTACTCCTCAACGTACTCCAATCTTTCAAATATAACCACTAGTCAATAAGGGAAGGTTATTACTCCATTAAATAAGTCTACGGGACAATTGAAATAAAAACAGGCCAAAAAGGCCATTCTGTCAACTCGTTAGAAGTCTCGTTGGAACGAGTGTCGTTCGAACGAAAGGCTTCGAATGAACTACCAAGTCGTTAGAAGGGATACTTTCATCTCGTTAGAAGCTCGTTCGAACGAGGTCATTCGAACGACCTGGGCAGGTCTTCTAACGAGATGGCAGAACTCACCCAGAAATCTGCAAATCCATTTTTCTCCCTTTTTCTAAATCCATCTTATGATCATCCAAACTAAGTCTTAATTTGTTTAAACTACACTAAGTCCTCCTAGGTCACTCTCTAACATATATATGGGGTCAATTACTCCAAATCAACATACAATTTTCATAAATTCCCAATTATTGTCCCAAACCCTATAAACATGAACACATAATTTAATGTCTACAACTATTCCTTATAAATCCGTTTTTTAAATCATCAATAGATATATTTTGGATCTGAAATTCGTCATTAACTATTCTACATGCGATTCTCATATAAGATTTTGATTTTTTATCTCCAATTTCATGGGTTTTCAGCAAGCTTTCAATACGAGACATATATTCAATTCTAAGCATGGAAGAAACATTCGCTTGAATTTATGTAATTAAACCAATTGCCTTAGATGTTCTGATTTGATGTAGAAGGATGAAGGTTGATTCTCCTCTTTCTCTCTGCAAATTTCTCCCAAAGATAGTGATGGTGGTTAGGGGTTTCTTTTGGAACCTCTTCAAACTCTCCCTATAACTCCCGTAGCTCTCTAACTCACCTAATGCTGATAATGGACTTAGTGGGTTCATTAGTAATATAATATTTAACCTTTAAATTCGTGGGTTTTAATTCTCATATTTTTAAAATTACCAAAATACCCTTCTAGGTTGCCGGTTTTGCCTAAAATGACCCGAGATCCAAACTAAACCCCCGGCTAGTGTTTTCTGACTATTTCGACCCTTCCGGACACGTTGGTGCACTCAAAATGATCATTCGGTTGATAAAAATATAATTCAATTTTTAATTCAAATAATTACATTCCTGACGCGACTGACACACGCGTCCCAACTAAATTTCCCAAATTATCGTATTTCAGTCTCGCGATAATTTTAATATTTTCAATATTCATATATTACCATACATACACATCATAATCAAATACCAACTCACATCTTGCTAGTATTTATGTCTGGATTAATTATTAATTAATTCTCATTTAATTTAATTAATCCCTTAAATAAATATCAATAAAATTACGGGGTATTACACTCAGCCCGAGCCACAACCTGCACCCGTCCAGGGCACCATGAATGCCGCAGAGGTTGTCGCTATTGTAGCCCAAGCGGTAAATGCCGCCCTCGCAGTTGTGCAGCTGGCACCACCCCAGGCGCCAGTAGTAGCGCCAGTTCAGGCTCATGCATTCCCGTATGCTTGGGAACGTGTTCGTGATGCTTTTCAGAAAGCACACCCTCTGGAGTTTGCAGGTAGCTCCGATGTTGTTGTGTCCAGCCAGTGGAAGAAGGACATTCAAAGACATTTGAGGATGTATGAGTGAACGGAGGTACATAAACAGATACTGGCTACTTTTAAGCTAGTAGGATCAACGTTGCAGTGGTGGGAGTCCATTACCACCCCGGAGGAGAGAGAGGCCCTTTTCATACAGGAGTTCTGGGTGCGGTTTGACCGCAAATATTTTCCATCAGCTGTTCACACTGAAATAAGGAGGAAGTTAATGAACCTCAAGAAGGAGGGGAAGATCGTGGCCGAGTATGAGGCTGAATTCACTAATCTCTTGAACATTGTTCCCGATGAGATTCCTACTGAGGAGAAGAAGATTCAGAAATTCATGGATGGGTTGACTTGGAGGATCCGTCAGCACTTGTTGGGAAATCTCTCATTGGCCACTTACTCTGATGTAGTTAACGCAACACTACTTCACCGCCAGGACCACCGCTTTCACATGTCTGAGAGTAAGAGATCAGGAGAGTCCAGCCATCAGGGCAGGACAGGGGGAAATGGTGCCAGCGGGGCACAATCTGCTCAGGGTCAGCACAGGCAGGGTGATCGGGGTTCCCAACAGGGGGATCTTAAGAGATTCAGATCTGGGGGTTTCAGGAATGGTCAGGGAAGTTTCAGACATGGCCATCAGGGTCAGAACGGCCATCAGGGCCAGCAGGGCCAGAATGGTTAACAGCAGCAGTTTCAGTAGGGCCAGCATGGTCAAGGTAGGAATGGTAACGGCCTTCAGAGTCGTGGGCAGCAGGGACAACGAGGGGGAAACTTCCCGGGGAAGTGCTTCATTTGTGGAAAGATTGGCCATAAACGCTAGGATTGTCCTGATAAGGACAGGGGCCCACAACAGCAGCAACAGGGTTCTCGACATGAGCCACAGAGGCCTATGTTTCCCGCCGCCCTCCCAGCACCACCACAGATGGCAGCATTACCACCCATTCTAGTGGTCCCAGTCCAGCAGGGATAGCTTCAGTATGGGAGAGTGTATCAACTCCAGCATGCCGCAGTCCCACAGGATCCGCCTGCTATTGAGGATATGTTCTCTATTCAGGGGACTATGGGGCGTATTTTATTTGATACGAGGGCCACACATTGTTTTATTGCCACGAGATTTGCACGCACTATTGGGTTATTAGACACTGCAAAGAGAACGATTACTTGTGTAGATTCACCGTTGAGTAGGGGTTCTGTGATTTCCCTTATTTGTAGAGGTGTGGGTATAGAAATCGAGAGATTTACTTTACCCGTTGATATGTTAGTATTACAGATGACTGAGTACGATGCGATTATTGGTATGGATTGGCTAGTCACATGCCGAGCCATGATTGATTGTTTCAGTAGGAGTATTATCTTTTCTATTCCCGGGCAGGAGATGTTTTTAGTGGCGATGCCTCGCCCTGAGGGAGGATCGTCCACTCATTTGTACTATATAGAGGAGGAGACCTCTAAGGAAGTGGCATTACCACTCGATTCAATTCCAGTTGTTAGGGAGTTTGCTGATGTATTTCAGGATATACCTGGACTACCTCCGAGTAGAGAGATAGATTTTGGATCGATTTGACATCGGGCACTCGGCCAATTGCCCGTGCACCTTACCGTATAGCTCCAGCAGAGATGAGAGAGCTAAGGGATCAGATAGAGGAGTTATTGGGTCAGGGGTTTATTCGAAGGAGTACTTCGCCGTGGGGTGCCCCTGTGTTATTCATAAAGAAGAGGGATGGATCGTTGAGAATATGTGTAGATTACCGGGAGTTGAATAAAGTCACGATACGGAATAAGTATCCGTTGCCCCGAATCGATGACTTATTCGACCAGCTGAGAGGAGCTTCCTTCTTCTCAAAGATTGATTTGCGATCGGGATACCATCAGTTGAGTATCTGGGAACAGGACGTCTCGAAGACTGCTTTCTTGATGAGATATGGTTCCTACGAGTTTCGGGTTATGCCTTTTGGCTTGACCAACGCTCCAGCCGTGTTTATGGACTTGATGAATAGGGTGTTCAGAGAGTTCCTAAACCAGTTCGTCATCGTCTTTATTAATGACATCCTGGTTTACTCCCAGACAGAAGAGGAGCACGCCGAGCATTTAAGGCAGGTTTTGCAGACGCTACGCCAGAATGAGCTTTATGCAAAGTATGAGAAGTGTGGGTTTTGGCTGAAGGAGGTTCATTTTTTGGGGCATATCATTTCAGACCGGGGGATATCTGTTGATCCGAGGAAGGTATCCACGGTGAGGGAGTGGGGACATCCCATGACACCGACTGAGATCCATAGTTTCTTAGCCCTAGCAGGATACTATAGGTGATTTATTCGGGGTTTCTCAAAGATAGCGGGTCCTTTGACACATCTGACTCGCAAAGGTGTGACATTCATCTGGAGCGATGCCTGTCAGTTGGCATTCGATGAGTTGAAGGACAAGTTGACCTCAGCACCTGTGTTAGCATTGCCCAGACCGGGAGTTGAGTATCTAGTCTACACCGATGCGTCCTTACAAGGACTTGGAGGTGTACTGCAGCAGGAGAGTCTGGCCATAGCTTATGCTTCCCGTAAGCTTAAGCCTCACGAGAAGAATTACCCCACCCATGACTTGGAGTTAGCGGTAGTTGTATTTGCCCTTCGAATTTGGAGACATTATCTCCTGGGGGGGGGGGGGAATTTCGATTGTTCACAGAGAACAAGTCTCCACAGTACCTCTTCACGCAGAAGGAGTTGAATATGCGTCAACGACGGTGGCTTGAGTTCATGAAGGATTATCAGTTCGATATCCAATATCACCCAGGGAAGGCTAACGTGGTAGCAGACGCGTTGAGCCGTAGGCCAGTAAATGAGGTGGCCGAGGTGTGGAAAGCTAAATGGAAGGAGTTGGGACACCAGGATGCAGTGGCCTGATCGTTCATATCTGTGATGACAGTTACACCGCAGATTGTTATGAGAGTGATAAAGGCCCAGGAAAATGACTCGTTCTATCAGGAGCAGATAGTTCGATTACTAGCAGAGGGAGCCGAGTCCTATACCGTTAGTTCAAACGGGGGATTATGCTTCAATGGGAGACTTGTTGTTCCGAAAGGGGAAGACTTGCGACACGAGGTAATGGCAGTGTCGCACGGCTCGCGGTTCGCGGTACACCCTGGTGGGGATAAGATGTATCAAGATATGAGACGAAAATACTGGTGGAGCGGGATGAAGAGAGATATCGCCGTGTTCATTTCTAAATGTGCCACTTGTCAGCTAGTAAAGGTGGACCATCAGAAACCGGCAGGACTTCTACAGCCATTAGAGGTTCCGACGTGGATATGGGAGAGCATATCTATGGACTTTATCACGGGGTTACCTATGTCACAGAGGGATCACGACTCCATATGGGTAATTGTGGATAGGTTGACCAAAGTTGCTCATTTTCTACCCGTAAGGACAGACTACACTACGGGACAGTATGCCCGGATTTTCATTACGGAAATAGTGAGACTTCACGGTGTGCCTCTAAATATCGTGTCTGACCGAGACAAGATATTTGTTTCACGATTTTGGGAGAGTTTCCAGGAGGCCATGGGTACAGAGTTGCGGCTGAGTACGGCATATCACCCACAGACTGATGGACAAACAGAGCGGACAAATTAGATGTTGGAGGACATGTTGTGTATGTGCATCCTAGAATTTGGAGGTGGTTGGGAGCAGTACCTTCCACTGGCAGAGTTTTCTTATAATAACTCCTACCAGTTCACCATTGGCATGGCTCCATTTGAGGCATTGTATGGTAGACCTTGTCGTTCCCCAGCATGTTGGTTAGAGGTGGGGGATAACAAACTCCTTGGGCCGAAAGTGATTCAGGACACTTCGGCAAGGATAGAGATGATACGGAGCCGCATTCGGGTAGCTCAGGATCGGCAGAAGAGCTATGCTGATGCCAAGAGGTTCTTCAGAGAATTCAAAGTGGGGGACCAGGTGTTACTCAGAGTATCTCATATGAAGGGGATTATGCATTTTGGGAAGAAGGGGAAACTGGCACCAAGGTATGTGGGGTCATTTCCTATAATCGAGCGTATTGGGCCAGTTGCGTATAAACTTGGGTTACCAAAGCACTTGCATAGAATTCATGATGTGTTCCATATTTCCTCGCTAAGAAAATATCTTAGGGATGATTTCGCCCATACCCACATTGCTTTAGAAGACATCTATCTTCAGCCCGATAGTTTTTACAAGGAGGGGCCGATTGCTATTTTGGACCAAAGCGAGCAGAAACTGAGGTCAAAGATAGTACTTTTAGTACGTGTTCAGTGGCGGCATCATAATGCCGAGGAGTCCACATGGGAGCGCGAGGATGAGATGCGCGAGCATTATCCAGAGTTATTTTTACCAGGTACTCTTTAGTTCCGAATTTCAGGATGAAATTCTGTTATTAGGGGGGAAGTATGTAATACCCCGTAATTTTATTGATATTTATTTAAGGGATTAATTGAATTAAATGAGAATTAATTGGGAATTAATCCGGATATAAATACTAGCGAGATGTGAGTTGGTATTTGATTATGATGTTAAAATTGAAAATTTCATGAGCATTGAAAATATTAAAATTATCGCGAGGCAGAAATACGACAATTTGGAAAATTTAGTTGGGACGCGCGTGCCAGTCGCGTCAGGAATGAAATTATTTGAATTAAAAAGTGAATTATATTTTTATCAACCGAATGGTCATTTTGAGTGCGCCAATGTGTCCGGAAGGGTCGAAATAGTCAGAAAACACTAGCCGGGGGTTTAGTTTGGGTCCCGGACCATTTTTAGGCCATACCGGCAATCCGAAAGGGTAGTTTGGTAATTTTAAAAATAGGGGAATTAAAACCCACGAATTTTAGAGGTTAATTTTATATTAGTAATGAACCCATTAAGTCCATTATCAGCATTTTATCAAGTATTGGGCTACGGGAGTTAAAGGGAGAGTCCTAAGAGGTTCTAAAAGAAACCCCTGGCCACCATCACTATCTTTGGGAGAAATCTGTAGAGAGAAAGAAGAGAATCAACCTTCATCCTTCAGCATCAAATCAGAACATCTAAGGCAAGTGGTTTAATTACATGAATTCAAGTGAATGTTGCCTCCATGCTTAGAATTGAATATATGTCTTGTATTGAAAGTTTGACGAAAACCCATGAAATTAGAGATAGAAATTGTAATCTTATATGAGAATCACATGTAGAATAGTCAGGGACAAATTTCATTTCCAAAATATATCTATTGATGATTTTAAAAACGGATTTATAAGAAGTAGTTGTAGACACTAAATTATGTGTTTATGTTTATAGGGTTTGGGATAAAATTTGGGCACTGTTTAGGAGGATTTGACCCCATAAATATGTTCAGAAACGACTTAAGAGGATTTAGAGAAGTTTAAGAACATTAAAATGCTATTGAGATGATCTTAGGATGAGTTTAGAGAAGAGAAAAATTGAGAAAAATGAATTGGAAAAATTTCTGGGCGCAAACTGCCATCTCGTTAGAAGACCTTGCCCAGGTTGTTCGAACGACCTCGTTCGAACGAGTTTCTAACGAGATGACAGTATCCCTTCTAACGAGTTGGTAGTTCGTTCAAATCCTTTCATTCGAACAACACTCGTTCGAACGACCTCGTTCGAACGAGACTTCTAACGAGTTGATAGAATGGCCTTTTAGGCCAGATTTGTATTTCAATTGTCCCGTAGACTTATTTAATGGAGTAATAACCTTCCCTTATTGACTAGTGGTTATATTTGAAAGATTGGAGTACGTTGAGGAGTAAAACTTAGAATCATGTAGTAAATCGAATGACCTTTATGGATTAGGAAACGAGTACCTAATTACGACGTGAGAAGAGTTGAAAACTTTAATGTATATAAATCGGGGACTTATAAATATATGACTTTTAAATGGTGATACAAGAACGAGAAGTATACCTCTACTAATATATTGAGATATCTAAGATGTGCGAATGCTTAGTATATGTAGTTATCTGTGTATAACATACCTACCGTACTTGTTATCATGGGAGGTCGGCGTTCGATTAGGGCCATCTAATCTTTGTGTGCCTATGGGGGGATTTAGATTGGTACCTCGAGGACATAGGTCAGAGAAGGACTTATTGAGAAGTTAATAAGTCTACTGATTATGGGAGCGTAGGTATTTGCGTGACCCATGTGATGTGAACTATGTTCGCCTCCATTGTTTGTGATTGTTGTTTATTGAAAACGATTCCTGAGAGATTCGGAATACGTGGTCCTTATGCACGTGATGTACCGGGATTGGATAGCAGAGTATGTGTGCACCGCAGCTTAGTCTCGGGGTGCTAGTATTGTATATTTATGATGAGAATAATATACTGTTAATTGAAATGAACTGTCCTGTATATATGTGAGTGTATTGTAAAGATAAGATGGAAGATCTCTAATAAGTAGTATTACTAATATGGGAAACCGAGAATAAATGTAAAGCTCTCCGTTTAAATGAAGATGCCGAAATTTAATCATGAATCGTATAGTAATATTAGATTTTTGTATTGGACTATTTAAATATGGAAATAACTAAAATGGGTACGGATACGTTAGGAGTGCACAGATAGTCGAGAGGTGAGTATTTCATGTGAGATCACGTCCTAACATGTACTTTGCATTCATTGTTTAATGTCATTAAAACACTTGCTATATTTTTAAACTGTTTTCACAATCGGGCTCTGACCCGTTTGCTTCCAAACCTATTTTTGGTAAAACCTTTTAGGTTCCCATCCACAAGGACACCATGCATAGGAGTTCCATTCCGGTGACGTACTGTAGCTGGTGGAAGTTACAGGACCTTGGCAGTAGACGCCTCCACTTCCAATCTTGACTCTATATTATCGGATTTTCTCATTTGTTGGGCATGTCGCCCCATTTCTTTTAGAGACATTTTATCTATTCAATTATTTCAGATTTTGGTTTGTAATTAATTTAGTGATGCAGACTTGGTATGTGTTTATTTCAGTACTCGAATTGTTGTGAGGAGTATTCCTCCAGATTCATTATTATGTTATGATTATTCTATTGTGACTATGTTGTGGTAGTTATGTTAGCTTTTCATAATCTACTTATTGCTTGTTAATCGGATTTAATTAAAATTGACAACTCACTTTTTAAATATTAGGTGGCTACTAATTGTTAAAACGTTTTCGACAGTGATGCTATGAACTGAGCCAACTTGACATTTTGAATTAATTTGAATAAAGGAGCATCTACTTGGTATTTAATTAGTCGGGGTGTCACAGGGCACCCACTAAAGCTCTCTGGATATACAAATCCCATTATAGTTTCACAGTGGAGGCGCAATATTGAGTGACACTTGTGACTGGTGGAGTGTATAGATGTGCAACGATAGATGCTTATGAGTTTCAGATTGACAGGGGATGCTTTGTATTAGTGGGAGTCTATTACCACTGTAGATAATAGGTTACAACTGACCTTAGTAGAGTTTTCGACAAAATTTAAGGGAAACCATTCATCAGAGAAGAAAAAGTTTAGTGCTTAGTTTGATAGGCTGAAATTGGATGATCGAATGGTTGCGGAGTATGAGGGATAGTTCACTCGCCTTTTGCACAAGAGATTGAAAGTTATGAAGAGAAAAATATGGACCATTTTATCCAAGGCTTGACATAGATAATTAAGATGGTAGTGATGGGCAACCCATCGTTCACTTTATACACACAGATAGTGGATACTCATTACTCCATTGTGATGACCATCAAGAGTTTCAACATGAGAGAGATAGAGGGAGAGATAGAGAGAGAGAGAGAGAGAGGAGAAAGGAGGAGCCAACCAAGGGAAAAAGACTGCAGATATCGGAGATGCATCCATAGGGAAGGGAGGCATCATTAGTATCGTGGAGGGCCATCAAAGGGGAGCTTCTCCCTAAGAGATGTGGTGGGGATGACCATTGCTGTCAAGGAGATCAGGGATAATATGGACATCAAGACCAATAGGGCCAGGGGAGGAAACCACAAGACATACCCCAAAGGCTAGGGTTAGGGACAGTAGAGCCATTATTTAAACCACCCTATAAAGGGTGCATGTTTCACTTATGGTGAAACTGGTTATTCATTTCGAATCTACCCAAGAGGCAATCAGATTGATTTGGGTCCTCATCATCAATAGAATCTATAGGCTCTTCCAAACCCACCCTAGTTTTCTACATTTCTACTCATACTGCAAAATCCATTATTGCCTCCTCCGAGGGTTCATACACACAATTGCATCATAGAATGTGTTCAATGTCTACCAACATGACCAACCATGACAACCCTATGCGATTGAACGTATACTTTATGTTACAACAGTTATGCTTGGGTACTTTTTAACACGAGAGCATCACATTCCTTTGATAGCTATGTTTTTTCTTCCTCATCGATTATATTAGATATAGAGATAAATGTGTTTATGCATGTGGATACCCTAGTAGGTAGGGGTTTCTCTTTACGTTAGGTTTGTAGATATGTGGAAGTTGAGATCGGTTAACTGTGTTTTTTTCCTACTTATTATTATTGGATATGTCTATGCACGATGTTATATTGGGCATGTATTGGTTAACAATGTATCACGCCCAGATTGGTTGTAGTGAGAAATCTATCACATTTTATATTCTCGGGTAGGAGATATTTCTTATCGCTATGCCTAGGATCGAGGGAGATTCTAGGACGCATTTATATTATATCGATGCGAGTACATCTGAAGAGGTCAATGTATTATTAGATTCAATTCCAATAGTTCAAGAGTTTATGGACGTATATGAGGAGGCTTCAGGATTACCTCCTACTAGAGAGATATATTTTTGTATTGATTTGGCTCATGCAGTCCCAGGTCCATAATAAGAGCACTATACCGTATGGATGAATTAGAGATGCAGGAGTTGTGGGATCAGATCCAAGATTTATTAATTCAATGGTTTTTACGGAGGATCACATCTCCATGGGGAGATCCCATGTTATTCATAAAGAAGAATGATGGTGTACTCTTGTTGTGTGCGGATTATTGGGAGTTGAACAAGGTCATGATATGGAACAATATACCTTACCTCATAAGATTATTTATTCGATCAGTTGAGGGATGCTTCATTATTTTCCAAAATTAACTTGCGCTCGGGTTACCACTAGTTGCGTATTTGGGAGGAGGACACTCTGAAGATGGTTTTTCTTATATTTTATGGATCGTATGAGTTTTGGTTAATGCCATTTGGGATGACCAGCGCATCGATAATTTTTATGGACTCGATGAATCTTTTATTTTATACATACTTAGATTAGTTATTCATTGTGTTCAATAATAATATACTAATATATTCACGATCTAAGGTTGATCATTCATGTCACTTGAGGATGGTTTTGCAGATGCTTAAAGAGAGAAAATTATAGGTCGGGTTCTTTAAGTGAAGATTTTGGTTTCGAGAGATATAGTTTTGGGGGCATGCCATATCTGAGGCTGGGATTTTAGTGGATCCTAGAAGGAATCTATTGTTATGGACTAGGGATAACCCAAGATGCCTACAAACGTTAGGGATTTTTTGGGTCTAGCCAGGTACAAAAAGAGGTTTATTTAGGGTTTTTCAAAGATTTACGGACAACTAGCTCACCTCACTTGAAAAGGAGTACCATTTGATGGAGTGCTGGCTGTCAACGAGCACTTGAGAGGTTCAAATAGTAGATCATGACCGTACTTGTAGTTTCTTTATCGTAAGGTGATGTAGAGTACATGGTTTATACTAATGCATCTATTCAAGATTTATCACTTCCACATTCTGATCACAAAATCTTCAATACCCATTAACACAAAGAGATAAATGAACATGAGACCAAGGATATGGATTGAGTTCATAAAGGATTACCATAATTTGATTAAGTACTAACGAGGGAAGGAAAATGTGGCAACGTATATATTGATATGGAGGTTCAATGTTACTTCAGTGGCATAATGGGTGGAGTATGAGGACAATATAATGAATATTTGGGTAGCATAATGGAGTACCATGCGTGATATGGACTTAACATATGCCTTCTTAGAAGTTGTTTCTGTTATTATGGGTGCTTCAACCACAAGGTTTGGATAATTTTTGTCAATATAAGAACAACATGCTCATAGTTAGTGGAGTTCTTTCATTTTCAATTGGATCAAATTAAGGGTTATGGTACCAGGGATCTAGCAGTGCAAAAGGAAGTTTTAGTCGAGGCACATAGTTCGCGATATATGGAGCATATCGAAGGGGATAAGATATACAATAATATGCATAGGTCATATTGGTGGCCAGGAAAGAAGAGGGAAGTTAGTGACTGCGTGTCTAAGTGTAACACCTGTCTATTAATGATAATGGATCACCAAAGACCCATGGGAGAAATGCAACCATTAAAAATTACTCAATGGAAGTGGGAGAGAATCTCCATGGACTTTATAGTGAAATTTTTGATATCGCAGAAGGGACACGATTCTATATGGTTCATTATCGATAAGCTGATGAAAATGGACCATTTCCTTCTAATTCAGACAAACTACACCACAGAGTAGTATGACATATTTTTAGTGGAAGAAATAGTTTAACTATATGGGGTACTATTAGATATCGTGTCTGACAAAAACAACAGTTTCATTTCCCCATTCTAGAACGGTTATAAGGACACAATGTAAGTAAAGTTGAATATGAGTATGACATATCATCCTTAGTTCGATGGTCAGCTTGAATGAGTGAATTAGGATCTGAAAAACTTGATTTAGGGTTCCATTTTGAATCTTAAGGAAAGTCAGGACACATTTACCATTGGTGGAGTTTGCATATAATAATAGTCATTAGAAGACTATTGATATGGACTTACGAGGCATTCTATGGGTGATTCCACTCATCAAGTTGTTGGTTGGAGTTTGGGGAGCACATGATGTTTGGACTAGTCATTATTCGGGACATCTCTGAACGGTGACACTCATCAAATCATAGTTGAAGGTAGCATGCAACCGATTAAAGAGATACGCTAATAAACGAAAGCGTAAACTAAAGTTTCATATGGGGGACTAGGTGTTACTGAGGGTCTCTCAGATGTAGGGTGTGTTCAGATTCATACGAAAGGGGAATTTATCTTCCCTATACATTAGTCCCTTTACGATACCGAATAGGGTGGGCCCAATGGCATTTTGTTTGGCTATACCCAATCATCTTCAGTGGGTACACGATGTCTAATGTATTCTTGGTTGGAGAGAAAATACTCTCTGATCAAAGGTCATTACATTAGTTCGAGTCCAGTGGTGACAATAAAGTGAGGTGGAGTCTACCATGGAGAGATAGAGAGAACAACATGCGAGTGAGGTATCCAAAATTATTCAAGTCAGGTAAATTTTAAATTTCGAGGACGAAATTGATGGTTTAAGGGGGAAGAGTGTAATAAGCCGTATTTTTATGCATTAAATAATTTACGAAAATATCTTATCTTGTTTACCTACCATGGCATATGATGTCACTGTATTTATATGTTTATATATGTTATATAAATTATATTAGAAATTGGATTTAATACTCGATAAAATATTAAATAAATATCATAATGTGAGTGTGTATTATGGGCGACTGTGGAATGGTCAGGAATTTGATATCCAAGGTTTCCTTGTTTGGATTATTTCCCCGGTTTAGGGACCTAATGATCGTGAAATAGTTTCCTATAATACCATGTCGCATTAAGTTAATAAATAATTAAATAATTTACTTTCGAATTTGTACTGACTAATTTAATAAAAAACCAAGTAAAATT
Source organism: Sambucus nigra (assembly GCA_949130495.1). Taxonomy (NCBI): domain Eukaryota; kingdom Viridiplantae; phylum Streptophyta; class Magnoliopsida; order Dipsacales; family Adoxaceae; genus Sambucus; species Sambucus nigra. The sequence continues at coordinate 242,546,131 of OX422222.1, forward strand.
ACCAATTGAGTTATATTTTGTTATGGGTTAGTTTTGAGACTTGTTTAAGGTCCATTTTACCTTAAAAGTATAGCTTTTACCCCCGTTGGGATAATATACGACCTGAACAATGTTTTAGAATTATTAGAGATGTTTTTTGGCTCATTTAGATGAAGCCCATGTAGGGGTTTAACCTACTTTCGTGGATTAAGCGTTTTAAGAAGTCATTGGGGTTTACATAATTAATACTTTACAATTGGAGATGATACGTAAGGTTAGAGAGAAGGAACTCCAAGAGGATCAGAGGAATTATGAGGCTTTTTGGGCAAAAATCTTCACAAATTTTATTAAGGCAAGTTTAATTAGAGTTGGATTTTCTTTTCTTTTGTGTTATCATATTCCTATTCATTTAAATCTAATTATAGTATAATTATAATATGATTTGTAGGTTAATTAGTTGAAATTGTAATTTGCTTAATTAAGATGAAAAAACTAGGTTAATTACCTAATCTGAATTTTCAGGATTTCTTTATGAATTCGAATTTGAATTGTTATAGAATGGTTAGTAATTGATGCTAATTGGTCATAGCAATGTAAAATTTAATCAAATTGGGTTTAATACATGAACCGAGGGTTCTTAACTTAGACTTGTAATCGATCGATCAACCCTTTTGGTTTGGCCTAAGGAGGGGTTGATTATTGATATGGATGAATTTTATGACTTAGCGATCGATTAGGGTAGTTTTTAGGTCAATTATATATATTTAAGTATAGGGATAATATGGTTTAGAGGATATGTATTTTGGTGTTAGAATTGGACTACTAACTTTGTGAGGATTAGTAGATTAAGTAATATGAAATAAGACTTAATAAACTTTGTATGGTTAGGTTTACTATTCTTGTATTTTAGGTGCAACATGCATGGTTTGAGTCCTCATGGTATTTCGTACTAGAGGGGATATCGTTATAGGGAGCATATGACACAGACCTCTCTATTACCCCAGTGATAGAGACAGGGTTTACCTCGGTCATTTTACCTTGGAAATTACATGCTAACGTACGTGTGTTATCCCGCAGTGATAAGACGGGGGGATCCTTTCATATGGATTGGGTATCGGGTCATATGATTGGTGTGAAGGCATAATTATTATCCTTAGTTGATGTTTAAGTGTTATAGATTTGAGATAATTTATAACTCTACCTAGAATGACGTGAAATATCCCCGAAGTCATTAGACTATGCCTTCGTTATTTGCGGGCTTGAGTATAACCCACTTATTTAAGTACATGATTGGGATCGTATTTGTATTGATAGTAGATTTTGTGACTCTCATTATTTATATGTTTATACACGTGATTTTTATTGTAGAGTTATTAAGGATCCATTAGTTATATTCAATCGAAGGGGTGAAGTTTAGGTTAGATGGAGAGAGAGAGAGAGAGAGAGAGAGAAAGAGAGAGAATGTGGGTTCGGGTTGTGTCCCGTTGTTTTTTCTTTTCTTTATTTCCTGCAAAATTTGATGTAACACAGAAGAATATATATATGCAATGCAATGTTTTTTTTATTATCGTATGTTCATGATGAATGAATTCATACACATGTGCTTTTTTACTTTGCTACTGAGACAGTAAAAAGAGATATTTTTGGGACTTTGAAGGAAAGTTTTAAAGGTGAGAAATTATACGAGGGATTTTTGAAATTCTGTTGAGAATATCAATTTATTTTAAATGCGTTTCTAATTTTGACAAAAGAGGAAACATGAAAATTTCCAAAAATGGGGGGTTACCTATCGGTAAGCCCCTTGTCCCGCTAATCTGTAATCAAGTCCAGTCCCCTCAATTCAAAGTTTTGATGGGCATCCCCTTCAGCCTTTTATACTTTGTGGAGCCGGATTCCCTCCGATTTCTGCAGGGGTTATGTCTTTTATGAGTGTTTGCAAGTATAAACAAGGGGTAAGGGTGGAGTATTTTCATCACACCTTCACACTTTTACGTTCCCACATTCTCACTTGCTTACTATTTCTTAATCTTATAAGATGGCTCTCCCTAATAGCATTGAGTTTTCTAACTACCTCGAAGCCCTGGAAGCAATGTGGTCTTATAATGTCGACTATGATGCTTTCAACATGCGTCGAGTCTCTTTGTGGCACAATCGGCCCATGGAGTGGAACATGCAGATGGCGGTGGTACAATTTTGGTACCCCGAAGACCATGTATTCCGCTTTGGGTTGGAAGAAGTCTGTCCAACTTATGAGGAATTTTCTACCATGTTGGGGATAAATCCCGGCTTTGCCTGAGTTTTCCCGTTCTCCTCGAGAGTAGTTGGCCGGGCTTCTTTGTATTTTGCGCTCGGCGGTCACATCACTGGTGGATGGAGGTATGATCTCTCTTCTGGCAGTGTTGCGGTCCGTGTATTTGTAGGAGGTTGGTGATGCTGGATATGCCAGAGCTGTCGTTCTAGGTTTGGTTTCAAAATTATTGCTGGTGATCAGGGAGTTGTTGGTGGACCCACAACTTGCAGCTGTTACTTCATGGAGTCATATCGTCGCAGTCCTACGGCGGTGATACTGGAGGAGACTTTAAACGACCTGGATGCTTGGCAAGAAAGTCGTTCTGACTTTCTAAGGGGTAGCCCTGTGATGCTGTTCATGTGGTTGTCTGAAAGATTTCGCCTGGTGACTCCTCCGAAATACCCTTTGTCGGCTGTACCTAATTTCTTCTCACGTCATTTCATCAGCGTTGGCTTAGATATTGAGAGCTGGGAGAACTGGTTTATGGAGCACGGGGCTCTAAATCTATACTGGTCAGGATTTGATGGGGACAACTGTTGTCTATTCTGGAGCTTGGAGAATATCCGTACGTTCGGCTGGTTGGTCTCAAACAGACCTCTTTTTATTTCTCTTGGCGGCTTCTGCGCCAATTTGGCTGGGAGCAGGTCGGGCCACCTCGGACACTAGATTTCTTTCCGGTAGAAGATTTGACTGAGCGCCTGCACATGTGGCTTAGCTCTTTGTGGGAGAGTCGGCGTCCGTCGACCCGTCCCTCTCAGTCTGTTGGGAGAGTTTGGCATTTCCCTAGGGATTATATGAAGTGGTTATGGAGGAGAGTAGTTAGCAAGATGTTGAAGTGGAGACTGGGCAAAGGTGGCTTGCCTTATCTGATACCATGGAGGGAAGTGTGGTAGTTTTTCCGAAGCTAGTGCGAGCTTATCAGTCCATGGAGCATCTGCAGCACTCTATTAAAGCAGGGGAAGCTTGGGGACCCCAGGATGTAGATGATGATGACGGAGCAGGCTCCTCTGGTAGCTTTGGATAGGACTCTTGGAGAGTTTATCTTGTAATGGGGAATAAACTTGGGAGTTTATTTGGCTTTGAAGGTAGGGGAGGGAATTATCCATTCCTTTTCTTATGTAATTGTACCGTAATTTCTTATTAGCGAAATAAACAATTTTTTGATCATCCAGCTGTGCCTTTTTGATGAGTTTTGTATTTTTTTGAATTATCTATACCGATCGCTAAGGCATACATAATCCTTTTGTTCAAGTATATGTTAGAATGAACTGTCGTTCTCGGAGATAAGAAAAGAATAGTTTTTTTGTGAAAAAGAAAGGGTTGTGCTCATGTAAAATGTGTGAGTTTCCTACATACCTCTGAAGTTTTGAATTTTTTTTAATTTTCTTGAAAAATGGTTTTTACAGAGGATCAGGCCCACGTAATTCTTGGTAGAGGGAAATGAAGATATTTTTTTAGAGTAAAAGGGAGATAAGAAGAGTCGTTGCGCACCGAGATTTCGGACTAGGGGTAAAATTTCTTGAGACGGTCCAGGTTGAATGGACGAGCCATCTCTTCTCCATCTAAGTCGGTGAGCATGGGGGCATCGTCGGATAAGATCTTCTTGACAATGTATGGTCCACTCCAATTGGGCTTGAATTTCCCTCTGGGGTCCCAGATGGGTTCTATTATTTCTTTGAGGGGTAAATCCCCCTCTCGGACACCGCGGCCTTTGACTCTCTTATTAAATAAATGCTCTATTCGGCGATCGTTCCCTTGTATGTGATGCAATGTCTTCAGTCTCCTTTCGTCCAAGAATGACAGTTCGTCGAGGCGGCTTTGATGCCAGTCCTCCTCACTGACCTAGCTTTCAAGCATGATGCGTAACGAGGGTATTTCCAGCTCTACGAGTAGGACTGCTGTAGACTAGAGAGTAAGGGGTAGATCCAGTAGAGCTTCGGATTGAGGTCCGATAGGTAGAAGATTTGTGTCTTTGGATCCCATACTCGTTGACCACTTATGTGACTTCTGCCTCGAAATGCAACCAGTTGTCTGATACTAGCTCATGTGGGACCCATATCGGCAGGTGATGTTTTTCTTGATGAATTTGGCTACTTTCTTGGCATTCATCACTGTGTATGACTCAGCTTAGAACTATTTGGTGAAGTAATCAATGGCAACCAGAATGAACTCATGCCCGTTGGAGGCCTTGGGTGTAACTTTCCCTATGATGTCGATACCCCAGGTGGAGAACATCCAGGGAGAAGTCATGTTGTATAATTCATGCGGAGGCAGATGCTGAAGGTTGGAGAAATGTTGGCATTTGAGGCATCTCCGGACATAGGCGGTGCAATCCTAGATTATGGTTTTCCAGAATTAGCCTTGTCGAATGATCTTTTTAGCAAGCATGTCACCGTTCATGTGGGGTCCGCATTCCCCGCTATGGATTTTCTGCATTACCTCTTCAATGTCAGCCCCTGCGATGCAGTGTAGATGGGTTCCATCAAAGTTTCTCTTGAATAGTGATTTATGACAGATGATGTACACTACACCAAAAATAGGAATCTGGCACGGTTTAAAACTATGCCAGATCAAATCTGGCACGATTTTGAACTGTGCCAGAATCAGGTTTTCCAAAATGGCCATTTTTTCTGGCACGGTTTAAAACTGTGCCAGATTTGACCAAACAGGAATACTTCTGGCACACTTTTAAACCATGCCAGAATTTTATACTTTTGGCACATTGAACTGTGCCAGATTGAGCACATTTTGATAAACTTTTGGCACAGTTCAAAATCGTGCCAAAATTTGATACACTTTTGGCACGATTTTAAACTGTGCCAAATTTTTGGATAAAAAAAAATAATTAATTGAAAACAAGAAAATTCACAAATTGCAAATCTTGAACGTTGTTGATAAATTAATGTACATACAAACTTCAAAATATTATAAGTCTTTAGTAGTTCACATACCAAAAAAAAATTGGGCAGAGTTTCCTCTGTTTTCTGGACATTCTAAAATCAGCTAATATAAAACCTGTGTAACATAAAGCCCGCACAGCCACAAAATATAACAATAAACTTACAAAAGCCCGCACGGCCATAAAAGTTAACAATAAAAATACAAAAGCTTGCACGACCATAACACAAAAAAATATAATCATGAATAAACCCCTTGTTGTAAACCATTGAGTTCTTCGTGTGTTCCACGTGAATAAATGCTAACGATAAAATGTTATCCTGCAAAAAAAATAGGATACAAAAAATATATGATATTAGTAACCAAGTAATTTATAAAAAAAAGATTACTCAATCTAAAAAATTACATATAGGAGTTGCAATTATTATTATATTCTAAAATTGAAAATCTTACGCAAGTTATGACTACCTGATCAGTTTTTACAAGTTACATTGGTCCCATGCGAGGTGTTCGTGCATCTTACGGGGCCGTTTGGCGGATGGTTTGGGTTTTCACCCTCAAATGGCTTGTTTTTAAACCTAATCTAGATATTTCTAAATTTTCTTCATATTCTCAAACCGGGAGGCCCGCGACTACGAGGTCAGTTCCTACAAGTTACATTAGTCCTGTGCGAGGTGTTCGTGCCTCTTACGGGGCCGTTTGGGGGTTGGTTTGGGTTTTCACCCTCAAACGGCTTGTTTTCAAGCCTAATCTACATATTTTGAAATTATTATCATTATCTCAAATTGGGAGGCCCGCGACTACGCAGTCAGTTCGTACAAGTTACATTGGTCCCGTGCGAGGTGTTCGTGCCTCTTACGGGGCCGTCTGGGGGCTGGTTTGGGTTTTGACCCTTCAACGACTTGTTTTCAAGCCTAATCTACATATTTTGAAATTAGCGTCATATTCTCAAACTGGGAGACCCGTGACTACGCGGTCAGTTCGCACAAGTTACATTGGTCCCGTGCAAGGTGTTCGTGCCTCTTACGGGGACATTTGGGGGCTGGTTTGGGTTTTCACCCTTTAAGGGCTTTTTTTAAAGCTTAATCGATATATTTCCAAATTATCTTCATATTCTCAAACTGGGAGACCCGCGACTACGCGGCCAATTAGTACAAGTTACATTGGTCCCGAGCGAGGTGTTCGTGCCTCTTACGGGGCTGTTCGGGGGCTAGTTTGGGTTTTTACCCTTTAAGGGCTTTTTTAATCTTAATCGATATATTTTCAAATTATCGTCATATTCTCAAACCGGGAGACCCGTGACTACGCGGTCAGTTCGTACAAGTTGAATTAGTCCCGCGAGAGGTGTTCATGCCTCTTACGGCGCCGTTTGGGGTCTAGTTTGGGTCTTCACCCTTTTAATATATTTTAAGCTTAATCTAGATGCTTTCAAATTATCGTCATATTTTCAAAGCGGGAGACCCGTGACTACGCGGTCAATTCTTACAAGTTACATTGGTCCCGTCCGAGGTGCGAGGTCCTCTTACGTGGTCGTTTGGTGATTGTTTTGGGTTTTTGCAATTTAAATGCATGTTTGTAAGACTAAGTCTAGTGATTTGGAAATTATCAAGTTCCTACGAGTCACATTGGTTACTATTTTTGGAAATTGATTTGTTTTCTTTATCATCGCATTAACCAAATGTTCAACTTACATGTGCATATTCAACCCAACTATAAACTACCTAAGTCATTCAATTAGATCTACATAAATACTAACGATCTTTACAAATTCATCAAATAATACCTTAAGTGTGGCCACTTCCAAAGGTGCTTGCAAAGAAAACTTCCATCTTTTACTTCCTGTTATGATAACATATACACATAGAAAAATGAACATTAAACGTTTAAAAATTAACATTGTAGAATCGACATTCTATTTAACCTTGAAAATGAAATCGAACAAAAAACATGAACATAAACAAAATAATAATAGATCTAAGGGATAACAAAAAGGAATTGGAGATGAGACTGACTGAGATTGTATAGGAAACGGAGTCGAAATTGATTAACGACCCATCTTTGGCACAGGACAACGATGGGTTCGGGGATAAGAGAGAGTCTTGATGAAGCTTCAAAGTTTGGGATAAAAATTAAAGGGTTTGAGTGCATTTTCTCCCATATATATATTGCTTCAATGGCAATGCATGCTACCATTTCAGTGGATACAAGTTCTTTAACCAAGCAGTAGAAACACTCGAAATCACCATAAACATACAAGTTCTACCATTTCGTTATATGCACATGTGTGAATTATTATTCCAATAATCCCATCAATAATAGATACGTTATGAAAATAATGACATTAAACTAGTTTCAAAAAAGATAGGTTTTAACTTAATTGACTTAATTAAACACGCTAAGAGATTTGGCGTCATACACGACATAATATATAATCATCAGACATGTTGATGAATTAAGAGAGTTGAAAACTTACATCCACAACATCTTGCACTTGCTCAGTTCCTATCCCTAGCACCATTGACCTGATATAAACTTGATCAATGTGCTTGATGATGCTTTCGTCTATTAATTTCTTCCCGTCCTTATCAGTCACATGAAAAACTATACATTAAACATTCATAGGCCCTAAGTCAATACGATTTGCAAGACAACACATATATAATACTAACGTGCGCATAAAGGAGCGTAGGTTACCATCCATGAACCATCTTCACTACGGCTGCTGCCACCTCATCTTCACTACTGCTGCTGCCACCTCATCATCACGATGTTCTAAATATTAGTCTCAAACAATGTATGCTCGAATTAGTAGAAGCATAACAATACTCCAAAGTGTTCCACCACTTACCATTCACATCAGCTACTACAGAATCCAAAACCAGTTAGTCCAAAACATGATAAAAATCAGGAGACCAAAGATAATGAACTGCATTCATGATTAGCACATTGTGTATGCTAATTAGGCATGACATAAAAAACTACATTCAGGACCTCACTCCTCATAAGATTAATGGACCAAAATTAACAGTCCAGAATTACAACAGCACATGGCAACAACTGCGCAGCCCCCTGGGCACAGTTCAGTAGCAGCCAGCGAGGGCACACGGGGGTTGCCATGAGGGAACTAGTTTTAGTTATAAAATTAAATTCAAGAGTCAAGTATGTAAGATATTGGATTGATGAACGAACACACCAAATAACAAATGAAATACATCGATTGGAAGCTTGTTGAATCAATACAACAAATAAAAAATCAAATACAATTCATAATTAAAATAATCAACCTTATCCAAAAACTGTTCAGTAATTTATTATGGGGCCCCTCAAAGGACTATGGTTCAAAACATCATTGGATGAATTGGTCTCAAACTAAAAGGAGAATTCATGGAATTGTAAGAAATAACCATAAATGGAGTCGTTTATGGAATTATAAGATTCTTCTAACCCCCTGACTAACCAGTGCAACATCATAGGGTAATACTCCCTGACAAAATGCAACATTGCCAACATTCTAAATAGGCTGATTTATATGAACATGAAACAAAAATCTTAAAAAGAAGAAAAAGAAACTTGAAAGGATGAGTTGCATTGAAGACTCTAAACAATTTATCTAGAGTTGCATTGAAGACTAGAAACAATTTATCTAACCTCAAGCATCAATGATATATGCTAAATGTAGTAAACTTGAAAGGATGAGTTTGTGGGATAAAATATCTATTAACTCTAATCAAGCTACTGGAGTTCCTCTATTGGTGATAGGAGATTCTAACACAGTAGTAGATAGTTTAGATATATAACTTATAAAGCTTCTACTTAATAAAATGATCATGTGCAATCAGTTATATATTTGAATTTTTGAATTGGAAATATCCAAATAACACCACCTAGAGACTAAGTCTACTCTCAAACATACAGGACCTAAAAGCACGATTAATTACAACACCAGTTTTAATTCTCCCAGAACAAGAAAGGTTTATATGGTTTACTATGATCCATCACGAGTAGGATTTGGTTCATTATAATGCAAGGTGGTAAAGTGGTCACATATAAGTCTTAGAAGTTGAAGAATTATGAGAGTAACTACCCTACTTGTGATTTATATCTTTCACCAATTATATTCACATCGTGATCTAGCAGTACTACCTATATGGGGATTATTTTGAGGTGTTATTAGATCACAAAATTCTTTGCTACATTTTCACCCAACGATATATTAACCTAAGTCAATGTCTATGGAATGAACTCATGAAAGATAGCGACTCCGGTCTTCATTATCACTTAGGGAAGGCTAATGTAATGGTTAACGCACTCATTAGGAAATCAGAGCTTTTATTGGCAACTATAGACTGCCACAGTCATAAAATGTTCAAGGACCTCTAAAGTTTTGAATTGAAAGTGATTAGGAGAAGATAACAAGATTATATTTAGAATATGGTAACGAGGGAAATTCAACTAAAAAAAAGTTTCAGACACACAATTGTATGATGACGAACTCTTGCACTTTCGAGTATGACTCCAAGTCGGGGAACTATTTGATGATCTTACCCTAGATAAAAATAATGGAGTATGTTTAAGGGAGGATTGATAGTTCCTACCATCATAAAGATTTGGGAGTAGATTATGGAAGAGGTACACTAATCAAGGTTCAACATCCACCTAGGAGGCACCAAGATGTATCTAGATTCGTTTCGATACTATTGATGGTCAAGAATGAAGAGAGATTTCTACTTATTCATCGCCAAATGTCTTACTTGTCAGCAACGTATGGAAGGTCATCAAAAGCCATATGGGCATGTTATCATGATGCAGGTAGCGAATACCATAGACATTGTCACAAATCTACCTTGTTCGTAAGTAGGACCTGACGCAATATGCATTATCATGGACCATCTCACAAAGCCTACACGATTCTTATCAATTAAAATTTCAGATATAACTAACTCGACTAGCCATATCATACACTATAAAGATAATTCAGTTGCACGAAAAGCTGTTACCAATCGTTTTGGATAGAGATCCCAGGTTCATGTTGAAGTTTTGGGATAGAATACAACACGAATTTTGTATTGAACTCAATATCAACACTGCTTATTATCCCTAAAAGGAACGATAGTCACAACAAACCATTCAAATCCTCGAGGACATGTTATGATAATACGTGTTGGACTTTCTAAGAAATTGGACTAAGAACCCACTAGAAGAAAAATGGCTATTAATCATGTTTTTAATATAGTCTTCTCCGGGTACAACTTAATATTCAACCCTCCCTTTTTTCCTTAGATCTTCTTAAAAATGCATAACTTCTTAGACCATAAATATTTATATGTATATTTCCCTCCTGGAATAAAATGGCTCTACATAGGATTGATGATAAGCCTTTGTCAAGACTTTATACACCACATTACATAAGGAAATAGGTCTGAACTGATTCGTATTTTCTAGGCACTCTATTTTACATATCAACATAACTATATTATGAAATATGGTTGCCTTTTCGGATGGGATAGAGAGCTTTGCGCTCTAGAGTATCATTTGTCTCTTTTCATGGCTTCCCCATTTCTTCCTATCCCCTCTCATGTGCATTTCCTACCCCTCCAAATAGTTAAAACCTTCTGTATCCTAGTCATTATCCACCCACGAACAACAAAGAACTATACTTCTATCTCTGTGGTAAATAATATATCATCAAATAAAGTTCACTTCCACGGGGTTTCCCGCAATATCACAGTCGATAGGTAATCACTCGTCCCAAACTCCTAACCTTCTTTCCTCCTAAACATCAATGGTCAAACTTAGAATGTGTCAAAGTCTTGAATTTGTCCCCTTGAAAAATATCATTTGAGTCTAAAGATTTTATCAAAAATGATTGGGAATCTCTAAGTGTATCCGATTCAGAAAGGGAATGCAAGTCCACCACCACCCAAGGCTTACAGGAGTTCTCTGAAAAATTAACAGCTTAGTGGACCACCTTTGGAGATTGAATTCAGATTTCCCTCTTATTTTATTGATGGCCCTCTCAGATGCTCAAGGTCCCTGTCAATTTAAATTTCAAAATATGTAGGTCCAACACCACACTTTTTCTACCTTTGTGGGGGAGACTTGGAACATTACAATATGTGGTACGCCCATGCATGTTTTTTCCCAAAATCTCAAAGTTGTTAAGGATGCTCTCAGGAAGTGGAATATTGAAATATTCAAGAATGTTTTTTAGTCAGTTAGTCAAACAGAAGATAGAATCCTTCAAGCCACAAATAAATGAACATATTGTGTTATATTTATCAGGGATAATTGAGCAACAATATCTTTTCAAACAAACATGTTGTTTGGATCCAAGAAACATGTTGTTTAAATAGGAAATCACACACCGTGTATGTTTAAATTCTTAGTTTATTAAATAAATATAGAAGAAACATTAACAAATAAGACTAAACACATTAAAAATATACAAAAATGAATCGAGAAGAGTGATTAACTAAAAATCTCACATGCCAATTAGGAAATTGGCATGTTTGAAGAAAGCACGCGCAAGTATACTACAAATACATGGTTGGTTTAAACCAAATTTATAACTTTTATGAGAATAAAGCTTCTCAAAATGGCTTGCTTTCCAAACAAAACTGCAATAAATATCATCTATAATTCTGGCGCAGCATGCCAGTTGAGGAGAGGTGTATCAGCAACTTTAATCAGGTGGGATGGATCCAATGATGTAGTGTCTGAAAGAACTATGCAGAGTGTCAACCCCAGTGTTTGTAAGTTTAATGAGTCCTCGGAGTCACTTTCTTTGATATTTTTTATGAGTGGTTGTACACGTTGTTGGGAACTTTCGGCCCATGAGTAGCTATCTTGGAAAAAGATATTTATTCCGGGTTTTATCTTCTTGATGCATGGTCATACCATAGTTTCGAAAAGTCACAAAAGGGGAAGTCTTCACCCTCTTTGATGAATCGTCCATTCAAGGAGTCACCTGGGATGGTTTGGATGTAGTCTAATCATATCTTTGGTCGAGACTGGAGGATCATTTTGAGCTCTTATTCTGATGGTTTATACCCTAAACCACAAGAAGGGAAAGCTTTCTTCAATTAAATGGGCTCAAGTATCCCTTGTTGTCTTTGTCTTAGCCCCAGTCTGAGCATGAAGTGCATGTTTCTTAACATCTGAATCACGTTGACGTTGCCATGAGGGTCATATTTTGGACAAAACCTTTCTTTGAAATCGTCCCTTGCCGAGAGTAGGAGGGGATCAACTCGAAATCCTGATAAGAGCATATCATTTGTCCCGTGCTATATCTCAAGGATTGGACTCTGGTACTTTCACCCTCGGTATTATCGTCATCACCCAAAATGGTAATGACTCGTCCGTCAGTGAAGAACTTTAATTTCTGAGGGAGTGAGGAAGACACACCCTTGATACTGTGGAGCCAAGGTCGTCCGAGCAACAGGTTAAAACAAGCTGGGATGTCAATAACGTGGAATTCAATTACAAGGTTTATAGGGATGACCCCTATTACAAGTTTTATTGATCCCATCACCTCCCAACGGGTATTATCATAGGCACGTACAGCAGCGGAAGTTGGAGCGAGGTCACTTTCTTTCAGTCCTAAGCATTTGAAGGTTCTTAATGGGAAGACATTCAAGGCAGACCCATTATCGATAAGAGAGAGTGGTATGATCTTCCCCATAACTTCGACGGAGATGTTGAGCGCATGATTGTGGTTTGGCCCAATTCTGGGGATTTCTTCTTTTGAGAACGATAGCATTGGGGTAGAGGTCAAGGATCCGACCAAATTTACCGCTTCTTCTGGTGTAATAGAGGGTGGAACTATGGGTCCAGTGAGCAACTTGATGTGTGTAGTTGAGAAGACATGAAAAGCCCCCATAGAGTGATGTTAGCTTGAGTTTTATTCAGTTGATCGAGGATCTTGCTCTCCTCGAAGGTCATATCCCGCATAGTAAGGTTTTCAACGCCCTTCCCTTTGTCATTGGCTGGTAATGAGCTTGGGATCTGGTAATGCCTTCCTGATCTAGTCATGTGATTTACTGAAGGAGGGAAGAACATGAACCTTATTTCTTCGTCGATCTCGAGTTGTTCTGCCATCTTATTTATTTTTCCATAGAGTTCTTCAAATGATAGCATCCCACATATGTCGGCTACCGGGCCAGTTTTCTTAAAAGCCTGTTCTTTATTTGAATCTCTGAATTCTTCCCCCCATCCGGTGGTAATAATTCTATCTTTTCATGTAAAGTCGATGCATTCCATAACTTCAATGGCTTGTTCATACAGGTCTTCCCATTCTGTGGGGATATGTGAGGGTGAAGGGACCAGGTGCCCTTGTAGGTTCAGAGTATCAAGTAACTTGGTCATACTGCAAATATTATTAGTTTACCTAAATAATTCTACCATAATCTGGATGACATCATCTAGGCTGACATCATCGGTCGGTAATACCCAATTGTCTGACTTTCGGGCCCATTTTCGTACTTACAAGAATAGAGTGCTGAACCTCTGGTAATCAATGATCATCTGTGAAGGCAATTTCAGCCCGAACTCTAGGAGTTGGTTTAACACTTCTGATAATTCCATACCTCCATTTTCAGAACGGGTACAGACAGCGATGCATGCTCTGGTAAGGAGTGAAAGTGCCTGATTAGCGAAACTAGTGAGTGTAAAAGGAAATATAGGCAGGTTTTGAGAGGTTTAAGAGAGTGTATGGATGTGATTTGAGTTGAGGGATCAAATTCTGGGTTTTCTTCGAAGAAGATGGCATTGGCATAATTTGGGAGTGGGTTGTGAGTAGTGTTTAGCTTAGGATTAGCTGGTGGGGAATGGTACCCTGGTCAATTAGACCTTGGATTATGTTTCGGAGGTGAAAGCATTGGCCGGTGGTGTGACTAGTGGTTTGGTGAAAGGCATAATGGGCCTTAAAGTTTCTTGGGAGTGGATTTGGAAATAAACGAGGATCCAAGGGTTTGATAAGGTTTCGGCTTAGCAAGGCTTGATAAACCTTGGAGAGGGGAGCATAGAGCTCGGTGTATTCCTTTCAAACTGGGGCAGGGCGGATTTCTGGTGCCCATGAAGTGGTTGGTTGAGAGATGTTATTGATGGTTGAGACTGCAGTACTGGCAGGTTTGTCACATTTTCTGGGGGTGAACTGTCCGGACACCTTCTTTGGATAAACCTCTGTTTTAGCAAGAACTTCCTTGATTTTTACTCCTTCTTCTCTTAGAGCTCGAAAGTGGGGATAGTATTTCCCTTCCATGGTTTCTTGGACATGGGGCAAGAAGTTCTTCTTCATTATGATGACATGTTCTTCCTCGGAAGGCCGATTGGTCATGGTAGCTGCTTTTTCCCTCCATCGGGCTATGAAGTTACTAACTGATTTCCCAGAATTCTGTTTGACTAGCTCTAAATCATGGCGGGTGACCTCAAGCTCTTCGCTGTACTTGTACTGCGACATGAATTCACGGGCTACATCTTCCCAGCTACGAATTTTAGACTCCTCGAGAGACAAAAATCATCGGAGGGCGCTATCCTTCAAAGTTTGCTAAAATAATTGGGCCATCACTTCTTCAGAAGACCCTAGGAGAGTCATGGAATAGTGATAACTGCAAAGATGAACAATCGGTGGTCCATTTCCTCTGAATTTCTCAATATTTGGCATCTTGAACTTCTTGGGTAACCTTACCTTAGGATAAGGAGACACGTCGGTGTAGTCCATGTAATTTATGGAGATTCGAACTTGGTCGAACTTCTGAGTTAGCATATTGAGATCTTCTTTAACCTTGTTTAATTCTTCCTCTTTCTGATCAACTATCACAGGCAAGTTAGCCCCAGGCTGGGCAAGGTTTGGCATAGGAAGTTGGGCAGGCGAAGGCCCATTAACAGGAGGGACACGAGGAGCGTGTTGATATTCTTTGGGAACCCAAATAGGCTCGGGTGGTCCCATAGAGTGAGGAAATAGGGCCTCGAGCTCTTGAGGAATAGGAACCTGGTTTCGTTGCATCTCTCGGACCTCAGTCTGGAGGTTGTCAATCTTGGACACGAGCTGAGCTAAAACTGTCGTCAGATCTGGTTGCACAACTGGTGCTTAATCTATGTTCTCCATGGAAAGCGAATGGATATCGGACTCAGAGGAGGTAGCTAGGGAACGGACGGAACTCCAGGGTGACTTGACAAAAGATCGAAGCCAATAAGGAGCTAGGCCAAGGGCGTGCGATCGACTTTAGAAGGCGTAAAATGGGATTTATTTTTGAGAAAAGGAGTGAGAATATTTTTGACACATTTTTTTTAGATTGAAAGATAAAATATTTTTGGATTTTTGATAAAGAAGGGAGAAATGTCTTTGGATTTTTTATAAAGAAGGGAGAAATGTTTTTTTTTAATTTTTTTTGGGGAGACGATCTCAGCATGATTATTATGATTATTATGTTCTCACTTGTATTAAATTCTCCTAAATGCAAAATGAAATGCCGGACGGGACCCGAGCCTAGAAAAGTTGGGTTTGTAGCATATGCAAAGCTATGGATGGACTTATAACCAGGCTCACGGGCAGGGTCCCGTTTTAAAAATGCCCAAAAATTTGGGCGACGGTCCAACCCGGAATCTCGACAGAGTTTCGAGTTGAAAATTGGAATCTAATATGTGTGTCCTAGGCATGACACCTATATGTGGGTATGCAGTTGGTTGGGTGAATCGGAAAGGGTTCCCCCCTTTGACGTGACTCCCACGATATACGTATTGCTCTTACGAGCAATCGGTACGTGTGAAAAAGCCACTTGATATACCTGAGTGTACGTGAATTGCCTCACCACATATCTCGTGGGGACGGTACGTGTGAGAGCAAATTTGATATACTTAGCATACGTGAACGAGTTCCCTACGATATACCTCCCGTCATGACTTCGGTCAAGCGATACGATATGGGGGAACCATTCGATATACGTCGAAGGTACTTGGCCAATGGAAGGTGAGAGTCATATCTCTTAGGCTAATTGTGCCCTGCCAGACCAGCGCCCATCATGAAGTGACCCTCCAGTTACTGGACAAAATTTGATCAATAACAATGCTCTTCGGCGATATCGTGTGAACCATGCATGATTCTCTTACTAGTATCTTATGATGAGAGTGTCTTTCTTGATCATGCCCACAGAGGAGAAAAGTATGAGTACCAATGGTATACCAAGTATGGGTGATGCGTGCAACATGAGGATATATGTGATCCTAGGTGCACGTGGTGTGAAGTGTACATGGAGAATTTTCTACAAGTGTATGAATAGAAGCATAAGTATGGGATATACATGAAAAAGGGGAACATGCAAAATGGGGGAAAATATAAACAAACATAACATCCATGTAAATAGAGTCTAGCCCTCATGAAAATGTCCCCAGAAGAGTCGCCACTGTGGCCATCCCCCGAATATATCCCCCCTCGCAGCGCGGCGGGAGAGGATCCCTCTAGGTTTCGCGTGCCCCTCTCGGGAGCGCTTCGACCGACATCGGTGATTGAGGTGAAAAATGTAAAGAGATAGAGTCGCCAGTCTATTTTACTCAAAACAGACAAAAGAAAAGGGAGTCATCCCGAAGGACATCATCCAAAGACATACTGATACATACGATACCAAAATGATTCGAAAAGGGTCCGGAGGCTAAGTTAGGAAATGGGATGGTATTAGGCACCCATTCCGCCCTTACGGTCTCTCATGGGTTGTTGCTGTTTTCCTTTATTTTCCCCGTGATATGTGTGCATGTGTATATCTAGTGGAAATAGGAATCATCGACTTGTATCATGGAAGAGATAAAGCGAGTCATCTAAAGGAATGTTCCTAAAAGTAATATTAGAAAATAGGATTTATGCGATTATCCTAGCATCGATCATTATAGGGGAATGATAACGCATGTTGAATAATACGCCATTGAGAGCAAATATATATGTAATTACATTGAATTTGATAGAATTAAGTCTAAAGAATATAGAAAAATGGGAAAATAGTATAAAAGGGACTCGAGTCTCGGGTTTTACCCCAAGACGCCTACGTAGCCTATAGAGGCATCAAAGTCCCGTAGTTCGTATGCAAAACGAGGGGTGGGATTTATCCCATAAATCCAACCGGGGACTTCTCTTGTGTGTGTGTGTGTAAAAAAATGTTATAGTTGTGAGAAAAGTGTGAGAATTCCCATTTGGAATTTATGAGCAAATTCTCTTTTTCTTATTTTTTGGGTTTTTATTTATATGAAAATAAGAGATATGCAATAATAATAATAAATAAAAAGTATATTAGGATATGTGAGATGAGAGAAAAAAAGTGCTAAGTAATGAAACAAGTTAATGCAAATTTATGAGGATTTTAGGAGAGAATTGAGAAAATTGAACCTTCTTGAAGATCTTAAGCTTAATCTTGAATATTGGAGAGCAGCCCTTGCACTTGGATGATGATGGAGGGTAGTAATTCACAAAGTTTGATGAAAAGATGATGAAAAGTGAAGGTTGGAAAGGGATTTGGATGTGGAAATCACACTGACTTCGAGAGAGGTTTTCTGGATTCACTGAGAGTGATGTATTTCAGATATGGGATCCTTTTACAATGAGGTCAAGCCTACCTTTTTATAGGCCCATGACATTTCTGATCAGTATAACCCTAGTCCTTCCAATCGGCAGGTGCATTTAGGCACACTGCCGATAGGCAGGGTCTGGGACCTGCCGTTTGGCAATCTCTTTCAGGCTCCTTCAGAAAATCATCCTCTGAACACAAACCGTTGATTTGAATTATGCATGGGGTGAACCGTTGGAAAGGTAATTTAAAGACCTTCGAAATCCCTGTGGACTGCTCCCAGGTTTCGGAGTTGACTTTGGGTCAAATGTGGCTCGGAAGCGCTCATCGGTCCTTTGGACGAGGAAACTTCGAACGCAAATGGATCGTTCGTCCGTATGGTAAGTCAGAATCATGCACGGGGTGGATCGATAGAAATTTTAGGAGATTTACTTTGACATTCCAAAGAGTTTGACCCAGTTTGGGGAGTTAACTTTGGTCAACTGGGGCCTGGAAGCACTCGGTGACCTCTCAGAGTAAGACATAGCGTTCGTCTGTATCGTAAGTCAGAATCGCGCATGGGGCAAACCGTTGGAAAGGAGTTTTAGTGCCCTTTGAAGATTCATTCAGTCTCGGTCGAGATGAAGAGTTGACTTTGGTCAAATGGAGCTCGAAAGCACCCGGTGGCCTCGTGATCGAGTTTCGGGGGAAAACGGGTCGTTCGTCTGCATGGTAAGTCAGAATTGTGTACGGGATGGACCGTTGGAAAGGGAATTCAGTGACCTTCAAAGATTCATTCAGTCTCGGTTGAGCTGAAGAGTTTGAATTTTTGGTCAAATAGAGCCTGGGAGTGTCCGATGATCTCTATGTCAGTACCCGGTGTATGACTTGGGTTTGCAATTATGAAAGGAGGTTCTAGGGACCTAAGTAGAGGTTACGAGGGTATTAGAATGGGGTGTCTACAGCTAGGGTACACTTGTGGTCTTGGAGATATCTAGGGAGGGTTCAGGTTAAGTTACTGGAATAAAGGGTGGGGCTAATAATTACTTATGAACTTGATAATAAAATGGAGAATTAATGCATATGACAAAGAAGGGGTATTGAAATGGATTTGTGTAGCCAATATGTGCAGGGATAATAATGAGGGGTGAAGTGGGTATAGCAATGTGGGTGTGTGTTGACGTCACCAACATGTGCAAGGCTAACAAAATTGGGCGAACTGGCTATAGTAATGTGTCGTGCGTGGAACCTCACCAATATGTGCACGACTAAAAAAATTTGGTGAGGTGGCTATAGTGAGGGGATTGTGTGTGGTGTAGAATTATATATTTAAGTTTATTTCTTATCATTTTGGAGTGCATCTATGGTTGTGTTATCATCATTAATATATGTACAAATTAATTTGTCCATAAACAGGCTAGAACTTAGAGAACTACTCTCTTACATTTGGCGACTCCGCTAAGGAGGTATTCTCCTGGAAATGACCAATGAAAACATTAATCATATTCTCAAGTTTGGTGACATTCAATTCTAGGATGAACATAACCCCATTTATTCTCCTTTGGTTCTTCCAGTTGAGGTTGAACAAGTTACTACTGTCAGAGGAACCATCCTAGCTGGATAGTGCTCTATGATTTATGTGATGCGTCCTCTTCAAATTACCCTGATGATGGCAAAGTTTATGGAATTTATAAAAAATCAGTATGTAATGGACATGTTTGGATCAATGATAGGTCCAATATCTTTTGCCACCCTTGTGGCACCACCAGTTGTTCCTTTAGGTGGAGCCCTCGTTGTAATAATAAGGCTTGTTGGTCTCTCGGTGACCAACCTGCTTCAGTTACAATGCCACATGTTGAAGCACATGCAAATGTCATTGTTCCACCTGCGGTTACTCTTCTATTATCCAAGGCAATGGAAATAATTATTTCACATTCTTTAACCATTAAGGAGGTTAAAAGGAACTAATGAAAATGATGTCATCATCTGTACAAAATACTAGGGACGTTGCCTCTATTTATGATGACTTTCGTACTCCTTATCCAGAAGAGTACAATGATGAACCTTACCCAGAGAAAAATATGCCCCTAATTTTTTAGGAGTTCAACGGAAAGGGGGGGACTCAAAGGATCACATTAAATGATTTGTTGAGAAATTAGGTGCTAAGTGCAATAATAAAAATCTTTGTTTGAGGGAGTTCTCTAAATCCCACATTGATAAATCTTACACTTAGCACTCTCACTTGGTCCCAAAAAGAGTGGCAAAATGGGAGGAGATGCGTGTTTATATTGTTCAAAATTATTTCTGGCTAAAAATGAATTTATGTTAACCCAACTTGTTCGAAATAAGCGAAGGCAGGATGAAGAGGTGGTGGCATACATTAGAATATTTTGAGAAAGGTCTCTTGATATAAGGGAAGATGCAACGAGGTCCAAGATTCTTCAAATCTAATGAGG
This sequence comes from Sambucus nigra, assembly GCA_949130495.1. Taxonomy (NCBI): domain Eukaryota; kingdom Viridiplantae; phylum Streptophyta; class Magnoliopsida; order Dipsacales; family Adoxaceae; genus Sambucus; species Sambucus nigra. The sequence goes on from OX422222.1 coordinate 242,566,281, forward strand.
GCATATATGCATCCTTCACGAAAGCATCTAGAAAAATCACGTCGGTGGTCCATCCAAACCCTATCGTGATAATTTTTTTGTTTAAGAAACCGATGACTAAAGTTGGAAGAGGAGACCAAGCTCCTGAAGTTAATTAAACATCTAGGACCAAAGTATCTCAAGGTGGTGGGGAGATAAAAAGGAATGGCGACAAGAGGAAATTCGATTGGGAGGATCCACCTGCCTTACTTTGCACCATCAAAGAATCAGTGAATTGTTACAACACAATAGTGGAAGGAGGTTTGGTTTATTCTCCTAATAATTCACCAAAATAATCCCCGGGAGAAGACGTTCAAGCTGACCAAAACTATTGCCAAGTATATTGGAGATTTTAGCATCCAACGAAAGCATGATTCACTTTCCGACACATCATTAACAAGCATTTGTTGGCTGGGACATCGTAGATTCCTTAAAAAATGTCAATAATAACCTGTTACTAGAACATGGGGAAAATATGGTGGTTTTTTATGAAGAAGCTGAGGGTGGAACGATAATAGGGGGCTTAGAGGAAGAAAAGTTCCAACTAGATTATGATAGTTTTTTGGTTGGAATGGCCAACATGGTCATTCCCTACGATGACCCATTCATCAAAGATAGTAAGCATGTTTATCAAACGGACAATCATGAGGTTGATCCTAGCTTGGAGTATTAAGTTGTTTTGAGATCACCAAAATTTGCATGGTTCTTTTATTAGGTTAGGATAACTCAAGAGAGCAAAGCGGATATCACACAAGAGATTATGTTAGTACCAAAGTTTATGCTTGAGATCACTTTTCTAAATGTTGATAGACCAGTTAGGTTCCCCCATAATAGACCTTTGTATGTAACGACGAACATCAATGGGGACAATTTTTCTAAGTCCTTAATGGATGGAGGTTCCTCTATCAATATCATAACAATTGTCTTATTTTATGATGCTAATATTTTAGAAAATAGATTAATCGCAATGGCGCTTTTAATTTATGTGTATGATAATAAACATCTGAGTTTATTAGCTATGTAAATATTAGGATAACCATGGTCAATCTCACGTCACCTATCAAGTTTCATGTGATTTAGTCTGCCACTTCCCACCATCAATTTATAGGAAGAGTTTGGATACATAATCATGGGTTGGTACCTTCAACATATCACCAATGTGCTAAGGACAATGTCAAAGAACGAAGATCATCATTCGAGAAACTAATAAGTCCTTTTCTACAAATGAAGTTCATTTGGTAGATGTCACGTTTTACATTGGGCTTACAAAAGCCATGCACATTTTGATAACGCGCAACAAAGGCATCGGAGTTGCCAAGCTTAAGTAGAGACTAGGACCAATGATGGATCTAGACAATGAAATGGAGGAATCAGTACAAGTTTTAGAGGAGATAAACACGTTGTTTCACATACCCCAAACCATCTCTAAACATGTAGGTTGTAGAATGACGCGAATGATAAATCCTATAGATCTTGACGCAAGATGCCCAATTATGTTGAGTAGGTTTTTTGGATTTAAGATTAGGGAAGCTAGGAATTCAAGAAAGAAGAAGGGATCTACACAATCATAGTGCCAATCCAAAAAACTTTTTCTCGATGACGGAAGGGTAATGTATCCCTTATAAATGTGTGATCGGGTAGCTGAGGAAGCTGACCCGATATATGAGTGTTTTCTAGGGGATAATTAAAGGAAATGTCTTGTCATAAATAATTCTAACATTTGATAATTTGTTTAGGATATTGAAGAAGAACAAGAATGCATACATGATCACCCAAAGCCTTGAGTCCAAGAGTTAGAGCATATTGATTTGTCGGAGGGTAGAGAAGAGGCAAGAGCAATCTTTATATCGAGAGACCTAGAAGCTGCGAAGAAACTGGGGCTGATAAAGCTTATATAAGAGTAAAAAGATGTCTTTACAAGGAAGTATAATGATATATCTGAGTTGGACCAAGAAGTAAGTTTGTCACAAGATCAATGTCATGCCCTTAGCTATTCTGCTCAAGAACGCCACAAGAACGTAGAAACTTAAGTTGGATATCAGAATAAAGGTTGTGGTGGAACAATTATTGGAAGATGGATTTATTAAACGAATTAAATATCCAATTTAGATTTCCAGTATTGTGCCAATGGGAAAGAAAGACAAAACAAAAATTCATATTTGTGTTGATTTTAGAGATGTCAATAAAGCTTGCCCCAAAGATGAGTTCCATCTACCTTCAATTGGCATCCTGATCAATTCAATAGATGATCATGATATGTACAACTTTATGGATGTATATGTGGGTTATAACTAGATAAATATGGATCCAGTTGGTATAGAGAAGTCAAAATTTAGAACTCCTTTTGGAAATTCTTATGTATAATGTCATGCCTTTTGGTTAGAAAAATACGGGAGCAACTTAACAAAGAACTATGATGGCCATTTTTTACGACCTATTTCATAACATTTTGGATTTATGTGGATAATTTGTGATTAAATAAATAAATAAGATTCATATTTGGACAATTTGAGAAAGGTCTTCAATAGGTGCATAAAGTACAATCTTAATATGAACCCATTCAAGTGTGTCTTTGCTGTAACGAGTAGTAAATTCTTGGGTCTTATCGTTGATTGGGCAGGAGTTTTGATGGACCAAGACATGTAAAAGTAAATTCTTGAAATGTTATTTCCAAATGTGTAGAAGGAGCTGAAGAGTTTTCTCGAAAAATTTTCCTACTTGAGAAGATTTGTCCCATATCTATCTGGGATCACTCATTTATTGATGGAACTACTATGAAAGACCACAAAGAGGACACTTGGACTTGAGACAAGATATACCAGCATAGAGAAGCATTATTTAACCTTAGTGTTTGTTGACCCAAAACTTAGACATTATATGTTGTCATTAGCAATTTACATAGTGATAAGATGTGATCCAATTTAGTTTTTGTTAGCACGAATAATTTTTTATTAGGAAAGATGTGAGGTGGTTCCTAATTCTTTCTATGTAGGATCTTTGGCCCCTCGCGCCATGAAGAACGAAGCCTATGCAGATATTTTGGCTATATTTCCCTCAAGTTTGTTCGAGCCACCTTACAAGGATATTCTAGGTGATGATTTTCAAGACAATATTTTTTAGGAAAACATGAAGGAATGGTCTAAAGAATTTGATGGATCATTAGCCCAAGGTAAATGAGGAGTTAGGGTTCTTTTATTTAAAGGAAATGAAGAGATTAATTTATCCTTAAATTTGGACTTTCCTTTCTCAAATAATGAGGAAGAGTATGAAGCATTAACTTTGGGGTTTCTCGAAGCGCTACGAAGAGGTATCCATTCACTTTGCATCAAAGGAGATTCAAACTTGGTGGTCAAACAAATAAGCGGGGAATATGTGTTGAAGCACCCCAACATAGCCCCTTATTAAACAATCGTACAAAGGTTAATTGACCAGTTTTATGACGTTAAAGTGAAAAGGCATACGAGAATAATAGATTAGCTTGCTGATGCTTGCATCACAATTTCACGTAAGGTGGTTATGGAAGGTAAATCTATAATTGTGGTGATCCATCAAAGGAAAACTCTATCATATGTCCTCCATCTCTTTCCAACTGATGATTCCTCAGATTGGAGAGGAAAGATAAGGAAGCAATAAGAGAATATGGAATAATAAAGATTACTAAGTTAACACAATTATCCATTCTTTAAGGAACTTTATACTCTAAGAATCCAGGGAGATGGGTTGCTAAGTGCACGGGTCTGGAAGAAGCTCAAAGACGTTTGAATAAAATCATGAGGGGCATTGCAAGACCACTAAAATTCCTTTATATTGAAGAATTCAAATAAAGGGATTTTTTTGCCTTCGATGAATCAAGACAAAGCAGTAGTACAAAGAAAATGTGCTAAGTATCAAGATTTATTCCACCCATTGAGTGAGATTTTTTAGAAGCCCAAATAGATTTTATCAAGGATGGAATTGTTCTATGTGAGAAAATAGATGCCATTGGAATGAGAAGAAGATCACTAAGGATCTACCTATTGTAAGAGAAGCTATATCGAAGAGGATATTTCAATAGGTTGTTACGATGCATCACAATGGAGTAAGAAAAAGAAGTTCTTAAGCAAGCTTATGATCCTGCTCATATTGGAGGAGCCAAGTTGTACAATCAACTCATGACCCTTGGATGTTATTGGCTAGCTATTGAGACAAATTTAATTGAGTTAGTTCAGAAATGTAAGGCATGCCAACTTTGAGTAAATCTCATTCATGCTCCATTGGTGAATTTCATTTTCTAGCAACTCCTTACCCTTTGTATATTTGGACATTTAATCTTTTGGGAATAACTAACATATCCTCTAGAGTCAATATGTGGATCCTCAAAGTAATTAAGTGATTTATGAAATGGGAAAATGTGGTACCATTGAAATGGGCAACAATAGGTGTGGTGGCACAATTCATCAAAGAATACATCATTTGTCAATTTGGCATTTCCAAGTTTATTTTATTTGATAATGGAACTCCATTTATCAACAAAAGGGTAAAAATACTAACAAACAAATATTTAATTATCCACCACGCCTCGATGGTAGCTTACCCTAAAGGCAATGGCAAGTCTTAGTCTATAAACAATACCTTTGTTAATATTTTAGACAAGATTCATTATCTTCCTCGTCAATGTTGGCCATGGAGACATAATCAATTTCATTGGACGACGCAACTTAGGAACAACCTCACATAACAACATAAACCTCCATTGATTGAACAAGCATGATTATTTGCACTGATACTTCTGGAGATACCTCAGGAGGATCCTTTTCACTCACAAGATACAAAGCGATAGAATATAAAAAAAGTTATCGATTTGGAACTATTTTTTTACCAAGCAGGTAAAACAAGAAAACCTTAGTAAGATTTGAGCAGATTCACTAAGCAGGTGTATTAATTAGAAAAATCTCACCCAAGAAGGGTGAGACACCAAGAAGGTGTATTATTTAGAGAAACCTTGCCCAAGCAGGGTAACTCACCAAGCTGGTATCCATTCGACAAATCGTGTCCGAGTAGGGTAAGTAACCGAGTAAGTGTTTTTTGGAAAAATATTTCCCAAGCAAGCGATTTTACCAAACAAGTGACAAATTTTTAGAAAACATTTACTCAATTAAGAGAGTAAAACACAAAGAAAGTGGTAATTTTTTTTAAAACATTTACTCAATTAAGAGAGTAAAACACCAAGAAGGTGATAAATGTTTTAGAAAACATGACTCAATTCAACATGCATGTGAGGTTTTCACTAAGTTATAACCAAGTTGGCTATAACAATGATAAAAAAAATTGCTCTTAAACAAAAACATAATTAGTATAGTGAAGTCAACCACCTCATCAATAGCTAGAATTATGGCTAAGGATGGAGGACTCATTGTTTCCTCAACGGGAGCCTGTAGTTTAACTAAGGGAGCGTTCTTAATGGACAAAATAATATGTCGGCTTAAGGAATCTCAATTTGCAAAGAGTAAGAAACAACAACCACTAGGGGCCGTTCAACCTAAATGGAAGAAGATGGTTTCTCCCTCAATCCATAACTGACAAGCTGAACAACACAAATAAAAATAACTTCAAATGAATTAACACAATAGAATATAGATAAAATAAAAGAAAGAGTAATAGATACTTTTAAAGGAATTACTTTAACCATTGTTGAACGAATGTGTCTATCAAACTTTGGTGGAAGCTAAGAACTTCTAATTCTCTTTGGTCTTCTTTCACTAAAGCCAAATATTGCAAGAAAAAGCATACTATGGAGGTTTCTCTAAAGAATTTCTTTAATATCTGGGGAAGACTGTGTAAGATGAGAGAGATGTCAGAAAGCAACATCATGTGGAGGTTAGGAAGTGGCCATATTGACCTTATCAGGGACCATTGGATGTATTCATGTCCAATTCACTCTAACTATGGTATTCAAAGTGTAGGTTTTGTGTCTGGCTTTTGGTCTAATTATAAATAGTGGAACAATGTAAAACTGTTATAAGTTCTCCCTATGCATATAGTAAATCGAATAATTTTTCAACCTACTTAGGACATTCAAATAAGAGGAAAGTATTTGGATCCCTAATAAATCAGTTTAGTTCCCTTTTGCTTTAGCTTGGTAGTTATGCAGAAAGGCGGAGTATAGAATCAACAGTGTTAGTTTTTTTGGGGATCTTCTCATTCCTCCTAAATTTTCAGTTCTTACTTAGAAAATGTTGAGAGGTTTCCTTCCTACAGATGATTATAGAAGAATAATTGGATTCAAATGTCCCTCTAAATGTGTTTGTTGTAAAAATAAAGAAGAAAGCCTTGAACATTTATTTTATTATAGTGAGGTAGTAACTAAAGTATGTTCTCATTTCAATAATTTGATGGGTGTTCAATCTTTTGGAACTATAAGAAAAATAATTATATCTTGGTGGTTAGCTTCTAAAAGGACCAAACATTCTGAGTTCAAGATAACACCTCCTTCCATATGTTTGCAGTTATGGATCCAAAGGAATAAAGCTAAGTTTGATAATGTCCCCATGTTCGTTGAGTCTATTTTAAAGAATACTCAAGCAAAACTCCTCATTTTAAAGCTGCCAGAGAGAAAACTTCAATTTCTTCATAGGTTGATTCAATGGAAAATGCCTCCCAAAGGCAGCCTTAAACTTAATGTAGATGGGAGCTCTCTAGGTGATCCTGGGCATGGTGGAGGGGTGGTATTTTGAGGAACCATTTGGGTGAAGTTTTATGGGTGTTTCATTCTTACTATGGGATCAACTCAAGTCTAGAAGCAGAGGTAGTTTTTCTTCATGAAGCTCTGAATTTTTATCAAGATTTCAAATATTATGATTTAATCATTGAATCTGACTCAAAGTTATTAATGATGTGGTTAAGGGGATCATCTCTTGTCCTTGGAGAATTAGACGGGATGTGGAGAAAATTAAGGCTTTGTTATCTCAATTCTCTTGTAATATTCATCATATATATAGAAGTAAACATGGCAGCTCACTTCTTAGCAAAATTGGGCATTGCTAAAAACTCTTTAATGTTCTATTATCGTATAGATCCTCTTCCTAGATTATTTAAAGGATTTATTAAGATGGATAAACTCCAAATTCCTTCCATAAGGAATTTGAAAGCTTAATTTTTTTATGTTTTTATTTCTTTTGGGGATCTAATTATATAGATCCATTTATTCTTTTCTCTAGTTGATTGTAAGCTTCAGTGAGGAATTTTCTCACTTGTATATAAATAGATCTCCCATTTTCCTTAAAAAAAACATATCCAAAGATACTACGAAAGCATGTATCATGACCGATAAATCCACATTAAATGACCTCAAAAAGTTCGTTACATCTGCTTCGAGCCCAAAATATGGACGGAGTCCAGTCACCTGAAAAATAATCATATCATAAGAATTATAAAATTTTGAGAACAACTAAGGGATCAAGATAAGTTCTTCGCAACTTACCTCAAGGGAAGTAGTTGGAGGAACCACAATCATTGGTAATTTCAGAAAAGTTGGGGAGAATTGGCACTTGACGTTTTAACAACTCCGCTTAAGTCCCCCATTGTTTCCTTGGAGATAGGAAATTCTCGTTCCACCTTAGAAGACATATGAGGGGCGAGAACAACATCATCTTCCACAATGGCACTTAAATCTCCCCTTTGGGAAGGATTGTCATCAGGAATAGTTACAATTTCCATGAGGGGTAGTGGCACATCCTACAAAAACAGAAATAGGGTTACAAACTTATTGTTATTTATTTCAATCTATGAAGAAGTAACTCAATATTTAGAAATTTCTTTTACAAACTCCAAGTTATATTACCCGTGGATCTTCATGAAGAGGCTCATGCAAATTAACCTCAGGTGAAAAAATATTGCCAGTCGTTCCATCAACCCGCCTTCCTTAGAAGAACCTGAGGGTGTGGGAGTTTTGGGAATTATAACAACGTGTGTGGAAACAAGTATTTTCCTCATATAATTTTTGCGTGTCGAAGGTGAGGTAGAAGAAGACACCTATTTTATTTGCTCAACAGAAGCAACTTTTCTGTGTGGAACCTGAGAAATAAAAAAATCATAGGACAGGGGTTACCTACCCACATGTGGCAAAACATTACCTAGAATAATAAGAGGGGGTTACATCCTACTTGGAAGTTTAGATGCCATTAATTTCATCTTTTCCACAAGAGTTGGATCGGGCTCACAAGTGGCCTCTAGAGGAATACCACCAAGAATGGAGATACTTTTGTCCGACTTGGACTTCTTTGGAGCTGTTGGGGAAGTTTCCCCTTTAGATGAATTTGAAACCTTTCGTTTCATACCACCAGTGGTCGTGGAGGTTTTCTTCTTCTCCTTCGAGGATGTTAGATTCACCTCAGTAGGGAGTTGAGGAAACTCCTTAGGAATTGATCTTTTTGTGAGGTTATAGGGAAACACCAAGTCTTTGAGGGAACAATTTTTCAACCCAAGTTCATTCGAACCAAATCTTTCTATGTCTGGGTAATTAGGTGTTGAGTTGGTAAATAAATACATAAAAGCTTCAAGTTGGGTCCCAGCCCAACGAAGCATATCCAACTTTGTCTTCTTCTGGAAGAACTAACTTCTATCTTAATGCACATAGAGTAACCACAAACCTCCTAGTATTATAGTTTCCAGGGGAATATTGACTCCATAATCCAACTGTAAATAAATATTTACCGAGTCCCTACGTGATTGGTTGCTTGTCTCACCAAATGGACAAATAGTTGGGAGGGGAGACAAAGATGTAAGCAGCTAATTATGATTCACCACTATAACCTAGACCAAAGTCATCAACAAGTTTACCTTTTTTCTTCTTCTACTCTTTTTTAAGTTTAACAAGAGGTTGGTAAAAGTACTTGATCAATTAGCCAAATGTGGCCTCTTGGCATCATCTGGTAAAGCATTGCACGTTGCTTCACCTCTTAGGCATTAAGGGATGAGGGTTTAAAGGGAATATGGCCACATGGTTCCAAGACATACATCTCATAGACATTCTCAAGTGTGATGGATAATTATCCCGAAGGTTCCATAAAAGTGTGCGTGGTAGCACTCCATTGAGAGACCAAAAGATTTAGCATAGGATTGTTCTTCGGTAATGTGAAGTCTACAAACCATTTGGTCACACGAGAAAGGCCCACCTTTTGAAGTTTCTCCTAGTATTTCTCATAGATATAGAGGGACCATGCAGAAATCCTTTGGGGGCACATCATGGGGTTTTTAAATCGATGTTGGAGTAGGGGAGATCTCCTCAATTAATCCTAAAAGGAAAAATAAAGAAGGATGTGATAAACTTGTCAGTAGCAGCGCTTTCTGAATCATCCTTCACCAAACTAGGGTGATCATCACCCTCAATGGTGTTCTTAAAATACTTGGCCTTGTTGGAAAACATATTTGTTTCCCTAAAGTAGGGAGCACAATGGTAAGCGATGAAAAATGACTCTCTCCTTTCATCCAAATTTGTGTGGTGTACTCATCAAAAACTTTGACTACTTTTCTTGAAGAAGACATTGAATGGTTTGAGACGATTTTTGTGGGTAAAAAGAGATTAAAAGGGAATCTATGTTTGGGAAATTAAAAATAGGTTGTAAAAATTGGTTTAAATAGAGAATTTAGATAAGATTTGGACATTGGCAAAACTTTCTCTCTCAAATAATACCTTGGAGGTTTGAGCGTCAATGGGAGAAAGAAGAAACTTCAACATAAATATTATGAAGTGTACTAAAGGAATTTAGGGAAACCTAATTGTTTGGCCTTTAGGCGGTTTACTTTTCCACGTGTGTTTTGAAAATTCGGGAGCAAATTATGGCAATGGTGGTTTGATTGATGCGAGGAAGTGCATAGTCAACCCCATGATGCCACATGTCATTAGGAGACATAGGCGTATGACGATTGGACTGATGCATTAAATGCAAGAGATACGCACGGATCTTTCTTAAATGTGAAATACCCACTTTCCATAGGTTGTGTGGCTTCGGTCTAAGTTGTTTCCTACAATGGTTTGATGTTGTCGTGTTATAGTGTTTCGTATATAAATTTCTTATTTACACAACAAATTTCTCTACTAAGGTACAAATGTGGTAGGGGCTTATATATAAACCTCTACTAAGAGACAAACGTCCTTCTTAAAAAACTAGATGAGAGACTAGAAAAGGATTCATTAAATATTAATGACAACACAAAGGAAGACGGGGAGTCAACCAAGATGATTCAAAGAAAAGCCCAAGGAAGAGCTCAATCAAAGATTGAGGAAGTTAGCCAAAGGAATCTAATTAGATTCACCATGCATGTTTTTAGTTTGTTACGTATTTATGAGATGTATCATAAATTTGAGTTATGTTGTAATATTTAGACGAGGTTGCACCTTAACAGCAATGGACTAGGTTTGGCAAGACCGGGAGAGATTTCATGATTTATCAAGAAACCTTAATTGGAAATATTTGAGGGAATTGGTTTAGAAGATTGAGAAGTAAGGCATTATTAAGGCATGACTCAAACATTTTTAAATACATCAGATAAAGCACCCAATTTTTCCTGAGAGATCACTTTCGAGAAACTTTAAGCTCGCTCGATTATTAACCACTAAATTTTGGCACCAAATTAAGTATATTTCCATAAATAACCTGAGTGATGTCATACCATGACTAGACATGTCAAATCAACATACCTCAAATAATGGTGCTTTGGTTTGGCACTGACTCACTGTAGCATCACATGACACAGTAGTTGGTCACTCGAGATTTCACTCAATATTTAATACATCTGACAAGCTGGGATGTCTAGCTGACACAACATTTAATGCATTCATTTCCCCAAGAGTGTATTTTTTAGCCTATATATCCCCATCTACCCTTTGGGAAGAGGGGTACTTCTATAGAAAGAGGATATATGTGATCTTTTAGTAAAAATATCACTTTGAGAGAGTTATTACAAACCATAGAGCATTTAATTCCCACCATTAATGCTTTACCCAGTTCTTCTCAAGAACATAAGAATTTATTGAGCTTTATTATTATTTCTTCATACCTTTGTGTTTGAGTTGCATATCTGAGGTGTGTCTAGAGTGCTTGCTTTTCTTTCCCTTTAACTATCTATTCTAGAGATTTATTTATTGTTCTAAATAGATTGTATTTATTAATTTTTATTGAGTTGTACACGAGAGTTAGATATCTATAAGTTTAAGTTTATTTAATATCATTTGGGAGTACATTGATTGTTGTGTTCTCATAGGTAATATGGATTACACCTAAGTTTATCCTTAAACACCCTTGCACTTAAAGAACAAATCTCTTACAAGGTATAAGTGCTAAAATACGGGTTTCCTAATATAAACTTCTTAATAGACTAATTTGAACCTTTAATGACACAATCCTTCTTATTTTCCTCACCTCCCACTTCTTTTGAGAAAAGTGTAAATAGATATGCAAATTCTTGTTCATATTCGGTCAAGTTATGTGAAACTTTTTATAGAGTGAGTAAATCCCTCTTCTCAAATCTAATAGCATACAGTAAATATTTCTCATTAAATCTTGACATAAATTCTTCATAAGTCAATTATTACCTCACCTCGAGTGTGGTAATACCCTCTAACCATTTTAAATCATTATCGGATAACCCAAAGTAAGCCAACCTTTGTTTCATCACCTCAATGCATTCCACCATCCTAAGGTGTCTTTCAAAGTCTCGACTTCATTGGTGATCCACCATTGGTTAAAATACCCCTCAGCGCATGGGCGGATTACCATTGTGGAAACTTTCCTTCTCTATGTCCCAAGCTAATATGGAAACTTCTTTTTGTTTATACTAACTGAGTGCTAGCTCTCTGTATTCTTATCTCAACTCCGGTCTTTGTGGCTTCATGAATGATTGATGTTAAATCTTCGACTCTTATAATAAACTAACCTTGTTTGGTCGATTATACCAAACCCCTCGCTGCATTAGCCATCAGGGGCCTCCTAGATTTTCTCAGCCTAGTGTTCACCATCCATAATGATAGGAACAAAAAATGTTAGACTCAAAATCTAAAGAGAGAACAAATCCACAGTGTGTATAAAATAATGGTACCTAAAAATCTATCATAAACCTATAACTCTAGAGACCTAAGACCATGCTATAATACCATCTATGACTCCCTATATATTTTTTGTAATTAGGTTGATCAAGTCTATTTATTAAATGTACACAGGTTTACTGAATAATTAAATATATTCGAAGCATGTAATGAGAAATAATGAATTCAAATAAATCAAGGTGAAGAATGATATGAAAAATCCTCAAATATTGATATATAATGAATAAGACTTAATTACATCATCAAGTAAAATTGATATATACATATTCTCTCAAAACCTATTTAACTTATAAAACTAAGTAAAAATATGAAGAATAAAGTAAACCTCGCATCTCTCAATATAATTGAAGTAAATATAAAAGTAGGTAAAACCCATACATCTTCAATGCTTGATGATGAATGGAACGAAAGATGGTGTGATCGATTAAGAAATAAGGTCGGGTAAATGGGAACACTGGTATTTCACTGAGGATGTGGTGTACACCTATGGTTAGTGTGTGTGTTCATTGAATCTACTCAACTTCTTAGTTTTATACTCCTTGGGCTTTTCCTTCTTATTAGAGTTCTTGTCAGTCTCAAATCTGAAATGGCTTAATTGCTTTGCCTCCATTTTCTCTTCTGCGTTTATAATTTCCCTTCATTAGCAAGGAGCTCAACCATCATTCTTAGAGACTCTTTATCTAGTGACTAATATAGTTTTCCAGGTAATATGCCTCTCATGATAGCGATGATGGCAATTTTCTTGTCATAACCAATCACTTCAAGCTTCTATGTTTTGAATCGTGTTATGGATTTCGTTATCCGTTCATTCTCCTTTATTGTATGTTTATCAGGTGAGCTACTCATTTCCTTGGATTTGTACCAAAATAAATATTATTAATAAAGAGGTCAGCCAACTATTAAAAAGTAAAGATCTACCCTCTGGGTAAGCTGTTATACCATACTTGAGCCGATCCAGTAATATCATTGGAAGAAGCCCTACAATGCATCTCATCTGAGATAAAATATATATATGAAGCAACCTAGTAATGCTCCACAACATCAGATCTAATTTCCCATCATACTTATGAGTGATAATCAGTGGCTTGAATCCAGCGGGGGTCGAATAGCCCACTACTGCAACTGTGAATGGTGATCCTTGAATAAAGCCCCTTTACAAAGGTTTTTTTATTTTGACTTTTTTTCGCAATCGATCTTCTAAGCATTGAATATACCATTTCCAAGGTTGATATTCTTTTATTGTCCTTTACTATGATGGCCTTCTCTGCTCGACCTTGTCTTTTAGTTGAGCTCTCTTCATGGGAAGTTTGTTCATTTTATGTCGACCTTCGCATGCTTAGTCCTGACTTGAATGAGCATATAACCCTTCTCATCTAACCTTCTTGGATCTTTTCTGAATTATATAGTCTCCCTTTATTATTTTTCCCTTGTACTTCTTGGTCCCAACTAATCAAATGCATACCTCTTCTAAGAACACGCAAGCGATCCAAGGAATATATTTGTTCGTCATCATATCCACCTGATCTGACAGTGGAGGTTGATCCTAAATGATAGGATCTATCATCCCGGCCTCATTTAGATTACTTGGGTCTACTGTCCTCGCTCGTGAGTGCAAATCCAATCTCCTAGGATTTTTGGTCAGTCTGTCACAATGAGCCCACCTTCTATCCTTATATGGGGTTGGGGGTGGCATATTCATTCGGGTAACTTGGTTCCATTCAGTTTTTTTCATTCAAAAATTTTGTGTCAGTTTCTTCATGCTCTCCTGCATAGCCTCATGGACTTTAGCCAGGATCATTAAGATTCCCTATAGATCACCCATACCTGTAGGGCTTAAAGGAAGAATTCTTTAACAGCTTGATTACTTTCTTGTTTACCACCATGTTCACAATATTTCTAAAAAATAGAATATCGTAATGCCAAAAGCAGTACATAGAAATTTCTAGTGCAAAAATTATAATGAAAGGGGTTTTTAAAAGGACGAAAGAGTAGATCCAATAGCGAATATAAGGACTAAACAGAATTGAGTAATAATTGATTGAAATAACTCTAACCCGTCAAAACCCGAATGAATTGGCATGTTATTCGAAATGCGATTCACTAGTCTACTAGAAATGAGTACCCCCAAGTTCAAGAAAATTAATAATGGTAAGAAATAACTAATGGATTATTGTGTTCCCAGAGATAGTGCCAATCTATTATTGCTTAAAGATGGATTACTAATTTGGTCTTAACGACAGCGTATAAGTATAAATGACAATAGATAAATAGATATAAATCAATGAAATACTTATCTACGACTCGCTATAGACAGATATGAGAGAAAGCTAGTTAATCAAAATTTACGCGGTTAGGCCCAAGGTGGTGCCTACGTCCAAGAGTGTAAGTGTAGATAGTATCAATTTTGTAGCAAGAGAATTAGTAATCTCAGTTAGTTGTGCTTTTCTTGTTTACCCCAACCTCCTTAAATGTGGACTTCGGTGTATTAGTTTGTGGACTATTCCAACTAGTCCACTAGAAAGTTTCAGGGGTCTTTTCTTTATAGATTAAACAAGTATTGAGTTAAGTGTGATGTCTTAGATACCTAGGCCATCATTACAAGTATCTAAGACGATCTCACTCTGGTAGATAATGAGTTCAAGTGTTCTCTTTTGATTGGTTTAGGAATCACACCATATTAGTGGTATAATAAAATCCCCTAAGACTTTGCTCACGATTGAATGTTACATTGATTTTCTAAAGTGTTTCATCTTCTGGGTGTGTGCTAAGAAGATTAGGTGAGTGAGGTGTTAACTAACATGTCATCGGCTCATGTTTTGGTCTCAACTATAAGGTTCATCTCGATTTGGGAAAAGCATCGGATTGGCCTCAGATGATAGGAATGACTTGTAAATATTATCCATGTTTGGTTAGGTATTTTTACGTGTTAGTCATTTGTGGCGACGTTAGTTTCATAATTATACACGTACCTGGGGTAGTGCGCGCTCTATTACCAAGCGTCAGTTTTCTTTTTTCAAGTGTTACACCATATATCCTTAACAGGGGTAATAATTATCGCCTAAAAGAATAAAAATGTGGTTTTCAAATCATTTTCATTTTCTTCAAATGCTTGGATTCTATAAAATATTTATAGGCAGATGATTTTATTTTCCACCTTCAACGTTCATCTTTTTGTCCAAATCTTCTCTTATTTTTGTAAATTTTGGCGGGCATTCTGACGCGAATTCAAATGTGTCTCTAGTGCAAGTAAATTTTATCTCAAGTGTAAGCCAGTCACGTAAGTAATATTTACGAGCAAGTCGGGTATCGAACTCATAGACTAAGACAAAACTTTGTGCCAACGCTAATGGAGAGATCCTAATACCTAAGGAATGACTCAAAAAGGAGCAAATAAAAGGTGATGAGATGTTTACGAGATTGATTACGAACTAATGCAAGTGAATTAATAAATGAAAACTAACATAATTAAGGCAAGACTAAATTTTGATTTTTGAAATAAACTATATGTGAAAATAGAGTCGGAATACAATTCCCCGAACCATCGGTAATTACGTCGGATATAAAGCATTCAAGAATTTAATTCACAATTCAAAGAAAACATTAAATTTATCTAAGTACTTAACATATGAATATTTCACTCCTATTCTTAAATATTTCGATTACCTAGGGCAAAAGAAATTAAAAGACCTACAATAGATGTTCCAACAAGATATCAAACCTCTAAATTATTTATTAGATATTATCCAATTTATATCTATTCGTAATACCTAGGTTGGGTTCTTGTATCCCAACACTCTAAAAACTAAACTGGACATGGAATAATTAACCATATGCACGGTTTATGTGTTGCATGGAAACGTGATGATATATAAAATGTAAGTAAACATGTATTCAATCACAAACTTAGAAATAAAAACAACTATAATCTTATATCCAAGCTTGAGAAGATAAAAGACAAAGGTAATACTTGAATTAAGAATATAAGCAAAACTATGGAAATAATGGATGATTTTTATTCTTCTTCTTGAAACCCTTCTTCCTTGCCTCTCTAGTATGAAAAACTAGGTTAAAATGTATAACAAGTCTAATTACAAACTCCAACAACTAGGGTCATTTTTGGAAGTGTTTTAAAATAACACAACTCTCATTAAAATCATGATAAACATCAATTGTTGCGAACAGGTCATTCAAACCAGTTGACATGATGCCGAAACTGGTTCGCTGCATCAAATCGATCCCATAGCTCCAAACTTGTTTACATGATGATGAAATTACACTTCTGCCACTGGATCTTTTCTCAACTTCAATTGTGTCAACCTTCTAAACTGTAACTCGGAATTGGGTGACATTTCTTCTAGTATGATCGTGGCTTCAAGATATTTAGCTTTTCTTGAGGCTATGCATTTGGGTTCCGATCGCAAAATTAGTTTAATGCCCTCGCATTTCCTTTCTATCTTTATAACGGTTTCTTTCTCGCATTCACTTGTATGAAATATCTATAAATAAGAGAGAAATACAAAAAATAAGAAATACTTGTAAAAAATGTTTGTAACATGAATATAAGATAAATCCAATCTAGTTACACTGAACGGAACCATAAAGTACTGAAATTAAGGGGATAAATGAGAAATATTTGTGTCGAATCAAATCCCCCTAACTTAGGACGATGCTCATCCCGAGCAATGTAACATAATAAGAGTATGGTCTAGAAAACATCCAAAATTATTTATTGTGATAGATACCTTTTTCACAGGTAAGCGATTGCATTTAGCGTATGCAACAAGCCGTTAAACTCCTAGGTTACCCTAGTAGGACAAGTGGTGTCTCGTGAGGTTTATAGTGAATTTATCCACAAAATTCTTTTTTCGACACAAATAAAATATCAAAATAATTAAAAACCGTACAATTTTAATTCCTTAAAAATAATCACTTTAGATTTTTATTCAAGAATCTCAATTCATAATTGTCCGTGTGCGAACCAGAAAATTAAACAACTAATTTCTATCGATTAATCATTATGTTACATTTCAAAAATTTGATTTGATTCAAATGCTCACGCGATGCTCTCACAAACATATCTCTCGAATTTTCTCTTAATGTCCATGATACAAAGAGTAAATATAACGGACACGAGTTCACGCACACAATTTGAAGGATGGAAATATTAGGGTGGAAATATCTCATGAACGGGTTACGGTCATTGGAGAACGAAAAACATCATCTTTATTCGCACCGTTTTATCGCTTCATTATCTTTTCATGTTTTAGCTCTCTATGCGGTAATTAATTTCATTCTTCAGACTCGGTTATGACTTTTTCGGGTGTATTTTTGGGTAATAATGGGAATGTTTAGGAAAAATCGGAGTTGGAAATTTTTCTTGCGATGTCCTTAGGAACTTTTTCGAGCTTTTTCTCAATTTTTTTATATATATGTTTTGTCTTTTCTTTTCATTTTTTTTATTTTTATTCAGAATTTTTCTATTTTTCTTGCCCTTTTATATGCACCATTTGAAAGTAATTTATGAATTTTCAGATTTTGACAATAAGAGGCAATTTTGATTTTTCGGGTTAACAAATGAAAAGGAAAAAAATTATTAAGCTCAATTAGACTTGCAAAAAGATAATTTTTTTGCAACTTTTTATGGCTAATATTTTTGGGTGAACAAAGGATGGCCTTACTTTATTTATTCAAATTACTAACTATTTTACCGTATGCATCTCGAGATGAATTTAGTTTAGACATTTTTAGCCCATTTTAAGACGACATCTCACTCATTTTTCGTAACCGATCAAAACAATAATTTAGATATCATCAACGACTTATTTAAACAATGAAATGAACTTTGAGTTAATTTTTAACTCAGAGTAATTTAATTACTCGCAAAAAGTGATAGGCTCGAAATCTCATTGGGTTAAAAATCTCCACGCTTATTTGTAAAGTTGTCAATTTTCGCTGAATTTTCATCTTGGGTCAATTTCGGCTTAGTGCATTTTCTTTTTACAAATTGAGACATTAAAGAAAAAAATTTATGATATGTTTGAAGAATTAAAATTAAAATTTTTATTTATTTTGAAGAAAAATATTCTTGACTTTTTTGGAAATTTTCAATCTTATTTTTAGAAATGTTAGAAATTTTTATGATTTGTTTTTATATTTTTCAATTTTGGGGGAGTTTTGAAATTTATGAAATTTAAAGACGCACATGTACCCCCCTAACTTATACTTTTGCAGTTCTCTTGTGCAAAAAGGACTAAAATCTAATTAAGAAAGAAAATGTGTAATTAAAGAGAAAAAAATGAACCAAATGCGAATTTATGTATTAATAACCAGTATTAAATAGAAAGCTATAAAAGGATAAGAATTACATAGTTCTTTTCAACAAGGAATTACAATGAGAAAGTTAAGAACTACATAATAAAGTCACCACAACATGGACATCAATAGAATGGGACAGTCGCATTTGGGTCGTGGGCGTACGGGTCATAGAAATACTCCAGAAGGTTTGCATTTGGACCCAATTATAAACGATACATCTCTGATTGGAGACGCAACATCATACTTGTATCCCTTTGGTAATCACAATGATAATACCTATACTCGTTGATGAACCCATTGAGTCAAGCCTCCAATTCGTCAATGCGAAGGTTGATAGCCGCCGTTTGATAAGTACCCTCGTCAACGTCAGGCTCATAGTCGAAGTCCTCTTCCTTTTCCTCAGTGGACTCACCGCCCGCCTCAGGTACCTCCCGCTCTTTTTCCTTCTCAACCTCCTAAACAATAGGGGGAGGGTGGACTACCCGCATTTGACCAGCACTCCTATCAATGTACGTTTGCCAAATTGGCTTAAGAATGCGGATAGTGGATTGAGTGCCCGTACCCCGACATCATCTAAAATTTCTGTGATAAGTCTCGCGTAAGGAAGAGAAACTTTGCCCTTGCAGTCATAAGCGACATTTAATATATCTTGGTAGAAGAAAAGGGCGAGATTAATTTCCATTTGTTCATCGAGGAGATAATGGAGAAAATTGCGGTGCCAGCTGTGGATGACCGAATCATTGGTCGTTTAAAGGATAGTTCTACACGTGATGAGATGCACGTATTAGACCCTCTCGGAAAGTTAGCCCACATGAAAGGTGTCCGTGACACATTCTTGGTCGGGTGCAAAGGATAAGCATGTTAATATAGGATGATGACCCATTTATCCTGCATCTTTCATTGGATGGTGGCAAGTGAAAGAGGGATGCGGGTTTCATAGACATAAGATTCTTGGGATGTTTCTGACTTACAAACAAGTGTGCCATAAAAATGTTGCACTTCATGCTCATAGATGGTGTTGGTGGGTGGGTTGAATATGTTGCACCACCCGCGTTACCGGAATAGAGCGATGACATTTTTCGGGAGCTCATCCCATTTGACTTTGAGTTATAGTAAAATGACATAGGTGTGCTTTAAGTATTCACAAATTCAATCTCTCTCATGATTGGAGCAGAAGGGTGATCACCCTCATCAAGAATTTTGGTGGAGTCATGCTTAGCATATTGTCTCGTGGTTGAAATTTTTAAGGAGGGAACTGAGGGTTTTAGAGAAGAAGATGATGGTTTTTGGTGTAGAGGAAATGATGTAAGGGGGTATGTATAGGTGGGAAGGGGTGGAATTTGGTGGGAAATGGAAAAATGGTAGTGGGAAAGGGTGGGGGAAATGAAAGTGGTGAAAAGAATAGGTGGGAGGAGGTTTTGGGAAGGTAATTTTCGGAGTGGATGGGGAGTGAATTTGGTTGGAAGTTGTAAGGGAAACATTTCAGACATTGCCCCTAATATCTAGGTTACAAAATTTATGCCATATCCTGTTACTATGCATCACATCATCACGATCATCACGACGTATCAAAGATCCGAATATTCAGCAACTCCAATGTGCATAATGTTCATCTTCATCGTGCTCCATTACACCACTCTAATGATGGTATAATTCATATGTAGAATTCAAAGTTTATTTATAATTGTATTGGGAGTTGTTTTTATATTTGATTTAAAAAAGAGGCAAATTTGGACTTCAAATAAATTAATTTTTTCTCCCTAGTTGTTCAAACGTGATGGGAATCTCGTTCAAACGAAAGATCTTTTTCATTAGAAGTGTTGTTTTGAAATCTATGTCTAAAGAACATACAATGAAGGCGTACTGTTTTAATTCATTAGAAGGTCATTTGAATCACGTTCAAATGAGATAGGCTTGTAGTTCGAATGAAACTTGTTTTCGTTCTAACGAAAAGCTGATCTCATTCGAACAAGCATCAAACTCGTTCCAACGATTTGCAGCACCTCGATTTTTGTGTTTTCCAATAAATACCTGCTCCATGTAAGGTTTTTATTAGACTTTTAAAAATACAATTTCTACAGACCTATTACAAAAATTCTCAATTTTTAAATGGCAAAACATATTTTGATTCACACATATCACCACCCTTATATATGTGAATCCACTTTGAAACCCTCACGTAATTTTTATCGAAATTACATCACGTGGAGAAGGCATCTGCACTACCATTCTTGTGATTCTTGCAGGGATCATTGCTAAAGGATTTGTGATTCTTGCATGGATCATTCCTGAAGGAAGACGAAGGTCACTTGAGGGAGATTCGTCGAAATGATGTTGTTCCTTTATAAGATTTGTAAGTTGAGATTTCTATATTTTATAAAGTGAATAATAATAGGTTTGTCCCCAAAGGGGATTTTTCCTAAAAACTGTGTTCTATGGTTTGAATTCATGTTTTACTGTTTTATGCAATAATCACCTAGTTGCATGTTCCAGCGTAAAAAGAATTAAAAATTGGTGTGGGTTATCATCTGAATTTAAAAAGGTAACGCCATTAGATCATTGCACACTCTCAAATTGGTGTCAGAGAAGATTGCATTAAGTTATCGTGTGATCCTGATTTTTTCAAAGAGTTTTATACTGATACCAATCCTCTCAATTTGGTATCAGAGACATTTACACAATTTTACTGTGTAATTGATATTCCGTAAAAAATTTCTTGATATGAATTTTTGTTTCTAAAAATTATTGATCTTTGAAAAATCGCAAATTTTCTAATGAGTAACTTATATAATAGGATGTCAATTTCAAGGGATCTTACTATGTCTATTGAAAGAGGGTGGAGTTTGGGAAAAACCTTAATAAGGGTATCTTTCATTATTAAGTAACCTCGAAGGCATGGAGATAGGACTTATGAAAAAGAGGGGGAAGGTAGTAGTTACCTCAGTAGCAATGACATAAGTACCAACTGTCGGAGTAACAACTACATGGATAACTTTGACACCCCTTTGGGTTTCAGTTGCACCTTCATACAGAGGAACCTCCACCCCGGGCGAAGAACCTTCCTCGCAAAAAGGTACAAGTGATAAGATTAGGGAAGGTTTAACTGAAGTCATTTGAACTCTAGTTATATCAACACCAAAGGGGTCGAGGAACCCCTGGATAAGAAGATGAACTAGTTGTAGCCTGAGGAACCCGTAGAGTCCCAGAACGGGAGGCAGGAGTGAGACCTGGTGAAAACTGTAAATAATACCAAAGTGTTAGACACATAAAAGAGGGGAAATGCACAAGAAGTGAGCTTACTTCAATAATGGTAGAAAAAGGGGGAAACCCAACGACAGACTTAACTAGAGGGAAGAGAATAAATGAATCAACGAGAGATGTGACCAGGTTAAAATAAGATATAACCTAAAATATAATAATATACTGAGAATACAAAATAACTAAGGGAAAAAGATAGCTAAAAGTGAAAAAGCTATTACCTCTGGAGGACTTGAAGAGACTAGAAAAATGTCTGGAGAAACCACATGCAAGGTAGATGCCTTAGAAGAAGCTAAAGGAGTCTCTTCAAGCTGATAGGAGGCTCCAATGGCTTCCACAGATGTAGCAGCTTTTTTTGGCAACCTCATCTGCACGTTGAGAGGCAGAACGGTGAGGATAGATCAACCCAATCCTCGATGAATGGGTAGGAGATGCAACGATCTCATGAATACCAAAACGTCCTCTCACGAAAGGGCTCATGGGCAGAGAAGGTCTGTCTGCTTCACCCTCCTAAAGAGATAAGAAATTTTCATAAGTGTTAGAGAATATACCTCGCTAAGGAAAGTTAAAAATTCCTAAGTGTTGGAGAGCATATCTCTTTCTCTAGAGAATAATGGGACTAAGCAACCATGGGTGAAGAAAGCGATGAAGTTACTGTAAAAGCTCATTCAATGGGACCATGCTCAAATTCAGGGTTGTCACCAAGGGTAATAGTCTTAAGGGGAGAGGAGGAGGAGATGTCCTGGGAATAAAGGCAGTAGGTGGTGGTTGCACTTCGTATGCATGTTTCTTCTAGGTTTTTGTACCTAAAGTCTTTTTCTTTGTACCAAAAACACCAACAGCAGATGGGACTCTACAACTTTTTCTTCTAGATGTGTTCCCCTCATTAGGATCTACTTGGATTATGGGAAATGCTGCAAGGGGAGGAGTGAGAGGAACGTATTGTGGAAACTCACGTTGAACCTATTCAAGCTCTGATTGACATTGCGTACGTATCTCCTCACTTAGATTTACAAATATTGGAGGGGGAATGGAGGCACTTGGAAAGGCATCAACAAGGACTTAGGATTTGGGCTTATATTTTGAGGAAGTCTCACTTTTTAAAATCCTTGATTTCTTGGAAGGGGGTTGAGAAGGCCCCTCCCCAAAAGCACCTACAGCAATGCTACCTTCTCTAGAGGATCCTTCGGCAGTGGTAGTTATTTTTTGAATTGGAGATTTTTTTGGCCTAGGGCCGGCTGTAATAACCAGAGGGAAGTAAAGAGGTAACTCAATGGGAGGATCTTTAGGGGTTTGAATTAGAGGAAACTTAATGCCCAAAACTGAGTTACCTTTGAGAGGGCAGTGGGTAAATAGGCGGGCTTTCGATAAACTCACGAATATTTCCCAGTTGCATCAGATAATATTTTATGGAAAAAAGAGAAGTCACATCGCCCTTCCTTGTTATCCTGTGGATGGTGATTCGGCCAGTAATCGCTGAACAAACAGAGGATGTAGTTGATGTGGTATAGAAAGAGAAGACCTCAGAGAAAGTAGCCTTAGCATGGGATTCTTGAAACACGGGGCAAGGAGCACCTTGATCGAATTCTAATTATTGATAGCAGCGATTGGGGCTATAGTGCTCTGAAGTGTATCCCCACTTGGTGTAAGAAGGAAGACACCCTGGGGTTAATGGGAGCATAATGGAAAATGAAGGATATTCGTTTATGATCTCTTTCGAGGTGGATTAAACTATTGTCTTGGCAAAATCATCTTCGTCATAAGGATGCATGATGAAGCAACTCAATTTATAAAAAATTAGAAGAATATCCTTTCGAGTTTATTTTTTGTGAATGAAAAATAATTGATGGGGCCTTAGATCTTCGAGAACTTGGTAGGATTTTTCACTGGAAGCTATCTCTGGGGGTAACAGATGTAGAGGAAACTGATCAATATTATGGCATTGGCAAAATTGGCCAAGTTATAGTGGCCAAGAGATCATTCCATGTCTAAGTGAGTCGTGTCTAACCTAGTTTATAGGATCCCAAATCCATTGCCATTATAGGGAAATTGAATCCCTTGGCTAGGCGAATGGAGATATTAATGGGATCCTTAAGGGGCTGGGCATTGGTTTTTCCAGGCAACACAGAACGAGAGAGGATAACAAAAATGTAAGTTAGTAGCTCTAAGCGTGTACCCATGCCTTTGCCAAATCTAAAAGAACCACACTTTTAGAAAGTGGCCTTGTTTGAAGTCCATATGCACCTCCAGCATATCTGATCTAACTGTGCATGAGCAGCAGTCTCTTCGACATCTAAAGCCTCATAAAAATAAGACAAGGTACCTGTGGGCTCAAGCCTGAGAAATTCACAGACATCTTCTAACGTCACGGTGAACTCCCCCCATGCAGACAAAAAGTTATGGGTTGTAATGTTCCAACGAGATACAAGTACTTGTAGTGCAACATTATGTTTGGACAGAGTTAACTCACCAAACCAGGTCACCCGATGAAGCCCAACCTTAGTAAGAGTATGCGCATAAGTGGATGACATATAACTGTTTCAGGTAGAAAAATGGTATGGGAAGCCTCCAGGACCTTTGAAGTCTATCTGGGAGCATGGAAAGTCACCTCGGTCAAGGCAAAAATGTATAGTCCCCACTGGGGAAGAAACCCCAAATGGCAGTATCATTCTCCTCACCACCTAGGGTCAAGGACTCACACTTGGCATTTAAAATGACGGTCTTGAATGCATCTGAGAATTTGTCGACCTTACTAAAAACAGGTGAATAACGGTAAAAACAGAATTGCTCCTCATGCACCGCTATTATAACAGTGTCGTCCAAAGCTATAGCAGGAATAGCAACGGAGGTGGGCATAGAGGCAGTGGATGGGGTGACTGGATCAATAAGGGCATCTAATGGAAAAGCCATTAGAGTTTGAGGCAAAGTAAAGGTGGTAAGAATAAAAAGTAGACTAGAAATAATGGAGTAATAGTGGGTTAAGATGGAAAAAAGAGAAAGAAATAGACGAAAAGCTTGAGCAATAATAGAGGAATATCTCTTGCTCTCTCCAAAAAGCTCTGCAAGTATGAATGCAAATAAAAAGATAAAAGAGAAAAATGGCGGAGTGTTGGTATTAGACGCCTGGAAATAAAGTGGGCGTTTGAGTTTCCCACAAAGGCACGTGCTAAGTCATTAGAATGATTACAAATGGATACATGGCGCTTCAAGAAGTGACGTGACAGTTGAAAAGATAATCTCACGTCATTAATGAGTTGATGCTTAGGGGGGAGAGTAATGCTTTCAAAAGAAGTAATGCTTTTTTGGCGTCTAAATTTTTTAAATATATTGGAAACCAAAAATCCCAATAAAAAAAAGTCCTCACGCTGCAAGCCCGAATGATGGTACAACGGGTTCAAGATGCATCATGGAGAATTCTAAACCTTAAATCCAAGAGAGGAGGTTACTCACAGCACAGTTCAAAAAGTTCACGATGTCCCCTCGCCAACAATCTAAATAGAGATAACTTTGACTCAGGTACATCGAGGAGAATTCTTTTCTTTTCGAACAAGTTGAAATGGGGACGGCCATAACTCAGATACATCAGGGAGAATTTTACAAGTTCAAACACCGGGAATTATTTCGATAAGAGAAAACGAACAGAAATACTGTTACTAGGGGTAGTCCTAACGAAAATGTCCCCTCACTACGAGTTCATTAAATTGTGGAATGAGATGAAGCAGGTTGGGGAGAATTTTCTCCTAAACATCCAAACGGATGACGGACAAAAGATCCACATGTACTTTGGGAGAATTCCAACAAGTAATTAAGAAGGAAGAACGGTTGAGATCTAACAGCAAAAAAGGTTATGATGTCCCCTCGCCATATGTGTAGGTATTATAGAGCTTTAGTTCAGGTACATCAGGGAGAATTTAACTTTTTTCTAACATAAATAGAGGCAATAGTTGCAACGAAGGCGGATATGGAAGAATTTTTGCTCCCAAAAAGAAATGGTCCATCAAATTGAGAAGTTTTTCGTCCAGACATTTCTTGTTCTCATAACAAATCTCTACACGAAGTGAAAATGTAGGGGAGCTTCAAGGTAATCTCTCAATTAGAGAGAGATTCCCTAATTAACAGAAGAGACTCAAGATTAGTAGGAAACATGAAGACAACAAGGCAGCTCAGTGAGGAGGTTCAGTGATGGAGCTCGACAAGGAAACTTTTCGAGAGAGCTTTTTTTTTTTATCTTTCGTTCTTACTTAGTCAAATTGTATCTTTTAATTACATTGATTATAATGCTGTAATGATTGTTATATTCAGTGTGAGCTCTATCAAATGACCTCGTCATGGAAACTTTAGAGGTATTTGGTTTGGAGAATTGATAAGTGATGCAGTGTTAAGGCTTGTCTTAACCATCTTAGATACACCTGGTAAAACACCGAGAGATCTTTCACTGTGGAAACTTGTGAAGAATAAGCTTGAGTTCCATCGTGTAGTGAGATTTGAGCCAAATAACCCATTACCAAATGTCACATATACTTTAGGTGGCATCACTAGCCACCTACCCATTGTCCAATCCAAACTTGAGTAAACCATTGTGGTATTGGGGCTGTGAGACGGTTTGGTGAGTCACCTTTGTTGTGACACTCCTCTGATGCATAGTGTATAGGAAAAAGGCATGTCCTAGCATTTAATGATTATGATGTAAGGTGTGCTAATCCACTAGACATTTAATTCTTGGGACCTAAAGTGTGACATAGAGGTCTTTCATATTAATAAGGACTGAGACATCTTGAAAAAGGTGTGGCGTTATTTATGGGTATCAACCACTTCTGAGAAGAGGGGTTCTTTCTAGAGAGTTTATTGATAAAGAGAGAAATATATCAAAGATGAGTTGTTACAAACCAGGCAGTTTACTCACCCACCATTTGTCATTTATTGTGAAACTTTTAATAGCTAACTAGAGAGATATCAGAGGTTGCTGGTGTGTTGGGTGCCTATCAAGGTGTATCGAGGATGCTTACTTATTTCTCAGTTTTAAAAAGTTGTTTCTGAGTTCCTTTATTATCATTTGAGTTATACACAAGAGATTTATGAGTTAAATGTGAGTGTTTGTGATATACAATATTGCGTGTTCATTTGTCTTTGTCAAAGAGTACTTGGGTTATCGTTTATTACCATACCTATAGAGGTTACGCCTTGACTAGTATTACTATACTCCCAGGCTTGAAGGGGACTACCCTCTTACAGAGGGAGTTAAAGTAAAAGATCGATGGGTTTGCAGATACCATATAATATCTAAATATATTAACTAGTTTAGGGAGCTATTGGTGTGAAAATTGTTTTAGACTTTGATTTGTCGATTAGATTGAGACAATTTCATATAAATTCATATTGTTTATACCTAAGGCAGACCTTAAGTACATTCATTTTAGGAGTATCTCAAATCCCTCGGGAACACATGTTATGTTTTTTGAGTTAATTGACCTATCGAATTGGTTCACACACATTCCTTATGCTTTCACAACTTGGGTATCTTACTGTTAGTTCATGGTGTGTGTTGTACTTGTATATTTTTTATACATTATAAAATTTTTAAAAATTCAAAGATAGTTGGTTCATATTTTCTTAGTTTATCATTGCACGATATATATTGCCTTATATTCGTGATGATATTCTTCGATTTTTGTGACACACTCCGATTTATTACTTTAGTTTTTCCTTTATTTGTCTATTTCGGACAACATAAAAAGGGGGAGAACAAATTATGGGAGGTTGGAGTTTGATTTATGGGGGAGACATAAGTTTTGATTATCATTTTATATTTCAAACTCTTTGCTGCGTCAAGAGCATTTATTTGTCTATTGTGTGTAGGTACACTTTGATTAACATATGCAACATACACTTAAGACAATGTTCCCAAAAAGAAGATCAAGAGAAAGGGAAGAATTGAAGATTTTGAGATTTGAAAATGTTGATGATTTCAAATACTATTGTGTTTTGATATCATTCCATTTGTAGGTTTTGGGAAGGTATTAGAATAATGTTTGACTAGTTTGTTTTTGGTAATTCGAATATTTTTAGTTTTGTACCGGAATAGCCATAGAGGGACATTTTTAAGGGCAACATTTCAAACATTGCCCCTAGTATATAGGTTACAGACTTTATGGCATATCCCGTTTCTCTACATCACATCATCACGATCATTACGGCGTATCAAAGATTTGAATATCCAGCAACTCCAATGTACATCTTCAACATGCATCACATTCATCTTCACCGTGCTCCACTACTCCACCTAATGATGGTATAATTCATATTTTGAGTTTGAAGTTTATTTATTATTATATTAGGAGTTGTTTTTATTTGATTTGATTTAACAAAGAGGCATTTCTAGACTTAAAATAAAATAATTTTTTCGCCCAAGTCATTCAAACGAGATGGGAATCTTGTTCGAACGAATAAGCTTTTATGTTAGAAGGGCCATTTGAAGTCTACACGGCATAATGTTTCAAGTCGTCAAAAGGTCATTTGAGGCACGTTCAAATGATATAGGCCTATAGTTAGAATGAAACTTGTCTTCATTCAAACGAAGAGCTGATCTCGTTCGAACGAGTATCAAACTCATTCGAACGACTTGCGAGGCCTTATTTTTGTATTTTTCTATAAATACCTGCTTCGTGCAGGGTTTTCATAGGACTTTTAAAATATGTTTTCTACAGACCTGCTGCACTCATATTTTAATAGGGAAAATATATTTTGATTTACACATATCACCTCCCTATATAGTTGTAAATCCACTTTGAAATCGTTACGTAATTGCTACAAGAATTACATCGTGTGGAGAAGGCGTCTCCACTTCCGTTTTTTTATTCTTGAGGGGATCATTGCTAAAGGATTTATTATTATTGTGGGGATCATTGTAGAAGGAAGACAAATGTCACCTTTAGGAGATTCTTCGAAATGCTACGTATCCTTTATAAGATTTGTAAGTTTCAATTGTAAATTTTATAAAGTTGATAAGAAAACATTTTTCCACGAAGGTAATTTTTCTTGAAAACTGTCTTCTACGGCTTTAATGCATGCGTTGCTATTGTATGCAATAATCACCTAGTTGCATGTTCTAACATAAAAAGAATTAAAAATTGGTGTGGTTTGTCACCTCAATTTAATAAGTTAACACCATTTGATCATTATGCACTCTCAGATGTGAAAAAGAAAAGGGGGAATAATTCTAAACAGGGGTTTCGAATCGGTTCGGCCTTAAGGTGAACCGATTCGGCTGCCAAATTAGTTTGTGTATTAGGCAAGCCGGTTTGAAAAAAAGTTACGCCTGACATTATTTGGTCGAACTGGTTCGCCAAAAAGTTCTACCAAACCATGTTTTGTGCCCCATTTTATGGTTGGCTAAGTGTGGAAAGTTGGGTTATCTCCTCTTTAACACCTCCTAACACCCTCCTCTGAGTTTGGAACTCCGGGGCACCTCAAAATCTCATCTTAGTGCGATGTACGCTCTCTCATGTGTAGTATACCATTTTTATTCATCTAATCTTCTTCTAACGCGGACTCGACAGACATCTCAAATACCTTAAAACTGACACAGCTCAACATTATCCAATAAGAATCACCCCATACGCATCGAGGGTGCGACGACCTCTCGTGGAAGCCTATTTTTCCCCGTAAATGGGGTCTGACAATGAAATCATGTCTACTTCCTCAACACACGTCTTGAGATATGGCTTTAGGAATTGGCCTTTAACTTTGAAATTATCTCCACCTTTCGGGTTTTCCATTTCTATCACTCTGTAGGGAAACACTTCCTTAACGACGAACGGGTCGATCCATCATGAACATAATTTACCTGGAAACAAATGTAATCTCAAGTTGTATAGTATCATTTTTTGTCCCGTATGAAGCTCCTTGTGATTGATAATGTGTTCATGTGCATGATTCATCCTTTCTTTATAAATCTGAATGCTTTAATATGCATCGTTGTGTGTCTCTTCTAACTCATGCCATTGTAATTTCGTTACTTCACCGGCTTGATTGAGGTTATAGTTCAACCTCTTGATGGCCCAATACGCTTTGTGGTCTAACTCAACAGGGAGATGGCAAGCCTTTCCATAGACAAAGCGAGATGGGTACATCCCAAGGTTATTCTTCCAAGTTGTTCTATATGCCCATAGTGCATTGATCAATCGATTCAAACAATCCTTTCGGTTAGGATCAATGGTCTTTTTGAGAATTTTTTGATCTTTCGATTTTTTAATTTTGCTTGCCCGTTCGTTTGTGGGTGGTATGTCTTACCAATCTTGTGGACAACACCATACTTTCTCATAAGTTTTTCAAACGACCTATTGTAAAAATACATGTCGTTATCACTAAAGATGGCCTATAGATATCCGAAGCGAGAGTGTCTGTGTTCATGAATGAACTTAACCACCACCTTAATGTCATTTGTTTTTATAGATATGGACTCTACCCATTTAGACACATAGTCTACCGTGGCAAGGATGAATAGGAAACCAAAAGAGAGAGGGAAAGGTCTCATGAAGTCAATGTCCCAACATTCTAAAATCTCGATGATGAGAAGAGGGTTCAACAGCATCATGTCTCGATGAGTGATGGCTCACATTCTTTGGCACCTATCGCAAGATTTGTATTATGCATTCATATCCAAAAGATTGTGGTCCAATAGAGACCGCTTTGAATAATCTTAGAAGCCGTCTTTTTTATGAAAAAGTGGCCTCCAAAATCTTTTGAATGACAAAACCGGATGATGCTAGGAATCTCATCATCCGGTACAAATCTTCAGATTATTTAGTCAGCGCAATACTTAAATAAGTATGATCGTTATAGAAAAATATGGATGACTATGTAAGGAACTTCCTCTTCTCTTGCGGTGTCTAATCGGAGGGTATGACCTCCATGACAAGATAATTCATGATATCCACAAACTAGGGGAGAGAGGATGTGGTAAATAATTGCTCATTTAAAAAGTACTCGTCTATGGGTAAATTATCTTGAGGTACGTCGAACGAGATCCTAGATAAATGATCGGCTACAAAAGTTTCTACTCATTTCTTTTATTTAATGGAATGGTCAAACTCTTGGAGTAGTAAGATCCACCTAATAAGGCGCAACTTCACATCCTTCTAAGAAAGGAGAGGGTTGCATGGTCGATAAAGCACATGATGGGAGACCCAATAAGTTAGGAGCGAAACTTCTCAACGGTGAATAATAGCGCTAGCAACTCTTTCTCCGTGGTGGAGTAGTTCAATTAAGGCCCGATTAAGGTCTAGCTAGCATATTAAATGATGTGAGATTTCTTATATCTTCGTTGCCCTGAAACAACCCCAATCGCAAAGTCACTCGCATCACACATAAGCATGAATTGAAGGGTCCAATCTCGATCTTGCATGATGGAAGCGGAGACTAGCATGCTTTTCAATTTGTCAAAAGCTTCTTAGCATGCTTCACTTCACTCAAAGTGGGCATCTTTCAAAAGTAAGTTTCTTAAGGGCCTAGCGATGGCACTAAAGTCCTTAATAAATCGACGATAAAACCCTGTATGGCCCAAGAAAGAGCGCACATCTTTTCATGACTTAGGTGGGGGAAGATCAGCTATAACATCAATTTTTGCACTACCTACTTCTATACCTTAGGATGACACAATGTGGCCGAGAACTATGCCTTCATTAACAATAAAATGTCACTTCTCCCAATTTAGTACCATGTTCTTTTCCACACATTGGGCTAACACCTTCTCGAGATTAGCGTGTCAATTAACATATCAGGAGCCGAAGACACTAAAATCGTCCATGATCACCTGAAAGTCCCTTTCAACCATGTTGCTAAATAGACTAAGCATACACCATCGAAAGATTGTCGATGCATTACACAATCTAAATGGCATACGTTTCAAGGAAAATTCCAAAAGGACATGTCAATATAGTCTTCTCTTGGTCGAAAACATCCACCTCAATTTGATTATATCCAGAATAACCATTTAAAAAATGGTAAAATAGGGGCCCGTGACTCTCTCAAGAATTTAGTCCGTAAACAGAAAAGGGAAATGGTCTTTTCGAGTGCCAGCATTGAGCGTCTGGTAGTTAATGCAAAAGCACCACTCGGTCGTGGTACATTTTGGTCTAAGTTCCCCCTATGCATTTTTTACCACAGTCATTCCCGACTTTTTCAGGATGACTTGAATAGGAGTCACTCATTTAATATCCAAGATGGGATAGATAATGCCCGCATCCAATAACTTTATAATTTTTGCTCTTACTGCATCTTTTATTATTGGGTTTAAACGCCTTTGCATCTCCCTAGAGGGTCTCACATCCTCCTCTAAGTGAATTTTACGGGTACAAATTAAAGGATTTATACGCTTCAAACCTACAATGCTCCAACCAAAACCACTTCGATTCTTCCTCAAAATGGCCATAAGCATTCCCTTTTACTCTTTATTTAGGCTTGAGGAGACAACAACGGGATATGTGTCATCCTCTCCTAAGAAAGCATATTTGACGGTAGAATGAAGCTTTTTTAATTTGAGTGTAGGAAATTTCTCATCTAAGGGAACTGTGCGTGATTACCTCGGTGGTAGTTCCTCGAATCAAGAGACCAAGGTAATATCCCTCACATCCTCATTGCTCTCATACTCATCCAAATACTCTCATTCCCCTTACCTCTCACTCAAAATCAGTGTATGCGATATCGCTCTAACTGGTCGTAACAACACACATGCCTCTAACAAGTCCCTAGTGTGATTACCCTCAAAGTGTTTGTTTACTACCTCCTCTATAAGATACGACTCGTGTAAATTATCTTCGTCACCCATTTGCTTGGTGATGTGGAATATATTAGTCTTGAGTGTCATGTTCCCAAACGTCAGTTGCATTTGGCCATTTCACGCGTTAATAAACGCACTAGCCCTATCTAAGAACGGCCAACCAAGGATCACGAGAACATGATGGCTTGAAGGAAAGGATGGCTCCGTGTCCCAAATAACACAATCCACTAGGAAGTAAAAATTATCCACTTGGACTATCACGTCCTCAATAATCCCCAGAGGTATCTTCACGATGCGATCCGCAAGTTAGAGAGTAATCTTAATGGTATTGAGGCACCTAAAATCTAGTTTCCTACAGATGGAATAAGGGAGAATGTTGACACTCGTCACTAAATCTAACAAGGCTCTCTCATTATGATTTCCTCTAATGATGCACGAAATGGTCGGTGCACCCAGATCTTTATATTTCGGCGAGAGGTTACTTAAAAGTACGGAGCTTACATTTTGTTCAAAATATATATTATTTTTAACCTTTGATATACATTTCACCATTAGTAAGTCCTTACAAAATTTTACGTAGGAGGGAAATTGCTTTATTAACGTGAGAAAAGGTAAATTTATCTTGACTTGCTTTAGCACATCTAACACTTCTTCACGTTAGGCCTTTTTAGGAGGAGGAACCAACCGTTGATGGAAAGGAACAAAAGTCATGGATTTCACTACAACCTTGGGCCTAATTGTGTTGCTTTTATCACTCTCTTCCAAGGGAACATCTTTGGCCTCTTTCATGTCGGGCGAAATCTCCTTGTCACTTTTCTCGTCGTGTGTGGGAGGTGATAAATCATAGACTCGCCCACTACGAAGAGTGGTAATTTATTGACATTGCTCTTTATTTTCATCGGTGTTAGATCTCACAAAATCCCGACCTTGGGGAGGTCTTTGGCCTTAGGTGAGAAATTTGCACTTCTCTTGGACACATAAGGATGCTTATAACTTAGACATCGACGCCTTTAAGTGGGCAAAATTTTATGTATTTTGGGCCTTTATAGCTGAATAAGTTTGCATGAATTGTGCTGAAGTGTCCTAGACACATAAGGAGGTAGAGGGAGCGCTTGCTTATGTGGCGATTATTAATACGATGGGTGTGGTGGTGATTTTTGGGCAACAAGTGGATTCAGGTTTAAAGCGGGAATTTGTTGCCTATAACTAAAACTACAATGGTTTCGCCATGAAGGGTTATAGAAATTCCCGTGAGGATCACCTAAATTCTCTTTATAGGCTCCCACTGCCTCAATTTGCTATTGTAGCATCACGTTAGAGGCGGGTATCGTCAGAAATTCCTTAGTTAAATGTCCCTACTCATGAAATAGCGCACACTTCCCCTTTAACTGCTTGAGTGGAGTCAGATACGTCTCTCCCCTAGCCTCAACTAAGTCTTTCAACCTCTTAGAATGTTGGTTTATTTGAAGATTTAACTCAGCTTCCTTGTCCAAATGATAAAGTCCGGATGAAGAAGGAGCTGTGGATGTCAGTCGAGCCTTTGGATCTAATGTGTCCAATGCTTGAGTTGTCTTCGTGACATAATTAAAGAAGGCCTCTGCATCATCCACGTCTCACCCTAAGAACTCCCCGGGGCACATGGTCTCAATGGGTTATTTAGAACTTAAGTTTAGCCTGTGATAGAAGAAGTATATGAGTCTCCATTTCTTAAAATCGTAGTGAGAGAACATATTAATTAACTCATTGAAATTCTACCAATATATATATCGAAGGTCTCATTACCGTTTTGCCTAAAAGTTTGAATTTGAGCCCGGATAGAATTAGTTCGATGTGATAGGAAGAATTTCTAGAGAAACTTGGCTTGCATGTTCCTCCACGTTTCTATCAAGTTAAGTGCCAAAGACCATATACATGTCTTGGACTTATTCTTCAGAGATAAGGGAAAGAGTTTGAGGCGAGCGACGTCTTGAGTGCACATTTGATCGTCAAACGTTTTGCACGCCTCTTCAAACTTGCGAATATAGAGGTATGGTTTTTTGAATCCATACCGTGGAATATGGGAAGAATATGAATCATCTCATTATGAAAGTGAAACTTCCCCGCATTATATGGGAATATAATGCATCCTAGTGCGACGGTTTGCTCGGGATATAGGAGGTTCCCTAATGGGCCGATACAGTAACTCACCATCATTCGGACCAAAACTTGTGTTATCAAACATTGTGCTCTCTCGAATTGTCTCACTGTCCTCACCGGTGGTCTTAGACGGCTGACTCGAAGTGTGACTCATAGTAAAAGGGTCTAGTGTGGGAGGTGGAATCCTAAAAGAAGGAGATTTGGTAGTGTGTGGACAAGTGGGGGTGAGGTCTACTAAGGGATTATCGTAGATGCGAGGGAGATTTATTCTACGAAGATTTAGATTTGGATGATTATGTTGCATATGATAATCGAGATAGTATATTCTTTTTTCATTTTTTTGAATTTTTTTTTTTGCATTTTGGATTTTACGATTTTGTGATTTTTTTGGAGATTTGGAATCAAATTCCTAAGGGGATTCAACCTAACTTATAGTGTCAATCTAGCTCCAGTGTAAGCCGATCACGTAAGTAATATTTTCGAGCAAGCCGGGTACCGAACTAAGGGATTGAGATGAAATTTTGTGACGTCACTAACGACGACATCCCAATACCTAAGAAATGACTCAAGAATGAGAGAATAAAAGTTGATGAGCTGTTTAGGAGATTGACTACGAACTAATGCAACTTAATTAATGAAGGCAAACTAACAAAATTAATGCAAGACTAAATTTTATTTTTGAAATAAACCATATGAGAAAATGGAACCGGAATACAATTCCCTGAACCATTGCTAATTACATCGGATATAAAACATTCAAGAATTTAATTCACAGTTCAAAGAAAACATTAAATTTATTTAAGTACTTAACATATGCAGATTTCACTCCTCATAATATCAAGTAAAAAATATACTTAATGTGAATGAAAAATTATCGACACACGTATTATATTCTTAAATATTCCAGCCACCTAGGGCAATTGAAATTTTAAGACCTATAATATTTGTTTCGACAAGATATCAAACCTCTAAATTATTAATTAGATTTTATCCAATTTTATATCCATTCATAATACCAAGGTTGGATTTATTTATCCCAACCCTAAAAACTTAGCCGGACATGGAATAATTAACCTTATGCATGGTTTTTACGTTTCATGGAAACATGATGATATATAGAATGCAATCAAACATGTATTCAATCGAAAACTCATAAATAAGAATAATTATAACCCAAATATGCAAGCTTGAGAAGAGAAGAGAAGAAGGTAATACTTGAATTAAGAATATGAGCAAAACTATGGCAATAATGGATGATTTTATTGTTCTTATTGCGACCCTTTTTCCTCAACTCTCTAGTATGAAAAACTAGGTTAAAACTATTGTCTAACAAGTCTAATCACAAAACTCCAACAACTAGGGTCATTTCTGGAACTGTTTTAAAATAACAAAACTCTTTTTAAAATCTGGAGAAACATCAATTTTTTAGAATAGGTCATTCGAACCGGTTCTCTTGATGTCCTAAATCGGTTTGATGCATCAAATCGATCGCATTATCTCCAAACCAGTTTGCATGATGATGAAATTACACTTTTGCCACCGAATCTTCTCTCAGCTTCAATTGCGCGTAGCTTCTTAACCGTAGCTCAAAATTGGGTGTCGTTTCTTCTAGTGTTCTCGTGGATTCAAGCTATTCGACTTTTCTTTAGGCTCTTTATCCGGGTTCAATATAGGAAATTACTTGAATGCCCTTGCATTTCCTTTCCTTATATATTATCATTTCTCCCTTGCATTCACTTGCACGAAATACCTCTAAAATAAGAGGGAAATACACAAAACAAGCAACACTTGTCGAAAATGTTAGTAGCATAAAAATGACATAAAGCTAGTCTAATTACACAGCATGTGACCATAAAAGTACCAAAATTAAGGGGATAAATATGAAATATATGTGCCGAATCACTTTCACTTCGTAGGCTCTTCTTCTGGTGGAGTTTCTTCCTTTCTAGCACTAGTTGAGTGAGAATATCTGTCATTCTTTGGCGTTTTAAGGTTTTGGGTTCGCAAGTTTTATTTATGTATATTACCTAGGGATATCACCTAAAA
Organism: Sambucus nigra; assembly: GCA_949130495.1. Classification (NCBI taxonomy): domain Eukaryota; kingdom Viridiplantae; phylum Streptophyta; class Magnoliopsida; order Dipsacales; family Adoxaceae; genus Sambucus; species Sambucus nigra. The sequence continues at coordinate 242,602,913 of OX422222.1, forward strand.
TTCCTTTTATTCCTTTTGTAATTCTATGTTTTGTTGATTGTTGTTTTCCAAATTGATGTTTGGTGGAGTTTGATTGGAGATTCACTCATCTTAGGTGTCCATTGAGTTGGTTGGCCTAGGGTTTTGGTGTTTTAGGTCCTTTTATGCTTTTTAATATTTCTTATCTTTCTCTCCCAAATTTTCTTTGCCCGTTTAAGATAGCCTTCAAAACATTTAGTTCCCCTCTATGACTTACAAGCATTGGATTCAAAGATAGATACAACATTTGTTTGAGTTGGATCACTCTTGTACTGGTATTTCTACCAAAAGTTTTCCAATTCCTCTTAGGTCATTAGTCCTCAAGATAAGCCTAGCACCTCAGATATACTCCTCAAGCTAGCATCCTCTGCTAGTTCTGCAAATAAACCCTATTTATGGAGAATTGCTCCCCTGAGTTCACAAAACGTATAGAGGTTGTTAAAGCGAGGGTGGAAAATTTATAAACATGGTGTTCAATATATCCATAGTTGTTAGATGCCTAGGGATTATACCTATCATGTGGTTGTACCTCTCACCAAGGAGATCACCTCTGGGATCTCTAATTCATAGGATGTCGCCAACACCGATGCTTGATATCATTATTTCTACATTACTTAGGATGAACTAAAAGAGATGAGAGATGAGTATGAGATCCCCATTGACATCTCATTGAAATCTCTTGATTCGGATGAGAGTTTCTATAACCAACCTAATACTTATGAGATATGCTTCCCCGTTTGGGCTCTCCAAGTTGGAGTCCGTCTGCTTCTCCACCCCACCATAAGGTTTACCTTAAAGGGTAATGGGGTGTCTTCGAACCCAACTTTAATAAAATGCTTATAGGTCCATTCTAGGGTCAATGGTTTATTTTCAAGCTCACACTAGTTTTGAGTTTAGTGGGGATATCTTCAAATTTGTGTATGGCATGAAAGATAATGATAGACTACAACTTTTCCCCTCGAAAGTCTAACCTAAAAATGGAGCAAGTTATTCAGACAAGAAACCATATCTAGAAGATTAAATTTGTATACCTTAAGGGAGACTGGAAGTTTTATTCAAATGAAAAGATTTGATCTTTTAGTGTTCCTCATGATTGTTGTGGAACAAATTGTATTGATATCAATTTCTTCATTTTTTCTTTAAAATTTTCTCCGACTTATTACTTACTAACAAATTGTTCTTGTTTGACCTTTTTATAGAGAAAAGAGCTCCCAAACTGCCAAAATCTCTTAAACGATTAGTGATGGACAAATGCACGCCAAATCTTATTGAGTTTCAGAAACTTTTTTCATTGAAAAAGTTTATAGAGCCTGGGTATTATATTCCTCTAGGATGTGTTCGTCATTGAGCAAAATAGGACATTTGTGTGGCTAAGGTTAATATTTCCACAAACCAGGAATGTCGAGATAGGAAGTTGGTCGAAGAAAGTATGAGGCTTTTTACTTATATTAGTGCATCTTTAGCGTACCTATTTGATTTTGCTAATTGATTTACTCTAACGTAACTTTCACTCCCAATTCTGTAGACTTCCGTGTTATGCCTTCCTGGGGTATGGCGCCATTTCCAGTTGTTCGTGTTATCTTGCTACTTCTTTCATGAGAAATATTGAGGCAGAGCTAAGATAAACGCCTATGAAGAGGCAAAGAGTTGGACCGAGGTTGATCCCAAAACCAAAAATAAAAATGATGGTGAAGCCAAAAATGTAGCTGAAGTTGAAGCTAAAATAAGTTGAAGTCGTCACCAGGGCTAAAGGTAAGGAAAAGTTTATTTCCATGGATGTTCGTCCACCTGCTGGTATCGAAAGGCCTTTAAAACATGTGGATATTAAGGGGAAACCTTCTCAGAGGCTATTAAAAAGGTGGAGACTTCTATTCATTATCCCATGGCGGAGGAGTATAAGTTTCATTCAATGAACCTTATGAATGCCGACTAGATCAAGCATGATAAATTCTTTATCTTCCAACCCATGGGTAACATTGTAGATGTGCTCATTTATTATGAGGATAGCCAAAACTTTGAATTTCTCAATGGTTTAGATGATGACACCCTGTGGGGGATTCTTTAGCATAGACCCTACGTGGTAAGTTATTCATATATTGTATTTTTACTTGCATTATAATTCTTCCATATTATTTTCCATCCTCATTATCTCCTTTTCTAGAGTACTATGGCTTTAACCATTCTTCACAAAAAAGCTATAACCAACCTATTTTCCTATGAGGAGTAAAGAGACGCCAATGAAGCCGCTTAGGCAGAATTGGATGATCAGAAGAAGAAAAAGGTGTTGAGCTCGACTGAGGAGGTGATCATGCAGTTAAGAGAAGAAATTTACACTGATGCTAAGAAGCAACAAAGTCTTAATTAGGCTTTAAAAAAGTCCAATGTAGATCTTTTCAAACACAATAGAGGAGAATATTGTTAAAATATTCAAATCTTCCGCATGGTATAATCTTGAAATCGTGACTTAAATTTTGAAGGTTATGATGAGATAAAAAGGAGGATCATGAATCATTATCCTGACGTAGAATAGGTGGTTATCAAGTGTAAGGTTGATAGGGAGGAGGCTACATCCATGGCTGCTGAAATGCTGATAGAGGTGGACAAGCCCATTGCTAAGGGTGAGGATATGGGTCCAACTGATGAGGTTATTCGTGTTGCTAATATGATCAATTTGTCTGCTCTTAACATTCCTCGAGTCACACTCGAGGTATGATATGCTCTTATCGCTTGATATGCCTTTTTATGAAGCTTTTTTAGTAATATTTGTTTATTTTGAACATTTATTTATAATGGTTGTCTGGCTCTTTTTATTTGAACACTTTCTGTTAGAAATTGAATTGTTTAAACTTCTTGTCTCAATAAGTGTGTTGTTTATTTTCTTTTTCTCGACTACACTATTAGCCCCCGTCTATAATGAAGTGTTTGTGCAAAAAAAAATTTAACAAGTAAATGTGGTGAAATTTTATTGACATCTAAGTTAATTCTATTATTATAGTCTCATGGTGGGATTTTATCCACCTGCCATGTCGACTTCTAATTATTTAATATTGAGATATGCCTACCGATAGTTTAATCTTACAATCATGTTGTGAGATCTTTCCAACCTGATCTACCTTACTAGGTACCAATTTTGATCAAACGTAAATGTTCCTTACTTAGGATCTACCACTTCTTATGCCATCTTACTTGTTGTATGAACGGATCTTATGACTGCACTAGATTTCTTAGTTTTAGATAAACTTCTTGATATTGACCTATTTAAGATAAGGGCATTCATGAAGTGTTGGTTGATTAGTTATATTTATGGTCAGAATTGAAATGTCTTCGGTCTGAGCTTCTGGCACATATCTTTCAGCGATGAGCTGGGTAATAAAATGACATCGTATGTAAATGAAAAGTTTCATATTCTCATTAGTCATTAAAAATTGACTACAAAATGCATGAAAAACTGTTTACTTGGTTGATTTTCTACTATTCTAGGCATATAATCACTACCGATAGTATTTCCTTAAATATTATGCATTACAAGGGTTCTTAAACTCTTCTCCTTCTCAGGTATCGATTTTGTAAGTTACAAGTCGCACGACGTCAAATATTATGTATGGGCCATGTCAATTCAGCCCCAGCATATTCCCCTTTTTTATAACCTTTTTTAATCACGTAATCTCATTCCTTTAAAGTGCTCGGCTTTACCCTTCTATTAAAAAACTGTGTAGTTTTATGTTGATAGGTTGCGACCCAAAGTGTTGCATGTTCCCTAACCACCTTTATAAAGTCTAGATTGAATCTTCTCATTAGGTCACTCCAGGTAGAATTCAAACTTAGTACCCTATGGTTGGGTAAGCTGAACTTAGTAGCAACTACTGCCTCCGTACCGTAGGCTAACAAGAATGAATTTCACTTGTCGTAGTTCCTTGTGTTGTTATATATGCCAAAACACGTTGTGAAACTCGTTGATCCAATTTTCCTTGACATTATCCAATCTTATTTTCATTCCGTCCAACAGGGTTCTTTCTGTGATTTATGTTTATCCATTGCATTGAGAGTGAACTAGTGCAAAGTGTAACTTCTTGATCCCTGACCAAATACATTACTTGTCAAATTTATCATTATCGAATGGCGTGCTATGGTCGGCGATAAAAGTGTAAGGCATAATATATCTATAGATTATGATCTTCTACAAGAAGTGGAAGACTTTCTCGTATGGCCTTTTGACCAGTGGCTGGACTTCTGCCCACTTGGTGAAATAATCGACTGTTATAACCAAGTATTTAAATTTGCCTCTTATCTTTAATGGTGGGTCGACTAGCTCAATCCCCACATTGTAAAGGCTAAAGAGAAGTGATAGGTGTTAATGCATCTCTAGGTCTCCTATATATCACGGTGTACCTTTGCTATATATCATATTTTTTTCATGTAACTAACACAATCCTCCTTTATAGTAGTCCAATAATATCCTTGTTTGGTGACCCGTTTTACCAAAGAATGACCTGCCGAATGGAATCTACATGATCCTTCATGTACTTCTTTTATCATATCATTGACCATTGTGGGATGAACACATCTGAGTAGAGATATAATGAATCCTCTCCTGAATTAAATTCCCCCCCTCAAGAACATCTTCGCTGCTTTGTAACAAAGCCTCTTACTTCTTATTGGATCTGTTGGCATAGTAACATTCTCCAAGTATGTGCAGATGTAGTTTATGCAAGATAGTCCTACGTTTAACTCCATAAAAAGTACGTGTTATTCATCTGTGTTGTGTTGTGAAAATATTTCCACTCATATTGTTCTCATCGGTCCAACCCTCATTACTAATGTTAGATGAGCAACAGCGTCTGTTAGTCCATTTTAAGCCCCCAGAATTATGACCACCTAGAGTGCCATGAACATGCATAAAAATGTTTTTACCTTTGCTAAATATTTTACTATTAATTCTTCTCTAGCCTTGTAAACTCTGCAAATTTGATTCACGACTATTTGAGAATCACTGTGCGTAAATAACGGCTCAGATCCAGTGATTATTCCAATCCTAATTCTGATATGAGTGCTTCATATTATTCAACGTTGTTTGAGGCCTTAAGATTGAGTCTAAGGGAATACTCGATATGTACATCATTAGACGTATTGATGATTAAACCTTCTCTATTTCTCCTAGCACGTGATGAATTGTCAATAAATAGCTACCACACAAGAGGCTCTTCTTCAAAATTTCCTTTGACTAAAAATCCGTTCTTAAACATTGTTTTTATTTATTGTGCCTCGTAAGTTCATACATCGTTTCAAGATAATGACTCTGGTTTATCTTTTATCTGATCAGATGATTTTGGTGTAGACTTATGCTCGTATGATTTCAGTGTTGAGCTATGTTCTGTAAAAGTTTGCACGACTACTTTAACTGCTGAGTTGTCTTTCATAGATGTCTGCTCGAATGTTTTAACCATTGAACGCTATTCCATTAAAGTTTGGTCGGTTATTTTCTCCTGTTAAGTAAATTTTTTCTCTAAAGCATGCTATGGCCTGACCCTTAATTATTTTTATAGGATTATATGTGATATCATGCTCTCCTAGTTCTACACCCCAAGCCATTAATGTTTTAGATTTTACAGGCTTTTGATTGGCTTGTCATAGAGGAAGGTTTGTATATACCACGATTCCATGATCTTAAACGTAGGATTTCATTTTTTAAAAATCTTCGATCAAATCCAACACTAACTTCTCCAGCCTAGGGTGTCAGATTTCATTTCCACGGTACCCCTTACTAATGTAGTATCCAGGCTTCTGTATTCCATCTTCATATTATACGAACACCGATCTCACTGCAAATTTTTGATATTGTCAAATATAAGTAAATCTTTTCACCTAGGAGTGGCCTTGAAAGGAAATTGACTTCCCCTAAGTATTTTTTAGTTCTATGAAAGCATTATCACATTCTTCGGTCCACTCGAAGTTTTTTTTAGCACTTTAAAGAATGGAATACATTTATTGGTGGATCTTGACATAAACATATTTAGTGCAGCTACTCATTCTGTCAATCTTTGAATTTCTATTATACTCGTAGGTGGTTGCATAATAATCAATGCCTGCATCTTATTAGGTTGGCATTTATACCCTATAATTGGTTATGAAGTCATGGAACTTTCCTTCCTTAACTTTTAAGACACACTTTGTTAGGTTCAACTTCATCTGAAACTTATGCAGTTGGTCAATGTCCCACCATTGTTGTTGATATGATCAGTTACTTTCGTACTCTTTCTCAGCATGTCGTCCACGTATACCTCCATAATTTTACCAATATTCTCATGAAAGATTTATTCACCAACCTCTAATAAAAACCTCCATTATTTTTTAGTCTGAAGGGTATCACATTTTAGCAATATGTACCTCAACTGGTGATGAATGAGGTTTTATACCTATCTTTCGACTTCATCTTGATCTGATTATACCCTGAATAAGAACCCATAAACATGAGTAGCTCATTTCCAGCAGTGGCGGAAACTAGATTATTAGTTGTAGGTAGAGGATAATGAATCTAGGAGTAAGATTTGTTAAGGTTCACAAAGTCGGCGCACATACGCCATTTTTCGTTCATCTTTCTTACCATAACCACATTCGAGAGCCACTCTGGGTACTTTACATCCTTAATAAAGTCTACCTTTACTAATTTGTCAACGTCCTTCTAAATAGCCTAATTCTTCTCTCAGTTGAACACTCGATGCTTCTTTCTGACGGTCTTCGTTTCTTTTACGATACTTACCTCATGGTAAAGAAATGTTGGATCTATAACCATTATGTTCTCGTGACTCTAGGTGTATACATTATTTCTTTATTTCAAAGAGTTTGCTAACTATCTGGTTATGAACCGATCTTTGTTGTCCACTCAAGTTGTTCATTATCTCGAATTACGAGTTCAATTTTCTCAGCGAACACATATGTGACTAGCTTATCTTCATTTCTAGGATCTATATCAATGTGATAAGTTTTGATCACTTTTTCTGTTCCTCTTGTAGCATTCACGAGCTTCCATTTGGTTTCCCTTTACCACACTTACCCCATAGTTTGTTTAGAATTTAGGCATTGGTGAATGGCGAAAGGTACAACCTCAAAAAATTTTAATCCAACCCTACCAAAGATGATATTATAAGCTAAGTGGGCATTCTCGTCAAGGATAAAAAATGTGTTTTTTATGTTTGACATGTAGGACATGTGCTAATGATAACCTCTAATTTAATCATTCCCAAGGGGTACACCTTCTCCTCTGAAAACCCAATAATAGATTTGTGGTATTCCTCTAGTGTTTGGTTTTTCAACCTTAACTTCTTAAAGTATCTATGGAATAGTATATCTGTAGAGTTGTTATTGTCGACGTGAATTCTTGTTGCTCTGCTCTCACGAAACATCATAGTGACCACTAGAGGGTTGTCATGGGAATAAAGAACTCCTAACAAATCATATTTTGAAAACCCAATAATGAGAGTCTTTATTTACCTTTCAAGGATGAATATATCTAGCATCATCCAAACTGACCTCTTGGATATGAGCACAAGCCTTCATCTTATTGAGATAGATTCCTTCCAACAGTTCCATATCCACCACTAGGGACACCTCATCTATAAAGTAAAAACCTAAAGAAATCATGGTGAGGTTGTTTATTGGATCCTTGGGCTTTTTGGTCAAATATGGATCTACTTCATCATTCGGTCCCCATATCGACCACATTTCATCTTATCAACCTTTTTAAAAGGGTATTTAGATAGTCATCTGGGGTTATGTCCATCCCTCATATCTGGACAACCACCTTTGTTTACATATTTTTATTAATTTTCCTTGTCTGATCACGGCTTCTATCTCATTTTTCAGTGTTGAAAAATTTTCAGTAATATGGTCATGATCTTTGCAGAACTCACGTTACTTATCCTTATCTCTTAGGTTTAGTGTGGCCTTCAATTTACCCGACTATTTGAGTTTTCTAATTCCCCGAATTTTGGCGATGATGTGGTATGCGCCTACAGTGAGTGGGGAGCATCCATAAAATCTCCTAAACTTTTCAGCCTTTTTTTAAGGAGCTTTCTCCTTATTAGGGCTTTTTCTAGTCTTAAACATGGCATGGTTGTATTTCTTAGTTTCCATTACCCCTTCGGCAATCATAATTTTTCTCGCCTTATCAAGCATCTCGACCATCATGCTTGGTGAATCTTTATCTAGTGCCTAGTATAATTTTCTAGGAAATAGACCACTTATAATAGTGGTGATGGTGATTTTTTATCATAATTATTCACTTCAAGCTTCTTTATGTTGAATCGCGTGATGAATTTTGTTGTAATTTCATCCTCCTTTTTTTGGACGCTTAGCAAGTGAGATACTCTTTCCCTATCTTTGTATCAAAACAAAAATTATTGACAAAAAGGTCAGCCATCTGCTGAAAAGTCAAGATCTTCCCTCTTAGCAAGACGTTATACCGTACTTGACTCAGTCCAGTGATAGTGTTGGTAAAAGTCCTACAACGCGTCTCATTTGAGACATAATTGATATCTTAAGTATCCTGGTATTGATCCACATACAACATCGGATCTGATTCCCCATCATACTTGGGAGTGATAGCCGGTGGCTTAAATCTAGCGGGATGGATAACCTAATACTACATCTTTGAATGGTCATCCTTGAACAAAGCCCCTCTGCAAGGGGTTCTTTTTTATGATTACATCTAATTGGTCTTCCAACTGTCAAACAAACCATTTATGGGGTTGCACTTATTTATTAGCCTTTACTATGATGTTATTCTCTGCTTGTCCTCGACTTTTGGCTAAGCTCTCTTCTTGAGAAGTATGCTCGGCCTTTGTCGACCCTCACATGCATGGCCTTGACATGGCCGATCATTAAACCCTTCTCGTTTCAGACCTTCTTATCTTTTCTCTAAAAAATTTAGTCTCTTTGTACTGATGTGCCTTTATTTCTCTTCATCCCAACTGATTAGATGAGAAATTCATGCTTACTCTTCCTATAATGCTCAGGCATTCCAAAGAATAGGTTTTTTTTATCTATATATCCCCCTGATCTGACGGTGGAGGTTGCTCCTAGACGATAGTATCTGTCATCCCATCCTGATTTAGAGTACTTGGATATGATATCCTTGCCTCATCAGTCCAAATCAAATCAATTAGGATTTCTAATTGCTCGCTCACCTCCTATTCTTGTATAGGGATGGGGGTGGCATATCATGTCTCCTATCAGATTTATCACTCTCCTTTGGGTAATGAGTTTCAATTTAGGTTTATTTTTCCCATTTAGAAAACTTTGTGCTAGTTGTTTCACGCTCAATTGCATAGCCTCCTAGCCAGTATCCATGATCATCAAGATTCCTTATAGATTGACCATACCTAAAGGCATTGAAGGAGGAATTCCTTCCGAAAAAAATAGTAAATATGATGGCTAATTTGAGGATTAAATAGAATTGAGAAATAATTTATTGAAAAGAACTCTAACTCGTAAAACCCAGATGAATCGGAATGTGATTCAAAATTCTATTCACTGTTCTGCTAGAAATGGGTATACTTAAGTTTAAGAAATAAATAATGGTAGAAAACAACGAATGGCTTGTTGTGTTCCCACGGTCATCAATTTGTTATCGCTAAAAACTGGTATACTGATTTGGTCTTAGTGAGATCTTATAAGTAAAAACGATAATAGATAAAGAGATGTAAATCAATGGAATACTTATATAATACTTGTTATCGACAAAGTTAAGAGAAAGAGAGTGAATCCACATTTACGTGGTTCGTCCCAAGGTGGTGACTACATCCATAGGTGTCAGTGTAAATAGTATTAAATTAATAGAATGAGAGTTTGTAATCTTGGTTAGTTGTTTTTTTCTTATTTGCCCCTGTCTCCTTAAATATGGGCATTAGTGTATTAGTTTATGGATTGTTCCATCTATTCCACTAGAGGGTGTCCGGAGTCTTATCTTTATATACAAAATAAGTACTGAATTTACATGATAGTGGAGGAATAATTAAAAAGTTTAGCATGGACACACATGATGGGAGGAAATATTTGTTTGTTTCTAGAAGGTGGGTGTGATGATGACATTATCCCACTGCCTAAATCATGTTTGTGATGGGGCTATTTGATAGAGTTAACCTAAATGCCAAATGATGGACTTAAGTATGTTGTCTTAAATACTAAGGTCGACTAGAATTTTGAGGCTAACACTGTTGGTATAAGAGTTGATATCATTATGACATGAGTCGGCCTCATTCTGGTATATAATGAGTGTAGGTGTACTCTTATGATTGGTTTAGTAATCATACCATATTAGTGATGTAAACAAATCCCCCAAGACTTTGCTCAGGATTGAAGGTTGCAATAGATTTTCTGAAGTGTTTCATCTTCTAGGTTTGTATTGAGCAGATTAAGTGAGTGAAGTGTTAACTATCATGTCATCATCTCCTTTTCTAGTCTTGACTATGAGCTTGTTCTTGGTGTGTACTGAGCATAATGACTTCTAAACATTCTTCATATTTGGTTGAGGACTTCCACATGCCACTCGTCTATGGTGACGTTAATTTCACAATTGAGCATATGTGTGGTCAGTGTTCACTATGTTCCCAAGAGTTAATTTGATTTTACGCTTGATATCATCTATCTTTAATAGGGGTAATTAATTCCACCTAAAAAGTATCAAAGTGTGGTTTTCAAATCATTTTCATTTTCTGCAAATGATTGGCATCTATGACAGCTTTCTAGATAGAGAATTTTATTCTTTAGATCCAACGTTCATCTTTTCTAGCTAAACCTTATCATATTTCTACATTTTTTTGGCGGGCTTTCACTATGTAAACTCTTCTTCTGGTGGAGTTTTTTTCCTTTCTAACGCTAGGAGTGTAAGAATCTCTATCATTATATGGTGTTTTGGGGTTTCAGGTCCCAACTTTCATTTTTGTAGCATACCTAGGGTTATCACCTGAAGTTCCTTCTATTTATGATGTGATTTTTTGTTTTGTTGATTATTATTTGTCGAATTAACATTTGTTGGTGTTTTATTGGAGATTCACTCGTCTTAGGTGTCCATTGAGTTGGTTGGCCTATGATTTTGATTTTTTAGGATTTTTACAATTTTTAGGGTTTCCCATCTTTCTCTCTAAAATTTTCTTTTCTCATTTAAGATTTAGCATTCAAAACTCATAGTTTCCCCTCAATGAGTTACGATCCTTAGATTGAGAGATGGATACATAATTTGATTGAGTTAGAGCACTCTTCTCCTGGTACTTTTTCCAGAGGTTTACAGTTCTTTTTTAAGTCATTTGTCCTAAGGATGAGCTGGGTCACCTAAATATGCTCCCCATGTAGCTTCCTCTACTGGTTTTTCACCACAATCCCCACTTCTGGAGCATTATTCCCTTGAGTTCACAAAACTTGTAGACATTGTTGTAGTGGATAACTTCGAGGGTGGTGGAAAATTTGTAAGCATGGTATTAAATATATCCATTGTTTATTTGGATGCCTCACGAGAGAGAGCTATGCTTGAGAAGCGTAGGGCTTCTACCTCTCTTGTGGTTTAACCTCTCACCAAGGAAAGCACCTTTCGGAGCTATTATTCTTGGGACACAGCCAATATCGAGGTTCAAAATCGTGGATGAGACATCACTGAGGATGAACTAGAAAATCTTAGAGATAAGTATGAGATCCCTATTGGCATTGGATTAATATTGCCTGATTCTGATGAGCGAGTCTATAGCCATTCTAATGCTGATGAGATATCCTTTCTCATTTAGGTTCTCGAAGTTGGAGTCTTTATACTTATCTACACCATTATAATCTCTATAGTAAAACGTTATGGGGTGGCTTCGACCCAACTTCCACCAAATGCTTCTAGGTTCAATAGTTTATTGGCAATCTCACACTGGTTTTGACCTTACTGGGGATATCTTTCGATTTGTGTATGGCATGAAAGACAATTCCATAGCCAATGGGTACTACTACTTTGCCCCTCGAAAGTCTAATCTAAAATGGTGTATGTTGTTCAGATAGACAATCATAGCTGGAAGAATCCATTTTTATACTTGAAGGGCAACCGTCAGTGTCTTTCAAATGAAAATAACCGATCTTTTAGTGTTTGTCACGATTGGTGTGGACCATATCATATTGGGACATTTCACCATTTGTGCTTTAAATTTTTTCTAACTTATTATCTGCTTATATGTTGTTCTTGTTTGACCTTTTTATAGAGAAAATAGCTCCTAAACTGCTACAAGCTTTGAAACAATTGGTGCTAGACAAGTTCACACCAAATCCTGTTGAGTTTGAGAAACTTATCTCATTGAAAAAGCTTATAGATCTTGGGTATTATATTCCTCTTGGAGGTGTTCGTCGTCGATCAAAAGAGGACACCCAGGTGGTTGATGGTAATATTTCCACTGACTGGGAAGGGCGAGCTGAGAAGTTGGTAGAATAAGGTATGAGGATTTTTACTTCTATCAGTTCGCCTTTAACTTACCACTTTGATTTTTCTAACTGATGTGCTCTAGCGTATCTTCCTCTCCCAATACTTTAGACTTTTATGTTGAGCCTTCTTATGGTATGGCTCCATTTCTAGTTGATTGTTCTAATCTTGCCAATGCTGGCAGGAAAAAGATTAAGGTAGAGGATAAGAGAATGAGTCCAAGAGGTTGGCCGAGGCTGAGCTCAGAACCAAAAGAATGTTGATAGTGATGCCCAAAAGAAAACTGAAGTTGAAGCTCAAAAGAAAGTTGATGTTGTCGCCAAGGCTAAAGCAAGTGGAAAGTTGTGGCCATGGATGGCTGTCCTCCTTCTTACTAAACCATATGTCGAAGATAGTCATGAACCTAGGCCATGACTAGGGCTACGGGTCACGGACGTAGATCATGTACATTTTCTCATTGACCAAAAAACGTGGTCACAGACTTCATTCATGACCCTAAATGAGGGTAATGGTCTCCCCGTGGGATAATATTGGCTCGATGGTCACGAACCGGGGTCATGACTGTGCGATGTGTGATGTTCAAAATGGGTGAGTCCCAAACTCCTCACCCCAAAAATTTTAGAAAATAAATAAAGAATGGTTATGGTCGTTGTTTTATAAATAATTAGGGGTCGGGGATTTAGGTCGTGGCCATATCCATTTAATAAAAAAATTACTTTTAAGAAACCAAATAAAATTGTGTTGAATAATCATTTCAAAGACAACTAAACAATATTGTAACCATGGAGTTGACAATTCAAAGTAAAGGATCATGCCATCCTAGTTAATTCACAAATCATACTAAATGTTCAAAAATCACACTAAGCATTCATAATTAAACTAAACGTTTATAAATTAATGTAAACATTTATAAATAAAACTAAAGCCCCAACATCATATTAGATACAAATAAAATTGTCCAGGCTCAATAAAATACGGGTGTCAGGAGTCCTGTGACTACGCGGCCAGTTCCTAAGAGTTACATTGGTCCCGTGAAAGGTGTTCGTGCCTCTTACGGGATCGTTTGAGGAATGTTTTAGGTTTTTGACCTCCATGGGCATGTTTTTAAACCCGAGTCTAGATATTTTCAAATTTCGTCATACTCTAAAATCGGTAGTCCCATTATTACTTGGTTAATTCCTACAAGTTACATTAGTCACGTGCGAGGTGTTCGTGCCTCCTACAGGATCGTTTGAAGGTTGTTTTGGGTTTTCTCCCTACATAGAAATATTTTTAATCCTATGTTTAGATATTTATAAATTTTCATCATACTCTAAAATCGGGAGTCTCGTGATTGCCCGGCCAATTCTTGTGAGTTACATTGGACCCGTGCGAGTTGTTCGTGCCTCTTATCATGCCATTTGAGGGGTTATTTTGGGTTTTCTCCCACTATGGGTGTGTTTTTAATCCTACTTTAGATATTTGAAATTTTTTAGCATACTCTAAAATCGGGAGTCCCATGATTAAGCAAATTAGTTCCTAGGAGTTAGATTGGTGCCATACGAGATGGATGTGCCTTTCACAAGGCTGCTTAGGATTGCTCTAGGTTTTCACCCTCTATGACCATGTTTTTAAGACTAAGTCTAGATATATGTAACAAAATCGTATTCTCAAATCGAGAGTCTCATGACTACGGGTCAGTTTGGTTCCGTGCGAGGTGTTTGTGCTTCTTATGGGGCCGTTTGGGGGTTGTTTTTGGTTTTCACGCTCCATGGGAATGTTTTTAAGCCTAAATCTTAATATTTGTAAATTTTCATCATACTCTCAATCTTGGAGTCCCGTGACTATACGGTTAGTTCCAACGAGTTACATTGGTCCCATACGAGTTATTCATGCCTTTTACAGGGCCATTTGTCGGTTGTTTTGGCTTTTCATCCCCTATGGGCATATTTTTAAGCCTAACTCTAGATATTTGTCAATTTTCATCATACTCTAAAATAGGATGTCCCATGATTACATGATCAGTTCCTACGAATCATATTGGTCACATACGAGGTGTTCATGCCTTTTACAAGGGTTTTTGAGAGTGATTTGGGATTTCCCCCTCTATGGGCATATTTTTAAGCCCAAGTCTATATTTTTGCAAATTTTCATCATATTCTCAAACCAAAATTTTCGTGACTATGTGGTCAACTTCTACGAGTTACACTATTCCCGTGCGAGGTGTCTGTGCCTCTTATTGGGCCTTTGGGGGCCTTTTTATTTTCTCCCTATAGGGGAATCTTTTAAAGACTAAGTCTGTACATATACAAATTTTCATCATACTCTCAAATCAAGAGTCACATAACCACTCTGTCAGTTCCTATGAGTTACACAAGTCTTGTGTGAAGTGTTTGTGCCACTAACAGGGCTGTTTGAGGGATTTGGGGGTGGTTTTACCCTATATAAACATATTTTTAAGCTTCAGTATATATATTTACAAATCTTCATCATACACTCAAACTGGACGTATGATGACTACGTGTTCAGTCCTACGAGTTACATTGGTATCATGCGAGCTGTTCGTGCCTCTTATGAAGCCGTTTGGAGGTTATTTTGGTTTTTTGCCTTTATGGGCATGTTTTTTAGCATAAGTCTAGATATTTACAAATTCTCATCATACTCTAAAATCGGGAGTCCTGTGATAATACGATCAGTACCTACAAGTTACATTGGTCCGATAAGAGGTGTTCGTGCTTATTATGAGGTCGTTTGCGAGTTGTTTTGGGTTTTCTCCCTTTATATGTGTGTTTTTCAGTCTAAGTCTAGATATTTATAAATTTTCATCATACCCTCAAATCGCGAGTCCCATGACTACACGATTATCCCTACGAGTAACATTGGTCCCATGCAAGATGTTTGTGCCTTTTACAGGGCCTTTGGGGGGTTATTTTGGATTTTTTTCCTCTATGGCCATATTCTTAAGCCTAATTCTAGACAACTTCAAATTTTCATCATACTCTTAAATCTGGAGTCCCGTAACTATGCATACAGTTCTTAAAAGTTACATTGGTCCTACGCGAGATGTCCATGCATGTCACGGTGTTATTTGGGGGTTGTTTTGAGCTTTCTCACTCTATGGGAATATTTTCAAGTGAGTCTAGATATTTACAAATTTTCATCATGCTTTCAAATTGGGAGTTCTGTGACTATGCGATCAGTTCTTGCGAGTTACATTGGTCCCGTGCAAGATGTTTGTGCATCTTACGAAGCCTTTTGGGGGTTGTTTTGGGTTTTTGCCCTCTATGGGCATGTATTTATGTCTAAGTATAGATATTTGAGAATTTTTAAAAAATTCTCAAATAAAAAATCCCATGCTATTTAGTCAGTTCCTATGAGTTACATTAGTCCAATGCGAGGTGTTCATGCCTCTTACGAGACGTTTGGGGGTTATTTGGGTTTTTGCCCTCTATGGGCATGTATTTAAGTCTAGATATTGACAAATTTTTGTCATACTCTCAAGTCAGGAATCTCGTGACTATGCGGTGAGCTCCTATGAGTTATATTGGTCTCGTGTGAGGTATTAGTGCCTCTTAGGTGTCATTTGGGTGTTGTTTTCGATTTTCGCCCTTTAAGGTAATTTATTTAAATCTAGCTTAAAAATATTTTCATACTCTCAAAGCCGAAATCCTGTGACTATGTAATCATTTCTCACGAGTTACATTGATCTCGTGCAATGTATTTGTGCCTCTTACGGGACAGTTTGGGGATCATTTTTTATTTTCGCCCTCTATGGGCATGTATTTAAGCCTCATTTATGTATTTGCAAATTTTCATCAGACTCTCAAATCAGGATTCTTCTGACTATGCAATTAGTTCCAACAAGTTAAATTGGTCCACGCGAGGTATTCCTGCCTCTTATGGGGTCGTTTGGGGTTTTTGGGTTTTCTCCCTCTATGGGCATGTTTTTAAGCCTAAGTCTGGATATTTTAAATTTTTCATCATACTCTCAAATCGGGATTCGCTTAACTATATGGTCAATTCCTACAAGTTATATTTGTCACGTGCGAGGTTTTTGCGCCTATTACGGGGCCGCTTGTTTTTTTTTTGGTTTTCTCCCTCTATGGGAATATTTTTAAGCCTAAGCTTTCATATTTGAAAATTTTCATCATACTTCTAAATCAGGAGTCCCGTGACTACGCGGTTAGTTCCTACGAATTACATTGGTCTTGTGCAAGGTGTTCGATCATCTTGTGGGGCCGTTTGGGGGAATGTTTTTTATTTTCACCCTCTAAGGGCATATTTTTAAGCCTAAGTCTAGATATTTGTAAGTTTTATTTATACTCTAAAGTCGGGAGTCCCGTGACTACGCGATCAGTTCCTACAAGTTACATTAGTCTCATGCGGGGTGTTCGTACCTCTTACGAGGTCGTTTGGGGTTGTTTTGGATTTTCTCCCTCTATGGCCATGTTATTAAGCCCAAGTCTTGATATTTGTAATTTTTTGTCATATTCTCAATCTGGGAATCCTGGGACTATGAGGTTCATTCCTACGAGTTACATAAGGTACATTCTTTTCACGATGGTATGTCCATATCTTATAATCTTGCAAAATTCCCCACTTTAATGCAACTCAACGTTTTCTAAAGACTTATATTTTCCATTTATACAACAGGTGCATGGACATGGAGTCTCGTCACTTTTAACATTTTTATATACGTATTGAATAAAATTTTGAAGTCCTTTTACATGATTATTAGATATTCGGTTATTTTCCCATATCCACGCTTTGTATTATGGGAAATCCATTGAATAATCTTCATAATTCAATTCACATGTAATAATAAGTTGGAAAAAGTTTATGTTGCATAAAACACAACAAAAAAATGCTCTATTGGGACTGCTATATTAGGGACGGCAATCACAACCGTCCCTAAAACTACTTATTTGGGACGACAATAATACCCATCCTATATATATACTTATTAGGGACGGCTAGAGTCATCTGTACTAAATAATACATTAAAAAGGTATTATATAGGACTATTTTTTAATCTGTTCCTACAACTTTGGTCCTTTAAAGTTTTATGGGACGGTTATAATTTTCATTACCCCAAACTAATTCCCATTACCAAAAGTCACTTCCCTCTCATTTTCACGAAACCCTTATTCGGCTCTTTCCCCTTCAAACCCGAAACCCTCTCATTTCTCCTCATTCACGACCAATTTTCACTGTCTGCTCCTCCATCCATAAGCGGAGCCGGCCACTGGTGGTTCTTTCTCTCCACCAGTCGGCGGTTCTCTGTCTCCCTTGTTCCAGTGGTAAGATCTTTGTCTCTGGTTCCGGTGTCATCCAAGAACTTTTGTTCTTTCAAGTCTTTGTAGGATCTGTTAATTTACAACATCAGTGGATGTTAAGTAACATAAGAGTCTAATCCACACGATTTTTATTGACTGGGGTGAATATCTATTCACACGCACATTGGATACCAACTGGGCCCCTGCAAGTTAATTTCATGATATCTCGAAAGTATCTAATTAATTGGATGATTAATTTCACGGTAGCTAGAACACTCAATCTGATTAACTTCACGGTAGCTAGAACACTCAGATGGCATTTAGTTCCTCTTATTTCAGGGTTTGTTGCATTTCAATACTATTTCACCACAGATGTTGGCAATGGATTAAATCTACAATATCATTTCTACAATTAGTATTTATTTAGTGATTATTTGCAGGTATATATTCTTATTTCACTGAACATATGGTTGGTGTTGTTGTTCTATATACTTACTTAGCACTGGGAGGAGATTCATTTTTCAACAATTAATGTGCAGGTATGTCTCATGTGCCTCTGATTAGTTCTTATATTAGTTTGTATTATATTTTAATAGGTTAGATAGGCAGAACACTTGTAATGTCAAATTTTGTTGGAATTGTTTTTATACAATGAGGCAAGGTAAAACCCCATAAATATAACTATTATAGAGGCTTTGGTAAGGATAAAACTACAAATTAAATATTTTTTAGTAACTCGTGTTTCTAATTTAGTTTGTGGATGTTTTTTTGCAGGTTGCTTCCAGGACAAAGGTTTTCCACCCAAATATCAATAGTAATGGCAGCCTTTGTCTTGATATTCTGAAGGAACAGTGTAAGATGGATGTGGATCCCCGATTCTCAATTTTCTCAATTAAAAAATTATTTCCTTTTATATATATATCAAGATGCGGAAGAGTAAAAGGTGATGATTCAGTTAAAACAAAATTTTAATTTCAAATTAAAATTAAAATTGAACCCAAGTGAAAATAAATTAAACACGCGCAAATATTAATTTGCACTTAAACCAATTGATTCATTCAAGTCCTAGAATTTGCCTAAGTCATATGTATCAATACTCCAAAGTTAGGCCAAACCAATTTTAGCAAAAGACTTGAATTAAATAAATAATTATCCAAATTTAATTAGCACCCAATTAAATTAAGTGTGACAATTAAAACTATTTTTATCTTGAATTACCCTAAGCATGAGTTCTAATTCATTATGCAAGATAAAAATAAATCAATTACACTACGCCGAGATGTACGAGGAAAAACCCACAACGGGAAACAACCTCGGACGTCCCTAGCCATAAATCCACTAAGTACGGAATTTACACATACAAGACCAAAAGGCTTACAACACACGACTCGATCCCTCTCAAGCCCCGATGCTTCTTCTTGTGGATACCTCTTCCTAGCGGATAACCTTGGAGCTCCACCGCGGTCTCGGAATCCACCGACCGGACTTTATATGGTGACCATCACCCGAGCAAGGAGCCTTTCTCCAAGTGGGTAATGCCGCAACAAAAACTCTTCTTCTTTATTTATGGGATGTAGAAGAAAACCCAAAACTTCTCTTTGAACGGAAGAGATGAACCCGGTGCCAAACTCCAAGCAAGATATATGAATAAGGGAACTTGGAAGAAACTAATTTGGGTGTAAACTAGAGTGGTGTATATTTTTCTCTTTGATAAAAACACACTCAAAACATGATCTTTTTCCCTCTTTGATTTTACTCTCAAAACACTCTCTAGGAGTTAGTAAGATATGAAAAAGATCCTTTAGAAAATTTTATTCCCGCACATAATAAAGTCTGAGAAAGTTTGGTTAAGAAACAAGTGGGGAAGTGGGAGAAAAACTGCTTAAAACTGCCAAAAATTATTCCCGCCTGGCATCTCATTCGAACGAAATTTCGTTCGAATTAACTCTCGTTCGAACGAGTCTTCTAACGAAGTTCCAGTATGAACTCGTTGGAAATCTCGTTAGAACGACAATCTCGTTCGAACGACATTTCGAACGAAGTTCCAGTATGCCATAATGGGAAGTCGTTGGCAATCTCGTTCGAACGACATCTGGTTCGAACGACAATCTCATTCGAACGACATATCGAACGAACTTCCAGATAGTTTGGAAAATTCAATTTTAGCCCAGAAAATTTTATAAACTTATTTGAAAGTTTTAATTAATTCTTTCTGAAAATAAAACACAGTTTTAATTAAACCTAACACCAAATAAACAAGTTCCAAGCTCCTATATATATATAATTGCATTCATACCTTGGGGGCATGGAACTATGGTTGATGACGTATAAACGAGGCACGAAATCGGCATGATGATAAAGTTATATACTCTTTGCCACTACGTCTTCAAACAAACTTTTCATAGGCTTGAGAATATTACAATTAAATACAATCCTATGTATAAATGTTTTTGTCCGGAATTGAGCCAAAACTATATATGGACTCAATTGAAAACTTGTGTCCTTACAAATCTCCCCCTTTGGCTATTCCAGGACAAAAACCAAACAAAAATCCTAAAGGGCCGTCAAGCTCACTAGACTCAAAACATAACCCACCCAAACTTGACTCAACCCAAGGATCAAACGCTTTGCCATTGAAAGATGCCGCTTTAGAAGAATTCTTGCACACTTAAGCAAACTCATCAAATGCATAGGGAATATCAAAGTATTTAAAACGTAACATAATAGGATAAGATACCATTTCTCCCCCTATCATTCTCCCCCTTTTTGTTCAGGAATAGGCAAAGAATAAATAACAAAAATAAAAGCATAACTAATCCAAGATAGATACCAAAACTAAAGTATAAGCATAAAAGGACTAGAAAGCAAGGAAAAGGCAAAACAAAATATCATATATATATATATATATATATATATATATGTAATAGAAATATATCAACAATTCACACGCACATATATATAGATATAAACACACACATGACACAAAATACAATAAGTTTGCACACTCGTATGGCAAAAATGTGTCATATGGAAACGGAAGTGTTGGGGTGTGAACTAGTAACAATTAAATTTAGACCCAATCACTTAAAAAAATGTTCACGGAGTTCTCATTTGATTGCAAACTTTATCACATTTAAATATACCCTCATGTGACAATATGGATTGAACTCAATGAACAAACATACACAATGCATACAAGCCTAGCATATTGATGATTCTACAAACCAATAGAGTCATGACATGAGATATGCAACTACGATAAACGGACATTGTGCAAACCGTTGATATACCATCCAATCTCCCTCAATAAGCATTTATATTAAATTTGAATGACTATATCAATCAAACATAGGCCTTGGCAATAATTTTTCTTTTAATGCCATATTTTCTGTTTTTAGGCCTTTGGACCACGTATTTCTTTTAGGTCCATGCAAAAACGGTGGCTTACAATCTCAAAGGATCACTTAGTCCTTTCGAAGCCCTTCCCCGTGCACATTTATATTTATCATGTTTTCATTTTTCACACAAATCTCACGAGCAATGGATTATGACATGCACTAGTCCTCCTAAGTCACAAATATGTAGATGACAAGATTGACAGGAGAACACCTCACATAGCTCAAATGTACATATGAAGTTAAAATTTCAAAAGAGCTCGTGCATGTATGAATAGAGGCATATAAAAATAGAATCCATTTAAACAACACAAAATCCAACTACTCCATAAAAGTATGGTAAAGAGCATTTTAAGGATTGACAATTTAAACCAAAAGTTCTAGCCACATGGGAGCGTAAAAGGTGGGATTCAAACACAAGTGTATGCCACATAAAGTGTGTCAAACTAAAATACACACAAAATAAAATCTTTTTGAAATTTTTAACCAAAAATAAAAAATATATACTCAAAAGACAAACAAAAATCATTTGAATTTTTCATTAAGCTTAAATTACCAAGAGATAAAATCCAAACGATAAACAAAAATCTTTTTGTATTTTTCATTTGATGCAAACAAAATGAAGGAAATATAATACAAAAGATAAACAAAAATCATAATTCTAGCATGTGATAAACATGGAGCATAGACTAGAAAATGATTAAACAAGCATACATTTAGCATGTGAATATAGCATGAAGTACAAAAGCTAAAGTATGCAAAGACTAACACATTCATCCTTTGGATTTAGCAAGGGAGGAACATGTGATAGTAAATGAGAATCAAAAACCATATTTTGCAAGGCAACTAAGTCAGATTTCCTAACCCAAATTAATGAAGAGTGACTATCTTGTGGTGTAGGAATTTTAAATACATTGGTTGCATTACGTTGGAATTTTCTAGGAATTAGTTTAAGATCAAAACAAAATTTCTTAAGATGACCTTTTCGACCACAATGTGTACAAGTAAAAACATGTCGAAAAGATTTACCTAAGGAGTGATCTCTAAATGCTTTCCTAGTAGATTCTCCTAAAACGTTGGTTTTGGCTTTATGAGTAGATTCATTACAAGTATTGAAGCCTAAACCACACATGTCATTTTTAATTTGAACCGTTCCTAAGATTTTATCTAATTTTTTTGAACGACACTCCAAATCAAATTTGACATTACTAGAGTCTTTTAATTTATTTTGCAATTCTAAAATATTAGATTCTAATAAAACATTTCGCTCTTCAAAAGAAAGAAGCTCCTTTTTCAAGGATTCCATTAAACTCCTAAGGTTATCTCTCTCGCCTTCTATATATTCAAGCTTCTCTAGAAGAGCTTTCTCTCGTGTCCTAAGGTCTTCAACCAACATACTATTATCAACGACCTTGACACTCTCGCTTAAGCTAGCTTCTAACTTCAAATTAGCTCTTTTCAATTTAATAGATTCTTTATAAAGTTCTTGAAAAGAATTTTAAAGTTCACTCACATTAACCTCTTCTTCATTTTCACTCTAACTTTCTTCTCCACTCTCACTATCATAAAAAATAAGAGAATCATAAACAATGACCTTGGAAGTGTCATGTGTTACTGTTTCATCAATCGATGAGTTCTCACTATCACTCACATGACTAGCCATAAAAGCCACAAAATTAGGCTTAGTGGGGGAATCGGGTCCCTCTTCCTTATCACTATCACTAAGGGTCGCATTATATGCAATGGGTCATTTACCCTCTTTCCTTAGTTTAGTGGGGCACTCAGAAGCCCTATGTCCATAACCCTCACAACCAAAACACCTATTAGACTCGTCCCTATTTAAATTTTCATTAATAGGTTTAGGAATCTTCTCGGCTTTAGGGATCTTCTCGAATTTATCATACTTAGGAGTTTCAAATTTCTTAAAATCCTTTTTAAATTTATCTTTGTTAAATTTAAGAAATTTTCTAAATTTACGAGCAAACAAAGCCATATCTTCCGAATCGCTATCACTCTCGCCCTCTACTACTTGTTTGACCTCTTTTCGGGCTTTTAAAGCAACACCCTTTTCAATTTTCTTTTCAGTTTTAGAGGGAAACATATCTAGTTCATAGGTTTGTAAATCACCTACAAGCTCTTCTAATTTTGTAGAGGCTAAAGTTGGTAAAGAGTTTAAAACGGTCACTTTTTGAATAAACTATCGGGTAGGAACCTTAAAATTTTCTTTACAACACGGTTGTCAGGTATTTTCTCTCCCAAATTAAATGATGAATTGACTATATCGGAAAGTCTAGCATAAAATTCATCAAAAGTTTCATTATCGTTCATTTTGATAGTTTCAATTGAGTGGTGAGGTTTTGGAGTTTCGAAGCTTTAACGACACTTGTACCTTCATGAGTGAGTTGTAAAATATTCCAAGCTTCTTTAGCGGTCTCACACGTCATAATGCGTCGGAATTCATCCAGTGTGACTGCGCTAAACAAAGCATTTAAACCTCGGGAATTAAAATTAGAAAGTTTAACCTCATTCTCAGTCCATCTATCGACCGGTTTGGGAACACATTCATTTTCAAACTAAGTGAGTTAGTGGGGACCACCCGTTAACAACAGACATCCAAACTCTCTCGTCGATAGATTTTAGTGTCGATTTCATTCGCACTTTCCAATACGCGTAGTTAGAACCATCGAAAATAGGAAATTTTGAAAATGGGAAAAATTTCATTTTAGCCAAAAATTATTTAAAGGATCTTTAACGAAATAATTTATCTCTTTGGCTCTGATACCAATTTGTAAGATGGATGCGAATGCCCGATTCTCAATTTTCTCAATTAAAAAATTATTTCCTTTTATATATATATCAAGATGCGTGTTGGTACCAAATTTAGTCTGCTGACAGGGCCCAATTAAATGAAGACATGTGGTGATCTACATGGCAACAACAACACCTCCGAGGAACCCACAAGCTCCGAGGTACAAGATTAGAACGAGGAATACTATTTCCCCGAGGAACACTTCTTCCCCGAGGAACTCACACGCTCCGAGGAACAAGACCTTTCCGAGGAACTCTTGAATACCGAGAAAGCTTAGGCGGTCCGAGCAACTCAGGCGGTCCGAGCTGCACCTCGAACAAAGCATTAATAGCGGGATAACCAACAATTCAACTGATTCATTAAATGCTTATCATTCAGACGCACACGCTTAAGGGGCATTAAATGTATAACCCTTTCATATGTATCCCATTTAATGTTTTACCATTTCACATTACAGCTTGAGGGCTATAAATACATTGTACAATCCTTATTGTAAAAGGGACCTGGACCCGGAATCCAGACCAGAATTTATTGAGAAAACTTGTAATCGAGAATTCCTAAACACTCAGCAATAACACAACAGTGGACGTAGGCCATTCTTATAAGGCTGAACCACTTTAAAATATTTTGTCTCATTTATTTATCTGTGATTGAATTATTAGAGTGATCTAATTTTTTACATCAACAGATTGGCGCCGTCTGTGGGAATCGATTGATAATATCGTTTTTCATCAAAAACAATCCATTACCAATGGCTGATATTCCTGAATCCAGCAATCGAAACGCTGGAACCCCTCCAAATCCATCTGCTCCACCAATTATTCCAGATCTGACTGGAATAATGGCAAATCTGGCTCAGGGCCAGACCGTCATGCAAGAAACAATGCGACAACTCATCCAAACCCTCCATGGCGGTGCATCAGCCCATTCCAGACCACGAAGCATTCAAAGAAATACCCGTGCGCCTTCTTCGCGTACTAGGCGTACTAATTCATATCGCAATTAGGAATCTGAAGATTTTTCTTATCAACCTGGACGAACTTCGTCAGTGTGAGCCACAGATACTAAACAACGTGTCACCCTCTCCCTAGAAAGGACCAGCGCATTGGAAAGATTAACTAGGGTTTCTCCTTTCAACCGATTAGGCCCTAGGAGGAACAAAAGTCCTCTTAATGCAACGTCGAGGAGCTTTCGACGACCATCAGATTTAAGGGAAGGATCTGCCCAGTCGCGACCAGCTGCTCGTCGAGATAAATCCCAGGAAGCCACTTCAACGCGATCAGTTGCTCGAACCAATAGGCCCGAGGAAGGAAATGATGCATGGAAAGGATCTATTCAGAGGCTGGAGGATAGATTAGGGGAAATGGCTAAGGCCAAAAACCCTCTACAACGAACCTTTGTTCGAGGAACACATTTTGTCCAGGACATTGTTGATTTTCCAACACCATCAAAGTTCAAAGCACCTGTTGTGACTCCCGAGTATGATGGAAAGACTGACCCTGTCCTTCATATAGAACAATACCAAGCTGCAGCCGACATCTATGCTGTCCCAGATGAGATGAGATGTAGAGCATTCTCGGGAACACTTACCGGATCTGCTCAAATATGGTATGATAACGAGGAGTTTGCCAAAGTTGGCCAAAGATTTCAACTTTTCTTCAACCACGTCCTGGAAGAAATTAAGAACAACGAGGAGTTAAATTGGCCAAAGAAAATGAAGGCAGACTCTGACACGAGGAATAGGGAAAAATATTGCGAGTTCGAAAAGGATCATGGCCATATGACCAAAAATTGCATAGCTCTTCAGAATGAGATTGAAACACTCATCCGACGAGGAAAGCTAGCAAAGTTTGTTGATCGGGGAGGCGAAAGAAGAAACAACGACCGAACTAGAGAGAGGTCTAGATCTCCTCGTCGAGCAGAGGAGAACAAGAAGAGAAACCATGAAGTTGATCCATAGGATGACCCCGATCTTCCCAAGAAACCAAGGCAGCCAGAACGAGAGGTATTTTCAATACGCTTTGGGTCATTTGATTATAATGTTATTATAGGAGGAGATGTAGGAGGAGGAGACCTTACTGCAGAAAGAAAAGCTTACCTCGGTGAGGCTCAAGCTTGCTCGTACATTCAGCGAATAAATCTAGCTGAGGAAGATCGCCCGAGAAAGATGAACAAGGAGAAATTGGTCATCAGTTTTTCAAAAAATGACCTTGCAGGTGTTTTATATCCTCACGATGATCCACTGGTGATCAAGATGAGAATGAAGGAGGTAATGATTTCAAGAGTGCTGGTCGACAATGGTAGCTCGGCAGACATTATGTTCTACTCGTGTTTCGATAGTTTAAATCTAAATCTATCTCAACTGGAGCCTTACCACAGACCCCTCATCGGTTTTACTGGCGAGAAAGTATTTCCACTTGGGACGATCAAGTTGGATATATTCATTGGTACGTGGCCTGCTTTTCGGACAGAAAGAATACGTTTCTTCGTGATGGATAAGAATGTCCAATCATCGTACAATATCATCATGGGAAGAGTATGATTAAAGAATTTCGAGGTTGTACCATCTACAGTGCATCAGTGCCTAAAGTTTCCAATAAACTTTGGAGTAGGAGTTGTGAAAGGTGATCAGAAAGTAGCTCGGGAATGCTATTATTCATCCGCCGAGCAAGAAGAACTGGAAGAATCAAAGAAAAATACTTCTACCTATCAAGTGGATGAAGGTGCAGAAATTGAAACATTGGATCCTCGAGATGAGTCGCAACTCGTGAAGGGTCAAGTGGTGGAAGCTATTGAAAACATCATTCTGGACGACGAGCACCCTGAGCGAACTACTCAAATAGGTTCATCGTTGGAAGCCTCATTAAAACATAAATTGATAACTTTCCTTAGAAGCAGAAGACAAACTTTTGCATGGAGTCATGAAGATATGCCTGGGATAGACCCAAACTTCTTATGTCACG
Organism: Sambucus nigra; assembly: GCA_949130495.1. Classification (NCBI taxonomy): domain Eukaryota; kingdom Viridiplantae; phylum Streptophyta; class Magnoliopsida; order Dipsacales; family Adoxaceae; genus Sambucus; species Sambucus nigra. The sequence continues at coordinate 242,629,792 of OX422222.1, forward strand.
AGCTCAATGTGAATAAGGAGATCAAGCCTGTGAAGCAAAGAAGAAGAGTATTCAGTCCTGAGAAGAATCAAGCTATACAGGAGGAAGTCGAGAAGCTCCATAAAGCTTGTTTCATTGAAGATGTTAAATATCCAGATTGGTTAGCTAATGTGGTGATGGTAAAGAAGAAGAACAACAAGTGGAGGATGTGTGTAGACTTCACCGACCTCAACAAAGCATGCCCAAAGGATCACTTTCCATTGCCCCGAATTGATCAACTGGTGGATGCTACCTCGGGACACAAGTTGCTGAGCTTCATGGATGCTTATTCTGGTTACAATCAGATCAAAATGAAACCTGAAGATAGGGAGAGTACTTATTTCATTACCCCTAGGGGAACTTATTGTTATAATGTTATGCCTTTTGGTTTGAAAAATGCAGGTGCGACATATCAGAGGCTGATGAACAAGGTCTTTGCTGAACAAATCAGTGACAATATGGAAGTCTATGTTGACGATATGCTGATAAAAAGCAAGAAAGTTGTCGATCATCTAGTTGATTTAAATCAGACTTTTGATCAACTGGATAAATATCAAATGAAGTTGAATCCGACGAAGTGCATATTCGGAGTACGAGAAGGTATGTTTCTCGGGTACATTGTCAATCAACGAGGCATTGAAGCAAATCCTGAAAAGATCAAAGCTCTATTAAGGCTGCGATCTCCAACAACGAAGAAGGAAGTACAAAGTCTTACAGGACGAGTAGAAGCACTCAACAAATTTGTGTCACGAGCAACTGATAGATGTCTCCCATTCTTCAAGACACTCAGAAAGACTTTTGAGTGGAATGATGAATGTGAGAAGACTTTTCAAGACTTGAATAAATACTTGGGATCACCTCCACTATTGTTCAGGCCAGTGATGGGAGAAAAATTGTATTTGTACCTTGCAGTGTCCGAGAATGCAGTTAGCTCGGCGTTGATCAGAGTGGAGAATGGAGTACAAAAGCCAATTTACTACACAAGTAAGGCCTTTCGAGGAGCAGAGATCAGATATCCAAGGCTGGAGAAATTGGCACTGGCGCTGATTGAGGCGAGTAGGAGAATGAGGTCATACTTCCAGGCTCATACTATAGTAGTATATACCGATGTGCCATTGAGATAATCCCTTCATAATCCAGAAAAATCAGGGAGATTGATGTACTGGGCAATAGAGCTCGGTGAATATGATATAATTTATGAACCCAGATCATCATTAAAAGGGCAGGCTGTATCAGATTTTATAGCGGAGTTCACCTATCCTGATACCTCCGAGGAGCAAAAGTTGCTCACTGATCAACCTGTGGATCTTACAGGATCAACAAACATAAGCTCAGACCAATTTCGATTGGTAAAAGAGCATGTGGATGTTACAGGATGCGACGCAGAGATAGTTGTGAGGGCTCCGGACGAGGAACAAGAGTTGCTCGCTGATCAACCTGTGGATGTTACAGGATCAACAAACACTAGCTCAAACCAACTCCGGTTGGTAAAAGGGCAAGTGGATGTTACAGGATCATTGAATTCGAGCTCAGACCAACTCCGGTTGGTAAAAGGGCAAAAAGAAATGATCAACAAAGAGCAAGAAAAATCCAAGGAGGAAAGGAAGCAGCAAATATTTCACCGAGGAACTCTGACTGATCAGAAATTTGAAGACGAGTTACCTATATGGAGGTTATATGTAGATGGCTCATCTTGCACTGCAGGATGTGGTTTTGAGCACTCCGGACGAGGTCGACATGGAATACGCCTTGCGTTTCCAATTTTAAGCTTCCAACAATGAGGCTGAATATGAGGCCATGATTGCAGGGCTTAATTTGGCAAAAATTATGGAGGCGCAGCAGGTTGTGATCTTCAGTGACTCTCAATTGATCGTAAACCAAATGATGGGAGTATATGCAGTTAGAGGAGAATTAATGATCAGATATCACGCAAAGGCAAAAGAGCTGGTGTCAGAATTTGCCGCTATTCAGCTGGTCAGAATACCAAGAATGGAGAATGCGAGAGCAGACGCCCTAGCTCGACTAGCATCAGCTACTCGCACCGAGCTACGACGAACAATCCCAATTGAAGTGTTAGCTGGTCGGAGCATAGATAAAGATCTAACGATGAAATTTATTACCCTTGAATTAGGATCATCTTGGATGGATCCCATCAGGGCATATATTGAGGAGGGAGAATTACCAATTGACAAGCTCGCGGCCAAAAAATTGAAGTTTAAAGCTGCTCGGTACGTATTAACTAATGGTATTTTGTATAGGCGAGGAATCATGGCAGGTTTGCAGAGGTGTGTACATCCCTTCGAGGTGAAAGAATTGATTGAAGAGATCCATGAAGGGTCTTGTGTAGCACATGTAGCAGGTCGGACACTTTTACAAAGGGTGATGACGCAAGGATACTACTGGCCGACGATGAAGGCTGATTGTATAGTCTACGCCAAGAAGTGTGACAAGTGCCAGCATTTTTCCTCCATTCGAAGAACTCCACAAGCATTGTTGACACCCATAACTTCCCTTTGGCCATTTGCCATGGGGGAATTGATTTGGTTGGGCCACTGCCAACGACCCGAGGAAGGTTCAAATACCACGTCGTTGTAGTGGATTATTTTACTAAGTGAGTGAGAGCTGAGCCGCTCATTAACATGACGTACGAGAAGGTGTACCAATTTGTTTGGAAGAACATCATTTGTGGATATGGTCTCCCTCATGCCTTCATCACAGACCATGGAACACAATTTGATAACGAGGAGTTTGCCGCCTATTCTCATCAATCAAATATTTTGAAGGTCCACTCAGCACCAGGCCATCCTCAAAGCAATGGACAAACTGAAGTGACAAACAGAATGCTGCTAAATGGCTTGAAGAAAAGATTGGATGATGCAAAAGCAAACTGGATCAACGAGTTACAATCAGTACTTTGGGCTTACCAAACTACTCCCCAAGTAGCAACTGGAGAATCACCATACATGCTGGCATTTGGAAATGAAGCCGTCATACCTGCCGAGTTGGGCCTCCCAACACACAGGGTACTGAATTTCAATTCCCCTGTCAGCGACTTAATGAGAAGATTGGATTTAGACATGCTCGAGGAAGTTAGAGAAGAAGAAACCATTAGAAATGCTGCTTACCAGCAGCGAAAAGCTTTGTTCAACAACAAAAGGGTGAAGAAGTGCGACCTGAAAGAAGGAGACTATGTGCTAAAGAAAGTAATTCAAAAGCACAATAAGCTGGAAGCAAACTGGCATGGACCATACCGAGTTACAAAAGTTGTTCGACCAGGAACTTATCGAATAGCAACTTTAGAAGGCGAGGAGTTTAAGAATGCATGGAACGCAGAGCATCTGCGCAAGTATTATCAGTGATGTATATGTAACACAGTTCCATCAGTATGAATAAAATGAAGATATTCTGCCAAAGTCTCTCCTTTTTATTGAGAATTTTTTGGGGAATACTAGTGCTACACACTACTCGGCAAAGCTCAGACTGCTCAGCAAAATATTCCTAAAAATGCCAACTTCGGTTGGTTAGGAAACCAAATATTCCTAAAAATGCCAACCTGTTTGCCTAGGAAACAAAATATTCCTAAAAATGCCAACCTGTTTGGCTAGGAAACAAAATATTCCTAAAAATGCCAACTTCGGTTGGTTAGGAAACAAAATATTCCTAAAAATGCCAACCTGTTTGGTTAGGAAACAAAATATTCCTAAAAATGCCAACCTGTTTGGCTAGGAAACAAAATATTCCTAAAAATGCCAACCTGTTTGGCTAGGAAACGAAATATTCCTAAAAATGCCAACCTGTTTGGCTAGGAAACAAAATATTCCTAAAAATGCCAACCTGTTTGGCTAGGAAATGAAATATTCCTAAAAATGCCAACCTGTTTGGCTAGGAAACAAAATATTCTCGAAAATGCCAACTTATGTTGGTCGAGAGGTAAGATTATTACAGAAAGTGCAAAAGTTGCTAACTATGGCTGGTCGGGGATAAAAACCCACCAACTGTAGTTGGTTGACAAAGAAAATTTACCGACCTTGGTTGGTCGGAAACATTTAAGAGAAAAATTTACTAACTATGGCTGGTCGGGGATAAAAACCCACTAACTGTAGTTAGTCGACATGGAGAATTTAACAACCTTGGTTGGTTGGAAACATTTTAAACATTTTTTTATACTCGTTACTTTATTGCTAAGTGGTCAAGAAACAAAACTTTATTATTAAGTGATACTTGTAACATTTTAATTATTATTGGGTTGGTCGACAAACAACACAATATTGTTATCCTTTTTAACAGATATGCACAAATATAAAGTGTTTGATAATTACAATACAATAGCAATTAAGATTTGCAAACAAAAATGAAAGTCTTTCATTAAATTCAAAATAAATTACATTGATAATGAAATGAAAGTTACATTGACATGTATACTAACTATTACATCAAAAATTCCTATTCTACTGGTTTTTTCCCCTCAGCTTTTGACACAGGTTCCTCGCCGGCAAGCGGATCATTTAAAGACAGAGGAGAATTGATGAAGTTGAGATCCTTCAACATCCTGACATTCATCATGGATGGTCGATCTAAAAGATGCTCGGGATGAGATACCTCGATTTGAGAATGTAAATTGTAGTCACCGAGATACTTGGAAATCAGGCTCTGAGGAATGGCCCTAGCAAGGATCCAACCCATGTCCAAATTGAATGGAGGCACAGGTAGGTCGAGTAGCCCGGGATCATAATAGTCCCACAGATAATGACCTTGTTCGAGCTTCAACACACCTAAGGCATTCAGCCAGCCTTGCTTATAGCCCTCATTTTTGGCATTTTGGATACGATCGTCCAAGTGGTATAGTGCTTCGTTGTATCCAACCATCCAAAACTCCCTGGGCTGTTTGTGGAACTGATATTTTAGCCTCTCCATCTGCTCGTGGAGATTCTTGATGAAAAGCTCCTTATTCTCCAAGACTGACTTCTGCTCAGAGAGCTGTTTTCCAGGTCCCTAATCTTCTTTGACATATCGGACAACGCCTAGTTCTTCGCCATTAATTGGAAATCCTGGTTCTCTAAGGCAGACTGAGTCCTCTGTTCCTCGACAAGAACCCGAGCTGCTCTTGCTCATCCCCGAGGAGATCTTGCTCGACCACGAGAAGATGTAGAGGGGCCAGAGCTCTTCAAAGTCTCCAACTCATCCCTCAACTTGGCGTTCTCAACCTCTAAGAATGAAAATCCCTCGTCGGTCACTGGGATCAAGGCACTAGAAGTGGAAGCTGCAGACTTCAATTGTGACAGCTCCTTTTGCAGGTTGTTGTTTTCCTTTTCCAGAAACTCCGCAATCTGTCTGCATTCTTTGACCTTACCTCTCAAGGTTCTCTCCCTTACATCGTACCCAGCAAAAAGCTTCTCGTAGCCCTTATCGGCAATGATCTGCTGGTACTTCTTGTCGTACCCCTCATGCAACAAGGCAGTGGATTCTTTGTATTGAAGCTGAAGGTCTTCGAGGGTCCTTTGAAGATCCTCGATCATTTCATAATAGGCAACGTTATTGGCTACAGCCCGATCAAGCAGACACTTCAGATATTAATATGCTTCCACTGCCTATTCTGAAGCTTCCTGGCCGAGGATGTCGACAACTTATGATGCACTCAGGTCTGTGTGACCAGCCTTGAAGTATTCATTACATTGTCGAAATAACTTTGTATCATGGGCAGATAGCAGTTCCATCCTGGCCAGAAACTAGCAGAGAAAAAAAAGAGCAATCATCATTAAGAAGAATAAGCAGAGTATGAATAGAAAATAGACAACAATATGCAAAAAAGTTTAAGTTTTATTAGATCAAGTTCAGAGTTACATATTCTGGGTTACATTTGATAAAGAGAAACTCGAACAACACTACACCTTCTCCTTATCTCCCAAAACCTTCTCGGGAGGCTGGGATGAAGAGGTAGGTTGCTCGGAGGGAAGGGATAGTTGCTCGGGGAGAGTAGGCAGTTGCTCGGAGGAAGAAACGATTTGCTGATTTTCCTCGGCAGCAGGCGGGATGGCTAGGGCATGATCTCCCATCACCATCGAAGACTCTTCGGAGGTAGCTTCATCCTCTTCTAAGTCTTCTGGAGTTGGAGGGGGACCAGGGATATGTCTCTGGAAGAGCTCGAAAGACTCGTCGACCTTCATCTCCTGAAGGGCAGCAACCCATCCATCCCTAAAGTATTTGAGACTGCCATAGTCCACTTGCGACACCATAGCAGCCAACCCCTTGTTCCACCCTTTTTCCCAGCCAGAGCTGAAGGACTTCTTCACAGCCATCTTCCTCTTCAACTTATCCGAGGGGAGCTTCTCGGATAGCAGGTTCTCAGCAGTCTTCAACTTATTTTCTACCTCTTCTTTCTGCCGACCTACTTCCCGAAGTTTAGCCAACTCCTCCTCAGCAGCAGTGAGTTTATATTCAAACTCTCCAGCAGTTTTGAGCTTCTCCTCGAGCTCCTTATTTGCCTTCTCCAGGGCATTTATTCTCTTCTCCAACTCCTTGGAGGCATCAACAGCCCGAGCTTTTTCTTGCTCGGTGGAGGCAAGCTTCTTCTCCCAGACAGCTTTGTCATCAGCATATTTCGGGCGAGAATCTGCCAGAGACTTGGTAGCTTCTTCCAGAGCTCCCTCCACACCGGATGAGGATCATGAATCCTTAATCGCTTCATCCTTCTTCAAGATTATATTGAAGCAGCTCGTCAACTGTGAACAGAAAAAGAAAATAAGTTAGAGAATGAAATAACAAAGGAAATATAAAAAGTTCAAAGTAAGAAAACTTACCGAGGCAAGGTGACGAATAACTAACGAGGTGACCATGTACCGAGTAAGGTTTTCTTCAGTACCTTGGACCTCGGGAATGATCCAGGACTTTACCGAGCTCATGGCAGAGCTCGGGGGAACAAAAGTTGGAACCCCAGTTCCAGCAACTGGGGGCTGAGTGACGGCATCAACCAAATTGACAGAGGAGCTTTTCTTCAGCCTCCTCGGGGGAACAACAACGGATTGAACCAAGGAAGAACCCTTGGTCGGTGATATTACAATCACCTCTCCAAGAGCAGCAGAGCTGCTCGGAACCACTGCGGGCTTCTCGGTAACTTTAGCAGGAGCAGTTGGAGGAGCTGCATCAGTCTTCTTTGTCCCCTCCCTTGGGACGTCGATCTTACTTCTTTTTGCCTCTCCAGAACCAGAGGCAGTTTTCTCAAACAGGGTAGGAGGTCTTCTCTTCTTCATCCTTTCACTTAAAGTAATATGGGATTCAGGCGATGAGCTGGTGGAAGCTGGTACTGGCTCTGATTCACTTATCACTGGACGAGCAGTGAAAGAAGTGGTGTAGCTCATGTACTGCAGCAGATACGAAGATGATCTAATGTGCTCGTCGGCAACGCTTTGATGCAGACTCCAGATAAGTTTCAAATGCCTTATATTGACATCTGCATCTTTTGGGCACTTTCTCTTGCTATCAACTGCAAATAAATAAACATTGTTATCAGTGGCACATTTTATCAAACATAAGAGAAACATGATTTCAAAATAAATAAAATAAAATAAAAATAACCTATCCCATTGCCATAAGGAGGGCATCTGGGACCCTGGTAAACCTCATCTCCAGCTAATGGAGGGTGTTGTCAATTTTTTATGACAACCCCGTGTTCAAAATAATCCCTATTGGCATCAGGGAGATTGACTACTAAGGCTCTATTTAAAAATCTAGTTTTTAAATAAAAAATATTATCATTAACTGCCCATCTATAGCAGTACATGATTTTTAAAATTGCTATACGAGTTCCATGCACTTGATTTAATCTATGCACCCCATTAACTATTCTCCATGTGTTGGGGGCTATTCATGCAGGAACAACGTCAAAGTAATGACATAATTCCAGATACAAGGGATTTGGTGGAAAAGAAAATCCACACTCAGCAATAAAAAGGCTGGGAAACCAATGTCCCTCAGCCAAATTGAAATAATCAGAAGGCTCAGAAAGCTCTTCCAAGACAACCCAAGAGGGAATGGAAAAATCAGATCAAAAATTTGTCAAGAGATTCAACAGGGTAAACCATGGTGATTAAAGGAAATGAAGAAGAAGGAAGAAGACCTTACAAAAAAAGAGTGGATCTGATGACAACGGGCGATGGAAGAGATGAACGCACAAGAGAGTAGAAGACAATGAAAAACTCGAAGATACAAATTTGAAAAGTAGAAGACGATGGGAGTATCTGTGAAGTTTAAATACCTTGCCTTGGGAAATGGTGAAGTAATGATTACAAAAAAGGATGATTACTTTACCGGCGGCTAAAAAGATGAAAAGTGGCGCGGGAATCAGAGCGGGCAACAGCGGCTAAAAAGACGAAAAGTGATGCGGGAATCGAAGCACGCAGAAAAAGTCCAAAAAAGCATGATTCTACGAATTGGGAAGGAGAAATAAATACAAGGGAAATGCTCCTAAAAATCAGGAAGACTATTTAAAGCTACTATATTCCGAGAAAGAATGTTCCATACTCCTCAAATTTCGAACTATGAAACATTGGGGGCTTCTGTTGATACCAAATTTAGTCTGCTGACATGGCCCAATTAAATGAAGACATGTGGTGATCTACATGGCAATAACAACACCTCCGAGGAACCCACAAGCTCCGAGGTACAAGATTACAACGAGGAAGACTATTTCCCCTAGGAACACTGCTTCCCCGAGGAACTCACACGCTCCGAGGAACAAGACCTTTCCGAGGAACTCTTGAATACCGAGAAAGCTTAGGCAGTCCGAGCAACTCAGGCGGTCCGAGCTTCACCTCAAACAAAGCATTAATAGCGGGATAACCAACAGTTCAACTGATTCATTAAATGCTTATCATTGAGACGCACACGCTTAAGGGGCATTAAATGTATTACCCTTTCATATGTATCCCATTTAATGTATTACCCTTTCACATTACAGCCTGAGGGCTATAAATACATTGTACAATCCTCATTGTAAAAAGGGACCTGGACCCGGAATCGAGACCGGAATTTCTTGAGAAAACTTGTAATCGAGAATTCCTAAACACTCAGCAATAACACAACAGTGAACGTAGGCCATTCTTATAATGCTGAACCACTTTAAAATATTTTGTCTCATTTATTTATCTGTGATTGAATTATTAGAGTGATCTAATTTTTTACATCAACAATGCGGAAGCGTAAAAGGTGATGGTTCAGTTAAAACAAAATTTTAATTTCAAATTAAAATTAAAATTAAACCCAAGTGAAAATAAATTAAACACACGCAAATATTAATTTGCACTTAAACCAATTGATTCATTCAAGTCCTAGAATTTTCCTAAGTCATATGTATCAATACTCAAAAGTTAGGCCAAACCAATTTTAGCAAAAGACTTGAATTAAATAAACAATTATCCAAATTTAATTAGCACCCAATTAAATTAAGTGTGACAATTAAAACCATTTTTATCTTGAATTACCCTAAGCATGAGTTCTAATTAATTATGCAAGATAAAAATAAATCAATTACACTACGCCGAGATGTACGAGGAAAAACCCACAACGGGAAACAACCTCGGACGGCCCTAGCCACAAATCCACTAAGTACGGAATTTACACATACAAGACAGAAAGGCTTACAACACACAACTCGATCCCTCTCAAGCCCCGATGCTTATTCTTGTGCATACCTCTTCCTAGCGGATAACCTTGGAGCTCCACCGCGGTCTCTAAATCCACCAATCGGACTTTATATGGTCACCGTCACCCGAGCAAAGAGCCTTTCTCCAAGTGAGTAATGCCGTAACAAAAACTCTTCTTATTTCTTTATGGGATGTAGAAGAAAACTCAAAACTTCTCTTTGAACGGAAGAGATGAACCCGGTGCCAAACTCCAAGCAAGATATATGAATAAGGGAACTTGGAAGAAACTAATTTGGGCGTAAACTAGAGTGGTGTATATTTTTCTCTTTGATAAAAACACACTCAAAACATGATCTTGTTCCCTCTTGGATTTTACTCTCAAAACACTCTCTAGGAGTTAGTAAGATATGAAAAAGATCCTTTAGAAAATGTTATTCTCTCACATAATAAAGTCTGAGAAAGTTTGGTTAAGAAACAAGTGGGGAAGTGGGAGAAAAACTACTTAAAACTGCCAAAAACTGTTCCCGCCTGGCATCTCGTTCGAACGACATTTCGTTCGAACAAACTATCGTTCGAATGAGTCTTCTAACGAAGTTCGAGTATGAACTCGTTAGAAACTCGTTGGAAATCTCGTTAGAACGACAATCTCATTCAAACGACATTTCGAACGAAGTTCCAGTATGCCATAATGGGAAGTCGTTGGCAATCTCGTTCGAACGACATCTGGTTCGAACGACAATCTCGTTCGAACGACATATCGAACGAACTTCCAAAAAGTTTGGAAAATTCGATTTTAGCCCAGAAAACTTTATAAACTTATTTGAAAGTTTTAATTAATTCTTTCTGAAAATAAAACACAATTTTAATTAAACCTAACACCCAATAAACAAGTTCCAAGCTCCTATATATATATAATTGCATTCATACCTTGGGAGCATGGAACTATGGTTGATGACGTATGAACGAGGCACGAAACCGGCATGATGATAAAGCTATATACTCTTTGTTTCTACGTCTTCAAACAAACTTTTCATAGGCTTGAGAATATTACAATTAAATACAATCCTATGTATAAATGTTTTTTACCGGAATTGAGCCAAAACTATATATGGACTCAATTGGAAATTTGTGTCCTTACAAACAGTAAAGCCCTGCCCTTACTATTTCCAAGGTTACTGTTAAATATTGCTATTGTTATTGTTATGTTTACTTGAAGCTACTTACCATGAGAAAATCCTTACCATTTAAAAGACGAAAGAGGGTATCGGAGGTCATATTTCTTTTCATTTCATTTTGTTTAGTGGGGTTTGGGATCCAAATAGAATGAAATTAAGGAACTTGGACTCACAGAGAAAGCCTCACAAAATTCTTCTCCAACTTGAGAAGCAATTTATTATGATGTCCTTAAAAACTAATATTGGATTATTTACCCAATAACCCTAGAAGAGGAAGTGACGACTCTGAAAGAGTAATACATTAAGAGCTCACATGCGGTTTGTGCAAAACGATTCATTATTTTTTATAAATTAGTGTGAATATATAGACAAAACCCTAAGTTTGATTTAGTTCTCACAAAGTTGGATCGTCAATGGCCACACACACACACATAATTTCTCATCATTATTGATTTAAATCTGATTTGGAGCTTTGCTTCTGATTGGACTTAAAATAGCTTTCACAAATAAAATTCATGTAAGAGTTTACCATAGACTATTTTGGTACAAAAATTAGGAATAATTAGTGACTTCTTTCAAATATTCAATATCAATCATTTCATACCAAAGAGAACTTAATTTGTTTGTTACTTCGAACTGATTGAAGAAAGATGTCACTGTGTATACTCACTGTAAATCATGTCTCTGCCACTTGTACTTCGAAAGAAATTAACATAGCTTCTGATATGTCAAACACCTACCCAAACATAGAACAGGACATATGCTTTAGCATTCAAACCTATTTCTAGGAAGAAAGATATTTCTAATCTCTCACAAGTTGTCTTCTTATAATTCAAAGGGAACAAACTTGAGTAATTCTTGTAAAAATGACCACATATAACTATAATGAATGTCATACATATACATAACAAGGTTACAAGGTAATACTCAATAACCTCAACAAAAACACATAACCCAATCTCTCATAAGAAAGAATCTCAAGTTCATGGCATGAACTCTCTCACTCACCAAGGTGAGTTCTTTAAGAAAATAAACTGAGCTGCTATTGGGTTATGCAGGGGATAAGATACCCTTCAATGGACTATGATGCCTTCAATGGAGCAACCATGGCTCTCTCTTTTCATGTTTACATAATTGTACATTTACTTCTTTTCAAGTATAACATTAGCAACAAATTCCAAGTGAAAAGAACAAAAAAAATGCAGCATCGCGTACTTGGGTGAAGTAAAGTGTCCTTAATGGTTTCAAGCTATGTGTCTCGACAACAACCGTGCAGACTAAAGGCATGAGCTGTCCCAGCTCGTCCTAAACCAAAAATCCTATCTTTCTTCTCAAACTCCCCCATTTCCCTTTTTTTATCAAGCCCCAGCAACATAACATCTGAGCTATCAAAACTCTAAGATGTCCACTGATGATGAAGGTGAAGAGTTATGTACGTCTCAAACACGCCACATATTATTGCTTATCTCTGTTGTTTCTGTGATAATTACAAGGCTTTGAACACTAATACTAATCTCGACTTGTCATCAGCCTAGTTAAAATACAAACCACTAATGTTTCATTGATCTAAATACACACACTAAATAATAATAATTTTAATAGTAATAATAATTACAATAATAGTTTTAAGCCAGGTGGCATTTATTTAGCTCTAATTTTTTATTTGATGTTTGTTTAGTCTCCTCAGTTTATGGGATTTACCTTGGATGAAGCATTGGACAATATTTAGTTCCAGGATGACCCATGAAAATTAGTGGATCTAGTTAAATCTGAAAGGTCTGGATGATTTCACTATGCACTCTTCAACGGGGAGACAAGGCAGACCCATGTGGATATTAATGAACCTTGTAGCACGGGACTCTATCCAATCCATTACGCAGCCAAATCTCTTAGACCTGAAATAACTGAGCTATATCTTTACCATGGAGCTCAAACACATCTCAGGTCACCCAACAACAAACTTCCACTCAATGAATCACTCGAAGGATACTTTACGTAAGTACATTTTCTTTAATCTCTATTTTCTCTTTTGCTTCTGTTTTTGTTTTTCGTACTTAGGCATTTGTTCACTATTTTTTTTCCTTTTATTATCCTCCTCTCACAGCACTATGACGGAATTGGAACCATGGACTCCTACTAAACATTCAATCTATAATCATATGTGTGAGCGCTTGCGCCACCAGGAGCACGATGACTTGTTCCTATAAGGTTCGCTAGATGTAGACGACCTTAGCCAGGGAGGCTGCTATCTGCTAGAATGTGAGCAGCGTGAGCCAGAGCAACATGCTGGAGGTTGTTTATTCTTTTTCAGCCTAGGCCTATTATTAGTCTTTTCACAGATGGTGCCAAAGGATGATCCCTCAGATGTATAATGAATGCAATGCTATGAAGAAGAATTGCTTACTACATCCTTTGTTATATAGTCACGATGTGATAAGAGATGCAGTGTGCTAAGACCTCATGAGATCTGCTCTCAACATTCACTTGTATTTGAGTCAGAATTGATATAGAATAATATCACACATATGCTTGATGTGTGATATTATAAAATAATATCACATATGCTATTCTGCGTTCGTAAACCTATAGAGTAAAGCTACTCTCATTGATATAGAGTAAAGCTATTCCACATTTGTAAAGCTAATTTGAAAACTATAAATAATATCATACATATGCTTGATGTGTTCTTCATTTCAGAATTGATATAGAATTTCATAAACTAATTATTTGATGCCTATTACCTCTTTTTGATAGGTAGAACAAAGGGCACTCCATCTTCTAGGCAGCGAGGTAGAGGAAGTGCAAAACCATGGAAGGGATGGGTCAAAGACAAAAAGATAATTAATTGGAATGAAAAGTGTCAACCAATTGGTGATGACGCTTCAAAATATTATAGTGATACTGATGGATCCCCCGATAAAGAGGTATATACATTTCAACTATTTTTCTCATCGTCTAACATGGAATAGTAATAAACAGTTCCATTTGCATACAAGCCATTTTATATATCATGTGCATTTCATACTTTATTTGAATTTTGTTATTTATTTGTAGGAAAGTATATAGAGATTATTGGAAATGTTACCAGAGGATTAACAAACTGACGTCGAAGCGTGAAATAAGATATTCGATGGGTTGATAGGGTCCAATCATCATGGTCGTGTCTTGTGCATGAGAGTATATCTTTGATCGGCACCTAAAAGGTCAAACACAACATCATCGGCTCAACATTACGAGCAAGAGATAGCCGAATTATGCAAATAGGCCGAGGAACGTGAAATTTGCCTTCAAGAAGAGCTTGATCATGTTTGGGATGAGGTTCGTGCCGAGACAGATGACAAAATCAACAAGACTAAAGATTTTTTTCTCAACTTGATGCAGCAAGCTAGCTTTTCCGTACCAAGTGATGCACTTGCTTAGGTATTTTCTAAACAATTAGAATTATTTTACTAATAATTTGAGATTAAGATAGGTCGTGTGGGCCAGTGAATATTTATGACGATGAAATTAATTTATGTTCTCATTGGGATTTTGTTGTTGTTGTTGTTGTTGAGTTGCATTTTAATGCTAAAACAGGTTGGTTTTCATGACTAAACAAAGGAAACTTTGTCGAACATTTTAAAAATAACAAGTGAATTAAAAATAGTTAAGAAAATAACATACAAATTATCATAGTTGAATATTGTACTAATTTATGTTTATTTTCTTTTTCACAAGTCCGGATATCATTTGGAATAGGTGTTGGCCATCTCTATTTTTGGGGTTTCCTATGTCTTCGAATTGGTTATTTGATATTTTTGGGGATGCTTGTAGTCTGAATCATTAAACTTGTGTTTTCAGTTGGTTGTTTTACTTTTTGGAGATGTTATGTTGGAAACCTTGAATATGAATGAATGAATTTTCGAAGCTTCAATGTTCTTTTGTTTTGGATATTTATATATCATAATTTGTACATTTGTTGATAATTATAACAATAGAGATTTTGGTGGCAACTTTTTAAGGGACAATTATTAGTGTCCCAAATAATAGTATTAGGGACGGTCAATCCCTGTCCCAAGTAATAGTATAAGGGACGACTAACCCCCGTCCCCAATTATAGTATTAGGGATGGTTAAACCCCAGTCCCAAATAATATTATGGATTTAGGGACGGCCAGATCTGTCGCTAAAAAGTAGTTGCACAGTTAATTTTTTGGCGATAATTTTGGCGCGAACGTTTAAGGGACGGCATGAACCGTCCCTAATAATATTATTATGGACGGCAAAATCCGTCCCTAATACATTTGGGACGCCAATCAAATGTGACCATGCCTTGCCGTCCCTAAATTCGTCCCTAAAAGTCTTTAGGGACGGATATATAGTCTTTAGGGATGGAATTTACCCATCCCTAAAAGTGAGTTTTTTTGTAATGAAAGAACGCAAACTTAATAGTTCATTCAAATTATTCATGTTGCTTACAAGAAATTTCAACTCAAATTAAACAATTTAAACTTAAATTCATGTTGCATACACAAAAATTGTCAAAAAATGACCAACAAACATAAAATAACTTAAATAGACAAAATATTACATCTTGACCTCAAATTAAACATTGTTCATGGCCTAGATTGGCCAAAAAAAAAAACTGGCCAAGTGATAAAATGATTATGATAGTTTTCAGCATGTTCCATTCTCTGCTATTAATGTGCACAAACTTTTCTCTGCAACTGTCTTATACTTCATCGACTATTATCTGAGCCTCACCCATCTATAAAGGGTGATTGTGAACTAGAGATCTGACAATCAAGGAAATTAGTGTGCACGCACTAATAATCCTTATATTAGTCAAGTCCCTAAAATAGTACTAACGATGATCTAGGGATTGTGGAAGGAAGAGGCATTAGGAGGGGAATGTTAAGGAAGCGGTATTTTAAAGGGGAAACCTTGATAATCAGGGTAAGGGAAAACCTTAAGGAGGCATCGACAGTTGAGAATCTTGAGTAAATAAGGACACATGGCACCCGATCTCACCCACCAACACTTTGAGGTTACTCTTAATCTCCTGCATATCCCCATCGATCTTGGACTGACTTTCCTCTTGGCTTGAGATGCGATTCCTCACCGAAAAGAGCTCTTCCACGAGAGGTGTAGTGTGTTTTAATTTGGTTTTCGGCATATGTGATTTGAAACCTCTCGTCCTCCTTCTTTCTCCAGTTCCAAAGGTTCGATTCGGGGCTTCATCTTCAATGGCATCATAACGGCTTGAAACAGACTGATTGCTAATGGCTTTGATCGATTCTTGTAGCGTGAAATTATATTTAGTGTTATGATTTTTAACATTATTTTATATAAAGTGTATATATATATATATATATATATATATATATATATATATATATATATATAGTCATACTCACCAGATTTGGAGCCAAGTGTGGTAGGAATTAATTATCTTTTTCACATCGGGTATGCACATACAAATTGCCCCGATTAGGTTATTTATCAACATTTGGATCACCGGTTGTCCTTTCTAACCATTAACTCTTCAAATATTCAAATGATTTAGACCTCAACCTGTGGACATCAACTTTCTCTACTCTGTTATATCTATTTTTTTCCCTCAGGACGAACTATTTGTCCATTGCCTCATTTTCTAAAAAGTTGTTCCATTAATCGACCAACATTTTAACATTCGGAGGGACTCTATCTTTCAGAGCCAAAATGTCAAAGCTTGATGCCCCTTCGATAAATGTCTTTGTCGAAGATTTCTCCAATACATTCTCAGTTGTTCAACAACCTGGGAAAGTATCTTTTTCTTTGAACGATTAGGGAATGAAAACTACTTACAAAATTGTTCATAAACATCATCCTTGATGGCTTGATCAATTAAATTCCAATGGCCTACAGCCTCGACTCCCACATTCATATTCCCAAATGACAAACACTGGGGCTTGAAGACCTGGATGTCATTTTTATTGCCAGTTGTATTATTCTTTAGAGGGAAGAACCCAATGGGCTTCTTCTCGCATGGTGTCAAGAGCGGAGGGTGGAGGTGTTGGATTAAAGGTCATTTATGACCTTCTCGTAAATAGAGTGTTAGAGTGAACCAATGGAGGAGAATATAATTTTTCACCTGGTGGTGATGATAATCCTTGTTATTTGTGCAGTAGATGAGAATTTATGAGGTTTCATGTCATCACTTGGTATGTTATGTCCATTGCCGCTCGACGTTATCTATAATAAAAAAAAACACCAAGTGACAAAATTATTATACTATCATGTTTACGACTAACTAATTTTGTTTACGACTATATATATGTATATACCTTCTCATAATAAGACTTTGGAATATGTTCAATGTGTCTGATCTCCATCCATTCGGTATTACTTTTTAAAAATATAAGGATTTTTGCACATGGCCAACTAACAGGAAACCTATATATGATTGATGTACAGATGTCCATGACATGAACTCGAAATACTTTCTTCTTCAACTTATTGACAAGATTCAATTTAACGTGCATATGTCGTAAAACTCACAGCCTTAATCAACGCTCTCTTTACTTAGTTGTATCCACAATGGGTGAATATTTTTTCTGCCTTGTATAATAATGTAAGGAATGTCAGGGTATGTCAAGATTATGTACACGATATATATTCTCTACTGCCTCATCCCAGCTTTCTGGTGGGAAAAACAGAATGCGATGGAACAGGTACTCCTGCAAGAGATGAACTCCATGATTTGTAAGGTAGTTAGATTATTCGATCTTCTTATTACTATATTTGTAAATAGGAGTACCCTCTATATGGAATACATTAATAAAAGAGGTATAAGTGCGGTATAATTGCCACCTCTCGTACTCTTTTTATGAGTGATTATTATCGTGCCTCATTTTTCCTGAGAAAAATATATGAGGGTGTGAATATAAGTCCTATAAGTAATAACTTTAACTAATCATTAACTAATTATCATTTTTCAACCGATCCAATTTAAGTTTATTTTATTTTATTTAATCCTAACAATGTTATGTGTCCTTCATCTCCCTCTCCTAAGACCCCTTCCTATATGCTAAGGATCTAGTTTTTTTATTTGATTCCATTCCCCCTTGAACTCTGATGAATGTGTTCTAGTGCTTTTGCTTCCTCTAAAGGATCTAGGCCCCACGGGTTTCCTGCCTCCTGGTTCTTCCCTCCCTCAGGGGTGTAGGGGAATCAATCAACTAGATAAGCTAGGTAATAAGTACTCTATGGCAGGCTTATGTAAAGTATATCTATATAAGGCAAGGGAAGAGGAGTCAATATCAAGCTATGAAAGAAGAGATCCATGCTCGTTTAAAGAGGAATCTTTGGTGTACTCTACTCTTCCCTTGACCTAGCCTTTCCCAATGCACTGAACACCAACCTACTCTATATTGAACTCCACCTCTTGATGATTTTTCCTACTTTGTGCAAGATCCGGATTCGCTTTCTCTCCCTTACGGTAGACAGACCCAACCCTTCCTCGAGGAGAGTAGCTTCAAATATCTTTTCTTGGATCTATTCTAGATCTATTACTATATGCGTTACGCCTCTAGCTATCTTACTCGGCTGAAGGGTTCCAAACCTTGCTCCGATTGTCAGGCTATAGGACTCTGTTTGTCCCCCTAGTTTACTGTAGAAAATATGTATATGTATATATATATATATATATATATATATATATATATATGTGGGTACCCAGATTTTCCATCATGGGCCCAGACGAGTAGCTTAATAAAAAGGGCCCAAAGTCCGAACCCCTCGCACCTTAACTAAATTCAGTTATGACTTAGTCTTCTCCTAGAATCTCATATAGAGATATTCCAGGAGAGAAAGATGGACGTGGGGGAGTCCAAAACCCCCACTCCCCGAAGATAAACATGTATATAACACACCCTAAGCCTAGGGCAAGAGGCACGCACTGTATTCTCTATAAATGCTAAAGGAGTATATAGAAATAATGTTGACTGCACTACCGTGGACGTAGGCATTCTTGCTGAACCACGTACATACTGTGTTGTGTGATTGGCATTTTATGTTCTTTATTTTTCTTCGTGATTGCGCTTTTCTTATTTATTTGTGTTGAATATAATTGTCACCACAATTGGCGCTGTCTGTGGGACCGTTTGTCTTCTTAGAGAAAGTCCACACCAACAAAGAAGTTCAAAATGTCTGGTCACAGCAGTAATGCCCCTCAGGCAGGAGATATCTAAGAACAACCTGCTCCTCGCAGGATCAGATCTGAAGTTTGGCATTTAGATCAGAGGGCTCGCCCAGATAGGCCAACCTCAGAGGAGAGCTAAGGACCAGCAAAGTCCACACAAATCTCTAGACTGATTGATACCTATGAGGCAAGGCTCCAAGAGCAGAGGGAGTCCGCTCGCAAGCAAGAGGCTGAGAATGCTAGCCTCAAAAGGAAATTAGAAAGGATGGAGAAAGAGCTCCATCACAACACTAGGCTACGTCCATACCGCACTCCTAGCCCTCAGGCAAGAAAGTCTAGTAACCAAGGAAGGAGCCCTAGGCATGGATCCCAAAAGAGTGAGAAGCACCAGTCAAGCGACGACTCTCTCGAGCACCAGCGATCGGCTCGCTGTTACAGGAGCCCAGCTCGCAGCAATAAGAACATTCAAAATTTGGTCTGAAGGGAGATGAACCAACACCCAGCACATTGCGGTACAAGATCGACCAGGGAGCTTGATAGACGAGCTCTCAAGACCCAGATGAAATCTCCTTTCTCAAGGGAGATAGAAGAAGAGGAAGCCCCCAAGAAATTTGCTATTTCGAGATCTAAGATTTATGACAGAAAAATTGAACCCATTGATCACGTTAGGCAGTACAAGCAAGACATGACTCTCTGGAACCATCGGGATGCACTGATGTGTCAAATTTTTCCCTCGAGCCTGCATGACGTGGCGTAAAAATGGTTCGAAAGGCTCCCTCACAGGTTTATCAGGAGCTTTGAGTCCCTAGTCGAGCTCTTTATGGCCCGCTTCATTACTATTAGTTCCCATTCCAAAAGGATGGATGCTTTACTAACAATAAAAAAATGCCTCAAGAGAGCCTCCGAGACTACGCGAAGAGGTACTGGGAGTTGTTAAATGAGGTCGAGGATTGCTCGGAGCAGGTAGCAGTGGCCTCTTTCAAAATTGGGCTACCCAGCTCTTGCCTTCTGTACCAATCCCTGACGAAGAAAGAGGCCACAACCATCGACGACCAGATGGCTCGCATCGAGAAGTACGCCAAAGTGGAGGATGTGACCCGCCTCAGCACAGGGGAAAATGATCGAACTAAGCTCGTTGCCAAAGGCAACGACAAAGCTGAGAACCAGAAGAAAGGAGGCAAGATTGGGGGCAAGAATGGCTCCAAGAACGGAGGCATGAACGATTTTTTAAAAGCATTTCAGGCAGTCAACACTATCTTCAAAGAACCAATTTACAAGATTCTGGCGAAGATCAAAGACGATCCATTTATTAAGTGGCCCAAAAAGATGGGAGGATATCCCTCAAAGAGAAACAACGCGCTGAGATGCGCTTTTCATAAAGAGGGAGGACATAAGACTGATCACTGTAAAGCTCTTAAGTCTCACCTCAAAGAACTGGTCCAGTCTGGGCACCTGAACGAGTTTATGGAGAAGAAGGCAGAGAAAGTTGCTGCCAATGGAGAAACAAGACTTGACAACGTACTCGAAGATGATGCTGGCCATGAATTTGCGATAATTCATGGGTCATCTGATATGAAGCTGATTCAGGGGAATTCAGCTCGGATGGAGGTAAAAAAGCTTACAGTAGTAATGCAAGATTTTCAGATCGATCCAGTAAAGACACAATCAGGAAATCATCGGTGAGTAGATGACGTCGATTATAGCAAACATGTCATGTTCACAGATGAAGATCTGGTGGGAGTGAGAACCCCACATCATGACGCCTTGATCATTACGCTCAGGATAACCAACTATGACGTCTACAAGCCGCTCGTTGACCAAGGAAGCTCATCCGAGGTAATGTATCTCGACCTGTTCAGAAAATTGAAGTTGAGCGTCGCCGACCTGAAGGAATCCACTGTCCCTCTAGTTGGCTTCGCTGGAAAAGTGACTATTCCATTGGGAAAGATTGTGCTACCAGTAAGGGCAGGAAGTATCTCCAAGATGATTGAGTTTTTGGTGGTCGACATTAACTCGCCATACCAAGCTATCCTCGGTAGAGGGTGGCTACATGCGATGAAGGTAGTCCCCTAGACCTACCATCAGAAACTCAAATATGTGACCGAGCGAGGAGTAATGGAGATCCATGGCGAGCAAGCGATGGCAAGAAGGTGCTTCATAGTGGCCATCTTCCCAAGACCAGAGAAGAGGGCCGAAAACCCCAATGAGAAGGTCGAGGAACAAAAAGGTCTGATACCTTTAAAATAGCAGTTGACCAGGCTCCTACCCTCAGAACGGGTCGTCAAAAACCTGGAGAAAGTTACAGCTGGTGGTAGCGAGAAGGACAGGATATTCTTGATTGGAGCTTCTCTCACAGATCAATAAAAGAACGAATTGACGATTCTGTTGAGAAGCAATGTAGATGTTTTCGCATGGGAATCATACGAACTGCCTGGAATTTATTCTAGTGTGGTTTATCATCAGTAGCATATTGACCCCACTTTCAAACCTATCACACAGAAGGCACGACGAACTGCGCCCGAGAAGGCAAAAGCCATAGAAAAACAAGTTAAAAAATTATTGGATGCAGGATCCATACGGGAGGTTCAATTCCCTAAATGGTTATCCAACCCAGTAGTAGTTCCAAAGAGTAACGGTAAATGGAGAGTCTGCATTGACTTCACTGGCCTTAATAGGGCGTTCCTTAAGGACAGTTTCCCTCTCCTAAAAATCAACCAATTGGTGGATACCATAGCAGCTCACAAAAGAATGAGTTTTCTAGATACATATTCGGGGTATCATCAGATCCCTCTGTATGCACCAGACCAGGACAAGACAGCATTCATCACCACCGTCGAATTATACTGTTACAAAGTCATGCCCTTCGGGCTCAAAAATACAGGGGCAACCTACCAGCGGATGGTCACCAAGATGTTCAAAGACCAAATGGGAGACACCATGGAAGTCTACATCGACGATATGCTCGTCAAAAGTAGGAACAAAGAAGACCACCTATCAGACCTATCAAGAACCTTCAAAATCCTCAAGAAATACTGAATGAAGCTCAACGCGAGCAAATGTTCTTTCGGTGTCCAATCAGGAAAGTTTCTTGGGTACTTGGTCAGTAAGAGAGGCATCGAGGATAATCCGGACCAGATCAATGCAATCAACAGGGTGCAGCCTCCTCGCATAATATGGGATGTACAGAAGATCATCGGCATGCTCGCTGCCTTGAACCGTTTCATCTCGAAGTCCTCTGAGAAGTGAAAACCATTCTTTCAGCTCTTGAAAGGAAATAATATAATAGAATGGAGTCAATAATGCTCGCAAGCATTGGACGAGCTCAAAGCTTACCTTAGATCACCACCCCTGCTCATCATACCTCAAGAAAGAGATCCCTTGTACTTATATCTCGTCGTTTCCATCCACGCCATCAGTTCTGCACTGGTGTGCGAGAAAGCAGGAATCCAGCACCCCATTTATTACGCAAGTAAGACCTTATTAAATGCCGAGAAGCGGTACCTACCACTATAGAAGCTCGCCTTTGCACTCATAGTAGCTTCGAGAAAGTTGAAGCACTACTTTGAACCTCACACTATCGTCGTCCTTACATCATGCCCCCTTAAAGCAGTCCTGCGGAAAGTGGACTTATCGGGCAGACTGACTAAATGGTTGGTCAAGCTCGAACGATTTGACATCCAATTTCAAACAAATAATGCAATCAAAGGGCAAGTCGTTGCTGATTTCATAGCCTAGTTCACAAGCGAGCAGCCTCTCGATCAACTTCAACCCATGAAGCAAAGAGAGAATCACGCAACAGATGGAGTTTGGCGATTATTTATTGATGGAGCCTCCAACTAAAAGGGGGAAGGAGTAGGCATTATCCTTGTTACTCCAGAAGATACCTTCCTCGAACCGAGAATCAGGCTTGGATTTAAAGCCTCCAACAATGAGGCAGAGTATGAGGCTTTGATAGCCGACCTCCAGAAGGCATAGATATTGGGAGCGAAGCAGTTATAGGTATTCGACGACTCACAATTGGTCTCCTATCAGATAAGTGGGGACTACAATGCCAAAGATGAAAGAATGGCAGCCTACCTCGCATTGACAAAGAAGTTAATGTCCATCTTTGAGAAAGTCAGTGTCCAGCAGTTTCCCAGATGTCAGAAAAGCCATGCCGACGCCCTGGCAGACCTGAGTTTGGCAATTAATTCTGACTTAAAAAGAATGATCCCCTTCAACTTCCTCGCCCATTCGAGCATCAACCAGAGCAATGAGCCGCCAAGCGTGGAGCATGTGCTCCAGATTGAGTCAGCACCCAGTTGGATGGACCCCTTAAGGGATTATTTGAAAAATGGCGCACTTCCAAACGATAGGAAGACCGCTCACCAGATAAGAGTCAAAGCTGCTCGCTTTCACTTATATCCTGAGGGCAAGCTGTATATGAGATCGTTCTTCGGCCCTTACCTTCAATGTGTTCACCCGAAGGATATCGATAAAATTCTACACGATCTCCACGAAGGAATTTATGGAAGCCATATTGGAGGAAGATCACTAGCTTTTTGAGCTATGAAGGAAGGCTACTGGTGGCCATATATGAAAAAAGATTCGACAGTATACGCTCGTAAATGCAAAAAATGTCAACTACATGTTCCTATGGTTCACCAACCTGCCAGCGACCTAAGATCACTCACCAGCCCATGGCCTTTCTCCCAATGGGGAATGGACATCGTAGGCCTACTTCCCACGGTCACCGACAATCGTAAGTATCTATTGGTCGCAACGAATTACTTCACCAAATGGATCGAGGCAGATCCACTGGCAAACATCCGAGATGCAGATATGATGAGATTCATATGGAAAAACATAATTACCCATTTTGGAATTCCCAGAACCATCATCACTGACAACGGAACACAATTCGAGAGTGGCCCTTTCTAGAACTTCTACAATGAACACAGGATCAGGCACTATTTCAACTCAGTGGCGTACCCCCGAGCAATGATCAAGCCGAGGCTTTCAATAAAATAGTGATCGATGGGCTAAAGAAATGACTAGAGCGAGCCAAAGGTGCATGGGTGAGTGAGTTGCCATATATTTTGTGGGCTTACCGCACTACCCCATGATGAGCAACTAGGGAAACCCCATTCTCACTAATGTACGAAATGGAAGCAATCATCCCCTTGGAAGCTGGTCTACCAACGATGAGAACCACCCTTGTCGACCAAGGCCAGAACGATGCAGCATTCCTCGCTGAACTTGATCTAGCTGACGAACGCAGAGACCTAGCCCTAGTAAGACTAGCGAGCTATCAACAATAGCTCGTGAAATAATATAACAAGAAGGTCAATCCGAGGGCATTCCAGGTTGGGGACTACGTCCTAAGGAAATTCCTTGGCAGCGCAGTAAAACCTTCAGACGACAAACTAGGGCCGAACTGGGAAGGACCATTCAAGATAACAAGATACGATCTATAAGGAGCCTATCACTTAGAAACACTGGAGGGCAGAGAGATACCAGGCACCTTACTCAAAGAATAAAAGCAGGGTATCACCCTCCTCAAGTATACGTTATGAAACACGAACAACATCCTAGCATTGATGCGGCAATATATGAAGCCCTACAGGGGAACCTTAGGCAATTAGACCAAAAATAAATTGGTCACCAGACTATGTTTGGATCAAAAAACCTGTTCGGATAGAACATCCAGCGCCAGGTGTGTCCTCACCATTGCCACATTTAGGCCTAAGGAAGTGTGACGACATGACCTAGAAGGTAAAGTGAGGCAGAACGGTATCTCATAAGCATACTGGACTGGGAGGACACTAACTCAACATTGCAGCCCTACCAATCTAGTCGCCCATCAAGTGCCCAAGATAATTAAGTAAGAGATAAATGATGAACACATGTTTAGTCGGCAAGATAGCCCAAAACATAGATATTATAATACTTCATCACATTTACAACAAAGATGTACAACCCATATTTAGTCGGCGAGATCGCCCAAAACATCGGTATTACATTACTTCATTACATATATACAGAAAGTTATAGCTATTAAAATCCTAACGAGGCTGAGGCCTCTGAACAAGATAATCATCCACTTGTGCTCTTCGGCCATCGTCCGGATGAGGAGCCAGTTCCTGCTCAACCCCACTGACGGTTGGCTCAAACAGCTGCCTAGGGATAGCATCGATAGGGATCCATTGGTCATCCCTCCTGAAAGGGTTAGGCCATAAAGTTGAAGGAGAGATCTCGTGATGGTACCAGAGTACTGAGTTCCTTGGAACTTGCAGCTCCCTGAGGGCACTCAACCATCCCCTAATAAATGCGAGCTCTTCAAACTTTGTCATCCTCGTCGGAGCATCTACCCAACCTTGGTCGTAACCATCATCCCATACATGTCGAGGTCCTTTCTTAAACAGATGCCTCAGCCGTGTGACATCCCTTTAGAGCCCAGCAGCAATCACGTATGCTCGACAGACATCTTCACGGAGCTCATCCATTTCCCTAGCTGGTCTTCTTACATTTATACCAGCTCGCAGAACAGTCAATGGTGTAGAACCTCGCAGCACCGGAGGAGCATCGCTTGGTCCTGTGCCAGCTCGTGATGAGGAGGAACCCCTTAAAATACGAGCAGCGGTGCTCAGCACATGCTCCCTGAGGCGCAACACTTCCTTCCTCAACGACTCATTTTCCTATTGCAGAACTTCTCCGACTTGGTTAATCTCAGTAGCATCGAGGAGTCTTTCTCTCAGAGTGTTCACTTCCTCTTGAACAAAAGCTCCAACTTCTTCCATTTCCTGAAGCCTGTTCAGTTTAGTAATAACTCCGTCTGATCTATGAAACTCTTATTCCTCGATCGCAGCGATTTGCAAATTCTTACAAAAGGTTTGGCGAACTTGAGGACTCACATCAGGACCAAGCATTCTTCCCAGTTGAGAAGTGGCTGGTATATATTCATCTATATCAATCGACTACAGGCCATAAAAGAGCAGTAACGGATAAAATGAATCAGTATTCTGAGGGAAAAAGTCTTTTCATTTCATTCATACATAAAGGATCAAAGTACATTGAGAATCAGAAAGGAACATTATAAACAAGTCAAAAATATAAAAATAATCCTAAGAGCAGTCTAAATAAAAACCTCAACTTGTTCGTAGGAAGTCGACTGCTTTCCTTTATCAGTAACAGTAGGAGCTTCACCATTAGAGGGAACAACTATTGTTCCCTGAGCAGGAAGAGAACCAGCAGGAACAGTCTGTGAGGTAAGGGAAACACCTTCAATGATTAGGGCAGGGGCTTCATCTATAACAGGCTTTGGGCCTGGATCATGCTCGTCAAATAAGGGTGAGTCAGTATCCACCCCAGCCGCTAGAAGAGCCTTGTTCCAGCCCTTCTTGAAGTTCAGTCGGCTGATGTAGCCAATCTGAACATCGGCATCTTCATACGCCGTAGCCCAACCATCATTGTAAGAACTCTCCTTCAAAGCAGTTGCCTCAGACTCCTTATCCTTCAGCTTCTCCACCAGCATTTTATTCTCCTCCATCACTGCCAGCTTTCTCGAGCAGACTAAATCATAGGCCTGCTGCAGCTCGTTCAGACCCTTTGACCGCCGCCTCCCTCGCCTGATTGCCTTCAACAAGGGCAAGATCAGAGGACATTCGAGCAGTATCAGCAGCCTTTAATCTCAACTCGAGTTCAATACTCTTCCCCTTCAGAGCAGCGTTCTACTTATCCAACTCAGCATTCTTATTCACCAGCTCGTCGCGAGAGCGATAGAGCACAGCGAAGTCAGTCACAAACTGCAAATAAAAAAAGGCATTAGAAGAGAGAAGCAAAACAAAGATTTACAAGTATTAGAAAAAAGAAACAGACTTACTAAGGCTAGCCTCTGACTCGCTTGCAAGGCTAACTGGTCAGTCCTCATTGCCCTTTAGCGATCAGCAGGAAGGACTGCTCTCTCGAGCAGTGCAGGAACCAGTTGAGGAGAAATGGAAACTGAGGACCCCTCTGGAAACACAGACACGAGCACTAGAGCTTGCCCAACCTTCATCCTCGCTTACACTTTTCTCCTCTCCTCCTCTCTCTCCTTCTCCTTCTCTGCCCTCCTCCTCTCCTCCACCTTCTTTTTCTCTTCAGTCTTCTTCCTCTCCTCTTCTCTCTTTCTCTCTCTCTCTCTCAACTGCTCTTCTTCTTTACTCTTCTTCTCCTTCTCCTGAGCAGCAGACTGAGAACCAGTGGCAATAGCCCCACTGCTGGATTTCTACTTCTTCGACCTCTGAGCGAGAAGCACATCATCCTCATCATCATCATCACGGATCAAGTTCCTCATAGGGGGAACCATTTCCTCGCTAGAACTGCTGGATGTACTTAAAGACTCTTAAGCCTCATAAACCTCTTCTGAATTAGAAGAGCTTTCACTACTGGAGCTCGCCTCACCAGAACCACCTTCAGCACCTCCTCTAATATCACTTTCAGAACTGCTTTCTTCCCCGTCCAACTGGATGGGGTCAACAACAATTTCTTCATTAATATCTAGGATAGGAGTGCTATCTACAGGCCGCGCGATGTAGCTGGACCGATGTTCTTGTACTCCAGGAGAAAAACGGTTGACCGAGGATGTTCACCTTCAGCCAAAGGCTCTCTGATGTTCCAAGCCTTGATCAGCTCAGTAGCTCGAACTTCGCTAAGAGCAGGTTCCAAATTCTTTGTCCTCGCTGAAAAGAAGAGAAAAGAATATCATAGAAAACATACGTTAACAAAAAGATCGAAAGAGCAGAGCAAAGATTACTTATATACTCTTCCCCATAAAAGGGAACAGTGAATCTATCAGACCTCGCCCTCTCAGTCTAGGGGCAGAGCTGCCAATTCCTAGCAAGAAAGCCCTCCTGCCAGTAGTCCTTGTGGGAATCATGTAAATTTACTATCAATACCCTATCAGGACTCCTGGCCTTGAGGTAGAGAAGACCAGAGCTAGTTCGAGAGAAGGAATAACAAAAAAAATTCAGCAAGCCCTAATTTAGTGCCATAAAGTTGATTTATCCTATGGACACCATTGACTATCTTCCAGACGTTGGGCGAGCACTGTGCAGGAATGATGTTGAAATAACCAAAGAAATGCAGAAACAAATTATTTGGAGGGAAAGTAAGACCTCCTGGGGAAAGTAACAGGACATGAATCCAATGCGTGCCCTCTATCTCTTTAACATTATTAGGGACAGAGACGCATCCAATCTCTACCCATTCAGGGATATTATAAAACTTCCTAAACTCAGGCACTGATCTATTACCTATCTTTGTCATTTGTAAACCCTAAATTGCAAATTCAAAGAAAACTCAACAGATAAATCACAGAGAGAGAGCAAAGGGGACTTACGAGATGAAAGTGTGACTTGGACGATGCAAGATCACAAGCCCAGATGACGAGGGAAATTAAAAGCGAAGAAAATGAAGACCTGGAGAAGAGGGCATAACTGCTAAAACTCGCAGAAGATGAGGGAACACTAAGAAGTTTGAAACGACAACTATAGAACACTGCTCCAAATAACTTTTAAATGCTCCCAATCATCGCGCACAAGACACGAAGCAACAGCCGCCTAAATCAGTTCTCAACTTGGGAAGAGTTACAAAAGAGCCATTATGACAAATCATTTAAATTTATTGAGCCCAAATTGTGGCCCAACAACTTTAGGGGCAATTGTGGGTACCCGAATTTGCCATCATGGGCCCGGACGAGTAGCCTAATAAAAATGGCCCAAAGTCCGAACCCCTCGCATCTTAACTAAATTCAGTTATGACTTAGTCTTCTCCTAGAATCTCGTATAGAGATATTCCAGGAGATAAAGATGGACGTGGGGGAGTCCAACACCCCCATTACCCGAAGATAAACATGTATATAACAAACCCTAAGCCTAGGGAAAGAGGCACGCATTGTATTCTCTGTAAACGCTCCCCGGAGTATATAGAAATAATACTGACTGCACCACCATGGACGTAGGCATTCTTGCTGAACCACGTACATACTGTGTTGTGTGATTGGCATTTTATGTTATTTATTTTTCTTGGTGATTGCGCTTTTCTTATTTATTTGTGTTGAATATAATTGTCACCACAATATATATATATATATATATATATATATATATATATATATATATATATATATATATATATGTGTGCGTGTGCGCTTGCGTGCGAGCGGATGTGTTTTCTCATTACTTATATTATTATTATTACCATTTTCATATTCAATTCTCATAATTTTTCCACTAAAAAATATTTGTTTTCAAAACTTTGCTTTGAAAGGAGTCTTAAACTACTTCTCATATTAGATGGCTTCCATCTAAGTTTTTTTTTTTTAATTAGGATTTAGGGTGAAGATTGAGATTTGGTCATCTGGGTTGTTTCTCTAGACCTTAAAATTATCACTTAGTGGATTGATTATTGGATGTCTTCCTTTGGCTTGGTCACGACTCGTTTCACGCACTTTTTTTCTTTGGACACGGTCCTGAGCCGTGAGCACCAAATCACGATCATGGGCCGTGACCCACTTGTTGTGACCATGTGCGCGTGTGTGTATGTGTTATACATGTGCGCATGTGTTATATAAATTGACAACTAATATTGAATTGAAATATATTTCTTTGTGATTACATAAACTCATATTCAAATTACATGAGCTCGTACTGGATCATTTAAACCAGTTCAACATCAAGCCTACCCTAGTTCATTACTTTGTGATTAAGGCCTAAACATCTAATTACGAAATTAGGTTATAAGTGATTAAAATCCAATTTCATAAATTAAGTCCAAATTCCAATGAACCAATATTATTTTAACACAAACTTAATTTATTTCATAATTAAACTAAACCTGGCTTAGAGGGATACAAATTGAATCCCATGTCCTCAATCTCTTCAAAATCTTTAAAAATTTGGGGTTTAAAATACAATTACAACATTTTAGTATTTTCACATTTGGGTTTGCTTAATTTCGGTATTTTCACATTTCAATCTTAGGATTTGTTTTATATGGGTATTGATTAGGCATAAATTCTTCCGAATTTATCCCCTTAATTTAGTAGCTTTCAGCACCTCGAATAATGTAATTCGTATTGATTTATCTCATTAAAATGCTACTAAACATTCCCACATAGTGCCTCGAGTTTTGTGTATTTTCATGCTTTTTACGGGTATTTAATGCAAGTGAAGAGAAGAGGAATCCAAAGTTGAGAAATCAATAAAGGAAGGAAAGTCGGAGGGAAAAATAGTCATTTTACATCTGGAGATCCGACGGGGGACCAGCATGAAAAATCAAGACCTCGCGTCTGCAAGCGCGTAGGAAGAAATGAAATCTGAAACCGAGCCTTGGATCAGAAGTTACAGGGATTCAAAGATGAGAGAAAATCAAAAGAAAAGAAAGAAAATAGAATTTCAAATCCGAACCGGACTGGTCAAGACAAGAAGAGAACAGGTCCGAAAGAAAGCAAGTCTCTGAATAAATTTCACCACTGAACCGGACCGGTTATAGATAAAAATGAACCGATCCGGAAAGAATAAAGACTCTGAATGAAATTGGCTACCAGATCGATTCGGGTGGAGAACAAGTCAAACCGATCCGATGTCTTAAAAGTTCCTGAATAGAAATGAGTACTGGAATGATTCAATTTCAGAAGAAAATGAACCGATCTAATTCCTTGAAGATCCCTGCACAAGATTTGATACTGGACCGAACCGAAGAAGATCCATCAGACCAGTTCAATCGAGATTTTCCCATATTTTTCATTTATCATTTAGAGTTTTACTTGGTTCAAACTCTTATAAATTTCGAAGTGTAATTATCTTAGGTTATTTTCATACATTAGGAGATTCAAATTTTATTGGTTTTGAGGGATCTTATAGAGAAGAACCCTAGTTTCGAATTTTTACAATTAATTCAAGATTTAAAGTTCAATTCCAAATTTCTCCATTGTAAGTAACATTTAATTTTTGCTCTCAATTTCTTTATTAGTTAGTTAGCTTAATTTGTAGTTCTTAGTTTTCAATTATTAATTAAAAAAATTTCTTTTCAAAAGTTCCATAATAGTCATGAATTCCTGCACTTTAAAACTTGAGTTTTCATTTAATTTAATCATGTCCGGCTAAGTTCTTGAGGGTTGGGGTGCATGAACCCAACCCAATGTAATTTACCCATGTAGAAAATAGGGTTTGAATTGAATTTTAAGTGAATCGTGTTATGTAGTACACACAACCATTGTAGGCCTTTTAACCTCGTTTGCCCTAGATAACCGGGGTGTTTAAGGATGCGATGCGCGTGTTAGCTATTCAGCACCTCTTTATTTTTACCTTTGAATACGTATGGTGCGGACTTGTATCCTCATATATGTAATTCTTAGGATTACTAAAGACAGAGTTCAATTAAATTTCTAATTCAAAATCTAGAATTCTATATGGTAAATGTACTAGGATTTAGGAGATTGTAACCCGACCTATCTTTACTTATTCATATTTAATTCATTCAGTAGATTTGATCCTTTGCACTTAGTTTAATTAGTAGTTAAACTTTCATTCACACTTAGTTAGTAGATTTTATATTCATCTTAATCACCTTTTCCATTTCTTTCGAGAGTCAATTTTAGGGTTAGTTAGTTATTCTGTGTCATTACGATTCTTCATCCTAGTTCCCTGTGGAGACGATCCCTACTTACTAGGTTTATTACTAACGCGACAGGCTTGCACTTGAGCATATATCAACACGCACACTAGATACACATTTGTGGTCGCGTCAAGTTTTTGGCGCTATTGCCGAGGAATTAGGTAGACTTTAGGTTAGTTGATTTATCCCAAAATTTGATCCCAAAATAGTCAAAAAAAAATTTTAAAAAAATTAAAAAGAACCCATCTCTCAAAAGTCCATTCATGCAAAATCAAGAACAAACTCCTCAAAATACTCCAATAAGAATTCACGAAAATCCCATCGCTGAGTATAATTCTAACAAACCCCATGACCCTCGCGTTCCACAATTATGGACTCCACCTCCTACCCCTCCAAACTCCATCACCAGTCAGACACTAAGTCACACGCCTAAAATTTTGAGTGAGGACTCCGAGTCCATTGGATAGAGAGACATGGCTGATATCGCTAGTTCCGATATGGGTGAGGGAAACCTATCGTATCGTACCATGAAAGAACTCCTCTTTCCTGAGCAAGCTGTCACCCTGGTTGCATTCTACTCCCGTATAATGCCGATCAGTTCCACTTTCATAATGGTATGATATAAATTCTTCCAAATTTTCACTGTCAGGATTCGGACAAACCATATCTCCATATCCAAGAGTTCGAAGAGGTGTGCGAAACCTTTAGTGATCAAGCTTGCACGCAAGATGTCATTCTCCTAAAGCTTTTTAGTTTTTCCTTAAAGTATAAGGCAAAGACCTGGCTTCGATCGTTACCCATAAACTCGATCATATCATGGAAGGATATGTAATCCAAGTTTCTTTCAAAATTCCTTCCACCACATAAAACCAATTCTGTCAAGGCACAAATTCAAGCCTTTCTACAAAGAGATAATGAGCCATTTGACAAGTGTTGGGAATAATTCCAAGAGTTGGTTAACGCTTGCCCCAATCGTGGATTTGAGAAACATTACCTTATCTCTTTCTTCCATCATGGGTTTTCTATAGTGTCTAAAACCTGGTTCAAATAATGTGTGAAAGACTATTTTGGGAATTAGATGCGAGTGACACCGAGCCTCATCTTAGGTATGTCGCTGAGACTACTCAAGCATGGGACACATCCGATCCTAATGACCAAAACCGACATTGATAAGTGCCCAATACTCCCAATGTGTCCGGTCTATATCAATTTAATCATGATACCGTGGTCGACCAACGACTTGATCAATTTGAGGAAAGTTTGAGAGACCTACTCTAGGTACGACTGAGACAAACTATCGAATCCACCCATACTCTGAAAGAAAAAGTATGCACCATTTATGAGGCGGGCCATTCAACGAAGGAATGCCCGATGATACCCGCCAACAAGTCTACGCATACCGAGAAAGTGGAAGCTATAGGAGGTTTTAAGGGAAATTTTAATGCCCCTCATGGGAACTCGTATAACCCTATATGGAGAAACCATCATGGTTTTAGCTACGGGCAATAATAAGCTGCATTGAATCCATATTCACATGTTGCCTTACCTCCACCTCCTCCTCAATTTAATCAAGATCCACCTCAAGGACCATACATTACCCCTCCGCAGAAGACTCTTGATGACAACATAACTAAGTTTATTCAGTCTTAAATTCCAACTAATGCCAGGTTTGAGCGTCTGTCCACTGAGATGCATACAAACTTATCTAAGTTGCAATCTTCGTTGAGTGTCCAAGAGAAGGGAAATTTTTTGGCTCAAGGCTAAAGACCTCCTCAAGGTCGAGCTAATGTTATCTCTAAAATCTTCCAATCAACAAGAGCAATGCCAAGATGTCACCACTCTATGTAGTGGGAGAGTAATTGATTTATCACCTCCCCCACACGAGAAGACAAAAGACAAGGAGGTTTCGCCCAGCACGAAAGAGGCCGAAGAGGCCTTCTTAAATGAGAGTGATAAGAATACATTAGAGAGCCCGAAATTATTATGAAACCTACCTCTGCTGCTCCGTTCCCTTAACAGTTGGCCCCATCTCAAAAAGGAGCCTCACGTGCAGATCTGTTAGATGTTATTAAGCAAGTAAAGCTAAATTTTCTATTCCTTGATTCCATTTAGCAAATTCCTGCCTATGCCAAGGTCATTAAAGATCTTTTGACAGTGAAAAGATGGCTACATGTGAAGAAAAATGTCTTCCTCGCACAAAATGTGAGCTCCGTTATACTTAACGACCTTCCACCCAAGTTTAAAGATCCAGGTGCACCCACGATATCATGTGTTAATGGAGAACGTCGAATTGAGAGAGCCTTACTGGACTTAGGTGCGGGTGTTAATATACTTCCCAACTCCATTTATATGCAACTTGAGTTGGATGACCTTAAGCCCATAAAAATCACTCTCTAATTAGCGGATCGCACAGTGAAGGTGCCTCGAGGGATTGTTGAGGATGTGATAATTCAAGTGGGCACTTTCTACTTCCCGATAGACTTTGTCATTTCGGACACGGAGCCCTCCATCCATTCTAGCAACCATGTTCCCATCATTCTAGACCTCCCATTTTTAGCTACGGCTAATGCCTTAATCAATACATGAAATGGGAAAATGCAACTCACTTTTAGGAACATGACCCTCGAGACAAACATCTTCAATGTTGTTAATAAAATGGGTGACGAGGATGAAATCCATATGGTTGACCTCATAGAGGAGGTAGTATAAGAGCACATCGAGATAACTATGGATAGGGACGGGTTAGAGTCATGCCTAGTGAGAGGTGAGGAAAATGAGATCCCATACACCAAATATGAGTGAGAGGTAGAGGAGTTGAAAGCTATATTATACGAGGGAGTGTCGTTAGAGCAGTTGATAGATGTTAATTGGGTTTCTAGATTCGAGGAATTACCCCCTAGGGAGTCATGCTTGACACCTTCCGAAGAGAAATTTCCTACCCTAGAATCGAAGAAACTACCCTCTAATGTGAAATATGCTTTTCAAGGAAAGGATGAGACATTTTCTGTTGTTGTCTCCTCTCGTCTAGATAATGAGCAAGAGGGTAAGTTGCTGGAAATTTTGAGGAAGCATGGTGGTGCTTTTGGTTGGTCTATAGAAGATTTGAAGGGTATAAGTCCCCTGATTTGTACCCACAAAATCCACCTTGAGGAGGACATGAAGCCCTCGAGGGAAATGTAAAGGCGACTAAACCCAACCATGAAAGAAGTCATTAGAGCAAAAATCATAAAGTTGTTAGATGTTGAGATTATCTACCCTATCTCGGACAGCAAATGGGTGAGCCCAATTCAAGTCGTTTCGAAGAAGTCAAGAATGACGGTGGTCGAAAATGCTAAGGGTGAGTTCATTCCTCAACGCACCACCACTGGGTGGCTTGTATGCATTGATTACCAAAAACTCAATACCGGGAGGAGAAAAGATCACTTCCCCTTACCTTTCATCGACCAAATTCTTGAACGCGATAGTGGGCCACCTATATTATTTCTTCCTAGATGGTTATTCCGGTTATAACCAAATTGAGGGAGATATACTTGACCAAGAGAAGATGACTTTTACATGTCCATTTGGTACGTTTGCCTATAAACGTATGAATTTTGGATAGTGAAATGCGCATTTGACCTTTTAAAGGTACATGTTAAGTCTCTTTAGAGACATGGTAGAAAGAGGACTTGAGGTTTTCATGGGCGATTTTAGAGTTTTTGGCCCCTCTTTCGACCAATGTTTAGCGAATATTGAAAAGGTTTTATCCCGGTGTGTGGAGAAGAACTTAGTCCTCAATTGGGAAAAATTCCACTTCATGGCTACCGAGGGCATAGTTCTAGGCCACATAGTCTCGTCTAAGGGAATAGAAGTTGACCGACAAAAAATAGATGTCATAGCCGAGCTTTCCCCGCCTAAATCACTAAAGGATGTGCGCTCCTTTTTGGGCCATGCAAGTTTTTATAGAAGGTTTATCAAGTATTTTAACTCCATAGCTAGACCCTTGAGTAACCTCCTTATGAAGGATGCACCCTTTAAGTGGAATAACGCATGCTAAGAGGCTTTTGATAAATTTAAAATCATGCTTATTTCTGCTCCCATCATGCAAGATTCGGATTGGTCCTTGCCATTTGAGCTTATGTGTGATGCTAGTGATTATGCGATTGGGGCTGTTTTAGGACAGAGAAAAGACAAGAAATCTCATTTCATCCATTACGCTAGTTAGACGTTAATCGGGACACAACTTAACTACTCCACCATGGAGAAATTGTTACTAGCGATTGTTTTTGCTTTGGAAAAATTCTGCTCATATCTTGTTGGGCCACCCATCACATGTTTTACCAACCATGTGGCCCTGAAATATCTTCTTACGAAGAAGAATACAAAGTCGCGCCTCATAAGGTGGTTCCTACTCCTACAAGAGTTAAATATCTCTATAAAAGATAAAAAAGGGGTAGAAAACGTCATTGCCGACCATTTGTCATAGCTCAGGTCCGACATTCCTAGTGATCTGATACCCATAGATGAGTATTTTTCGGATGACCACCTATTTCCTACTTCTTCTCTACCTTGGTTTGAGGACATCGTTAACTAGCTTGTCACGGGAGTCGTTCCTCCCTGATGGACACCGCAAGAGAAGAAGAAATTCATCACTTGGACCCGCATGTTCTTCTATGATGACCCATTCCTATTTAAATATTGTATGGACCAACTCACCCTAAGATGTTTACCGGATGAGGAAATTCAAGATGTGATCCGGGTTTTTCATACGAAAACTTGTGGAGGCCACTTCTCCAAGAATAAGACGGTCGTCAAAATTATGCAAAGCGGCCTCTATTGGCCCACAATATTCTGGGATGCGAATGTGCAAATCTTGCAATAGATGCCAAAGGACGGGAGCTATTACCCGTCGCGACACGATGCCTCTAACCCCTATAATCGTCATTGAGTTATTCGATTGCTGGGGTATTGACTTCATGGGACCATTCCCTCCTTCCTTCGGCTTCTTATACATCCTCTTCATGGTAGACTACGTATCCAAATTGGTGGAGGAAATATATACTCGTACGAATGACAATAAGGTGGAGATTAAGTTCCTATAAGAACACATACTTTCTCACTTCGGTTCTCCAAAGGCGATCATAAGTGATAACGGCACACATTTCTACAATAAGTCATTTTAAAAGTTAATGAGAAATTATGGTTTCGTCCACAAGGTTAAAACGACCTATCACCCCAATCAAGTGGGAAAGCCGAGCTAGAAAATTGTGAAATCAAAACAATCCTTGAAAAGTGCGTCGATCCTACCTGGAAAGATTGGTAACTTTGATCAAACGATGCGCTAAGGGCTTAGCGTACTGCGTATAAGAACCCCCTCAGGATGTCCCCGTTTCATTTTGTCTATAGCAAGCCTTGCCATCTCCCCGTGGACCTAGAGCACAAAGCGTATTGGGCCATCAAGAGGTTAAATTACAATCTTGAATCTTGATAATATCGGTGAAACTCGCAAGCTTCAGTTAAACGAGTTGGAAGAGTTGCGCAATGAAACATATGAGAATGCTAAAATCTCAAAAGAACAAATGAAACTTGCGCATGATAAGATAAGTCCCGAAAAGAGTTTCATTCGATCCAAAACGTTCTTCTCCACAACTCTCAGTTACATTTCTTTCCCGCTAAGTTATGTTCAAGTTGGACGGTTCCATTTGTGGTTTGAGAAGTATTACCCCATGGAGCTATAGAGATGCATGATGCAAAAAAGGGAAATACCTTCAAAGTGAGTGGACAATGCCTCAAGCCGTACTATGAGGCGTGCGTCGAATAAGCCGACACCATTTGGTTGTCAGAACCCATCTATGGGGACTAATTAAGAAATACGATAAGGTCGTCGCACCCCCGACGTGTATGGGGTGATTCTTGTGTATATGAGATGTGAGTAGGTTAAGTTAGTAGAGTCCATAGGTATAGGTCACATAGGATAGGTGTAAAGAACACACGTTGAGAGCAAGCCTAGGGTTTGGGAGCAAGTGTTGAGCGACGGTAGGTTGATTGTGTGTAGGTATAGTGGTTAGAGCTTCGAGAGATTGAGAGAGATGAGTAAATTCAGCCATAGGAGACCCTGTTGAAATTTGGGAACCGGACCAGTCAACCCCTGGGCACCGGACCGGTTCATTTTGGGGAATAATTAAAATAAAAAAGGACCGAACTAGTCCGGTCCAGGACACCCGGATCGGTCTGGCTTCTATTTTTCTTCAACCATTCCCGAGGTGTCCCCCCCCCCCCCCCCCCAATCCATTTTCTTCGCTCCCAAAACATTTCCCCCCATCATTTTCCTCCAAAATTCACCCATGCCCCCGGTAGTTGGTTCTTTCAAGGCTTCTCATCTACTATTTCACATTTCCTTTTTCCACAGCTATGTATGTTCTTTAGATATATATAATGGAAATTGGATTGCCTATCATGTGTGTTTTATGCTTGCATTTGTATGTTGCATTTTGTACTTTGTTCCATTTTTGTTGTTTCTCTCCTTAATTTTGATTTTAGTCCTTTTTGCATCGGGACTATGCAAAAATCTAAGTTAGGGGGGGATACGCATGCGCTTTCACATTTCACAAAGTTCAAAATGCCCAAAAACAAAAAAAATTAAAATTTTCCAAAAATCCAAAAATATTTTTCCTCAAAGAAAATTTAAATTGGAATTTAAAATTTTCAAAAATATCACCGAAATTTTGTTTTAAGCCTCAAATTTGTAAAATCCAAATGCACAAAGCCGAAATTGACCAAAGATGGAAATTGAGCGAAAATTGACGACTTAACAAATACATGTGGAGATTAATCAACCTGGTGAGATTTCGAACCTTTCATTTTTTCTGAAATTTTAAACCAATCCGAGTTAATGATTAACTCAAAGTCCAACTCAGCATTAAAATAAGTCGTTGTGATCTCAAAATTTTTGTTTTGATCGGTCAAGGAATAGTGTGTGATGTTTCCTCGAAAATCGCACTAACATATCTCTAAACTAAAATCCATCTCAAGACGCATAAGGTAAATATGATTAGTAATTCGGATAAATGAAGTTAAGCCATCGTTTGTTACCCAAAAAGATTAGCCATACAAAGTTGTGAAAAAATTTCCCTTTGCAACCCATTTAAGCCTAATAAAATGTTCTCCCTTTTCGTTTGAAAACCCGAAAAACCCAAATAGCCCGAAATTGTGAAAAATGGAAATTACAAAAATTAAATCCAATAAGTGCATAAAAAGGGGCAAAGGAAAAAAAATGAATAATGCTCAACAAAAAAAAGATAAAAATGAGCAAAAGCTCGAAAAAACACTAATGGACATCATAAGAAGTTTTTCCAATTCCGAATTTCCCTACCATTTTCTATTTTACCCAGTACACCTTAAAACCCAGAAAAGTCCTAACCTCGTCCGGATTGCGAAATCAATTACCGCGTGGAGAGATTAAACATGAAAATATAATAGAAGAGATTAACCGGTGTGTATAAGACGCAATATTCTCGTTTCCCGATGACCGTAACCCGATGAAGAGATTTTTTCACCCATTAATTTTTGTTTTTGTGAATTGGTGTTCCAATGCAATTACTCCTTATATCACGCATACCAAGCGAAATATCCACATTCCGAGTGATCCATTTGCGAGAGTATCCCATGAACATTTGAAACAACATGAATTTTCGAAAAAGTAACGTAATGATCAATCGATGAAAATTTGCGGTTAAATTTTTGGCTTCACACACACACACGATAAATTGAGATTTGAACCTACAAATTTATGGTGATTATTTTTCGAAAAGTTTGAATTATACAATTTTTAGGTATTTTGAATTTTGTTTGAGTCAAAATTGAATTTTGGGGGTATATTCATTGTAAACCCTCACGAGACACAACACGTCCTACTAGGGTGACCTAGGGGTTTAAAAGCTTGTTGCATACGCTAAATGCAATCGCTTGCCTGTGAAAGTGATATTACATATTAATAAAATGAATTTCAAGAGTTGATCCTTGGTGAAGTTCTTTTACATTACTCGGGACGCGCAAAGTTCTAAGTTAGGGGGGTTTGATTAGGCATAAATTCTTCTGAATTTATCCCCTTAATTTAGTAGCTTTCAGCACCTCGTATAATATAGTTTGTGTTGGTTTATCTAATTTATATACTACTGAAAATTACCACATAGTGCCTAGAGTTTTGTGTATTTTTCATGCTTTTTACAGGTATTTAATACAAGTGAAGAGAAGAGGATTCCAAAGCCGAGAAATTAACAAAGGAAAGAAAGTCAAAAGGCAAAATAGTCATTTCACATCCGGAGTTTGGACGAGGGACCAACATGAAAAATGAATACCTCGTGTCTACAAGCGCGTAGGAAGAAATGACATCCCATATCGAGCCCTGGATCAGAAGTTACTGCGATTCAAAGATGAGAGAAAATCAAAAGAATAGAAGGAAAGAAGAATTTCAAATCCGAACTGGACTGGTCAAGATAAGAAGCGAACGGGTCTGAAATAAAGAAAGTCTCTAAATAAATTTCACCACCGGACCGGACCGATTATAGACAAAAATGAACCGATCCGAAAATAATAAAGACTCTGAATGAAATTGGCTACCGAATCGATCCGGGTGCAGAAGAAGTTGAACCGGTCCGATGTCTTGAAAGTTCCTAAATAAAAATGAGTATCGGATCGATTCGATTTCAAAAGAAAATGAATCGATTCAAATCCTTAAAGATCCCTACACAAGATTTAATACCAGACCGAACCGAAGAAGATCCACTGAACCGGTTCGGTTGAGATTTTCCCAGATTTTTCGTTTATCATTTAGAGTTTTACATGGTTCAAACTTTTGTAAACTTCGAAGTGTAATTATCTTAGCTTATTTTCAGACATTAGGAGGTTCAAATTTTATTAGTTTAGAGGGATCTTGTAGAGAAGAACCCTAGTTTTGAAGTTTCGTAATTAATTCAAGATTCAAAGTTTATTTCCATATTTTTCCATTGCAAGAAACATTTAATTTTTGCTCTCAATTTCATTATTAGTTAGTTAGCTTAATTCGTAGTTCTTATTTTTCAATTCTTAATTCAAAATTTTTCGTTTCAAAATTTCCGTAATAGTCATGAATTACTGCACTTTAGAACTTGTGTTTTCATTTAATTTAATCATATCCGGCTAAGTTCTTAAGGGTTGGGGTGCATGAACCTAACCCGATGTAATTTACCCATGTAGAAAATAGGGTTTGAATTTAATTTTAAGTGAATCATGTTGTGTAGTACACACAACCATTGTAGACCTTTTAACCTCGTTGCCATAGGTAACTTGGGTGTTTAAGGATGCGATGCGCGTGCTAGCTATTCAGAACCGCTTTATTTTTACCTTTGATTACGTATGGTGCGGACTTGTATCCTCATATATGTAATGCTTAGGATTACTAAAGACTGAGTTAAATTAAATTTCTAATTCAAAGTCTATCATTCTATATGGTAAATGTACTAGGGTTTGGAGGATTGTAACCCGACCTATCTTTCCTTATTCATACTTAATTCATTCAGTAGATTTGATCCTTTGCACTTAGTTTAATTAGTAGTTAAATTTTCATTCACACTTAATAGATTTTCTATTCATCTTAATCACCTTTTCCATTTCTTTTGAGAGTCACTTTTAGGGTTAGTCAGCTATTCTGTGTCGTTACGATTCTTCGACCTAGATCCCTGTGGAGATGATCCCTACTTACTCATTTTATACTAACGTGGCAGGCTTGCACTTGAGCCTATATCAGCACGCACAGTAGATACACATTTGTGGTCGTCGCGTCAGGTATTTTACATTTTAGTCTCATTTAGCTATTTTAACCTCACACATACATATACATGCACACATACACACACAAAACATACATATACATAAATGCATACGCATATATAAACACATATTCAGTCTAATATGGGTATTTTAATCCCACACATTTCAGTTTTCAGATTACATCAACTCATATTCAGTCTCATTTGGGTATTTTAACCCCACACATAGATACACATACATATACATATACATATGCATACACACAAACACACATAAATAAACACACACAGTACACACATACACACACAATACACACATGTACACACACCCCTAGAATTTCATGTGGAGAGGATACCAGAACTAGAGATGTCGTCAGAGGAGAGATATGTCACTGGACGAGAGAGAGACGTCGTCAAAGGAGAGAGGGATATGTGAAATAAAAGACTAATTTGGGGGTTTTATAGGTACAGGTTGTGGTAACGGACTAGGAGCGTTACCACCATTGTGACTATTACAAAATGGTCACGGCCCATAGTTGTGACCAAACTTAACCTAAACCCTTCTATTTGTCATGCAACTGATCATGGTCCAGGGTCGTGACCCACTTTGGCTGGTGTTTTGATAGGGAGATTGAGGACCATTTGGTCATAGGTTGGTCACGGACCATGGTCGTGACCCCCATGGTCACAGTCTATAAATGCGACCAAATCCATTAGATGTCACCCTTTATTTCAGACACGAACTATGTCACGCATTTTTTCCTATAGTCATGGTCCTAGTCCTGGTCCATAACCACCTAGTCAAGGTCATGGTTCATGACCCATCTTTCATGACCATTCTCAATTTGTGGTGTAGTTGCTGGTGTCAAAATGCATTTGGAACGTGTAATCTTGAGTGGCAACCTTCTCAAAGGTTGTACAAAATGGTGTAGACTTCTACTTGTTATCCCATAGTGGAGGGGTATAAGTTTGATCTGGAAAACCCTAAGACTTCCGACCAGATTAGGCATGTTAAGAAATTTATCTTCCAGAACATAGGTAATGTTGTATATATGCTCTGATATTATGGGCATATCCCAGAATTTGAATTCCTTGGGGATTTAAATGATGACACCCTGTGGGGGATTCTTCAACATAGGGCCTACGTGGTAAGTTCTTCGTATGTCGTATATTTATTTGCCTCATAATTCTACCATATTTCCTATTAACCTCATTTTCTCCTTTTCCATAATACAATGACTGGCACTATTCTTCGTGAAAAGGTTATAGCCCACCATGTTTCCTATAAAGATTATAGAGATGCCAATGGAGAACTTTAGGTAGAATTGGATGATCTGAAGAAGAAGAAGTGTAGTGACTTTAAGAATAGGGGCAATCATCTCGTTGAAATACAAAGGCGTTGAGCTCGGCTAAGGAGGATAACATGCAATTAAGAGAATAAATTTTAACTCGTGTTAAAAAGGGGTAGAGTCTTGATAAGGCTCTAAAAAGTCTAGTGGTGATCTTTTCAAAGTCAATGAGGCTCTTACCTAAGTAGGATAGAATGCTATTAAGAGATTTAAATCTTTTACAGAGTATAACCTCAAAATTATGACCATATTTATTATATGTTACGATGAGATAAAAAAGAGGATCATAAAGCATTATCCTGATATAGCGAGGTGGTCGCCAAGTGGGAGGGCGACGACGATGAGGTTATGACCATGGACACTAAAATGTTGATGTAGGTGGACAAGATCATTTTTTAGGGTGAGGAAACTGGTCTAATTGTTGTTAGTGACACCAATATGACTCACGTTGTTGCTTTAAACATTCCTCAGGTCATCCTTGAGGTCGGAGATGCTCATGTCTCTTAATCTGCCTTTCTGTGAAGCCTTTTGAGCAATACTTGTTTATTTTGAACACTTAATTGTAATGATTGTCTCACTATTTTCCTTCTAAACACTTTCTAGAAAAAGTATAATTATTTAACCTTTTTTTTGCATGCGTGTGTTATCTGTTTTATGTTTCTCGGCTATACTACTACCCCCCCCCCCCCGCTACAATGAAGCGTTTGTGCGAAAAT
Organism: Sambucus nigra; assembly: GCA_949130495.1. Lineage (NCBI taxonomy): Eukaryota > Viridiplantae > Streptophyta > Magnoliopsida > Dipsacales > Adoxaceae > Sambucus > Sambucus nigra. The sequence continues at coordinate 242,673,269 of OX422222.1, forward strand.
ATTTTTGACAAGTAAATGTGGTCGAATTTTATTGACATCGCAGTTAGTTCTAGTCTTATGGTCTCATGTCAGGATTTATCCACCTGCCATATTGATTTAATAGATGCTTAATGGAAAGATAGGAGTTCCAGTAGTTTAACCTCACGATCCCGTGGTCGCATCTTATCAACCTGATCTTACTTACTAACTACCAATTTTGACAAAATTGAGTTATCCTGAGTTAGGATCTACCATTGTTTATGGCAACTTACTAGTTGTATGGACGAATCGTGTCGTCCTTACCATATGTCAGCATCGGTTTCTAGAGTTGACTAAATGTACGAGGATATATCCTTGCACTATTCGCTTGTGGTCGAATATTGTCAACTATATGATTGCACTAGGTTTCCCAAATTTGGATAAATGTACTAGGATTTGTCCTTGCATTAGCCATCTATGTGACTACATTGAATTTCCCAGTTTTATCTAAACTTCTTTATCGTGACATATGTTGTCAAATTATATTTGTTATAAAACTACCGCAAGTGCATGGGCTATTGAAATATACCGGGTGTAAGTACGAGTTGAACCCACAGAGATTTCGTCAAATTTTATAAAGTATTGATTGTCCAACTAGACATATGAGTGTATAAAAGTGATTTAAGTTCTAAAATAAAAAGTAAAAGTAAAAGAAGAATAAACGAACAAGTAGAGATAATATCAAACGTGGAAGAGACTAGGACGTCAGATCCATTTGTCAATTCTCATTAAATTAACACATTAATTTAATTCCGTAATTCTGAATTTATAACACAAAATATACCAACTCTCGTCGTGTATATTTCGGGGAATATAACATTATATGCATTCAAAATATTTTAACGTCTCTGGAATTAGACACTATAAATCCCTATTCCCTCGAAAATATCACATTCTAAATTTTTAATGTGTATTTAAGCATGAGGAATTAAAACATCTAAGTGCAAGCATAACCCATCAAAAACGACAACTTTAAATTTTTAAAGCATGAATTTATAATTAATTCTTGAGGCTTAAAAATACACTCTCGTGTAATTTTAAATAAATACCGAATTTTTTTTATTTCAAATTAAAAGACATCAGAATATGTACGAAAGTAAATTAACATGCGTAATTTAATTGATCATAAGAAACATCACCTAAGTCCTAGTAATTAAAATTACTCACACATCATAAATGGAACACAAATATTGCAAGATGATATAATAATTTTCATTAATAAATATCAACTTACAAAAATCGCGTCCAAGACGTGAGTTACAATACACAATGTGCTCCTCCAAAGTCTTCCTCAAAAATACTCTTTACACAGATTTTTTTATCTCTCAAATTGTGTATTTTTTTTCTATCCAAAAGTATATATATCCCTTTTTTTCAAAATCTTTGTGGCTCTTCATTTATAAGTGAGAATAAGATAATGGAGTGGTGTTTTTTTTTTGTAGTGGAAAGGTTCGTGGGTTTTGGAGGTTAAATGAAATGGGTTGAAGGTGGGGGAGTGTTGGTGAGGTGTGGAGTATGGAGAGAGACTGAGTGGTTAATGGGTTTGTTAATGGAGGTGAGAAGAGAGATAACGTGGTTTTATTTTTTGTAGGGAGGATGAATAGTGATATGGGGGTAGGGTGTTTGTGTGTGAGTGTAGGGTAGTTAGTATGTGTGTGTTTAATTTGTACACCTAATAAAACTTAACCAAATTATTTACTACTCAACTAAAAATTTCAAAAATAATAAAAATAAATAAATTATAACCTATAAAATAATAAGACACACAAAAAAAGAATTAAAATAAAGTAATAAAACTAAAAGAATAAATCTAGAAACAATAATAAATAATAACATAAAAAAATGTACAATGAGTCAAATAAATTAAATAACACTAAAAACAACACTATGACATATAAAATGACACACTCTAAATAATATTTATATAAAATAATTAATCAAAGCAAAAATAAAGACACTAAAAATAGAATAATAAATAAAACATCACCAAAAAGATGTACATGACTCAAATAAAAATATATAAATACAAAATAAACACACACATAAGGTGTAGGAATTGGTTGGGCTCGGTTTAGGGATCGATTTTGGTTAAGGGATTGGGTTTGACTTTGGGGTCGACTTTTGACTTTCTTTCAGCTTCAAACTTTGAACGGCCATAACTTCTTCATTTCTACTCCGATTGACACGCCGTTTAAACCCACGCGTCCCTTGATTCAAGGCCTTCAATTTCCTTATTTGGTCCGAATTCAAAATTAGTCATTTGAATTTACAATATTTTCTTTGAACGTGTGTAAGTGACTTTTTCATTCTCAATTTGCATCCGGACTTCACCGCTTTCTTTTTAAACCTGTCAATACTCAAAAACAAACTTGCACAAGAGGTTAACAATGAATATAAGATGTGAGCGTGAAGTTCTTAAAATTGCATTATTAACCCCATTTATTCTTAAATTTGTATTTTTCTTTTAAATGATAAAAATGACTCTAAAAGTATTTTATTTATGATACAAGGGGCCTAACAAGGCCTAGATTTGGGTATAAATAATACAAAATAATGCACTCATCAACATGTCTAAGACGATTCCATTTATAAAATGTCGATTGATTAGTTATTTTTGTGATTGGTTTTGAGATGTCTTCGGCATGAGCTTTTGGCACATCTCTTATGACAACGAGTTGGGCAATGAACAATGAAGAAAACATAAAATGACAATGTATGTAGAGGAAAAGTTTAAATTTCACATTGGTCATTGAAAATTGATTACAAAATGGATGAAAAATTGTTTACGTGATTTATTTCTGCTCTTGTAGGATTGTAATCATTACTCATAGTAATTCCTTAGATGTTTTGCATTCCACAGACTCTTAAACTATTCGCCTCTAAGGTCTCGATTATGTAAGTTCCAAGTTGCACAAGTGCAGCCAGTTTGGCTCCAACTTATACCTATTTTGAATGATCTTTTTAGCTAGTAATCTCATTCCTTTAAAGTTATCGGCTTTACCATTTTATTATAAGACTAAGAAGTACTATGTAGATACGATGCGACCCAAAGTGTTGCACGTTCCCTGACTTCCTCTACCAAGTGCAGATCGAGTCTTCTCATTAGTCACTTTTGGGAGAATTGAAACTTAGTACCCTATGGCTAGGTAAGCTGAACTCAGTAGGTACTACTGTCTCTGTGCCAAATGATAACGGGAGCTTCTCTAGCCACAATTCTCGATATTGTTTTATATGCCAAAATTATGGTTTCTAACTAGTTGATCCAATTTCCATTGGAATAATACAATCTTCTTTTCATTCCATCCAATAGGGTTATATTTGTGATTTTTTCTACCTATTTCACTGAGGATGAGCTAGTGCAAAGAATAATTTCTTGATCCTCGATCGAATATAGTACTTGTCAAATTTGTCATTATTGAATCATGTGCAATGGTCGGTGATAAAAGTGTATGGCATGCTATATGTACAGATTGTGTTCTTTTAAATTAAGTCGAGGACTTTCTCGTATAGCTTTTTAACCAATGGCTCATCTTTTACCTACTTGGTGAAATAGTCGACTACTATAACAAGGTATTTAAATCTACCTCTTAATTTGGTAGTGGGTCAATTAGATCAATCCTCCACATTGCGAAAGGCCAAGGAGAAGTGATCGGCGTTAGCAAAGTTCCATGACTCTTATGTATCATGGCATACCTTTAGCATTTATCGCATTTTTTCACATTACTACTACAATCCTCCTTCAAAGTGGAACAGTAATATCCTTAGGTGGCGACCCACTTTATTAATGAATAACCTATCGACTGGGCTCCACACGATCCTTCGTGTGCTTCTTTTATCAGATCATTAACCTCAGTAGGATGCACGCATCTTAGTAGTGATATAACGAATGCTCTACTGAATAGAATTCCTCATTTAAGTACATACCTCACTGCTTTGTAGCAAAGCCTCCTTGCTTTCTTTGGATTTATTGGCAAGATAAAGTCTCTAAGTATGTACGTATGGGGTTCATCTAAGATGGTACTACGTTTAACTCTATAATAAGGACGTGTTCTTCTTTCGAGTTGTGTTATGATAATATTTCCACTGGGACTGTTCTCATGAGTTTGGCTCTTATTGGTGATGCCAGATGAGCAAGAGCGTCTGCTAGGGTTATCCCTCCGTATTCTGACCATTTGTAGAGTAGAGAACCTAAATAGCAACATTTTTACCTTTTCCAAGTATTTCACCAGTAATTCTTTTCTAGCCTCATAAACTTTGAGGATTTCATTCACAACCAGTTGAGAATCACAGTTTGCAAATGACTGCTCGACTCCCAGTGATAATAACAACCCTAATTCTGCTATAAGTACTTCATATTTTATCTCATTATTGGAGGCCTCAAAGTTGAGTTTAACTGCATAATCGATATCTGCACCATCGGGCGTATTGATGATCAAATCCGCTCCACTATTGATGGCACATAATGAACCATCTGCAAATAACTACCACACGCGAGGCTCTTTTTCAAAATTTCATTCGACTAAACATTCGTTCTTGAATAACTTTTTCATCTTCTACACCTCGTGAGTTCTTACATATGTCAAGCTGGTGACTTTGGGTTATCCATGATATGATATGCTGATTTTATCTTAGACTTCTACTCATATGATTTTAGTGTTGAATTATCTTCTGTAGAAGCCTGTTTGGCTACTTTGACTACTGAGTTGTCTTTCATTGAAATCTGCCTGGATGTTTTTACCATTGAGCTCTCTTCTCAAAAAGTTTGCTTGATTATTTTCTCCTCTTAAGTGAATTCTTCTATAAAGTCTGCTATGGTCTGATCCTTAATTGTCATTATAGGCTCATATGTGATGTCTTACTTTCCTAGTTCCACAGACCAATCCATCAGTCAACCATATTTCTCAAGCTTATGAATAACTTGTCGGAGAGGAAGGTTTTTATATACCACGATTCTAGGAACTTTAAATTAGGGTTTCATTCTTTTAGGAGATTCGATCAAATCCATTGCTAACTTCTCTAGCCTAAGGTACCGGCATTTATCTCCATTATACGCCTTGCTTGGGTAGTATACGGGCTTTTATATTCCATCTTCTTGTCAGACAATACCGGTTTGACTGGAGATTCTAATACCGTAAAATATAAGTAAATATTTTCACCTAAGAGTGGCCTTGGCAGTAGAGGCGCTGAGCCCGGTCCTTTTTAGTTAAGGCGGTGTTCTAAAAGGCGTGCCTAGGCTTGGAGCTTGGACGAAACGCCTTGCCTTAAGCCTTTACGCCTTATTCTTGGTAAAACGCTTAAAGTGCACTTCTTTTTAAAACAAAATGCTTTAGTGAAAATATATCGCCTTTTAAAGACTTTATTTTTAAAATGGACCAATGTCGCATTCAAAACAATCAAAAGACTTATGGTATCCCTAACATCTCTACCTCTCGTCCAAAAAAATGAGCGCTTTTTTTTTTCTTAGTATTTAAAAAAGTAGTACTTTAGTTTGCATATATTCAGACATATTTTAAGGTATGTACTATTTTAATATTGTTAATAGCCTTTTTATAGTTAAAAATATTAAAATATATTAAAATAAGGCCTAAACGCCTTTTTACGCCTAAGGCCCACCTAAGCTTCTAAGACTTAAGGCTTGGCCTCCACACTTCGGTTACGCCCTGTATTTTATAGAACCTTTGTTCTAGGAAAGCATTGTCACATTATTAGGTCCAATCTAAGGTTTTTATGAGTACTTTGAAGAATGAAAGACATTTCTCGATGGATTTTGACACAAACCGCTTCAGTGAAGCTACTCATCGTGTCAATCTTTAAATTTCTCTTTAACTTATAGATGGCTTCATGTTAATCACTACCTGAACCTTGTCGTTGTTGGCGCCTATGCCCCTCCGATTGATTATGACAACGAGGAACTTTCTTTCCTTGACTCTGAAGATACACTTTGTTGGGTTCAGCTATAACACCCCATAATTTTAAATCGATTATAAATTAAATGAATTCAGAACTTTGAAAAATAAATTTTTGGATTTAATTATTTTTTTTTGGTAAATTAAAATGATGGACTTTATTTATGGAAAATAGGATATTAATCGGAATTAAAATCGGGGGTGAAATTGGGATTTTGTTTGCATATAAAATTTTGTAGGTGTTACTAGGAAACTGACCAGGACCGAATCGATTCATCCTAGAGACGAATCGATTCACAAATGTTCAGGGCCGGCGATCTGTTCGTTTTTAAGCGTTTCATTTTTAACCAAAGTTACACCACTTCTTTATATATTAATAATCCGAGGTTAGGACTTTAAACACTCATTATTAAAAACCATAAGAGTAGTAAACCTCTATATTTTCATCATCTTCTAACTCCAAACCCTAGCCCCATTTAAAGCAAGATTTCAGTTCAAGTTTGAAGGCCAAAAACCAGATTTGTTCAAGTTAGTTCAAGAGAGGATTTTTGTCATCTCTTGGTGAGGAACACGTTCATTCGTTCAGATTTTTTCAACTAATCCTAGGCATGGTTACCTCTATTGCTTTCCCTTAGTATTATGCATCTTAATCATGGCTACATTAATACTCATGTTTTTCTAAAATAAAGCAGAGATGTTAATTAAGAAAAGTGACAGATTGTTTGGGATTGTTTTTATGCAAAACTTTAATATGATTTAAGACTCAAAATCCTTGTATGTTTAGTGTAAAAATGGGGTTTCCGGTAGATTATATGATGTTTTCATGTAACGGTTACGTACGAATATTATAAATTGCTTAAACTATGTAAAGCCCTGTTTAAAATAAGTAACTTGTAAAGTGAGGTATTATCATGATATAATTACGAAACTTTGCAAGTAATTGGAATTCGAAAATATTTATGTAATTAAATTGTGTATCTATTTATTGAATCAAAATAATTGAAGGAATAATGATGTTAAAATAAATGGTTAGATTTGTTAAAATTATACTGTGTGCCACTTAGTGATTTAAATTATTATGTTCGATACCGCGGGGACGACAGGGTAAATGGGTAGTCGTTACTTCCACCTTACTTAAGATGCTTGTGAGGTATGGGACTAGTGGGTAGGCCTTTACGCGGTGATTACTTTCTAGGTATGGAACTAGATAGTGTCAAATGTTTACGGATAAGTATTCTGGGGTGGGGCTTATCTTTACATTGTTCCTTGATTTACTGAGCCTAGGGGTGAGGCCAAATGGTGTTTATCTATAAGTTTTCTTCCTAGATGATGGGATAGAAAATACTTGGGTGTTGGAGACCTTTAGGTATGGGACTAAGGGTATTTTGAGGCTTTGTTGTCGATAAAAAGGGTGGGGATAATTTGAGATAATAATGAGAAAGTTGAGAAATTGGGAATTAATGCCAGAGATAATAAAAGGGCAGAAAAATGAATTTGCAGCGCGAGTATGTGCAGGGCTGACAGTTAAACGGATCGACTGGCTATAGCGTCGTGGGCGTGTGTTGGCGTCACAAGTATGTATGGGCTAACAGTTAAACAAGATGACGGGCTACAATGACGTATCGTGCGTGGAATTTCACGAGTGTGTGCAGAGCTAACAATAAAACAGACTGACTGGCCATAGTGAGGGGAATCGGTGTGGTGTAGAACAATAAGCGGGAGTCCCGCGACTTATGTGGTGTAAAACCTTAGGCGGGAGTCCTGCGAATGATATAAATTGAATCAGTAAAATAATAACTTGATTAATTGAATTAATCTGAATGGGTAACTGTTTGGGGAAAAATTAAATGGTTGGGCTTGTACTTGGGTGTACGTAGTAGATAGTGATTTACTTTGCTCACATATTAATATATCTCATTTAATATAAAATATTCTAATGTTGTGGTTATTATCTATAATGCTATTATCTGGGTTCAAGGGCCCTATTTGAGAGGAGTGGGTAGTATCCATGCGGTGGGCTATGGCCCATTGCGTTGACTAATATTTTAGGTGTAGTGCTGGAGTAACTGCATAGGATTTATTGGAGATCATTTTGGAGGTGCAACTCGAGTTTCTTTTATTTATTTGCATTATTAGTATAGGTTTACTTTACTCGGTCATTTTATATTATGAGACTTCATTATAGATTTTATTGGGCTTTTTAGTTCCAAAGTTATTTATGAATTCATTCATTCACTTTTATTGAATTATTTCATTTGGAGTTTTAATAAATTGGAGTTGGATTATAACTTTGGGAGATAGCATGTGATGGGTTTTATTTTATATGGATTGTTTTATATTATTGGATCAAAATCGTTATTTATTGGGGAGAATATTTTATGTCTCATATCTGTAACATGTTAATAATGATAATTTATTTAATAGAGCCCTACATAGTCTTGGTGGCGACTGACGCCAGGAATGCGCGGGGTGGGACATCAGCTTCATCTAATAATTCCCCTATTGGTCAAATGTCCTTCGGGATGGCAATGAGTCGGGTTTGGGACATATTTGCCAAAACTCGGACCATAACCCACACCACAAAAAAAAAAAATTTAACCCACCCCGCCCCTTGACAGATTTAGGTTAACACACCCTGAACCTGATTAAGTGTAAACCTACTAAAGTCGCCCCTTCCTCGCCCATTTACATTACATAAGTCAAAAACCCGCTTGGGGTAGGTTAAAACCCACACGTAAAATCCGCATACACCATACATAACTTAGATATATAAGGTCTTGGTGTAAGTAATATATCAAATAAGATTATTTAAGTAAATATAAGAAACAAACAGGGCGGGTTATGCCTATATATAGTAAACCCGAACGCGCCCCATTTAATTAATGGTCTTTTTAAACCCATACCCACCCCGTTTATTTTAAACGAGTTCTTAACCCTCCCCAATAGAGGAAGGTTGAAAACCTGGTAGGTTGGGTTAAATAACCATCCCCTTTTTTTATGTCGTTGATGTGATCTGCTGCTTTCCTACTCTTTGTCAGCATGTCGTCCATATATACCGCCATAGTTTTTCCAATATTCTCCTCAAATATTTTGTTCACCGACCTCTGATAAGTAGCTCCAGCATTTTTCAGTCCGAAGGGCTTCGTATTACAGCAGTATGTGTCTCGGTAAATGATAAATAAGGTCTTGCCCTATCTTCTTGCTTCTTCCTAATCTGATTATATCCTGAATAAGCATCCATGAACCCAAGTAGCTCATTCCTAAGTGGAGACAAGTAGTTGATCAATTGTGGGCAGAGGATAATGATCATTGGGGAAAGATTTATTGAGGTCTGTAAAGTCAACGCACATTTGCCATTTGTCGTTCTTATTCTTCTTCACCATGATCACTTTTGAGAGACACCCCGAGTACCTGGCATCCTAAATGAAGTCTTCCTTTACTAATTTTACAACCTCCTCCTAAATGACCAAATTCTTCTCTAGGATTAACACTCGATGCTTCTATCTAATGGGCTTCATATCTTTTATGAAACTAAGCTTGTGGAAAAGAAATGATGGATCTATTCCCAGCATGTCCTCGTAACCCCAAGAGAATACACCATTTTACTATCTCAAAAAAGTCTGCTAAGTCTTTCTTGAAGGTTGGGTCTAATAACGAACCGATCTGTGTTGTTCCCTTGGGATGTTGGTCATCTAGAATCACGGGTTTGATTTTCTCGATGACCTCATTTGTGACCAACTTATCTTTATCTCAAAGATATATCTTAATCTAATAAGTTCCAGATAACTTCTTTTGTTCCTCTTATTCAACTGAGGTGTAATATCATTCAGGAGCTTCCATTTAGTTTCCTTTTGCCACAATAACCCTATAGCTTATTGGGAATTTTAGGCATTGGTGAACGGTGGAAGGTATGACCTCGAATTTTTTCAATTGGACCCTGCCAAATATGATATTGTAAGCTGAGTGGATGTTCTCTTCAAGGACAAAAAACTTATCATTTATGTTCAGCAACTAGGACATGTGAAAATAATAACCTATAATTTGATCGTTCACAAGGGGGACACCTTATCCTATGAAAACCTGATAAGAGGTCGGTGGAACGCCTATAGTGATTGGTTTTTCAACCTTAACTTCTTGAAGCAACTGTGGTAGTACATCTACAAAGTTGCCATTATCGACTCAAATTCTTACTACTTTACTCTCTTACACCATCATAATGACCATTAGAGCGTCTTTATGGGGATAGAAAAATCCTTACAAATCATCTTTTGAAAACCCAACAATGAGAAGATCTTTATTTCCCTTCCGAGGATGAGTATCCAAGCAGCGGCCAAATTGATCTCTCTAATATAAGCACATGCCTTTCCCTCATTGAGGTAGGGCTTCCTCTCAGCAGGTCCATATCCATCACCACCTCCACCTCTAATTATAAAGTGACAACTGGAAAAAAATTGTAATAGCATCGTTTATTAGCTCTTTAGGCTTTCGGGGCTAATTTGGATCTTGTTTATTATTTAGGTCCCCATTTCGGCCATATTCATTCTTATCCACTTTTTTGCAAGGTAATTTAGATCGTCATCTACGTTTATGCTCATCCCTCATATCTGGATGACCACCTTTGTCCCCATACTTCATCAATTTTCCCCGTCTGATCAAGGCTTCTATATCATTTTTTAGGGCTAAGCAGTTGTTGGTATTATGGTCGTGATCTTCATGGAAGTTGTAGTACCTATCGTTATCTCTCTAATTTGGTGCAACCTTCAATTTACTTGGCCTTTTTAGTTTGCTACTTCCCCGTATTTCGCCGAGGATGTTGTGTACGCCTACGGTGAGTAGGGTGTATTCATCGAATCTCCTCAAATTCTCAGCTTTCTTTTCCTGAGACTTTTCCTTCTTATTAGAGAAATTGTTATCATCAAATATGGCATAGCTAGATTCCTTTACTGATATTGCCTTTTTGACATTCATAATTTCCCTGCCTTAGCAAGGAGCTCAGCCATCGTGCACTGTGGCTCTTTATCTAGCGCCTAATATAATTTTCTAGGCAATGGACCGCTCATGATAATGGTGATGGTGATTTTTTCATTATAATCAATCACTTCAAGGTTTTCAATGTGAATTTGGGCAATGAATTCCCTTGTTATTTCATCCTCCTTTTATCGGACGCTTAGCATGTGAGTTACTTTTGTCCTCAGCTTTGTACAGAAATAAGAATTATTGACAAAGAGGTTGACCAACTGCTGAAAAGTCGAGATCTACCTTCTTAGCAATCTGTTGTACCATACTTGAGCTGATCCAATGATAGTTCCGAAAAAAAACCTATAGTACATCTCATCTAAGATAAAAATAAATATTTGAAGTAGCCTGGTATTACTCCACGTGCAACATCGGATCCAATTTCCCATCATACTTGGGAGTGATTACCAGTGTTTTGAATCTAGAGGGGGTTAAATTACCCACTACTGCAACTGTGAATGGTGATCCTTGAACAAAACCCCCATACAAAGGGTTATTTATTTTGTTGATTTCACCTAATCAGTTTTCCAGGCATTTAATAGACCCTTTCTAGGGTTGCCCTTCTTTATTGGCCTTAATATGATTTTATTCTCTACTCGGTCTTGACTTTTAGTTGATCTCTCTTCTTGGGAAGCCTGTTCGGCCTTTGTTGACCCTCTTATGCTTGGCCTTGACCTAGTTAATCATTCAACCCTTTTTATCTAACCTTCTTGTCTCTTCTCTGCACTCTCGAGGCTCCCTCTATTGTTATTCCCTTGCTACACTTAGGCCCAACCAATCAAATGAGGAATTCCTGCTTACTCTTCTTAAAATATTTGGGCATTCTAAGGAATAGGTTTACTCATCATCATACCCTCCTGATCTGATGGTGGAGGTTGCCCCTGGATGATAGAATTTGTCATTCCAGCTTAATTTATAGTACTTTGATCTATTATCCTCTTCTCGTGCGTCCAAGTCCACTATACTGGGATTTTTGGTTACTTTGTCGTAATGAGCCTACCTCCTATCCTTATATCGAGTCGGGCATGTCATATCTCGTCTCCTATAAGAGTTCTGAACCTCCGTTGGGGTAACTAAGTTCAATTCAAGTTAGTTTTACCCATTCAGATAACTTTGTATCGATTTCTTCACGCTCTCCTACATAGCCTCCTGGCCTCTAACGAGCCTCATTAAGATCCCATGTAGATCACTTATACATATGGGCATTTAAGGAGGAATTCCTTCAGGGGCTCAACTACTCTTTGGGCTTTTTGCCATATTCACAATATTTCTAGAAAAACATAGTGTTGTAATTCTAGAATCAAGGTATAACAATTTCTAGTGCAAAAATTATAGGGAATGAGATTTTAAAGCTAGAAAGAGTAAATCTGATGGCGAAATTAAGGATTAAGCATAATTGAGCAATAATTGATTGAAAATAACTCTAACCCGTCAAACCCAAGTGAATCAAAATGTAATTAAGAATGAGATTCACTGGTCTACTAGAAAAGGTTATCCTAAAGTTTAAGAAAATTAATAATAGTAGGAAACGACGAATATCTTGTTGCATTCCCACAGTCGGTGCCAATTTTTTATCGCTTAAAACTAGTGTTCTGATTTTGTTTTAGTGAGAGCGTACATATATGAAAGATAATGGATAAAGAGATATAAATCAATCAATTACATACCTAGGACTCGCTATAGAGAGATATGAGAGAAATAGAATGAATCCAAATTTATATGGTACTTATGTCCATAGTTGCAAGTATAGATTGTATTGATTTGGTAAAATAAGAGTATGTAATCTCAGTTAGTTATCCTTTTCTTGTTTACAACTGCCTCCTTAAATATGGGCATTGGAGTATTATTAATTTCTATATTTTAAACCCCTTACATTTCCCATATAGTTATAATTTACTGAATAAATTTGCATCTCTACAATTGGAATACAAGTTCTTAAATTTCGCTGAGTTATAAATTTCATTGGATCCATGTGCATGGTACAAAACCTTAGTTGTGCACACACTCTCATTCGCATCGTAAAAACACATACATTCGTATGGCCCGTTTGCCCGGTCAAAACTACGTCCGTTTCATGGTATATGGAAACCAAAGTCTCCCAAAAATAACTTTGTACAGCCCCAATTACAGTCTAGGAGAGGTTTTAAAGTCAATCCATACTTACTAATTTCACTTTCTAATATATACTTGTGAGATTGCAATATATAATTCCATAAGTGCTACATTAAAATTCCAAGGAAAATACGCGATTTCATTTAAAGGATTAGTCTATCGCATGATTTTATTGAAATAAGATAATCTAAAAGGAATACAAAATTCTCTAACCAATTCCATTAAACTAGCTTAATTTAAACATGAAATTTCAATAATTGGTAAATAGTCTAAACTATATATAAAAATTCAACAATTGGGTTTATTCCATTATGTGTCAAAATCACTAGTTTTCTACATACCAAATAACCCTAATTATTTCTATAACATTTTTATAATTTATAAAAAAAAATATTTAGGTAGAAATTATTATTTACATCATGAGAGGAGAGAGTATAATTAGCTTTACATTGAATGGTGAAAAAAATTTCCAATAGAAAGATAAGATAAACCCCTTTGAAATTTCCTTGTAATTGCTATTCAAAAACCCTATTTTGTGTAAAGAAACTCCAAATTATGTAGAAAATAATCCTCTTGTAAATAGTTTAATTGTTCTTCCAAGATGTCCCCAAAAGTATTTTATTTTTGTAACCGGGCAGATGATTTCACAAAACCAAATTTAGGCCTAGTTTAGAATTTTAGGGTTTTTGGTTAAAATAAAAGTAGGTATTTCATGTGAAGTTTGAAAGTTGGAATATGAGTGTAACACCTCGAACTAGATTTGAGCCCCTTTATGGAAGATAGCTCATACAGGCACTAAGATTTTAGGGGAAACTTTATTCTTTTGAAAATAACTAAAGTCATTATTCATTTATTTTTCCCAAACATCAATTTTTCATCAAAACTCCAATATAATGCTTTGCAAAGATTTATTACAACTAAATGTTTGATAGAAAATTTCCAGGTTTAACTATTTATTACAACTCCAATGCATTGCTCCAAATAAAAAACTTAATAAAGTTCAATAGTCCATTAAGTGTGAGCAACCACATGGTGGTATGGTCCGGTAAATCGGAGCCTTCTACTTTCCATCTTACACATCCTTTCCTTTCCCATCGTCCTTTCCCGAAGTACTCGGGTGGATTTGGGCTTTTAACAAAAATAGGGATGTGAGCAAAATGCCCACTAAGGGAAATAGTAGAAGACTTATAATATAGAAATGAAATATCTATACATATACAATGTCTTTTACTTTATGAAAACTTTCCACTTACTTTATCCTTTCAATGCAGATGCAATGCAATTTATGAAATAAATAAATAAATAACAATGAGCCGAACTCACACTTTAACCCTTTAACCTTGAGTTATATCCAAGTCCCGTAATTTTCATTCATTTATTTTATATCAGATTATTACCTTTAATTTTTCTTAATGTACCCAATTATTACTTTTTAATCATCATCTTATGAGCATCATAATCATCACAGATTATCATCTTAATTTAGAAGATTTTCAATTCTATTTGTATTTATGTACTTGCACTGACTGCGACAAATGTTGCATTATACTTTACTAGCTAGTGGTTTGGGGTTTAAGCTGATGCTGAACCACCCTAGTCCCTGAGCCCTTCTTAAAATTACCCGATTCTCCTTTATGAAAATTCTTTGACTTTACTTTAAGTCAACTTACTTATGGTCTAACCACCGTTTTTACCAAAAACACCCGGTTGCTTTGAGTATCTTTTCTTTTACTCTTTAGCAAATGTCCTTTCACTTTTTTCTATCATTTAACCTCACCAATGAGGCCAAACTTTTCAAGGAATTATCCTACCTCAAACATTTTGTTACACGTGTATATACCACATATAGTCCTTTTTTTCAAGTCTTGCTTGAATCAAAATAAATATATTTCAAAACTTTACATTTGTTATGTTATGAAAGATATACCACTTTCAAGGACTATAATCAAACCTAGACTAGTTTAGGGTATTTATTGTACAAAAGTACACTTTTATTACCAATTTTAAAAAACATTATTCCTTTAGGGACAAATTAGAATTTCTACATTTTAAGGGTTATTTGTAATTAAATATCTTTATAACTAAACAACTTTGCAATTTCAAGTTTGACCCCTTTAACTTTTTTTGTATCCTTTTTTTATACTTAATCAATATTTAGGTTTTGTAAACATTTGATATCAAGTGTATTTTTTCAAATTTCATCCTAAATATGCACACATAACAAATGAATACTTTACAGGTCTAAAATTTGATATTTTAAAATTATTTACTAAATAATTTCTTCTTTAAACATGAATTTCTTTATAGTTCCAAGCTTAATCTTGTACTTTAATTTTCTTCACATGAAATCATATATTTTTCTCAATACAATATTATGACCTATATAAACTCTTTTTATTTCACATTTTATTCCCATAAAATGACCATTTATTTTATACAAAAAACACGTACATAAATAATTATATACGTACACACACACACACACACACACACACACACATATATATATATATATATATATATATATATATATATATATATATATATATATATATATATATATATATATATATATATTCCCAAGCATGCTTGATTTAGTTCAGAAAATATTTTAGATAGAAATCCTACCTAAATGAAGAAATCCACAAAATGGAATATAGAAAATGAGCTCGAAAGCCTCCACAAAATGCCACAAAAGTCTCCAAATGATACTCCCAAGAAAAGTTTCAGAAAATTTTACTCCAAAGATAACTTTAAATAAAACTCCCAAAAATACTCTAAGATTTCACAAAATACACTGAGAATTCTTCAAAGTGACTATGCAAAATGCTCTCCAAACTGATCATATGGGTGGTTTTAGGGTTTGGTTTGAATGGTTTATTTTGTTGTCTTATAATTAAAGGAAAAGAAAAATCATCTAAATTCGGGTGCTAGATTTGCTAAAAATGATTGGTATAAGTAGTTGAGGGGTTGACATCTTGTAACAGTATATGAATACACACACACACATATATATATATTTATAAAATATAATATATATACACTTTCAACCATCACACCCAACACTTATATAAGTTCCTACAACTTTCAGCCCAATATTTAACAAAATAAAAAAAACTCTCCTTCCTACCCACATTCTCCTAATCCTATTGAGTAATACTATATTATTTATTAAAAGATTCCCCTCCTTTTTTTTGCTCTCAGCCTAAAGATACCTCAAACACATTAATATATATATATATATATATATATATATATATATATATATATATATATATATATATATATATATATATATATATATATAGAGAGAGAGAGAGAGAGAGAGCTTAGGCAGGACCCGTATTCACCTTATACATAGACCTTAGCATTCTCAATAGTTGTAAGGGATTGCCTTCAAACTGAAATAGGCTAAGCGGGGAATATCTTCTCTTCACTAAAAACTAGATCAAAGGCTGTAAGAAAATAAATCTATCTCTTTATATATATAATTTAGATAGAGCCTTAGCACAGGTGCCAGAAGAAAATTGACTGGGGGAATAACACATTATATATATATATATATATATATATATCAACTACCCCATCTAGGCATCTGCATGCACCCAAAATGTCTAAATACAATAAAAAAAAGCAAAAGGAAGCATCCGACCAACATTTTTCCCATTCTCTCATATCTTCTTTAAGTAGTCACTCGATTATAATATATATGATATTGGTTTGACAAACGGTAAAGCAAAGCCCCCTTATGGTTTTTGTGTTCTCCATTAGCTGACACACACACACGTACCTCACACATATTCTAATGCATTTGCAAGGACATATTACTACATGTATGAGTTCTATTATATTAAGATACTCCCATAAATAAGTAGATACCCTTATATATAATTATAACATGTGTATAAAATTATATACACTCAAAAATTTATAAATACTAATTTTGCACCTTTAACTTGTTTTGTCAATTTTAAAACCAAAAGTGTCCAAAAAATGCCTAGATGATTTCTTTTGAGGTAGTGTGAAATATGAAAGTTGTCCTGAATTATATTTTACATCTCATTGTACTCCATTTAAAATTTTCAGAGAATTTTTATTTTTTGACAGAAAAATAATCTTTCTAACAAAATGACACATTTTAACCAAAATATGGTCTCTTATAACTTTCATAACTTTATAATTATAAAAAAAAAATCCTAGATCGAAAATATTTTGTTTGCATAAATACCTTATATTTAACTTACCGAAAATATAATTCTACAAAAAAACGAGGTTTGTAACCCATATGCAAAAATAACCTTTAAAACATCCTTGCGACATTTCTTATATGATATCAACATAATGTGTGTGGTTCGCGCACTTTTATTCTATCATTTAAGGTCAAGTATCATTTTTGTCATTTATTATCATTTTCTTTGCACGTGTGCGTCATGCAAGCACAAAGTCAAGCTCGAAATTACTATTCACCCAAAATTACTATTAATCTGAAATTACTATTCATCCAAAAACAAATTTATTATTTTATTTTTATTCTAATTTTTTTCACTTACGCGACCCTTGCTGTGCAATGCACGTGACTATTTTACGTAAAACTTTTGCATGACCCAAATATTTAATGATTTATTTATTTATTAAAATCATGTTGTTACATTCTTCCCTCCTTAGAAAATTTCGTCCCCAAAATTACACTATAAGCAAATTCAAGTAAATAACTTGGGGTGTTTCCTTCTCATTGCAGACTGTAACTCCCAAGTTTCACTTCCATCCCATTATTATCCCGGAAAAATTTGATGACGGGAACGTTTTCTTACAAAGTACTTTCTATTTGTGGTCTACTACTGCCAATGGACTGGTCTTATAGGATACATCATCTTAGAGATCGAGATGATTCCAATTAATCGTGTGGGATGGATTCTGAAAATATCTTCTCAGCATTGATATATTAAAAACATTATGCACATGGGCTAACTGTGGCAACAACACCAAATGGTAAGACACTAGACCGACCTTCTCGAGGATCTCAAATGGTCCCGTGTACTTAGGTGCCAATTTACCCTTCTTACCAAAAGGTGTCACTACTAGTCGAGGCTTGATTTTGAGAAACACTTGATCACCCACGCTAAACTCCAAGTCATAACAACGAACATCAACATAATTCTTTTCAAGACTCTGAGTGGTTAGAAGCCTATCCCTTATGACCTGAATCTTCTCAGTAGTCTCCTTAATCAATTCTGACCCAAAAACATGATTTTCGCCGACCTCTTCGCAACAGACTAGAGAACAATAAGGTCTTCCATACAAAGCCTCAAACAGTGCCATCCCAATACAAGTCTGATAATTATTGTTGTATGTAGGGCTATAAATCGGGTTGGGTGAGATGAACTTGGGGTTGCTCAAGCTGGGCCGAACTACCTTACCCATGCCCAAATTTGAGCTCAACCTGAACAAATTTTTTCCATCTAAGACCGAACTCTGCTCATAAATAATACGGGCTACAGACCCAATTTTGAGTAGCCATGATATCAACTTTTTTGTTAAAAAAAGTTTGAATTACCATTTTTTTCCCTTGTATTTCTATCATGGAGAAAATATACACATTAAAATCTAATTGATATTTCATTAAATAAAATATATAATTATGAGATGTATTAAATTAAAACAAGGGAAGTAAGAGTGAAAACCTACAAAGGCCAATTAAATTTCATACATATAGAATTAGTTAACTTAAATATATTATATTATATAAAATTATTTATTTATTTATCTAAATTTCAGGCTTGGCAAAGTTTGGCTTAATCTCTGCCCGAAATTCAGTTAGGCTTGAAATTTTGGCTCAGACTCGACTCAGCTTGAATTCAAATAAATCTCGAGCCAAAAATAGTGGGCCAAATAGGTGGGCTTCGGTCTTGTCCTCCTCAATTTACAAGCCTAGTTGTAGGAAAACTCTGCCACTAGTAGATGATCAGCCCAACTACCCCAAAAATCTAGCACACATGCCCGCAACATATCCTCAAGTATCTGAATAGTTCTTTCAAATTGTCCATCTATTTGCGGACAATAAGCTTTACTGAGGTTTAGGTTCATGCCTAGTTACTAATACAATGTCTTCCAAAACTTGGACACAAATCACAGATCTTTATCTGCAACAATCGAAAAAGGTGCACTGCGCAATCGTAGGATCTTCCAAATGTAGATCTTGGTAAGCTTGGACACTTTATCTATGACCTTCATTGAAAGAAAGTGATCTAACTTGGTGATTTGGTCGACCACAACCCACACCGCATCATGCCCTGCCTTAGTCTTAGGAAAAGTTGTCATAAAATCCATCGTGATGTGCTGCCACTTCCACTGAGATACTGGAAGTGGTTGCAACAACCCTTCTGGATTTTAACAATCAACCTTAACTTGCTAACAAGTGAGGCATTTGGCCATAAAAAGAGCTACGTGTTTGTTCATTCCTAAGACTAGTATTCTCTGCATAAATGTTTATACATTTTTATGCAACTGGTTTGTATGCTAAACCTCGACTGATGTGCCTAATCCATGATTTCTTTAATAAGCTCTTAAATCATGGGGACTATCAACCTCTCCTTGTACTCATCCTGTTATCCTTGTCTAAAAATATATCACTAAACGTCTCACCACTTTAAAGATAATTCTGAAAATGTATGACTTCATCATCGCACAAGTGAGCCTTTAAGACCTTTTGTTGCACCATTGGTCTTACCACCAGATTATAAATATAGGCACGCTCTATATTTCTCTTGTCCCTAAGTTCAAAACTCTGTAAATCTCTGACCATCTTATGGAGGTGGCAACTCATATCCGCCAAAGAATTATTGCTGAGTGCATTGGCCACTACATTAGCCTTACCCTTGTGGTACTCGAGGGTGAAGTCATAATCTTCTAAGAGTTTGATCCATCATCGTTGTCGCTAATTCAGAACCTTCTGCGCGAAGATGTAACTAAAACTCGTATGGTCGAAAAAGACTTTAAAACGTCCCCCGTACAAGTAATATCTCCAAATATTTAGTGCAAACATGACTGGTGCAAGATTCAAATCCATTTTGGGATAGTTCATTTTATGTGTTCTTAACTTTCATAAGGCATAAGCAACCACATGTATCCCTTGCATTAGTATTGCACCGAGCCTTGATCCTAAAGCATCATAAAATACGGAGTACCCTTTTCCTCTTTATGGGAGGATAAGAATTGGTGCACTGGACAATCGCATTTTCAATTCCTAAAAGTCTTCCTCACAACCTTTGTCACATTCAAAATGTACATTCTTCTGTATCAATCGTGTGAGAGGTAAGGCCACCCAGGAGAAATTTTAGACAAATCATCGGTAGTACCAGGATAAACCTAGGAAAATTCTCCAATCTATCACACTTTTCAGTAGTTCCTAACTCAAAACGGCCTCTACTTTAGCTTGATCCATCGAAATCCTTTGTCCAGATACAACGTGGATAAAGAACATAACCTCATCCATCTAGAACTCACATTTGCTCAATTTTGCATACAACTGATTTTCTTAAAGTACTTGCAAAGCTGTGCGTAGATGATCCTGGTGAGCTTTATCAGAGGATGAGTAAATAAAGATATCATCCATAAAAACTACTACGAAATGATTAAAAAAATGGTCGGTAATAAAATCCATAAATACTGCAAGGGCATTCGTTAACTCGAAAGGCATGGCTCTAAACTCAAATTTCCCATAACGAGTGTAAAATTCCATTTTTTGGATATATTCCTTCCTAAATCGAAGTTGATGATAGCCGACCGAAGGTCAACCTTTGAGAACTTTCCCGAGCCCCACAATTGATTAAAAACATCATCAATCTGTGGCATAGGGTACTTATTCTTGATGGTGATCCTGTTCAGCGGACTGTAGTCTATACAAATCCTCAACGAGTTGTCTTTCTTTTTAGCAAAAAGAATTGGTACTCCCTATAGTGACACACTGAGGTGAATGAGACCTTTACTCAACAAATACTCTAATTGGATTTTGAGTTCCCGGAATTTAGATGGAGTTAAACGATGTGGTGGAATAGAGATGGGTGAAGTTCACTGATACACATCGATCTCCCGTTTAGGTGGAAAACCTAGAAAATCATATGGAAATATGTCAGGGAATTGTCACGCCAATAGATAATCTAAGAGAATATGGTCTGGAGTCTCGTGAGCAACGAGACTAGATAACCAGCTAAAATAATTTTTCTTCTATTTACACTGGTGTATTTTCATGGATAATCGATGATCAACTCATTATTGAAGAGATATTATGTACCATTTGAGATTAGAATGGAAACACTATGTCGATAACACTAGATTATGGCACCAAAATAACTGAGCCAATCCATTCCAAGGATAACCTCAAAACCTTCCATATTCATCATAATTAAATCGTATTATAAAACATATTTCCCCATGAGAAATGGAAAATTCCTACAGAACATATTAAGACAAGCACTCCAACCTATAGGAAGTCCCACAAATATAGGAGGATGCAGTCTATCCACTTCTAAACCCAACCCAAATGCAGGTGAACAAAAATAATTGAATGTGAGGCTCCAAAATCAAATACGGCTTTTACCCAAGTACTATACACCAAATCATACCTCCCATCACTGAGGTATTTGGTTGAACAATAGATTGGGAGATGGAATAATCCCTCCCTTGAGTGATATAATTTCCATGGTTGATTGACAAATGTCCTTGTCCTTGGCATCTCCCTTGACCGATATTTGGGTATGACTGCTGGAAGCCATTATGATGTTGTGGACATTGTGTGGGCAGTAAAACTAGAGTTCCTTGCAAGTTAGAAACTAAAAACCTAATTACTATCTTGGGGACCATCGCGCCTCTATGTTCAATTCCTCTTGAAATGATTAAGTGCACCACACACATAATATCACGGGCTACGTCGCACTAATCCTTTATTTTCACTCTAGTATTGGGAAGAACAAAGTGTCATTAATTATGAAATTTTCCCCTTGGGACCACCTTCGTTATGTTCTTTCCACCACTGTTATGACCACTAATTGACCCCCTTTTTTGCTCTTTTAAATTCCACATACTCCATCTCCAACCTGATTTCTTTATTGATTGCTTCTCTAAACCCTCGTAAATTTTGGTTCATGATGATTCTCCTGATGGATGGGTTAAGACTCTTCATGAATAGATGAGTCTTCTCCACTTCATCTTCAATAATGTACTTATCATTTTTCAAATTTTACCTCATATTCTCATCCAGACATCTTTCCTTAGAACAAATTGTGAAACTCGTCTTTCTTGACATCACGATAAGTATAGAGAAAATAACGATTCAAAAAGTCTACTTGAAAGTTCTCCAAACTGATAGTTCCATCTTGACTGGCCTTCTAGGAAGCCCACCATTTCTAGGCCTGATTTGTAAGATTAAAGGTAGCCACTTGAACTCTATATGTAGGTGATATCTCAAGAACCTCAAGAATGCGCATAATGTGCTATAGACACTCCTCAACTTTCTCTGGTCCTACTTTATCGTTGAAAGTTGGAAGGTGAGCTTCTTGAACTCTTTTGAAGACTATGGCTCCCCTATTTCTCTCCTCAGATCCACTATTTTGAGCCCTGTTGGATTGCTGCTGAGAAAGGAGTCAGACAGTTGCCAGACCGCCTGGGCCATTTGGTATAATTCACTAGTATTATCACCTATGCACTAACCACCTATATGTGTAGCCATTCTAAAATAGGAAATGATAATTTAGAATGAGATCAATTTAAAAAAAACATTAAAAGAAAGGCAAAATTTAAGCGCGCACACCGACACTCACGAAACACATGCTCTGATACTAAGTCATATCACCTCGAACTAGATTTGAGCCACTTTATGGAAGATAGCTCATACAGACATCGAGGTGTTCGTGGAAACATTATTTGTTTGAAAATGATTAAATTCTTTATTCATTTATTTTGCCAAAACATCATTTTTTCATGAAAAGTCTAATATAATGATTTGCAAAGATATAAAACAAACAAGTGTCTGATAGAAAATTTTCAGGTTTAAATATTTATTACATCTCCATTGCATTGTTCCAAATAAAAATTTAATAACGTACAATAATTCATTAAGTCTGAGCAAACACAAGGTGGTATGGTTGGGTGAATCAGAGCCTTCTACTTTCCATCTCACGCATCATTTCCTTTCCCAGCGTCATTTTCTGAAGTACCTGGGGCAATTTGGGCTTTTAACAAAAGTAAGGATGTGAGAAAAAAGCCCAGTAAGGGAAATAGTAGCAGACTTATAATATAGAAACGAAATATCTATATATATACAACGTCTTTTACTTTATGAAAACTTTCCATTTACTTTATCCATTCAAAGCAAATGCAATGCAATTTATGAATTAAAATTAATATCGAGGATGAGACGAACTCACACTTTAACCTTTTAACCTTGAAAAATACTTGAGTCCTGTAATTTCCCTTTAATTTTATTATATTAGACCATTTCCTTTCGTCTTTCTTAATAAAACCAATTATTACTTTTCAATGATCATCTTATGAGCGTCATTCCCATTACATATTATCATCTTTATTTAGGATATTGTCAATTCCATTTGTAGTTATAGACTTTCACCGACAGCCACAAATGTTGCATTATGATTTACTGGCCAGTGATTTTGGGTCTAAGCTGAAACCTCACTCTAGGGTTTCGGGACCTTTTGTGAAAACTCTTTCACTTTATATTAAATCAACTTACTTGTGGTCCAACCACCATTTTTACTAAATACACTCATTGCTTTGAGTATCTTTTCTTTTACTTTTTAGTAAAAGTCATTTCACTTTTTCCTGTCCTTTAACTTGACCGACGAGGCCAAAATTTTCAATGAATTATCTTACACCAAATATTTAATGTTACACGCTCATTTACCATATCTAGTCCTTATTTTTTTTCAAGTTTTTCTAACTCAAAATAAATATATTTCAAAACTTTACATTTATCATTTTATGAAAGATATACCACTTTCAAGAACTATAACAAAACTTACACTAGTTTGGGGTATTTTTTGTACAAAAGTACACTTTTATTACCATTTTTAAAAAACATTATTCCTTTAAGGAAAAATTAGAACTTCCACATTTTAAGGGTCATTTGAAATTAAATATCTCCAAGGGTTGTTTTGCAAATAACTAAACAACTTTGCAATTTTCAAGTTTGACCCCTTTAACTTTTTTTATACCTTTTTTTATACTTAATCAATATTCAGGTTTTGTAAACATTTGATATCAAGTGTATTTTTTCAGATTTCATCCTAAATATGCACACATAACAAATGAATATTTTACAGGTCTAAAACTTGATATTTTGAAATTATTGACTAAATAATTTCTTCCTTAAACATGCATTTCTTTACTGTTCCAAGAGTAATCTTGTCCTTTAATTTTCTTCACATGAAATCATATATTTTTCTCAATACAATATTTTGTCCTATATAAACTCTTTTTATTTCACATTTTATTCCCATAAAATGACCATTTATTTTATACAAAAAACATGTACATAAATAATTATATGCGTATGTGTATATATATATATATATATATATATATATATATATATATATATATATATATAGAGAGAGAGAGAGAGAGAGAGATTTTATATGTCCTAATATGCTTGATTTAGTTCAGAAAATATTCCGAATAGAATTCCTATCTAAATGAAGAAATTCACCAAATAAAATATAGAAAATAAGCTCCAAATCCTCCAAGAAATTCCACAAAAGTCTTCAAATAATACTCCTAAGAAAATCTTCAAAAAAATTTACTCTAAAGATGAATAATAAAACTCCTAAATGTACTCTAAGATTCCACCAAAATATACTGAGAACTCTTCAAAGCTACTGTGCAAATTGATCTCCGAAATAATCTTATATGTGGTTTTAGGACTTCCTTTAGATGGTTTATTATGTTGTCTTATAACTAAAGGAGGAGAAAAATTAGATACATTTGGTGTAAGATTTGCTAAAAATGATTGGTATAAGTAGTTGAGGGACTGACATCTTGTAATAGTATATAAATACCCATTTATATCAAATATAATATATATATATATATATATATATATATATATATATAACCTAGGCATGTGCATGCACCCAAAAAGTCTAAAAAAAGGAAGCATCCGGCCAACATTATTCTCATTCTCACATATATCCTTAGGTAGTCACTTGATTATAATATATAGGTTGATGGTTTCAGAAAAGATAAAGCAAATCCCCCTTGTGATTTTTGTGTTCTCTACGAACTGACACACATACACATATCTCACACATATTCTAATGCATTTTCAAGGGCATGCTATTACATATGTGAGTTCTTTCATATTAAGATTATCCCATAAATAAATAGATCTGTATATATAATTATAACATGCGTATAAAATTATATACACTCAAAAATTTACAAATACTAATATTGCACCTTTAATTAAATTTGTCAATTTTGAAACCAAAAGTGCCCAAAAAAATCCTAGATGATTTCTTTTGAGATAGTGTAAACATTACATTTGTTCGGAATTATATTCTACATCTCGTTGTACTCCATTTAAATTTTCTGAGCATTTTTATATTTTGACGAAAAATCAATTTTCTCACAAAACGACACATTTTTACCAAAATATGGTCTCTTGTAACTTTCATACCTTTATAATTATTTGCGAAAAAACATTTATTAGATAACACTTTTACCCCTTATTAATAAAATAATTCCTAGCTCGAAGGATGAAGAAGATTAGTAGAGTTAGGTGGGTTATTATGCGGTGGGTGGAATAGTATTGTTAGGTGATATGGGTTAAATATAGCAGGTGGAGGAAAGCAAAACTTTTATTACAAAGGGAGAGTAGAGTTACAAGATGATAAATGAGGAGATAATCTACAAAATGAGTCGAACAGTCCGTTTTATAAGCGTCGGACGCCAAATTACAATACAATATAGAAAGATAAAAGATAAGGAAAATGATAAACACATTTCTTTTCTTTTAAAGAAACTTTAATAAAGTAAAGACTTCAATAATTTAGGTTGATTCGTCTGTTTTTAGACACTTATGTTGCCTTCCTTTTGTCTTTTCTTGGGCCACGTGTCGTGTGCTGGATAATTTGTGTAGCCGTATATTGTGGTAAAAAAATATGGAATTATCCTTCAATTGCATTGGTTATGTTAGCTTCTTCAATGGAATCCAAGGAGATGCTATCAATTGAAATTTGGTTATAGCGATGTAGATGTGCTTCTTCATATTCTTCTGCATCACTGAATAACTCATAAGTGACATCCAATTTATTTTTATTATTGAGATTTTCAAGAAATTCATTCACCTCAACTTTTGTTTAGGTGATACAAAATAATTAATAGTCTGTGACAAATAGTCTTCATCCATCTGTGACCATGAATTTGAGATCCTGTTGAGAGTACAAATATTTTGCTATGTTGGAGATATTAATTAAACTCCTTATCCTTTACTGGTTTGTACATATGTAGTCAATGGGGTGATCGTAGTCATTATCATCAATCTCATCCCATTCGTATTCCTGAGTTGCTCTGAGGTGCCAAATCTGATAGGGTTGGTAAAATATATATCTAAATCTCCATCCAATGGTGCTGAAAATGTGGAAAGTTAAATATCTGGTATATTTATATTTGTAAACCACATAACTGATCATTATTTTGATCATCATAGGAAATTTGAAAAACTCTGCTGGTAAAATATTTGGGAATATTAGTTTGTTCACTAATACCCATTAAATTGGTTCAATATCCCAATTTTCTTCTGTGAAGAAATGTAATTTGGGTACACCATACAGATTGATTTCATCAGTATGATTAATTTTATCAGCAAATTGGATTAAAAGACTCTTTTCATCATGATCTTCAATTTTTGGAAGAATCTCTAATTGAAATACTGGTGGGGGAAGAAGTTGTTTTTCTTTTTCGAACAAGCAAATCCTTCGAATAGTATTAAAACTTTTATCAGAAAAATCATTTTCTAACAGTTCTACTACTGCTAAAAAGATATTAATTTTTTCAAGTGAAAAGTCTTCATCCTCATAATTCAATTGTTTTAATATCTAAAGACTAAGGGATTTGAGTTTATCAAAAACTATAATTTGTTCAGCAATTTTTTCTAAAGTCCCTCTTTTTGTCTAAAATATGGGACTTCCAGGATTCATTCAAAGGTCCATATATTTCATAAGGAATTCTTAGATTATAAAAATCTTATACTTCAACTACAAGAGTTTTTTCCTATACTTGAAGTTTAACAAATTGGTGTATTAAGTTTGGGGGTGCTAATTGTTGCATCCATTGTTCTCATCCAGCTATTGCTTCTTCAATATTATTATATCTTTTATGGCGCATGCTACTGGATACCCATTTATTTGGGCATGACATTGGTACCATTGATAGTAGATGTCTGGTTGGCATATAGTGAAAACCACATACACATATCTTGGTTTAGATTGTGTAGTAGAAGATGATGCAATGTTTTGAGTCTTTGCTTCTTTATCAATTATTACCCATTCTCCTTGTGTTTCTTCCCTTTGTTAGGGTCTTCCATCCTGAAACAAAAATATAAATTTTGGTTGTTAGCCCACTTGTTTAGTGGTCTTTTACAAAATTCTTGCTAAGATAATCTGCGAGAAAAATTGTTAGTGCCTTTTAAATGTTCAACTTCAAAGGTATAATTTGCAATTTAATTATACCATTTAAGTCCTCTTCCTTCTAAAATATTTTTTTTATTTATAAGGAAGTTCTTGACTGCTTGGTTATCAATTCTGATAATAAAATCTTCTGGGGCTAAGAAGATATGGAATTTTTTAATAACAAGTTTTATTACTAGTAATTCTTTTTTAAAAATAATGAAGTTTAATTCATTGGGTTTGAATTTACCTGAATTATATCCACATATTAATTCTTTTGCTTGAATGTTTTTAGGTATTGGGTGTTTTCTTCCTCGGATACCTAATATATTGGAATTGCCTTCTTTCCAATATTATGGTGGAATTGCTTTGAGAATACATCCCCAATAATGATCAGAAGCATCTATTTCTGATATTAATTTGTCCTTTGGTTGAGGGAAATAGACTTTAGGACAACTTGTAATTATGTCTTATTTTATTGTTCTTACTAACATTGTATCTTGTTTATTCCATATAAATATATCACTCTTTTTGAGTTTTTCAAGAAGAGATAATTCTTTTTTGGATAATCCTTGTATGAAATTTCTTCCATAATATAAGATTCCTAAAAAAATTTGTACTTATTTTTTATCTTGAATATTTTCATCGAAATCTCTTATTTTAGATATTATATAATCTCGTAGTTATAACTCGTCTTGGTTAAGGATTATGCCAAGAAAATCAATTTCTGTTTTTTCAACGTCAATTTTCTTTGGGGATAGAATAATTCCATATTTTTGGAATTTTTCACAAAATATTTTTAGAAGTTTTATATGTTCTTCAATTATTTTTGAAAAACAAGAATATCATCAATATATACAACACAAAAATCTTTAAGGTCTTTAAAGATATTGTTCACCCATCTCTAAAATACTTGTGGAGATATATTTAATTCAAAGGGTATTACTGTCCATTGGTAGTGTCATCTAGGGGTACTGAATGCAGTCAATGGTTTTGACTCTTCAGTTAATTGTAGTTGTCAAAATCCAGATTTACAGTCAAATTTACTAAAGATCATTTTCACTTTAGTCCGACTAATTAAGACATCCTTTCTTGGAATAAAATATCCATAAAATTATAATTTATAACCATTCTAGCTTTGCCTCTTTTGGTTTCACTGTGTTTTCTCACGATTAATACATGATTTGAGTGAGGACTTATTATTTTTTTAATAATTTTTGCTTTTAATAGTTCTTTGATTTGGTTATCAAATTCATCCATATCTTGCATTAAATCATAGGTTTGACTCGTATGATGATATTAGAATCTCTTAGTTTGATATTATAATATCTAAGGCTTTTATCCCATAATTTTAGTGGATTTTCACTCAAATTTTCTTTTAAGATAGTATATAGCCAATGAGTTTCTTCCAAGGCCTTAATTATTGGGGTCATATCTCCTTTTCTTTTTGGAGAAAAATCTTTTTCACATTTATATTTATGTTGTTGAAGTAAAAGGATTTCTGCTAATTCTTTATTTAGAGTTAGACTAATTGTTCCAAAATTAATATTCATTGGCAGATATTTTGAAATAAAATTATTTCCTAAAACGAAATCACCATGCATTTTAGGAAAGTATAAAATTTTTAGAATAATAAATTTATTTTCATTAAATCAAATAGTTATTCTTCTAGCATTTAGAGTAATATAGTTTTGTGTTCCATGAATGCCTGCTACACCAATTGGATTTTTCATTATTATCCACTTTTCTGGTGGTAAGGCATTTAGTCTACAAGAACATATTGTTGTTGTTGTATCTATAAGAGTGCATAGGCTATATGTTTATAACCAGCAAAATTAAACTAACCTAATACATAAGTATATCTTTTCTTTACATGGCTTGGAGAAAATAAGATTTCTTCTCTTCTAACTTGGAAGTGATATATATGGCTAGATTTAATATTTTCATCTTTTTTGTAATTTGTTCCAGGTGATATTGGAACTTGTACATTTTTCATATCAATTGTTTTGCTAGATTCTCCTTTTAATAAATTCATAGGATTTTTCCCTTTGAATTTTTCCCAATCGCTTTCAAAAAATTCTTTTGTGAGTCTGAGTGTTTATTTTTAAAATAAACATTATTTTCAGAAACTTGAAGTTCAACATTATTTTGTTGTTTTTCAGGTTCTTCTGTAATTTGTCGTAGTATCTATTGTTTTGGTACTTCTAAATCTCTCCAATTCATTAATCTTGGTTGTATTGCCGAATCAAATGGTTTGGGTTCAAATATCTTTATTATATTTTTATCCACAAAATGTGTGTTTGTTTGTGGTAGTGTAGTCAATTCATGAATTATTTTTCAATGGATTGACATATTTCTGGAAGTGTCTTTCATTCCTATTCCTTTAGTTTGGATTTTTATTTTGAGAGAATCCTTAATATTCGGATCCTCAACTGAAATAAAGAAATTTGGTTTTATGCTAAACCAAATAACTCCGTTAACTAAATTGGATTGTACTCCTCCTATGATTGCATTAAGAAGATTATTGAATCTTTTGTCTAAGACCAAAATCACTACGGGTGTATCCACACCTTGTCTAAATAAGGCAGTGGTACATATTTGGATTAATCCAATATGAATATATTTTATTTCTGGATATTTTTTCTTTCGGCGTTTTATTTTCTTTATATCAAATAGTGAAATTTATGTTGTTTCTCCATTAGTTGATCCAGAAGTGGTGTTTCCATTAAATTGTCTGATGTAATCTACTGTGTGAAATTTGTAAATTAACATATATACTATGAGGAAATCTACTATGTGAAATTCTAGATAAAAATGAATAATGAAATTTGATTGAATTAAGTAAGTGAATACTTAATCTTAAAGCTGTGAACGACTAGTTTATATTAAAGAGAAATGAACATGTTTAATTATCATACGTATTATGTAAAAAATAAGGGGAAATGATGTGGGATAGAATCATAATTGAAAACCTTAATTTGGGAGATGATAAGGTACGTTAGGCGTGCACACTAGATGCGAGGTGAGAATTCTCAAGCGAGAGCCCGAGAAGCTAACATGTACATAATAATTGCTTAATTTCCCTTGTTAAGCACTTGCTATTTTTAAAAATCTTTTACAATCAGGTTCTGACCCGTTTTCTTGCATATTCTCTTCTCTGTTGTATCTTGTACATCAGGTATCCACTATCAGGGATGTCGGCATGGAATATGAATATCTTGATGGGTTATAGCTGCTGGAGGGGCAGATTTTGTTCAAACGCTTCCATTCTATTGAATCACACATTTGTAGTGTCTACTTCCATTTAGGGCATGTTGCCCAGGATTCTAGTTATTTTATTCCTATTCCAGAGATTGAAATTATTTATGTCAGTATCGTTGATATCAAAAATAATTGATAGTAATTAAATATTTTAACTGGAGAGTTATTCCAGTCACATTTATTTTTGTTATATTTAGTTCAACTGTGTTATGATGTTTCTTGCTATTATTTCGTATTGTGGAATGGTGTTAATTAAATTAAAACTGAAAAAGTTGTTTACACTGACTTAATTAATTATTAGGTGAATTAATGAAGAAATTATTTTTCGACAGTGATGCTGAGAATGAACCAACTGGATATTCTGATTTAATTTGATAAAGGACTGATCACCCGGTATTTAATTAGGTGGAGTGTCATAGGTGGTATCAGAGCATCAGGTTTTAGATTCCTTAGGATCTGTACGGCTTTTTACGTTTCAGCGTAGCATTCTTTGATGTAGAGCCCTATTATTAGGATGTTGTATTCTTCTGCGTATTAAAACGTACGTGCTCCTACCAAGAAATATAAGCGATATAATTCTTATACGAGCTCGGTCGGGCATCGATGACTAGCGAGGGTCATTAGAAGAACAGCAGGAGGAGGATTCAGCCAAAGATATCGAGTGTTTAGGAAATGGTGTTTAAGATAGAACTCACCAAAATTGTTGTTCAGGCTAATGATAATAAAGGCGTTGATCGGGAGCTATAGTTTCCTAAGCACCGTCATAGATAACGTTTGTACCATTTCAAACTTACCTAGCACTGTCAATGAAGGGTGAGGGAGTCAGAAGGACTTTTATGAAGGAAGAAATCCAAAGGCAATTATGTAGGGTAAAGTGTAGTAACACCCAGGACTTGATAATTTCGAGCGTTTTTTTGCTTATAGGAGCAATCTAAAGTGATGAGAGTTAGACATCTCATATAAAGAAGCATACGTGAAGCTAAAATGAGAAATTTGGGTATGGTTCGATCGTGAAATCGTCCATTTGATGTTTTAATCCGGGTATAAATGGAATTTTGAAACTTATTTTATATGGGCATGAAAGAAATCCCAATGCGATAGAGAAGTCAACTTGCTTAACGAACTCCTTACCCAACGACTAAGGGGTATATCGAAGATAAAAAGAGTTTATTGTTGTGAAAGGACTCGTGTGTTAAATACTCAAGTACGGGTGAGAATATGACGAAGACAACTAGGGTCAATGTTGTCAAGAAATTTATAACCACTTCCAGAAAAAAGGGAGACCATAGGGTTGGGAAAACCTAGTTGTAGGGAAAAATTAAATTCAACGGTGATAGTGAAACATTACCGAAAGGTATACCCAGTAGGGACCTATTTACATCCTTAATAAGCAGCGATGAATTCAGACAAGACCAGTGAGGTCGACTATGTGTTCTATAGAACCAGTAGAGCCAAAGGAACAATGCAAATAGAAATTAGGAGCTAAGACTACTAGGTCCGAGAGAAGGACATTACAAAATGGTCAGTGGGACCAGTGACGGGGAACTGGCTCGAAAAATTTCCCTATGTGTAGAGAGTGGGACTACCAGTGTTGAATGTATCCACGTTGAGAAGTGAGACCAATAAGATTGGAAATAGTAAACCATGCTAGTAAAGCATAACAATTGGAGGACAGAGATTTACAGTGGAGAAATTTGGTCAAGAGAATTGGGCCCAGGAATTTAGAACCCGAGAGTAGTGGGTTTAGGTAGGACCAATGGAGTCCTCGGCAACAGTAACATACCGTTTTTTAGGGTCATCGGGGTCCAGGAAGTAATAGGGAGGCCATTGAGGCCTAGAGATTTTGGGCCAATGTTTCAATGATGGGCGTATAATCCATAAAACATAATAATTTTACCACTATGAGGAGAGGGAAACTATTGGATGAAATCCTAGATGTATAACGATTGCAGATGCTCATGGGTCTTAGTGGCAGCTAAGTGCTGGGACCCTATGATTAGGCGAGACTGGTGAAGTTTTGTTTCATCCTTGTAAGTAAAGGATTAATTTAAGTGACAAGGGTGTGTCACAATATATATACATAAATTATTAACACTAAAATTCGCGTGCAAGTCAAGTTTAGTGAGTACGTTAGTTTTAATAGTCTGGTTATAAACGTATTTATCATGAGTATCAGGACTTTTTGATGTCGCACGTGAGTGAGCCGGGTGGGTCCTAAAAGCATATTTTGTTGTTATAATTTACTACTGTATTGAGTTAGTAAAGTAGAGCTTATTACGGTAAAGTGTAGTGATTAATGTAAGGACACAAATTTCCAATTGAGTCCATATATAGTTTTGGCTCAATTTCGGACAAAAACATTTATTCATAGCCTATGAAGTGTTTGTTGAAGACGTAGTGGCAAAGAGTATAAAGCTTCATTAAATATGCCGGTTTGCGTGCCTCGTTTCTACGTCATCAACCATAGTTCCATGCTCCCAAGGTATGAATGCAATATTATATATATAGGAGCTTGGAACAAGTTTATTGGGTGTTAGGTTTTATAAAAACTGCGTTTTGTTTTAAGAAAGAATTAATTAAAACTTTAAATAAATGTTTATAAAGTTTTCTGGGCTTAAACAAGAATATTCAAACTTTCTGGTTTTTCGTTCGATAGAGTCGTTCGAACGAGATTGTCGTTCGAACGAAAATGTCGTTCGAAAGAACCTGCCAACGAGTTCCCATATTAGGCCACTGGAATGTCGTTCGATATGTCGTTCGAACGAACCTGTGTTCGAATGAGATATCCAACGAGACTTCTAACGAGTTCCCTCTTTAAACATTCTGGAACTTCGTTAGAAATCTCGTTCGAACAAGATTTCGTTCGAACGAAAATGTCGTTCGAACGAGATTTAGGCGGGAACAGTTTTTGGCAGTTTTTTAACCAACTTTTTCAGACTTTAATATGTGCGGGAAGAACATTTTCCAATCTAACTTTTCCTAACTTTTTCATTCCATTCCATCTCTTAGAGAGAGTTTGAGAGCTAAAATTGTATAAGGAAAATGTTCAAGTTTTGAGTGCTATTATTCAAGAGAAAATATTTTATCACTCTAGTTTTATACCCATATTGTTTTATCCAAGTTCACATATATACATATCAATTGCTTGGAGTTTGGCACCGGTTTATCTCTTCCGTTTCAAAGAGAAGTTTTGGTTTGCTTCTACATCCATCAAAGAAGAAGACGTTTTGTTGCGATTCTACCCACTTGGAGAAAGGCTCTTTGCACGGGTGACGGTGACCATATAAAGTCCTATAGGTGGATTCCGAGACCGCGGTGGTGTTCCAAGGTTATCCGCTAGGAAGAGGTGTCTACAAGAAGAAGCGTCAAGGTTTGAGAGGGATCAAGTCGTGTGTTGTAAGTCTTTCTGTCTTGTACTTGTAATTCCGTATCTAGTGGATTTGTGGTTAGGACCGTCCGAGGTTGTTTCCCGTCTTGGGTTTTTCCTCGTACATCGCGGCATAGTGTGATTGATTTATTTTATCTTGCAAAATAACGTAGAATGCATGTTTAGAATAATTCAAGATAAAATTTGGTTTAAATTATCACACTCATTTAATTTGGTGCTAAATTAAATATTGGGTAAAGTTTATTTAATTCAAGTCATTTACTAAAATTTGGTTTCGCCTAATTTGCTAATATTGATAAATATGACTTAGGCAAATTCTAGGACTTGGATTAATTAATTGGTTTAAGTGAATATATTAATTGATTAATTTTACTTCACTTGGTGTAATTTTAATTTGTTTAAGAAATTAACATTTGTTATTTTAAAGTTGAACCATCACACCGCTTCCGCATCGTGTTTGTTTTATATATAAAAGGAAATCATAAATTAGAATTGGGGGCCTCGCGCTCCAACAAGTGGTATCAGAGCTTTGATTTAGAAAAGCTCAACGTTTACAATTAATTACAGAATGTTTCAACGATAGTAGATTGAGTGATAACACTATCGTGATGGATATTCCAAGGGGATTAATATTAATTTTGTGAGGCGCCACCTGAAATAAGGTTCGGCCTATCTATCTAGATATGTATATATGAAAATTTCATGGTATCATAGACCTCAGTGAACATGTTGTCTAGTTATATGTGATCCTGGTGCGTAGGGATTTATTTACTCATGTGACTCAGGATACATTTTTTTCTTTATCGAGCATGGAGATATAGCTTGTTATATATATAGCGCCGCGAACTTGGGATAGTGAGAGCGCCATGTTTCATGTTATGTCTAAAGGACATAAGTATATTTTTATGTCAACATACGGAGATTGTCGGAAGGTATATATTATGGAATGAGGGCCTTAATAATCTCGATAATGGACTATGTTAGGTAGTAGTATATCGTGGGGGTTCCTTGTTTGGATTTCACTTTGTGAGACATCCCACGCATGAAACTAACAAACGTCGAGAGTTGGAGAGAAGTTTGGTCGATAGTCCATGGGTTTTATACTTTGGTCATTGTACATTTACAAGAATATAACTGAGAGTTGATAATTCCAATATTACTTAAGGCCGGTAGAGTCGCCTAGTTCTGATGAAAAAACTAGTACAAAATGGTTACATCATGAATAGAAAAGCATGCAGAATGAGCAAGAATTGACTTATGCAATAATGCGCGAGATATATGGTGTATGGGAGCCCTAAGTAATTGCAAGTATTATATCAGGCAGTAGATTATGATTGTCGGGTGAATTCGACAATATTTAACTGAAAAAGTCAAAGCTTATTCCGTAAGATTTGGCACAGGCCTACGTTTCACGAAAAATTGAATTTTTAGAGCGGGGGAAGGATTTGTGACACACGATGAGGCCAAGTCACATGGATCACGGTTAGAGGTACATTTGAGAGAATATAAGATGTATCTTGTTATAAATGACAGTGGTGATGGGATTTAATGGAGATAATTATTGCTAAATTCGTTTTGCAATGGGTCACCTGTCTGTTGGTAAAGGGTGGACCATCCAATACCAGTAGGGGTTTCTCAACTAGTAGAATGGGAGAGCATTCCAATGATTTTATCATGAAGGTAACTACTTCCTAGAGGGGTTACGATCCTATATGGGTGATAGTGGATCGGTTGATCGAAGTAGCTCATCCCAATTAGGATTGAGCGTACTATGGGACCGTATGTGCCAATCTTTACAACCGAGATAGTGAGGTTACATGGAGTACTGCTTTATATCGTGTCCGATTGGGACAAGATCTTTGTCTTTCCATTTTGGAAGAGAGTTCGCGAGGCCATAGGTACCGAGTTGTGATTGAGTACGGCCTATCATCCGCAGACGAATGGGAAGAACAAGCGGACTAATCAGATATTGGAGAATAAATTATATATGTACCCTTAGATCTTAGGGGAGGACGAGAGCAGTCCTTCCACGAGTGGAGTTTGTGTACAATAACTCATATAAGTTCACTTTTGGGCATGCTGCCCGTTGAAGTATGGCACGGTAAGCTTTGTTGTTCTCTTGCTTGTTAGTTCAAGGAGGAGGACCAGGTACTATTGCAAAGATCAGAGATAAATTGATACTTATAGTATATAATGTGTGTAAAATCTATACTGCATAAATAACCTACTTGTGTGCGATTGTCGTGAGACGAGATCGTATGTATCTAAAGAACGATAATCTACTAAAGTGCAAATAGTAGAAGGCTAGATAGTAAATATCTAAAATAAGTTTAAGTAGTGAAACTTAAATGGTAAGGCTTGGTAAAGAACCTACGCGATAAGGTATCCTAGAGTTTAAAACGAACATATGCGTGGTATTCATTATTAAGGGAATTTGATAGCGTACTGTATGGGCGGTATAGATTAGTTTACTCTTGAGCGCGAGGATGCGATATGCAACATATAGCCAGAGTTATTCTTATCTAGTCTACTTTTTTTTAATTTCAAGATGGAATTTTGCTGTAAGGGGGAAAGTATGTAACACCCCGTATTTTTAATGACTTTTAAAATGGAATAATTAAAAATTAATCCAGATTTAAATATTACTTGGGAATAAAGTAATACGTGATTTATGTGAATATTACTTAGTGATTAAAAGTAATATGTGATTATGACTTTACATATGATTATGATTTAATAAAATTATCGCAAGTGATTAATACGATAATTACGGGATTTAAGTCGGGACATGCGTGTAAGTCGTGTCAGAACTAAATTTAAATGAAATATAAGTAAATAATTTTTATGTCATCCAAATGATCATTTTCACTGCACCAAAGTGTCCGGAAGGATTTAAATATTCCAAAAAGTCTACTTGGGGGTTTGATTTGGGTCTCGAGGAATGTTGGAACCGAATAGACACCTCGGAGGGATATTTTAGTCATTTTCAAAAAAAGGAGAATAGTACCGACGAAAATTGAGTATCATTATATAAGTATGGAGGTGGTAGAATTCAGATTCATTCACAAAAAATTTGAGAAATAGACTTAGGGGAGAGTGAGAGATTTCTCTGGGAAAAGAAAAGACACCTCTAGGAAGTCAAGAGGCCAAAGGTCATCCTACACCACCACCGCCACCGAAAGTTGGTCGAAAAGGGGGAGGACCACCAATAGACTATCATCCCTAATGGTTCAGACCTATAATCTAAAGGCAAGTGATTTAACCTTTGCAAACTTAGCATGTATATTGTCCATGTTAGGATAGTTATGAAATTCTGAAAAGTTGCATGATTCAAAGATAAAACATGGTGATTTTAATTGATTCCTTGAAATGAGAATTATGTAGGATTAATCTCTTTTTGAATATGTATTTTAATCCACGAAATTTGGGAATCATTTGGGGAAGAAAAATATGGGTTTATGGGTGTTTTTGTATTAGCGACATAATAAGGATTTTTTGAATTTTAAAGGAAAACATCATGATTTATTTAAACTTCTTGATGTATTTATGTTGTTTAATGATTTGAGATCACTCATATATCTTGGTATATCATTTGGAATGATTTATATGGAGTTTGGTATCATATAGTAGAGGTTTGAGGATAAAGAATGATTAAACTCGTAACTGTTAAGGAAATCTGGGCAAATATTACCAAATTCGTCGATCAATCGTCTCCCCCTGAAAATGTGATTTGTTTCCTTTTTAAATTATGATTAAATCCCAACTTTGAGAAATATTTAGTGTTGATTAATTGAACATATTGGGACTTAGAGAAGGGCAGTAGGACATACTTAAGACCTGAAAAAATATTGTTATGTGTGGAATTGAATGGGGAATGAAAGTGCGTAAGTACGGTGTGTGATATCGAATAAAAAATTATTCGCAAGATTCTAAGTAAGCCATTTTTAATTAGAGTCTATTTTTAAATGAAATAAATACAGTCCCTAAACATGCACCTATATGACACAAAATATTAAGAAAAATCTCCGAAGGGCAAAACCATATTATTTTCACTATAATTTGTAAATAACGGTTACACGGATTATAATGAAAATAAGTGTGACATACGAAAATACCCGCAGGTGTCGGTTCTGATGTCATCGGTCGAAATCTCCCGCAAGAATTCCAGATGGGCAGCAATGAAGAAGGGACTGGCTTCTGCACAAAATACTCCAAATGAGTAAGAATGATTCTTTGAAGGTTTAAACATATGCATTTAGTGAATGGGAAGAAGTTTCCTTTTATAAAGAGGCATAAAAGCCTAAAAAACAATTCTAGCAAAAGAGGGCCGTTTTGGTGCCAGAATTTGCTCAACATACTGGAAAGGTGTTTTGACCACTAAGAAGTGGTGACAACATTTAGCACAAAAATCGAGGTCGGCGGCATCGTTCGAACGACATTGGATGTTGCTCGAACGAGGACACGTGTCGTTCGAACGACATCGCACGAGATGTCTATGTCGTTCGAACGACAGTGACATCTAGTTTGAATGAGCACTCCTTCCAAAAAAAGTCCATTTCAATTTTGAAAAAATTCTGCATCTGATAAAAAATAATTTCAGACTTTAAAAAATATTTTCTAAAAAATTCTCAAATATTTATGCAAATATAAACAACTCCAATTAATCATTTTACCGATAGTGCATCGTGGAGTTGTGGGAAACGGTTGAGCAGTACGTAGCATGTAGCTTAATGCACGTGTGAAGATGATGGATGCATGAATTCGGATAAGGTCATCGTGGATGATCGTGATGACGTGCCAAATGTAGCGGTATCAGACATACAAATTGTGATCTAGGGAAAATAGAAAATTCCTAGATTCTACCTGGACATTTATAAAATTATGTCCATACAGGGAACATTAACGAGTGTTAATTGAATAAATTACGGTGGAGAGTTATATAAATTGAGTTATAAATCGAATAAAGGATAACTTAAGGTTAGTACTAGTAATAAGAGGGTCATTAATTACCGGAATAACTTTAGGCTTATATGGGATTAACCCTAAGAGATGGAATGAAGGGTTAAAATTGAATTAGGGATTATCGAGAAATAAACCTAATTGAAGATAATTTAATTCATAAAAATACAAAAGTTATGATGACATGAACTATAGGGTAAGGATATTTACCTACTGAATTTATATAAGAAATAAATGATTACCCTTCGAGTGATGAGAGAAGCTCGGGAATATAATTTGAGAAGTAAAGTCATAATTTGTAAATACGTATGATTTTAGAGATAAATATGCTACGTATGAAAATATTTATATGGGTTGTGCGTGTGCCCTATTGTTATTATATATAGGTAGGGCGAATACCTATATTATTATTTATTATGTGTTTGACATACCTACGCTTCTTGCTATCGGGGAGGAGGTTTCGCGTTGTGGACAATCTTATCGTGACGAGCCCATTTGGGAAGATTGTAGATTCGTACCCTGAGCATAGGACCTTGGACACGTGCTATCGGCATGAATGATAGTTTCGATGGTTGAATGGGAACGTAGGTATGTGCGTGACCCATTTGGATGGGGAGTATGCTCGCCTCCAATATGTGTTATGTTATTTATGGTTCGTGAGAAACGTCGAACCAATAGTCATTTATACAGCGAGAGATGTATCAGGAAATGATAGCAGAGTATGCATGCACCGCAGCTGTGTTTGGGAGGTACCGTATATGTATATATAATAATGTGATAAATATATATATATATTGTGATGTAATCTACTATGTGAGAATTGTAGATTAAACTATATATATTGTGATGTAATCTACTATGTGAAATTAGTAGATTAACATATATATACTATGAGGTAATCTATTGTATCAAATTGTAGATAAAAATGAATAATGAGATTTGATTGAATTAAGTAAGTGAATACTTAGGGCCCATTTGGTTCTATATTCAAAAAACTCGATTTAAATTCTATTTTTAAATACAATTTTAAAATTCAGCTTTTTGTGTTTATAATTATTGGTGCGTGTTTGGTAAACTTGTTTTTAAATTCAGTTTTTGAAAATTTGACAAAATTAGCAAACATGTATTTTTATATAATACATATATGTGTGTGTGTAAACACATACATAAAACTTTCATAGATACATGATACATGAATGTATACATATATACATACATATATACATCATAAATTATATACATGTATATTTAATATCATGTATTTTTATGTATATTTAATGAGGTATGTTGGGGAGTTTAACTATATATATATATATATATATATATATATATATGAATTGATGATATTTTTTAATACATATGTACTATATCTATATGTATATTTTGTATTATTCCATACATTAATAATACACGTATAAAACTATATATAAGT
Organism: Sambucus nigra; assembly: GCA_949130495.1. Taxonomy (NCBI): domain Eukaryota; kingdom Viridiplantae; phylum Streptophyta; class Magnoliopsida; order Dipsacales; family Adoxaceae; genus Sambucus; species Sambucus nigra. Next base: position 242,714,039 of record OX422222.1, read on the forward strand.
ATCATGTATCTATTGGTAATATTACTTAACTTTATATTATTCCATACGTAATTTTATGTACATGTACATATATATTTTTTATTTATAAGAATTATACTCATATTAATGTATAGTGTATGTATATTATAGATTAAGGTATAAATGCATTAAAATATTCAGAATGAATAATTCTGAGTTGAAAAATAAAAAACAGAAGTTATAAAACACCCTCAACCTGTTTTCTGAAAAACTTGATTATAACATAGAAATATTATAATTCAGTGTTTAAAAACATGTTGCCAAACGCAAATTTTTATCACAATTGTATTTAAACACAGAAAACAAAATTATAATTGCAAACCAAACAGACTCTTAATCTTAAAGTTGTGAAAGCCTAGTTCATATTAAAGAGAAATGAACATGTTTAATTATCATACATATTATATGGGAAATACGAGGAAATGATGTGGGATAGAATCATAATTGAAAACCTAAATTTGGGAGATGATATGGTAGCACACTAGATGGGAGGTGAGAATTCTCAAATGAGAGCCCCAGAAGCTAACATGTACATAATAATTGCTTAATTGCACTTGTTAAGCACTTGCTATTTTTAAACTTTTACAATCGGGTTCTGAACCGTTTCCTTGCATATTTTCTTCTCTATTGTATCTTGTACATAAGGTATCCAGTATCAGGGATGGCGGTATGGAATATGGATATCTCGACGAGTTATAGCTGCTGGAGAGGAAGATTTTATTTAGACGCTTTCATTATATTGAATCACACATCTGTAGTGTATACTTTCATTTAGGGCGTGCCGCCGAGGATTCTAGTCATTTGATTCCTATCCCAGAGATTGTAATTATTTAAGTCAGTATTGTTGATATAAGAAATAATAGATGGTAATGAAACATTTTAACTGGAGAGTTATTCCAGTCACAATTATTCTTGTTATATTTAGTTCAATTTTTTTATGATGTTTCTTATTATTATTCCGTATCTTGGAATGGTGTTAATTAAATTAAAACTGGAAAAGTTTTTTACACTAGCTTAATTAATTATTAGGTGAATTAATGAAGAAATTATTTTTCGACAGTGATGCTGAGAATGAACCAACTAGATATTCTGATTTAATTTGATAAAGGACTATTCACTCGGTATTTAATTAGGCGTGGTGTCACATCTTCTTAGAGTTGGGTGGAGGTTTGAAGGGGGTGTTCTTGGAGGAATGAGATGAATTTCATGGAGAAGAATGAGAGCTTCAATGGGGCTTCCATGGAGAAATCTTGGGAAGAGCCTTTAGTAACTCCTTAAGGCCACCTTTGGAGGTGGGGGTTTCTCCTCCTACACCACCATTTCCACCACTATTTTTTAGACTTTAGAGTTGGGAACACTAACCTTGATTTAGGTTTAAAGATGTGTATATTTTCAGCTAGTTTATTTATATATATATTAGATTTACTATATGTAGGACATATGTTAGTTAGCATCCATGGATTTACTAGTTGCAATCTCATAATTTTATGTATAAAAATGGACTTCAAATAGATGGTTTAAAATGGATTTTGAAAATGAATAAATTTCAGAATATATATCTTCAACATTTAATGAAATAAAATGTATTAGAATGATGTTTTAAAAATGAATAATGTGATTATGCAAATAAATGTATTAGGATTTTTTAAGCCATTTCATGAGATTAAAATGTGGTTTTCTTCTTGAATAATGAAAATAAAGGTAAAAAGGAAACCTTCACTTTAATGGATATTTAAAGCGTGTGAAACTCATGAAGAAATTAAAATGGGTTTAATGTGTAGATTAGTGAAAAGTAAGGATTTTCCATAAGTTGTGGGTTAAAAGTTAATAATTAAAGTTAAAGGTTTCAAATGTATAAATAGTAGAAAAGTGGGTGTTAAGATGCAAAATTACATAAATAAAGTGTATATTTTAAATGTCTAGAAAATGGGACTTTAATATGTAAAAAGGTGTTATTTTGTATATCAAAGGTTTTAAAGGAGCAAGTAAGAATGTTGGGTTAATTGTGATATTGAACAAGTGTTAAAAATGGCTAAAAATGTTGTTAAGTTGGAAACTTAATAACCATTTTTAGAAAATAACATTTGTTAAAGGACTAAATTACATGTTTTGGCAATAAAAGGGTAAATTGGTAAATTTACTTGAAGTGAAAAAAATTTATGAAATAAAAATGTGTTAAGAAATGATGTTACACTAAGATGAATGAAATTGGTATAAGTCCTTTAACATAAATGATTTTTCTGTAAAATCAATGATTAAGTGTGAAAAAAAGGACTTAAAGAAAATAAATAATATTCAAAGTGTGACACGGATAAAGGGGGTGGTGAAGTCTTGGGTTTTGGCTTCGGACATTAAGAAGGTGAAAATAGTAAAGTAATGTGGACATTTATAAAATGTTAAACACATAAAACGAACTTGAATGACAACGAGATAATTAAAGAGGATCCGGAGCCATGAGGTGAAAAACTCAAAATCACTAGTCAGAGCATATGGTGGTATCGCCGGCGGTGTGGAGTCCGTTAAAGTACGCGGTTATTGGAAGATTTCGAGAAAAGGATAAAGGACTAAGGAACATGTCAAAAAATGGATTGTGTGGTGAAAATGTGTTAAGACAACCTAACTTAAATGAATTAATAAATGTTTTGGTAAAGTTTAAAGTGGACAAGTAAATGTGTAAATTTATTAATGTCCATAAGGTAAATGAACGGTAAAGTAAGTGGGTAAATGGGTGGCTAAACAGCCTAAGGTGTTAAACTCATAATTAGCACAAGGGTGTGTTATGAAAGGTTTTCAAAGGCTAAATAAGTATTAACTAACACGGTGTTCGCGTGCGTGAATCGGTTAGAATAAAAAGGATGATTTCGGTAAAGAAACAACTTTCGATCAAATCAAGTGTAATTGGTTCAAGTATTTAACCGTGTGTGTTAAATAAAGTGAGAAATGTCAAATTGAGAAAGAGAAAGTCTTTTACAAGATTAAGGTGAATTAATTTGGGTAGACAAGGTTTTTGAAAGCCAAATGGCTTCATGCATTATGTATATGTATATATTTATGTTTATATATGTATACAAGGTAGTTACATGTACACGTAGGTATAATGTGTAGAGTCTTCTTTCTTCATTCGTTTCTATACTACATTTTGTATATTCCTACTGGGCATTGGTTCACACCCTCGTTTTGTTAAGTCATGTCATATACTATCCCATATTTTGAGGATTTTGTATAAGTAAGTATTTAATTTTCATTTATGTTAGTAGCTCTGTATGCTTGGACTCCGGGGATGCTTTCACGGGTCCCTCACGTAGTTTGAACTTGAATTGAAATTGCATGCTAGATAAGTGAAACATCATTTAAAATAAAACTGGACTATCAACATTAGATAGGTTGTTACATTGCACTTCATACCTAACGCTCAAGTCGGACCAAGTTGACTACGGGTAACCCATAAAACCCGGTCGAGACGTTACAAATGGTATCAAAGCTCTAGGTTCAAGGTTCCTTTCAGAAATGATGCGGTGAGGTCAGTAGTAGATCTTTCGACATCAGTGTTGGTATGGGACAACCACGTTAGTTTGGTGACGACTTAGTTCGTATCCTCAATGGTAAAGTTAAAGAGGCTAGCATGACAAGTAAGTTATTTCGAAGTGGCACGTGATCAACTTGATAGTTATTAATCTATTTCGCGCTTCTGATTAGATATGTTAGTAATTTATGGGTGTCCATGCAAGCCAATAGTGATGACACCGTAGTTGGTAGTGTGAGGTGCTTATATTCCAATCCTGGATGACATAGAGTATTATGAGATATTAACAGAATGAGATGACGTCCATTGGGTAGGTGGCATAAATTGCGTATAGTCAATGGCAGAGGTTGATGGCTAGGGTGTTGTGATTAAGCATTGATAATTAGTGATTAAAAATTATATCGTCCTTAGGTGCAACACTTACAAGTAGTTATTGTCGATAATGTAATTAGGAAAATTCGATCCTTGGGGTAATATCGTGATTGATGGTAGTCCGCTAAACATCTGAAGTTTTGTAGACCAATAGTGGTAACCCCTTGATCTTTTGCTCGAGATGTATTGTGTCGTAATTTTTATGCTGAGAGTAGCCTTAGTAGTACTGAGTGGCGCCCATATGTGTTGATTCAGTGGTAAGAACATATATTGGGTGCCTTGGTTGAGGACTTGGATTTAGAGTATCTTGATTATAGTGTGGGTCTAGATAATCATGATATTTTTAAGTAACATAGGAGTGAACCTATAAAATCTTGGTAATTTAGTGATAAGTATTAGCGTTATGATGTTCTAGAATAGGACCTTTTACGGCGTCGCTAGGGTGAGCCTCCTTTTACCCGACATCATGTGTCCTACCAAAACTCTAGTGGTATTGATTCATAGTTTTAAGGATAATAATGTGGTATCGAGTAATAGGATCCCTCGTGGCGTCCGTGGTGTGGGCCTTGGTGTTTATAGATAATACCCAACGTCCGGTATCCTACCAAAATATATAGTTATGTTAGCTTGTAGATTATCCCATAGTATGACGTTTACATAGTGAAGCATTTTAGTTGTTGTGGTTGAACACTCATTGAGCATTAAATGATGTGGCTTAGTGAAACTGACTTGGGGATAGTAATATGGATAGGTATGCGAATTCGTCTTGATAATTCCATGGAGGTATATACTAAGATTTAGCTAGTGAGATGTTAATGCGAGAGACATTCTCTAGTAATAGTGAACTTAAGGTTCTGTACCGTGTATTATGATGATAATGATGTCTTTCTTTGAACCTTTTGGGACTCCTTATGATGTCAAGGATATAGCCTTACGGATGGTATAACATGTAGTGACTAGGATTGAGGCCTTGAGGTTAGGAGTTGGTGGCCGTAGTCGATCGCCACACGTGATAGGATTTTGTTACGATGACTCTTACACTGGGATGTGCATGTCCATTTTGGGAATGATTGAATTGGTATCTTCTTCATGAAGCATCTGGGAAAATCGTTATTGCATTAAAGTTTACATAGTGATGATGGATCATTGATGATTGTAGTATGATCAAGTCATGTTAACTTGTGGCAGTGCCTCGAAGCTAGTTCCATGATTTGGTTTGTGAGCATGTGCCATGATATGACCTTTGAGGATAATGTCGAAAATAGGTTGATAAGTTCTAGGTTATGAAACTGGGAGACTTAGAACATGATTATATTCATAATGGTTCAGCGATAGCACTTGGAATGAGGTATTGGGCTTGATTATAGCACGTGCGTGTGCTATCTGTATGGTTTGGTATGACTCTATTGAGGAAATCATTAGGTCTTAGGCATGGGTAATGCTTGAAGGTTTGAGATTCCATTAGGATAGTTTTGATTTGGGAACATATAGGACATTGCTAAGGGTCGTAGCAGTGGTCCGTGAGTTGAATGCTTGAAACTATGCGAATGTTGTATTTCACTTGGTGAGAATGACCTCGACAACTAAGGTTAACCATCGCATGTTGAAATTGTGTAAACCTAGGTATGATAGGTAAGTGGCTAACGGTAAACATTAAAAGAACGTATTTTCACTTGGTTCAGATGGTTGTGCTTGCCAATGATGGCAAGGTGATATTAGTCTTAAGGAGTAAAGCCCAGCGTTTTATCTTCCTAAAGAAATCAGTTTCGTACTTCGTTCGTTCTGTATGGATGGATGATTCATGGTTAGGACCCGTCGGGGTTAATGGGTATAACCAGAATATGGGTCAAGGCTAAGTGTAAGTTGGGGGTTCGTACTTTGTGTGGCATAATTTATTGTCAGAATTTGATTATTTCCTATTAGTGTGATAGTCGCCTGATTCGTTACATTCCATGTATCTTCTCGATCCCAGTAGTAGGAAGTTATTGATCAGATCTGATTTGGGTATAGCGTTGTATGAGCTCAGTAGTGGTGTGAGTTAAGTCGTTCGTGGCTTATGCAACACGGTAAATGAGTCCGATCTTTTTTAGAGACACTTATGTTCTACACTAGTTTGTGTATACGCGTGGTCTCGCTTTGCTTTAGGTTAACATATTTTGTTAGTTAACCGATATAACTAGGTACAACTTAGTTGGGGGTTTCGAGGTTGTGACTCGAGGATAGTGTGAGCATTAGACCCTGATAAAACATTAGATGTTATTGTTGCACTTTGCTTAGAATTGTGCAGATCAATGACGTGATCGCTTGTGTAAATTTTTATTGTGATACTTAGGATGACTCTAGGTTGACATAAGGATCTTATAAGAGATATTGATCAGACGGACCAATGTGATATGGTGATTGTCATATAATCATTGATGTGTATGATCATAAATGTTGAGGTTGTATCGGCCTAGGCTAGGCGTGATCCAAAATTATTGAGAAAACATAGGCTTGTAAATACATATAGGGAGGATTCATGATGATGAGTTCATTGGTGATAGCACGGTATTTGGTGAGTATCGCTCATCTCGAGGCTTTGTTTAGATAGACATGTTAGGCTTACTTGAGAATTACCAATAAGAACTTAGGGTTCGCCATGATTGGGTTAGCAATGTAATTGATGAAATAAGACCTTTGGGTTTTAGACCATAGTGTTGAGGATGCCCTTGAGTCAAAAATTGGTTGTAGATAACTAGATTCTAAGGTTAACAAAAATGAATTTCGAGGACGAAATTTCCTTGAAATATGTGTTTTGATACTAAATTAGGTGATTCATTTAACGAAATTGGAGAAAATATATGCAGATATGAATAGGTTACTATTGCACATGAAATGACGCACTTCTTGTAATATATTAGCTCGTTTGTCTTGCATGGGTGCGCATGGGGATGCGCGACACCCATTTTTGGTTGATATAATTGAATTAGTGATTCTTCGATATCAACTTGCGTACGTAAGAATGTGAATTGGGAATCTAGCAGGCGTGCGACGCATCAAATTGTAACTTTGCGCTGTTTTTGTGGAATACCCATTGGCAAGAAAAATAGTTTTACCACTTTTTAAGGGCACTAAATATAAGGATAAAAAGGCTATGCAGTCAAATTAGAAAAATAAAGAAATTTTTAGAAATTTGTCAACCGACAGATGAAATTTACCCTTAAGACTTGATCGATCGAGCCATCGATCGATCGATGGATTTTAGTAGATCGATCGAGCGAAGAACGTTTGCGAAATGTCCCCTTATTTTATGTGTTGTCTCAATTTGGGGCATTGATTTTAGACACATATCAACCTCTTAGAGACCCATGACTTGATCATTTCGAGTTTTTCTTCTTAAGTAGGGTTTGGTGGGTTCCAATATATAAGCATAAATAGAGGGGTGGGGGAAAATCCATCAGATTTGTTTGCCTCTCTCTCTCTCACTCTCTCATGATCCTAAGTAATCTATTAGAAAAAAGATTTCTGCCCCATCAATATACACCATTATTTTCACCATGAAACCACCATTATAAGGTCTTAAACCACCTTATATCACCATATAAAACCCTAGGCATATTTATTGGGTTAAAGAAGAGAGTGTTCTTGGAGTTGGGTGGAGATTTGAAGGGAGTCTTTTTGGAGGAAGGAGATGGATTTTGTGGACAAGGAGATCTTCAATGGAGATTCCATAGAGAAAGCTCAGGAAGATCTTTTGGTCATCCCTTTATGCCACCTTTGGAGGTGGGGGTTGCTCTTCCTACACTACCATTTTGGAGACTTTAGAGGTGGGAACACTAGCCTTGGTTTAGGTTTAAAGATGTGTATATTTTCAACTAGTTTATTTACATATATTAGATTTAATATATGTATCTAATATGTTAGTTTGCATCCATGGATTTACTAGTTGCAATCTCATCATTTTATGTGTAAAAATGAGTTTCAAATAGATGATTTAAAATGGGTTTTGAAAATGAATAAATTTCATAATATATATCTTCAACATTTAATGAAATAAAATGTGTTTGGATGACATTTTAAAGATGAATAATGTGATTTTATGCAAAGAAAATCATTAGGCTTATTTAAGCCATTTTATAAGATTAAAATGTAATTTTCTTCTTGAATAATTAAAAAAATATAAAAATAAAACTTTCACCTTAATGTATATTTAAAGTGTGTGAAACTCATGAAGAAATTAAAATGGTTTTAATGTATAGATATGTGAAAAGTAAGGATTTTTCATAAGTTGTGGGTTAAAAGTTAATAATGAAAGTTAAAGATTTCAAATGTGTAAATAGTATCAAAGTGGGTGTTAAGATGCAAAATTATATAAATAAAGAGGGTATTTCAAATGTCTAAAAAATGAGACTTCAATACGTAAAAAGGTGTTATTTTGTATATTAAAGGTGTTAAAGTAGCAAGTAAGAATGTTGGGTTAATTGTGATATTAAACAAGTGTTGAAAATGGCTAAAAGTGTTTTAAATGTTAAGTTGAAAACTTAATAACCATTTTTAAAAAATAACACTTGTTAAAGAACTAAATTGCATGTTTGGGCAGTAAAAGGGTAAATTGGTAAATTTACTTGAAGTGGAACATTTTTATGAAATAAAAATATGTTAAGAAATGGTGTTACACTAAGATGAATGAAATTGGTATAAGTCCTTGAACATAAATGGTTTTGCTATAAAATCAATGATTAAGTGTGAAAAAAAGGACTTAAAGGAAATAAATAATATTCAAAGTGTTACACGGGTAAGGGGGCAGTAAAGTCTCGGGTTTTGGATTAGAACGTTAAAAAGGTAAAAAATAGTAAAGTAATGTGGACGTTTGTAAAATGTTAAACACATAAAAGGAACTTGTATGACACCGAGATAATTAAGAAGGGTCCGGAGCCCTGGGGTGAAGACCCAAAATCACTGGTCAGAGCATATGTTGGCATCGGTGGCGGTGTGGAGCCCGTTAAAATACGCGGTTACTGGAATATTACAAGAAAAAGATAAAGGAATAAGGAACATGTCAAGAAATGGGTTGTGTAGTGAAAATGTATTAAGACAACCTAACTTGAATTAATTAATAAATGTTCCGGTAAAGATTAAAATGGACAAGTACATGTGTAAATTGATTAATGTCCATAAGGTAAAGAAAAGGTAAAGTAAGTGGGTAAATGGTTGGCTAAGCAGCCTAAGTGGTTAAACTCATAATTAGTATGAGGGTGTGTTATGAAAGGTTTTCAAACGCTAAATAAGTATTTTCTAACACGGTGTTTCGCGTGTGTTGAAACAATGATTTTCAATGAGAATACTAATGTGGATCGATTAGAATAAAAAAGGTGATTTCGGTAAAGAAATGGCTTTCCGTCAAACCAAGTGTAGTTGTTTTAAGTATTTAAGCTTGTGTGTTAAATAAAGTGGGAAATGTCAAATTGATAAAAAGGAAGTATTTTACAAGATTAAGGTTAATTAATCTGGATAAATAAGGTTTTTGAAAGAAAAATGGTTTCATCCATTAAGTATATATATATATATGTAGGTTTATATATGTGTACAAGGTAGTTGCATGTGCACGTAGGTATAACGTGTAGAGTCTTCTTTCTGCTGTTAATTTATATACTACATTTTGTATATTCCCAGTGGTTATTAGCTCACACCCTCATTTTGTTACAGCCAGTCGCATGCTATCCCGCATTTTGGGGCGTTATACAGGTAAATATTTAATTGGCATTTACGTTAGTAGCTCTGTATGCTTGGACTCTGGGGATGCTTCTCACGGGTCCCTCGCGTATTTTGAACTTGAATTGGAATCGCATGTTAAACAAGTAAAACGTTAATAAAATAAAACTAGACTAGCAACATTATGTAGGATGTTTCATTGCACTTCACACCTAATGCTCGGGTCGGACCGGGTTGACTACGGATAACCCATAAATCCGATTCGGAGCGTTATAATGTCCGAGATTCAAGTCGTTGGAATCGTCACGAACTTTTATGGAGGTATACAAACTTGTGGTTTTGATTTCTCAATTGAATTATATTCTGGGATGTTTGTTTTTATTCGAGGTAATTTTTTACAAAATGATTTTTAAAAATAATTTTTTTATTTTTAATCTCCTTTGAACGATATGTCTATCTCGTTAGAACGAAATGCGAATTTCATTCGAACAGGCTTCAAACGAGCATCTATCGAGTTGTGCTCTGTTTAACAGAACCAAACTTGTTGGAATGTTGTTGGAAGGATGATCGAATGAGATTTTCTTGTCATTTAAACGAGGCTTTACCTCATTAAAATGAAAAATGGTATTTTTGTTTGAACGAGATGCCATTTTCATTTTAACGAGATTGTCGCTTAAAAAATTATATTTTTCTATAAATAGGATTCTTTTGACCCGTTTTATCTTTGTGTTTATTTAAAATATTTTCTTTTCCTAATCATACATCCCTCATATTATTTATTGAGTTTGTTCAAACCCGAGTTCCATACACATTTCATCAAATCCTGGTAGATTTTTACTCTGTTGCTGATTTTTAGAGTAGAGGCTCTACGGATGAAGAAGAAAGGATTCCTATATCCTAAGACTGATCGGTGAATACCGAGGAAGCCCGCTTTCTATGGATGATGCTGGACTGTATCGTATCTATAGAAGAATTAAAGACATGTGCATTATACTTAGTGAAACTCTAAGTAATGTGTAAGTCATCGAGTCTGTCATATTCTAATACAGTGCTAAAATCTATATTTTGCTCGAAAGGGATTTTTCCTCAGTTTATTCTTTTGCTTGGTTTGGTTTGATTGTGTGATTAGACTTATTTTAATTTGAACTTTATCTTACATAAACACCTAATTATTAATCAAGATAAAATTTGGATTAAAAATTAGATCTTGTATGTGCGCAACCTAATATACGGATTGTCCATACAAACCCGTTTTCTCAGAATCCATAGGGCTATATCTCTATCCATTTATTCATTCACCCCAACTCGCTATAGTTTCAATTAATTCTTGCCAATACCTATGCGAGGAGACTAAGAATATAAATACAGTAGCCCAAACAAGATGTTTGAATAAGAACATCCACGCCCAGACCGATTAACTATTCATACCAAAAGGGTTATGTTCATTGATAAGTTGTGAAGAGTTTAACTATAAATAATCTCTTAACTAGCCCATCAAATAATGAGTTGATTTGTAAAGAATAACTATTTTTCCTTTTTTTAATCTTAAAAATTATCAGAAAAATACTAAGAATGATTGACATTAAAAAAATAACTTAAGTGTTAATTATTTTCCAAAAATTCAAAAATTGAAATGAAAAAAAAAAGAGAAAAACAAAAGGCATGTTATGGATTACACAAGATGGAGAATTTCAGTTGAAAATAAGGTTTCGAATGTCATTCCGTTTTTAGGTTTGAGGGGACTCTAGGATACATTGTCTTAGGGGGTTTTGTTGTAATTTGGATTTGAATTTTTGTTTTGTATATAAATAGCCAAAGGGTAGGGGTGTTCGCGGTTCGATCCGGTCGGTTTTAAGTTTTTTTTTTACCGGACCGACTTAGTCGGTCTTCTAAAAAAATGGACTGGGATCGAACCGATAATGTTGATTAACTGACCCTAGTCGGTTCGATTTTTTATAGGGTCGGTCCGGTCTAACCCGTCGGTCCTCAAATTAATGAATTACATTATTTATAATAATGAAAATATACCCGACTCTATTTTTTTCAAAACATTAAAAAAAAAATCAAAATTTGCAATTAAAACAAACCTAGTATTGGATTAAACTAGAATTTAAACTAATCAATTATTAAAATATATATTTTCACTATTTATTTATCTTATATATATACATATACATGTAAAAATATATTATTCTATATAGAGTCGGTCCGGGTCGTTCCTAACAGGGTTTTTGAAACTGTAAACCGTGGACTGAACCGACTAGGTCGGTCCGCCAAAAAAATAAATCGAGACCGGACCGATTAAGAAAAAAGATCGAAAAAAAGAGTCGATTTGGGTTGGGTCGAGTCGGTTCGGTCCGTCGGTTCAGTCGGTTTTTTGAACACCCCTACCAAAGGAGGATATTTGTAAGAGCAAGATTTTATAATTGCTCTTAGATTATTTATTTTGGTATATCCTAGTACAAACCGTTGCTATAAACTAAACACCACATCCACTTTTGCCTCCACGATCATTTGATGATGTGTTAGTGATCGAACTTCATGTCCGAGATTCAAGCCGTTGAAATCGTCACGAAATTTTATGGAGGTATACGAACTTATAGTTTTGATTTCTCAGTGAAATTATATTCAAGGATGTTTGTATTTATTCGAGGAAATTTTTGACAAAATGCTTTCTAAAAATATATTTTTTATTTTTAATTTCATTCAAACGATATATATATATAGATATATATATATCATTATAACGTAATGTTGCTTTTATTCGAATGAAAATCTTTTTCCCCGTCTTACACAGAAGTTTGAATGAAAATCTTTTGCAATACATGTGCCAAAAGTTTTCATTTTTATGTTTATTTAAAACACTTTTCTTTTCCAAATTATACATCCCTCATATGATTTGTTGAGTTTGTTCAAACCCGAGTTCCATACACGTTTCATCAAATCCTTATAGATTTTTACTCTACTACTAATTTTTGGAGCAGAGGCTCCACGGTTGAAAAAGAAAGGATTCCGATATCCTGAGACTAATCGATGGATACCGAAGGAAGATCGCTTCCTATAGATGATGCTGGACTATTTCGCATGAGAAAAAGAATTGAAGACTTGTGCATTATACTTAGTGGAACTATAAGTAATCTGTAAGTCATCGAGTCTGTCATATTTGGATACAGTGCTGAAATCTAGGTTTTGTCCGAAAGGAATTTTTTCTCAGTGTATTCTTCTACTTTATTTGGTTTGATAGTGTGATTGGACATAGTCTAATTTGAACTTTATCTTGCATGCACACCTAATTATTAATCAAGATCAAATTTGGATTAAAATTTGGATTTTACATGTGCGCAACCTAATGTACGGACTATCCATACAAACTCGTTTTCTCAGAATCCATAGGGCTACATCTCTATCCATTTATTCATTCAATTCAACTTTGCTAATGTTTCAATTAATTCCTGCAAATACCCACGCGAGGAGATTAAGAACATAAATACAGTAGCCCAAACAAGATGTCCGAATAAGAACATCCACACCCATACTAATAAATTATTCATACGAAAAGGGTTATATCCATTGATAAGTTGTGAAGAGTTTAACCATAGATATTCTCTTAACCATCCCATCAAATAATGAATTGCTTTGTAAAAGAATACCTATTTTTTCTTTTTAAATCTTAGAAATTATCTGAAAAATAGTAAGAATGATTAACATTAAAAAAAATGACTTAAGTGCTAATTATTTTTCAAAAATTCAAAAATCGAAAAGAAAAAAAAAAGAGAAAAAAATGGAAGGCATGTTAAGTTTTTTATATATATTTTTTAATATTTTTAATAGGCATGTTAAGTTTTTTATAAGTTTTTTTAAATTCAAAATCTTTTTCTATTATTTTTGGATTTTAAATGTTTTTCATAATTTATATTTGTAATAATGATTTTTGGATTTTAAAGATATTTTTATAAGTTTTTTCGTATTTTTTATGAGCTTTTTGTAATTTAAAATATTTTTTCTATTATTTTTGAATTTTTAAATATATTTTTGAATTTTTTTGAATTTATATTTATATTCATCATTTTCAGATTTTAAAAATATATTTATAAGTTTTTCCCTTTTTTTATAAGTTTCTGGTAAATTATAATTTTTTTTCTATCATGATTTTTATATTTTAAAAATATCTTTTCTAATTTCCAAAATTTTAAACTATTTTTCTATAATTAAACTTTTTATATTATTTTGGATCAAAACACGGATAAGATGGTATTTTCTACAAAATTTGACAGCAGTAACGGATTTTATTAACGGCAGGGTGCAAGCACAAAAGATTTATAATGTGGGATGCAAACACAAATTTTGATATAAAATGTGTGGTGACGAGTGAAAAAAAAACTAAATACAAGTAGTAAAGTATATTGCTGACATTTTGCTTATAATTTATTTTTATTATTTGAGAATTAAAATGGATCAAATATTAAAAAATTCCTATAATATTTTTTAATACAAATTTAGTTCAAGTCTTTTTATTTTGTTCCAAAAAGTCACTCAAATACTCAATTTCGCAATATTCTCTTAGTTTTAAAGTCCGCGCTAGCAGCATGTTGAGGGACTTTTTGAAACAAATAAAAGGCTTACACTAAACGTCTATTAAAAAATATTCGAGAGACTGTTTGGTATATGTCCCATTAAAATTTTAAAGATTAAAGTGTATTTAAATGGAGGTAAAAGTCCATTTGACTTAAACTATGTAACAGTAATTTGGGACTCTCAAGCTGAAAATAAGATGTTTCCATCCAAAATGATATATGTAGAACTTTGGTACCCAAAGTGTTATATGCCATAATTAATGGGGGTCAAAAGTCAAATAACCTTTATAAATATTAGGGGTTTAAGACATAATTTAGCAAATGTATGAAATAGTATGCTATTCTAACAAATGTAAGCTGTAAATAAAATTAAAGTGCCAAATCATTTCTCGACCCATTATTCAAGGTGCTATGAACTAAAATAAAAATTTAAGGGTCATTTGTAATTTAACTCATACTAATTTTATCAGTTTATGGTTTGACATCCATTTTTTTCCATAATACACTCTTGGCCCTTATTTTCACTTACTATGATACTGTTTAAGATTTTGTACACAAAACTGTCATAAAAAGCAAAACTGGAGGCCAAAAGTATATTACGAAAAACACTGGCTATGAAAATATAAATAGGACAAATGAATGGAAGCAAAACCAAAATTTAAACGTTAATCTAAAACGTAAGGTGGCATAAGATATTTATCCAATCGCCCTCGGCCGACCTAGAATAATATTGAATTGTCAAGCACGTCTCAGTTAAGGGTGTGAAACGTGTCATGAAAACTAAAATAAGTGCAGACGAGTCCAGGTACAGGGGTAATTTTTTTTTGGTAATATCAGGGTGTCCACTGTATCACAGTGACTAATCCCTTCGCTGATTGTAGGCACCTCTTAGGGTGGGACAACTGACCCAGAGATTTAAGGCTGCTCCATATTCAAGACGAGAATCGAACTCCCGACATTTAATTAAGGAAGAAAAAGTCCCTACCACTTCACTACACCCCTGACCCTGAGTTGGTACAGGGTAATTAAAGCCAAGCCAAGCCAAGCACACTCGAAAGTCAACAAAAAGAAAAAGAAAGTAGTTGGTGGTAAATAAGTTGAGACAAAAAGAAGATGTGGTGGGGTTGCTTCACTCCACACCACTCGTTTAGTACCTTATCTCACCCTCGCAATTATTATCATCAGTTTCACCCATTTCCCGCTTCCTTCCAAATCCTATTACAATCTATTGACAAAGAAAAATCCTACCAGGTTCTCATAAAATAAGGCACTACCTACCTCGATGAACGTTACACCAATTAACATGCAACATAGTTACAATGATGTCACGGTGTTGTGTACAAATAAATTCGCGGCAAAAGCTAGATGTGATTTTTTGTCGTGGCTCAATAAATATTTTTACAAGTTCAGTTAATTTATTTTCGTGTAAATTGGATATTAGTTTTGTAACAGATGAACGACTTTGACGCTTGCAATTTGAAAAAGATTTGAATCTAGACTATGGATTTAAGAAAAAATAGGTTGAGACAATGAAAGGATGACTTTAAATATTCAGGCCCATCTTTCTTTATCAACAATGTAAATTTTCTTTAAAAAAAAAAAGATTGCGGCCAGAGACAAAGCTATTACAGGGCAGAGGGGTCATGATTCCCTCCAAACTTTAACAAATTTATTCAGCAATGCCATAGAGGTTATGAATTTAGATTTTTTTTTCTCTCTCTCAATGGAAATATGCATGATGGGTCTTCTACCTTCAAAAGCGAATATCTGACAATTGCATTTCAAATTTAAACCTTAAAGTGATTTCCACCTTGATACTCGTGTGACAAGCCTCCAAAGTAGGGTTGTGTTTTTTTTTTTTCGAACATTTTGATTTTTTCGATATTTGATTCGATATTTTTCGATTTTGGAACGTATATAAGGTTTTTGATTTTCGATTTTCTGAATTCCAATTTTTTCGAAAAAAATTGAATCGAAAATTGGAAATAATTCTGAATTTTCGATTTTTCCGATCCGATTTTTCCGAAACTATGCCATACCGATTTTTCGGAATTATTTCCGATTTTTTCCGAAATATTTTCCGATATCCAATTTTTCTATTTTTTTTAAACATTCTCATGTGTCCCACATCGGCTAGGAGACAAAGAGAGGCTTAAAAAAGTCCTCTATAAAAGGAGAATATCCCTCTATCCTCTACACAAATGAAAAAAATGGTTAAATCCTTACATATTTACATGTTGGGTTAAATCTTTTTTTCGATTTCTGTAAAATGAGAATTTTCGAGTAATCGAAAATCATATATTAATTTTTTTGAAATTTTGGAATTTCCAAAATTTCAAGTATATTTTTTGAATTTCCGAATTTTTCCGATTTTTTTCCGATTTTTTTATTTTTCCGAATTCAGAAACTTTTTTGATTTTCCGAAAAAATTGGATAGGAAATTGGAACAAATATTTTATATCCGAAATAATTGAAATTTTTTCCGAAAGGTCATTTTCCGATCCGATCCGACCGAAACACAACCCTAATCCAAAGGGTGAATCACCTATGTTTTCCCTTTCTAGTACTCACATTCAAAAACCTTTTGTTTAAGAATGGTCAAACAGATTTTTATTATACCATAAATTTAGTTATTTAGTTATATTTTAACTCTTATTTTTAAATCATTTTATTCTGATGAGCCTTCATTTGAAGCCTCTCTCATTTTTTACTACTAATTTATAAATTAATAAAAAAAATCGATTAAAATATGTCAATTTGTAAGCTCTTTAAAAGCTGAACTATTTTGACCAATTTTTTAAAATATTAAAAAAAATCATTTTGAATTAATTTTTGTTGGAAGTTCCCTGAAATTTTTAAATAGCACACAAAAAAAACCGACTAAAAAATATTTTTTTGCTATTTAAGAAAACAATGGTTCGCACGGGTGTTATGTAGAGGAATATGCCTCTCTCTCTCTCTCTCTCTCTCTCTCTCTCTCTCTCTCTCTATATATATATATATATATATATATATATATATATATATATATATATATTATAAATTTTAAATTTTTGCGTAATTGCGAATTAGCCAAATGCTATGACTTTTTATTTTAATATGCAAATATTATTTTTACATTTAAATACATTCTAGTTTAATTCCTTTTGCATAATTGTAAATTTAATGTTTGACTTGTATTGTTTATTATAAAGAAAAAAAATAATATTTGACGTTAAATAAATTCTCAATGCACCCTTTTTTAAGTTTTAACAAATGCTAGATCTAGCATTGAAAATTAAAACGCAACAGGATAGTCATTGTCCAAATAAATAAATAAACTATTTAGTTATCTATGAAGTAATATTTTTTTTACCTTTATTCGTATATTTCACATTATATTATCTTTTTTTTGTAGTAAAATGTTTCTAGCTCATTTTGGTATATATGACACTTACATTTTTTCATAGTAAAATGTTCCTAGCTCAATTTTACATTTATGACATTAATGTTTTGTCGTTGAATATATGTTGTACTGCTGGTGAAATTTTTTTTTCATAAATTTTGGCCTCCCTTAAGAGTAAATTATGGCTTCATCCCTGGTCGTGACAATGTAAATATTACATTTTTGTGAAAATATTTTGAACGCAAACATGCAAAATTTCTCCCAATTTGCCTCAAAATATATTATTTGTCTAAATACTGTTTAACCTCCTAAAATTCTAAACTCTCAAAACATAAATGATAGATATTTATATTTTATCTATAATATTGTACTTTCTGATTGTGCCAAGGGTAATAAGTTGACCTATTTTTATGTAAAAGATAAATAGAAGAACTTATATGGACTTTTGTTTTTAAGTCATAATTATTGACACATCCGGTCTTATTTTAGAAATGGCAATTGATCCTTAACTTTTAAATATCACATTTGTCTCCTTTTATATTTTAAATATTACACTTCTTTTCCCCTCTTTTTTGGTTTTTGTAGCATCACGACTTGATTGCATAGGTAGTGATTTAATA
Organism: Sambucus nigra; assembly: GCA_949130495.1. Taxonomy (NCBI): domain Eukaryota; kingdom Viridiplantae; phylum Streptophyta; class Magnoliopsida; order Dipsacales; family Adoxaceae; genus Sambucus; species Sambucus nigra. The sequence goes on from OX422222.1 coordinate 242,732,222, forward strand.
TGTTAAAAAAGAGAGGAGGTTCATATAATTTGCACTTAATAAGATGGGAGGTCCATACAATTTTCCTTAAAAATATATAGTTACAACAACTTTTCTTGTACTTAAGATTAGTTTTTTTAAAACGTTAATATGTTAGTTATTTGCGATATTAGACTTTAATGTATTTTATTTTAAAAATTATATTTTTTTTCAAAATCGTTATAAAAACAGTCAAATTAAATGGCCAAGTGACATTTAAATTAAAAATAATTTTAAAACCTCAAAAAATCTATAAGAAAAAATATTTTTTCACTGACATGCGTCTATCTCACCACTCATTCATAGCACCATAGCCCAACCAGACCACCATCCATAACACCCATTCACCACTTCACCTCTGCCACCAAAACTTGAATCTGAAATATATAGATACATATTAAAAAATTCGAATCATCACATCAAGACTAAAATAATAGGCGGGCACACCCCTCTGCCCTTACTCTGAACCGGCACACCCCTCTTTCCTCAACCCATAACAGGCACACCCCTCTGCCTCCATAAAATATAACTAGTATAACAAGACCACGACTCTAACCCGAACCCTGCAATATAACAAAACAACCGCATTCACCCTATATTGTTAGCCTAATGATATTCAAAAAAATTATTTCATCTTTTAATCATTTTTATCTACCCCTTAGATGTAAGGGAAATAACTCATATGCTATGCATAGAGGCTAAGTTCAACATATAATTTATATCTTAAAATCTAGAATGTTATAGTGTATAGGGTTATATGTTCATCACAATAAGTCTTATATACATACCCTACCCAAAACTCCAATCACGATAACCAATACTCACTAATCCACTACCCTTTTATAATATTAAGGGATTTATAATTAACTATCATCCATGGGAATGTTCAATCCTTTGATATTAGTTATATTATGGAGAAGATAGGAATTTAGAATTCCTAATAGAAGATGAGATTTATCCACATAATCTTACTAAATTATTAGCCTTTTTCTAAGTCCCAATTTCCCATTCTTAATTAGTAAGAATTCAAGATATAACCCATACTAAATTTTCAGAATTAGAATTTTAAAGAAAATTCTACAATTGCATATCAAAGGTAGTCCATAACATATAATTCCAATTAGGGGTGAATTCATACTTTATCACTTAAATTAAACTAAGATTATATAGCTCTAAAAATTCAATTCAATTACATTAATATAGACTAAAATAATCTAACATAAAATTCCATGAGTTGGGTTTCTTTGTTTATTCTTAAAAAGCACAATTTTAGAGGTGTGATTGATACAAGATAAACCCTAATTATCTCTACACTAATTCTAAAATTTATAGAAACATATTTAGGTAGAAATTATCATTTATAACATGAAAGTGGAGAATAGGAATATCTTGCCTAAATTTAAGAAAATCAATCTTAAAAAAAAAGGAATTGTAGAAGAAGTCCCTTGAAATAGCTCCTCAATTGATAAAAACATAATCTCCCAAATGTGTTGAAGAAATCACCCTTAAAAAGTTGTTGAATTGGCCCTACGAAAGTTCTTTAGAATTGATCCAATGTTGCCCCAAAAATTATAATTTTTCTCTTGAATAAAAGGGTATATTTCTAAGGTTGAGAATATATAATTTTTGTGGAATTTGGATGAAGTTTAAGGGTTGAATTATGTATTGTTAATGAAAGACAATAAGGTTGGTTTTAGTTTTTCCATAGGAGAAACTAGGAGGAACAGAAGAAACTAAATTCATAAGAAAAAATAAATAGTGAAGCTCTCTCATAATAAACCTCCAACGCCCCTTTTCATTAATCCCAACCACTATAGCGGCTAAGTGATACCGCTATAATGGTCCTCACTTTGCTCTAACGGCCCATAGGATCGTTATGTTGGCTCCCCTGGGATAAAGCTCCGTTTGTTTTTATTATTTTTTTATTATCGTGGGCCATAATGACGATCGTTTGGCCCACGATATTAACCTAGCATAAGAACGAAGATAAAAGGATACCATCCACCTTGCAGCATATCAGCAAGAGCTCGCTAAACAACATGAAAGAAAGGTCAAAATCAGAACATTCGAGGTCGACGACCTATTTCTTAGGAAGCTCCTATGTGCCGCCAAAAAGCCCTCTAATGGAAAACTGACGCCGAATTGGCAAGGCCCATATCTAGTGATGTCAAAGGGAGGAGGGGGATCGAACCACCTGGAATATTTGGATGACACAACAATGCCTGGGTCAAGGAATGCCGTGAACTTTAGGAAGTTTTATCATTAAGAAGATATGTTCATTTTTGCAAACATACTAATTTAATAAAGATGATCCATGTTAGTACTTATATTTTTCTTTATGATCGTGCCCCTAATGTTATACTCCATCATCAAACCCTCCTGAAAATGATGGTACAAACCAAGTGGATTGGTCGCCCTATAATAGACATAAATCTACTTAAGAATTATTAGTACAACAGAGAAATAAGTTGACCACCTAAGTTTTAGTATCAAACTCACGTAAAAACAGTGGTACAATCCAAGTTGGATTAGTCAGCCTAGAATAAGGATGACCCCACATAAGAATGTGTGGTACAACCTAGGAATAAGTTCGTTGCCTAAGTTTTGACATCAAACCCACCTGAAAATAGTGTTACAACCTAAGTTGGGTTACTCGTCCTTGAATGAGCATAAACCCATCTAAGAATGGGTGGTACAACTTAAGAATAAGTTGGTCGCCTAAGTTTTGGCATCAAACCCACTTAAAAATGGTGGTACAAGTCAAGTTAGGGTGATCGGTCTAGAATAGACATAAACTCACCTAAGAATGTGTGGTACAACTTAAGGATAAGTTCGTCGCTTAAGTTTTGGCATCAAACCCATCTAAAAAAAGTGGTACAACCCAAATTGTATTGATCGACCTAGATAAGTATCAATTTGCAAATATGCAATTTAACCTCATAGAGTTTTTAGTCCTACAAACTTAAAAGGAACGTATAAAATGAACGTAAAAGTTAAATAATAATTAATAAATCAACATATATGGGTATAAAAATGATATTTGAGCTCATGGGCAAATGCATAATTAATGGAAGTTCCTGCAAACAAAAGGGCTTGAATGAAATGAAGATAAGTTATTTACAATTGAAATTTCAATTTTGTGTATGAAAATAACTTATGATATTTTGTATATTAATGGAGTTATCTAGATGTTCATGGACTAGTCCTGTAGATGTGGCAGGAATTTATTAGGGCCAGGTGGAACCGCTGCATATCAAACGAGAGAGAGAGAGAGAGAGAGAGAGAGAGAGGCTATTACTTGTTATCAAAATGAGCCTACAATTTGATTCCTTGAAACGCTAATACACTGCCACTTCTTACCAGGAATAATTTTCGAACTTCATACATGGTACAACCTACAATTAGATACTAGAGAAATAAAGAGAGGGAGAGAGAGGAGGATCCATCTACCTCAATTTTGAACTCACAAAAACCAAAATCATGCCATCAGGTGCTAAGAAGAGAAAAGCTGTTAAGAAAAAAATGGTGAAGGAGACCAACAACTTCAACTCTCAGGGTACTCTCTCTTCTCGCTTTTATCCATCAATTCACACACATATCATATCCAATCTGTCACTACTTTAAAGTTTTTGATCTGTCTCTATAATTGGTTCAGTGGGTAATTGAGTTTGAGTTCTTATCTCTTGTTTGGTTTCATGTCTTTTCATATAAACCCACCCATTGGCCCATTAATTATGATTTGTACTTTTTTGCTTGTGTTGTGTAACTGGTAAACAAAATTCTCTTCTTTCTCTTGTTTGGTGGGTATAGAAAATAATATATAGGAATTTAAACAAGAGGAAAATAGAAGAAGAGAAAACTAAGACTACAATTTAAAAATCTAAATGCTATCATATTTTCTTTTCGCTTGTTTAATGCTGACAGGGGAAATAAGAAGAGGAGAAATTTAAATATTGAAATCCTTCCTCCTGTTAGGTTTAAAGAAAAAGTGGAAATAATTTAGGGGGTGTGGCCCCAATTCCCAGCTTTGGAATTGGAACTGGGGCCTTGAATTCCAATCTCATTGTTTGGATAGATAAACATGAGTTTGGGATTGTTGTGGGATTCTCATTCTAAGCATTCCAATTCTATAAATTAAATTCCGATAGATGAGTACAATTCTAAGAAGTCCAATTCTATAAATTGAATTCCACGTGCACGCACAATGTCACACTTGCCCACACAATTACACACTGTACATACAATTTCACGCACGCACGCACGCACACTACACAGTTTTACACACTGGCACACACACACACTACATAGTTTCACAAACTGCACACACAAAAACTAACTATAACACACAGACATGAATCTAGAATTCTCATAAAATGCCAAATAAATTCCACAACGTAACCAAACAATCGAATTCTAACGCCATAGAGTTGGAATTCGTTGAATTCGAATTTCGTAGTGTTAGAGTTCTCGTCGAATTTCAATTCTAAGCATCCAAACACACCATTGACAATTTTCCACACATTTTTCCATTTCCCTGTTTTCCCCTCAATCCATTAAAAGGTCGTACCTAGTACACAAGGCTCCCGGTCAGGGAGAGGCGGATATCGGCTGGCCTTACCCCCATATGTGGAGAGACTGCTCCCATGTCTCGAACCCGAGACCAACCGTAGCTTGGGCGAGGGCACTTGCCATCGCACCATGGTACGACCTCGTTCCCCCCAAACCACTAACATAGGGTTAATCTTTTTTCCATTTTGGTGGGGGTGGGGGTAATTTTGTAGTTTTACCACTTCTTATATGAACAATGCACACTCTTTCCACCCTTTTCTTAATTATTGGTCTGTTTTGGGATCATATTACTCGGATGGGCATATGTTAATTTGATTGTTTAACTTGATGTTGTCTTGAATTTTTGTAATTAATCAAACTTTCGTAGGAGATAATGAACATAAACACAATGATGTGAGAGAGAGTGATGGAGATAGTACCCAGAAATCACAGGAAGGAGTTAACAATAATGGAGATAGTATGCAGAAAGGTGTTGTTCAGACAAATGAGGAGTTGGAGCCTTTGGAGGATCCAAAGGGCAAGATTTTAATTGTTGAGCACGCAAAGGAATCCAATGATAGCAGCTCAGGAAGCTCTAACAGTGGTAGTTCAGATGATGAGCCTGATGTTCTTGAGAAGGAAACAATGGTTGCCGAAACTGCTCCTCCTGTTGATTGTATTAAAACTGTTGATTCTTCCTCTAAAGTGGTAACTCAATTAAGTGATAACATCCCAGTTGGAGAGGTGAATCATTTGGTTGAGGAAAATGTCTCTGTTGTTGACTCGGCTAAGGCGTCATCGGTGGAAAAGGTAGCGTCCCTATTCTTTTTCTTGCTTAGTGGTTCAATTTATCCAAGTTTTTGCTTCAATATACATTGAACAAAATATACTTTATGATGTACACTTATTTTGTTTTTTCGTTAAATCATGTGCAGCCTCAGGTAGCTTCAGCTCCACAAATGGTGCAAACAACTTCCTGGAAGAGTTGTTGTGGAATATTTGAGTTGTTTACAGGCTCCAATAGATAAATTCAGGTCGGAATCTTTTGAAAGACTATTTAACTGCAATTTAACTTTGTTGTTGTGTAGTTTATGGCCCGGGAAGTTAAAAGGTTTTCCCTTATAGTTATTTTAGTTAGAATTTTATAGTTAATACTATTTTTTTAATGTATATCGCAGGCTTGATTAATATGAAATAATTGTGGTATTATTTGTAGGACAAAAGAAAACTGAATTTTCCAGATTTTGCAATCAACCCCTCTGAACTATTTTTAATACAGACCCCCCTTGAATGTTCCTTTTGTTGAAAAGACCCCCAAGTGTTGCTAATAAATGTTTCTAAGAAGTACCTTGTGTTTTCTGTCTCTGGCACGGGAAGACTTAAAGTCATTTAGCCTCCTCCGACACGAGTCCTAGTCGTTGCGCTATACCTGCTTAATTTCGCTTCTTCTTGAAGCCTATTTTGTATAAATTTACTTCAAAATACTCATATTTAATCCCTTCATACTGACTGGAGTAGGAACGGGAAAGTGAGTTCTGCAAACCAGTCCAAAGCGAAGTAGTAAATCCAAAAGAGGGTGTTTAAAAAATCATTAGGGTGTTTTTGCATTAAATGTAGTTTTAATTTCTTTTGGCATATTTTAGGGAGGGTTGGGGGGTTGGGGGAGCGCTCTGCAAGTTCCCTATTGTTTATATCATGTACCGTAATAACTGTACGTGTTGAGGTCACGCAATGGCAGAATCATCTATTTCATCTGCTTGATTGCAGTTAAAATATCTGTGAGTTGGTAATGTTCAGACTGTGTCCTATAATTGTTAAGGATGAATGAATGCGTAAATACAAGTATGGGTGGATGTTGCATTAAGTGGTCATAAATAATGCTAGACACTGGTTTATTAACCAATTTAATGTAAAAAAATAGGATCAAAATAATGATGTAATGGTCTACAATTGTTCTGCGGTTTTATTAAGTTCAGAAAGCTTGTAAGGTTATTATGGGGTGAAAAGGCTGAAGGGTTCATTGGTGAAAAGGGACTGAAATCATTTTTATAGGAGAGATGTTTTGGTCACAACAAATTTGGAGTTTTGGTTATTGAAAACTATGCACAGTAACTAATTTCTTGTATTTAAGTGTTAAATTAAAGATTTGAGGGTAAAAAGAATAGGTTAGATTGATTAGTGCCAAGTAGGGTGCGGTTTTTGGTATGAAATAAGGGCTGTTTTCAAGCTCTAGATTGTAATTTGGTACGAAATGAGGGTGTGGTTTTTGTTATGAAGCAAGGGTGTGGTTTTTGATATGAAATAAGGGTTGTTTTCAAGCTCTAGATTGTAATTTGAGAACGGCAACCTTATTTGATGATTGAGAGAGGGTTTTGTGAATGAGTGAGAGGAGTTTTAAAGGTACAAAGGGGGTAAAAAGGTTTCCCTATGGCTTTTAGTGGCTAATAAATGTTACTAGTAACAATCAAATTTCAAATATTACATAAAGAAGAAAAAAAACGGGACTAATAGCTAAGTTCAAGTCAGGACCACAGTTGAGTTGGAAAACTATCCATGAATCTCTATTTCAGAAAATTGGGCGTCTAACGAAAGTTTCCGAAGGACATGCCTGCAAAACTTTGGCTGAATTTCAGTTTCTTTCAAGAGGTGGATTTAGAACAAAACAATTCTTGTATGGAAAAGAAACTGGTTACACATAAGGAGGGACACAAGAGGCAATTTGTAACTATCCAAAAAATGGGAAAAAGGAAGAAACAAAGACAATTTGATTGCATGTTCACCAAGGCAATCTGATGAGTACCGAAAGAAGGATTTGTAGTTAAACGTCCCACATTTCCCCACTAATATAGTCTCTGAGAAGGAGCGAGAGGCAAAATCAAGGGAGAAGCTTGATAAATTAAACTTTTACAAGAAGACAATATATTCACACATAGCATTTAGAACTAGAACAACCAAATTTTTTCAAATACTTGTATTAACATCACTGATAGTATAAAACATAGTAATATAAACTAAGTGCACCTTTGTTTTTGGCACCTCCACTGCTTCCTAAACCATTACCATGCCTTCCCATGATCACTTGTTTTCTTTTGGTTGCATTTTTCATTAGAATAGTAATGTACCCCCCCCCCCCCCCCCCCTTCTCTTATTAATTGGGATATAATTTCATTAGGATTTCTTTTAGTTGTTTGGTTGTTTAGAACTCTAGTAATTTAGTAAAAGAAGGCCTAGGTCTTGCTTAACTGTGTGCATGAAAATAATGGGAGTAGCTATTGGCACTCCAAAGAATTCTTCTAACACTCCATTTTCTAACCAAATGTCAATTATACCCTTAAATTTACAAAATTTAAATTTCTACTTTTTTGTCCCCAATTAAAACAAATGTATTTGAAAAACAACTAAAAATTTGTATTTTATAAAAAACTGTTTTATTTTTTTTTACTTTTCATAACTGTTTAAAAAAAACATTTCAAAACTGTTTTGGCCAATGTAATCCCTCAAATCTGTTTTTTTAATAATTATAAAACAGTTTTAATAAAATACAGTTTTAATAAATAAAAAAAACAGTCTTTTATTAATAAAAAGCAGTTTTAATTAAAAAACAGCCTTTTACTAAGAAAAATGTTTTCTTAAAAATGTAAAACAGTCTGAAAACTGTATTTTATTAAACATTTTTAAAACTGTTTTTATTGAAAATGTAAAACAGTTTTAAAATTGTATTTTTTTAAAACAGTTTTAAATTGTATTTTTTTTAAACTGTTTACAGTTTTAAATTGTTTTTATTAAAAATGTAAAACAGTTTTAAAATTGAAATTTTTTAAAACAGTTTTAAATTGTATTTTTTTAAAACTGTTTACAGTTTTAAATTGTTTTTATTAAAAATGCAAAACAGTTTTAAAACTGTATTTTTTTTTAAAACAGTTTAAACCCTTTTAAACTTTTTTGCATTTTTAATAAAAAACAGTTTTAATAAAATACAATTTTATTAAAAAAAACGTATTTTTTTTAATAAAAAACTGTTTGATAAACAAAAATTAGATCATGTTCATGTTAGATTAAAAAATAAGATTTAATATATTGTCACATTTATTTGGGTCGTGTTAGGTAAATGAGAATCCATGTCTTATCGTGTTGTATTTTAATTAGACTGTGCTCGTGTTAGATAAAATAAAATATTGACATTTTTTTTTGGTTTAAAATTCAAGAACTATTTATTCCATTTTTCCATTTATGGTGCCTTTTTCACATAATTTAATTATTAAAGTTTTTTTTAGTTTATTTTATATTCTTAATTTGAGTCATGTTCGTGTTATGTGAAAAAAATAATATTTTATGGCATGTCGCCTTTTGACTAGGTCGTGTTCGTGTCTTATTTTTTTTTTTTTAAGTTTGTGGCATGTCGTATTGTTTCGTGTCACTATTATTTGTGTTGCATTTGTGTTAGCCAAATAAAAATTAGATTTCATGTCGGACAGCATTTTTAGTTGATCGTTTTTGTGTTCGGTAAAAAAAAAGATTTTGCGTCGTATTGTTTTTATTTGGGTGGTGCTCATTTTAGGTGGAGAATTTTTTTTGGTCACGTGTCGTGTCTCTTTTTAATTGAGTCGTGTTCTTGTTTGTTTAAAAAAAATAATTTCGGGGTAAAAAAGAGGTTTTTGCTTTTTTTTTAATAATTCATTTTTTTAAATTATATAATTTTTTTTACAGTCCTTGTTTTTTTTTTTTATAGTTCATTTTTTTAAATTATGTATATAATTTTTGGGGTAAAAAAGAGGTTTATATCTTTTTGTGAATGAGAAAAATGGAAAGAATTAATCATAAGGGTATAAGAGTCTTTAACTTTTATTTGAAAACAAAATGGAGTGTTAGAAAATGTTTTGGAGTGTGAATAGATATACCCGAAAATAATGCATAACATTCTCTGTAATTTCCTTTGATTTGATGCAGAAATAAAGAATGAATGAGATGGAGCAGACTCAGAAAGCTTGTCAAACTACAAGATGTTTGTGATAGTAATTCTTTAATGCTCTTTTACCCCTACAAAATAATGAGCCAGAGGAATGATAATACAAAGAATTGAACTTTGGGTAGTACTAGTGGTTGTGTTATTTTGGAAGGCAGCTCTAAAAGACATTTATTACTGCTTGCTTTTTTGTTTTGCAGTGGATAGTGTTTTTCTGATCATTAGTATTGTGTCCTTTTTTATTGCAGAGTTTGTAAGTTTCACGCTGAGATAAATATTTGTTCGATCACGTTGCTGTCATTTTATGGGTTCTTCTGTGACGTGATGAATGTAAATGATGCTCATATACATTCTCGTGCGAGTCATTGATGCTGGTTTTAGAAATAGGTAGGATTTAAGTATGTATTGTTTGCTTTTAGTGACAGTTGGCCATACAGCTTTAAAAAGTTTTATATTCGAGATGAACGTTATGTAGTGACTTTCAAACCTTAAAATTCCACGACTTTATCCTATCTATTCGGCTTTTGTAAAAACGAAGTCAGATATTTAGAATCTAATTATTAATAAGATCTATCATAGTTGTTGGAGAAATTTCACTAATCTGGTGACAACGAAGCAATGGGTTTTAAAATTTAAAACAATGGGGCTTGAGGTTTTTTATAGGTGGAGTTTGGGGAGCTTAACCATGGATAAGGAGGCTGAAGGATTAGGGTGAGTGATCAAGTTCGCACCTAATTTGAGGAGCTAAAATGTGGTGCTTGAACTGTTGGATAAATTTCAATATAATATAATTTTTTTATTATATTAATTGATGTTTTATTTGAATCTTTAGTTGTTAATATTTTATTATATTATTGGTGTTTTAATTTAAACATAGCGTGGGTTTTATTCTAAAAGGTAGAAACATGAGCAAATGGGTGTGAAAAATATGGGAGTACTCAAAATCTCATATTGTCCCATATTGGAAGAATACTACAAAAAGTAGTGGTATATCAATTAAAGGACAACTAAGATTTTTAGTTGACAAATCAAATAAGAGGCGATGATCCTATGCATCACGGTGGTGCTTAAGCACCACCAATCGCGACACGCGTAGTAATAATAAATCTGTCGTTACACAAGCACATGAACTCCAACAAATTGTTGACCATTGTTTCAAAACTTCCATCACAAGCACATGAACTCCAACAAATTGTTGGTGACTTTAAAGTCGCTGGAATTAATCTTCAAGATGAATTTCAAGTAGGAATGATTGTTTCAAAACTTCCATCCTCTTGAAATGGCTTTAAGAAGAAAATTAATCATGATGAAAAGACTTATACTGTGGAATCCCTTCTTCGTCACTGTCACCTTCGTATTGAAGATGATACTCGTATTCGAGAAAAGAAGGATGAATAAGGTGAGGGTCATTCAAAAGCCAATATGGTTGAGGATAAAAAATCCAAGATTACAAAAGACTCAAAATTTAAAGCAAATAATGATTCAAAATTCAAGAACCAAGGTGCAAATAAGAAAAAGAAGGAAAAATGTTTCTTCTGTGACAAACCGGGCCATTATTCTCGAGAATGTCGTCTTAAAAAGAAGGCATTTAAGGAAAAACAAGGGTCGAAGGAAACCAACAATGTTGACGATCTTATTGCTACTGTATGCGAAGCAAATTCAATTGATAATGAAAGTGGATGGTGGCTGGATACCGGTGCAACGGTCCACATATGCAAAGACCGTTCTTCATTCAAAACATATCAAGAAATTGATGGAAAAGAAGTGACGATGACAAATAATCTTCGCACCAATGTAGTTGGAAAAGGCACATTGGAATTGAAGCTAACTTCTGGAAAGATATAATTGATGTACTTCATGTACCTGATATGTGTAAAAATCTTGTGTCTGGGGACCTTCTCAATAAGAGAGGTTTCAAACTAGTGTATGAGTCTGATAAGTTTGTCTTGTCTAAGAATGACCAATTTATTGGTGAAGGGTACTCTTGTAACGGCATGATCAAAATTAATGTAATCAATGATATTAGTTTTGCTTATATGGTTGAGTCTATTTCTTTATGGCATAGTAGATTAGGTCATGTGAATTATAAAAGTATAAAAAACATGACTAATATCGGCTTAATCTCAGATTGTAAATTTGATAACCTTTCTAAATGTGAAATTTGTGCTCAATCGAAGATAACTAGAAAGTCGTTCAAATCTGTTGAGAGGACATCCGAAATGCTTGATCTTATTCATAGTGATGTATGTGATATGAAGAGTAATATGACTCGTGGTGGAAATAAATATTTCTTAACTTTCATTGATGATTACTCTAAGTATGCATATACATATTTACTTAAAAGTAAAGATGAAGTTTTCGAGAAATTTCTAATTTTTAAAGCAGAGGTTGAAACTCAACAAAATAGGAAAATTAAAGTCCTACGATCCGATAGGGGTGGTGAATATTACCTGAGTGAGTTTATACAATTTTGTAATACTCATGGGATAATCCATCAAGTTACGGCGCCATATACGCCACAACAAAATGAAACGGCGGAAAGGAAAAATAGGACTTTAGTTGAAATGATAAATTCAATGTTAATCAGTTCTGGTTTACCTTTGTTGATGTGGGGAGAAGCGGATTTATCCGCATGTTATATTTTAAATAGAGTTCCATTGAAAATCAAGGATATTACAACATACGAATTATGGTTTAATCGTAAGCCTAATCTTAGACGTCTTAAAGTTTGGGGATGTCTTGCTTATGCAAGAAAACCCGAACCTAAAAGACCTAAACTAGGAAATAGGACTTACAAATGTGTTTTTATTGGATACTCTGGTAACAGTATGACTTATAGATTTTTAAACCTTGAAACTCAAGAAATCATTGAGTCGGAAGATGTGCAATTCTTTGAACATCTAACAAAGTTTAGTACTTTGAATCAAGGTTTAGAAAATAAGAATCCGACTGTTGACTCCTCAACTTTAGAAGAAAATTCACAATCAATATCTTCTTCGGAAACAACGAATGACGTTGAACCGCGAAGGAGTAAAAGACAAAGAACTGAAAAAACATTTGGGCACAAGTTACCCACCCCATTTACCGATGCTACTATTATGGAGAAGTTGACCACTCCATCTTTAGAAACCACACTCCCTTGTGAGTATTCCTTTACTCCTCCCAATGAGTGTGTGTCTCCCACGCTTGAGTTGGATCATCTTCCTCCACCGTTTATCCCACCCGATACACCATTTTTCCCACCCGACCCACCCATTGTCCCTTTTATCGCACCACCTGGTTTGGATCTTGATTTTGCACATTTAAAGTTTCCATCTACATATTTAGATCCTAACCTGAAGCCATCCACCATCTACGAGAGTATTTGTGGTGATACTCTCCACTTTCGTGACACCGAGCTTGTTATTCCATGCCCGCCACTATCTTGTGGTGGTGATTTTTCCCATCGACAGCTCCCTGGCGTGTCACGACGCGACCATTATCATCGCTCATTCATAGAATGGTCGTGTGATTTATTTGATCCCCACCCCATCACTATTTCCAAACCCTTTTGTCTTCCCATACAACTTGAGCACCATGCTTATAGGGCCCTAGTCGCCCTCACCTTTCGTCTCAATAAGGCCCGTGATCGATGCTTAATCACACATGCCTTTCTCACCTTTACCCTCATTCCCACCCACCCATGGTCCACCGATGCTTTGCATCGTGTGATGCACTTTGCCATACAAGTGCATTGACCCTTTTAGCCTGTTTCCAACAAGACTGGCACTTCAGTCTTGTTTGGGGGGATTCTCATCACTCCAATTTTTCTGCCACCCCGCACTTTCATAGATCTTATCTTTAGGGTGAGAATGGTTCGGTCTGGCTGAAGACGTTAAACTTAGCGCTACCGGGAGGTAGCCCGCGTTTCTTGTACTAGTCTCATCCTGTTTGGGGGTGGTGTTTCACATCACCCTATGCTTTACCAGGTTATAGACTTATACACATTTTTTCTCACTTCTTACTCAGGTTTATTCTTCCCTTCACATGTCTACTTCATTAGCGGTTCATTCTGGTAATCTCTTTCCTACCTTATGCTCTAAATTTTTAAAATCATTTTATTTAACATCGAGGACGCTGTTCCTTTTTGTTTGGGGGTGGGAAATTTTATCAAAATCGTACCTCTTTTGAAAAATTTTGATTTTTGAACCTGATTTTTAAAATTTCGTGCAGTTTCTTTCATCTCACTCATTGATGTGAATTTTCAATCATCCATTTTTCTAAGTCTAGGAATCAAGCTAGAGAATATTTTTTTCTAATGGCTTATGTAATACATAACAAGGCACGTTGCACCATGAATTCCTAGACTCAACAAAATTTGTGCACTTATCATGTCACTACGATTTAGAGTTGAGGAGTACTACAATTCTCAAGAGAACCTTAAGGATCACTAGTGGAGACTTTAGCTTGTGAGATTTGTGCCTTTCACCCTTTTAGAGTGTTTTATGCAATCTTCAAGTCACAAGTTGATTCAACTTCTTTTGGGTCCGCATTTTAATTGTTGTATGATCTCATTATCCTTCATTAAAATTTGGCTTGATCACTGAGAATGACATCTTTTTCGAGTTGTAAGAAACACGTGTCTTGAAATTTGTCCCGAATACTAGATTTTCATCCATACTCCTACCACTTTTTCCATTTCGCATCCATTTTTCACCCATACACTTCACCCATTACATTCCCCCCATACACTACCCATTCACTTCACCCATTACATTTCCATGCTTTTTCATATTCCCCACTCCATTCATATGTCATCCATCTTCATTTTTGAGAAAAAGAGTGTTGTTCCAAAATATTAAATGTCTTCATCGTTGGTTTGAAAAGTGAGAGAAAAGAAAAAGAAAAAAAAATAGAAAAATAGCAAATTATAGAAAAAAAAAAGAAAAGAAAAAAAAAGAAAAAAAAAGAGAGAAAAGAAAAGAAAAAGAGAGTTGTAGTTAATTTTTATGTAATAAAGACATTTGTTCGTCTATGAGTGATACACTCTTCTCAAATATCCACCATCCATCCATCCATCATATCATCATCCCATCCTATCCTACCTACCTCATCATTACCATCCCACATCATCATATCCTTCCCATCTCATTTCTCCTCACCCATTATCATTCATATTCCCCTAGGTGTTCGGGCAAATGATAGTCAACGTGGTGAATAACTCGACGTTCTCACTATAGTGATTAGCATTCTTTCATGAGATCACTTTTCTTTCTTATTGTTTGTTCTTTCTTATATGTGTGTGAGACGTTTGAACTTGCTTACATTTACTCACCTCCTCACACACAAGAGCGATACACTTACCCTAATCTCGAGAGTTCGTTTGAGAGAGTTATATCTAGTGAGATTTGAAGTTGAAACGTTGATTCCGACAAGGCAATCTAGGAATTACTCTTGTGATACTCGACCTATTTTGACTGATTTACACACACACGTTGAGTTCTAGGAAGGATGTGCCTTGGTATTTACTTAGCTAAACTTTTCACACATTCTAGCTTGTATTTCTGAAAATATTTCTCATGTGATGGATTGTGCGATTATTCTATGTCTAATAAGAGATTGACCGCGTTTCAATAAATCATTTTAAATAAGAATTTTGTGGGTATATTCCCTGCAAACCCTCACGAGACACAACTCGTCCTGTAGGAAAACCTATAGGATTAAAGGCTTGTTGCACATGCTAAGTGCAATCGCAAGTACCCGCGAAAGTGGTACACTTTTGGTTACTTATCTTTCTCTTTCTCTCTATCTTATTGCTCGAGGACTAGCAACGCTCTGTTTGGGTGTGGTGTGATAAGAACCCAAAACTGTACAATTTATACCCCGAATAGATGTACTTTAGTTGCTAATTCTCTATAATATGGGTCTTACGTGCTTAAATGTTTATCATGCAGGCTTAACTGCAGTTGCGGTATCAAAAGCTACATTTAGAGGCCAATTACAGTTAGAATGAAGCTAATACCCTTGTCTCGTACCCTACCCTACCCTAAACTTGTCCCTAAACCGTCACCCAAGCCTCGTGTCTGTTGGTTTGATCCCTTTTTATTTTATTTTAATGTTTTTAGATTTTTATTTAGTGTCGTTTTATTTTTTAGATTTTATTTTTGAATTATTTAGAATTTGTAGGTTTTATTTACTATTTTTATATTTTATCTTTATTTTTTTATTAGTTTTATTTTATTAGAATTAGTTTTTTTTTAGGATTTCATTTATTTTTAGATTTATTAAATTTTATTTTTTTTAGGCTTTTAGTTTTTAGTCTTACATATTTCTATTTTTATTTTTATTTCTTTTTAGATTTATCTTTTTTATTTTTGTGTCTTTTATTTTATAGGATTATATATTCTTAAGTAGTTATCAGCTATTTTTTTTTTAGTTATTAATTTTTATTCTTAATTTTTATTTTAGTCGTGTTTAGTTTTTTTTAGAGTTTGTTTAGTGTGTCGTATCTATTTTATTTTACTTTTTATTTTTAGTTTAGTTTAATTTTTAATTTAGATTAATTTTAATTTTAGATTAATTTTATATTTTTTAGGAGGTCCTAATTAAACACACACACAACCCCCTTATCCTAAACTAACATCCTCACCCTCACACACCTACTCTACACCCTCACCCACACTAACACCCCACTTCATCTTCAACCTCCAACTCACCCCTTTCTCTCTCCTCACACCATTAACAACCAACTCAGGGGCGGCCCTGAGCATGTGCTAAGTGGGCGATCGTACAGGGCCTCCCGTTGATTAATTTTTATTACTTATATATTGAGGGCCCATTTTTTATATCAATACAGGTAAAAGGGGCCTATTTTACAATTTTTGCACAGGGGCCTTGTCAATTTTTATCAATCTCAGGACCGGCCCTGAACCAACTTAAACCAATCTCCCTCCTCAAAACCAACGACCCTTCTTCTACACCCCAAGCTCCGACCACCTGCTCGCGAACCTTCATATCCGACCTCCTCTCTCCGGCGAACTGCCGACAAGCTGCCACAGCCCACATCCCTACCCGTCGGCGGTCACCGTCGGACCTGCAACCCGCCGGAGGCGCTCGCGATCTCATCCCCACCTGCTACAACCGCCGCTACCCTCCAATCCTCTCTCCCCCGGCGCTGCCATCGCGTCAACCCGGCGGCGGCGCAATCTCCCTCTCTTTCTTCGCCGTCACCTCTGCCACCCATGGCCGAATCCGACCGCTGCCCCGAAAACCCGAAACCACCCTTCACCCATCTCATTTCCATACCCATTTTCTAACCCACAACCCATGTCCAAACCAGATTTTGCCCAAATCCATTTCCTTCTCCATCACCCAAACCCATTTTAAGTAAAACCCATTTCCCACTTCTCCAAAGCAAGCCACGACCTGCCAAATACAAAAACCAAATAAACTCATTTACCCCATGTGCCAATAAACCATTAAACCTTTTAACCATTTTACCTATTATACCCCCTAACTATCCTCTTCTAACCAAACACCCAAAATACCCCTCATTTCAAATTTGAATTTATCCTCACCTCACACCTCCATTTAAAACACATGTGTGCCCAATTCCTAAAATACCCCATGCACATGTTAACCCTCACCTCACCATTTCCATGCCTCCATGCACTTTAAATTTCCATTTTTACCCTTAGCTTCATGCATAGTATATAAAAAGAAGATGAAGACTCCAAAAAAGGAGAGAGAGCTTTTAGATAGGAATTTTAGAGAGAGAATTGTAGAGAAAATTATCCTTTGTAAATAGTTTTTCTTTTCTTTTTTCATTTTAGATATTTGTGAAATTAAATATTGTAAGAGAATTAATTGAGTGGATATTTTAATTTCATATCACTTGGATGCTCAATTAAGAGGTGTATGCTTCAAATTGGAAGAGTAGAGTTCAACTTTCTCAAAGAGATTTGGTTTACTTGTTCTATTCACTTCTCTTTTATTTTAGTAGCCATGATTATTAATTTGTCATGTTTAATATCATGTTAGGCTAAATCCCCTTTCAAGGGGTGGGGTAAAACCCTTATTTAATGTTATTTTATTTTTATTAGTTTAATTACTTGAAAAGTCCCTTTGAATGTTAATTTTGATCCCTCACCCTTAGATTTATGCCTCGAGAGAGGGTAAATGATTTTCGAGAGAAAATAGAAATTCTAGTGATAATACCCATTTTAGATTCGAACTAGAGATAGGGGTTTCTTAAGTGGGGTATTATCACTTGAATTTCAACTCTAAATTTATTTTATAAGATTGACATAAATTCTAATTGATCGATCCTAGCGGGTGATTAATTAAAAAGAGTGTGGATCTATTTTTCTAGAGTTGTGGGGTGTTAAAATTAACTTTCTAAAAGATTACTATTATAATTACACTTGCAACGAGAGTTGGTTTGTAATTTTGATATTAATTTGGGAGTATTCAAATAATTAAATTAATTAATTAGAATAACTAAAATTTGTGGTGTAATCCCATTCCTTGATTGTTCTCACAATTATTTACCTCACTTTATCTTTTATTTTAGTTTAGACTTTATTATTCATTTTAGTACCTTTCTAGTTAGTTATTTTCATTTTAGTTTAGTTTAGTTCAAATCATCACCTCACCTTATTGTTTTAATATTGAAAAAACTAAAAAAAATTAGAAAAAGTGAAAAAGCACAAAAATAAATTAAAAAGTGAATTACAATTGAATTTGTCTCTAGCTTACTCCCTAGAAAGTGGATTGATACCCTTACTTACCTCTACACTTGAGATTGTTATATTTTGTAGGTATTTGAGGATTTTGACTAACTTGGCTTTTAACAACGATACACACACAAAAGCATAGTTATCAAAGAGTTCCAACGGATTTCTTTATCATTTGTAAATACTTCCAAAATCCCGAATAGAACCAACAATGACAAGGGAAAACAAAAGGTTACCGCTTGTTGGGTACCTAAGCACGATGCAAAAGTCCTTGTTGTTCATATTTATCTTAAAGCACATAATACCTCTTAGTGGTACTTTATTAGTGGGTGCTCCAGACACATGACTGGTGACGTTTCATTTTTTACCTACCTAGAGGATCGTAAGGAAGGTAAGGTGACGGGCGCGGGTCTAGCATAGTAGGATAAAGTAAAATAGAGATACCAATATATCCTAAGCTATAGGATGTTTTGTACGTCAAAGGTTTGAAAGCAAACCTTCTCAGCATTAGCCAAATGTGCGACGTTGACTTTGTAGTAAGGTTTGATCGAAATGCGTGCAGTGTTTATGATCAAGCCAATAAACTTCTATTGTGAGGGGGTGAGGACTGAAGACAATTGTTTTAGGATTGTGCCCAAGTCCTCATTTGTATACAACAGTGCCAAAAT
The DNA here is from genome assembly GCA_949130495.1 of Sambucus nigra. Classification (NCBI taxonomy): domain Eukaryota; kingdom Viridiplantae; phylum Streptophyta; class Magnoliopsida; order Dipsacales; family Adoxaceae; genus Sambucus; species Sambucus nigra. The sequence goes on from OX422222.1 coordinate 242,751,133, forward strand.
CACTCCTATGAATCTGTGGCATCAACTTCTAGGTCATGTGAATTTTAGAGATTTGGAGAGATCAGCCAAAAAGGTTCTAGTACATGGCTTGCCATCACTTGGAAAGATGACTTTCGCAGTTTGTGGACCCTATCAGTTGGGAAAGCAAGTTCGTAGCCCCCACTGGAAGTTGAATTTCATTACCTCTTCACGAGTGCTTGAGTTGATACACATGGATCTTATGGGTCCTACTCGTACTGAGAGTTTGGGTGGTAAGAGGTATATCCTTGTGATGGTAGATGAATTTTCTCGTTACACGATTGCAGATTTTTCTGAGAGAGAAATCCTAAGCTGTAAAATTTCTTATGAACAAGTGCCATGTCCTGTAAAATCAACACGGTGTCACCATGAATAGAATGCGGAGTGACAACGGCACTGAGTTTAGGGAAGCTAAAGTAGATCTTTACTTTGATAGCCTCGGGATCAAACATGAATTTTAGACCGTGAAGACTCCTCAGTAAAATAGGAGTGTTGAGAGGAAGAATTGGACGATTCAGGAGATGGCTAGATCTATGATTTTAGGTCGTAGTGTTGCTAGAAGATTTTGGGCAAAGACGTGGTCTACTGCATGCCATATGGGTAATAGGGTTTACCTTCGTCCACACACACTTCAGACTCCCTATGAATTGTGGACTGGAAAGAATCCCAACCTTTCATATTTCCGTGTTTTTAGGAGCAAATGCTATATCCTACGGGATAGAGATCAATTAGGAAAGTTTGACTCCCGGAGTGATGAGGGAATATTGTTAGGGTATTCATCGAATAGTAGAGCATATTGGGTTTTTAACCTGAGTAGCTCTAAGATTATGGAATCAATAAACGTCACCATGAAAGATGATGAACCACCGACGTTTGTTGATTCTATCTTTTTATGTGAGGAGGATTCACTTCCTATTGATGACCCTATTGTGCCTCCCATACCCGGGGTGGACCCTACTCCTGTCTTAGGGGACACACCTACTAGGGTTTGTAAGAGTCATGATCCTACTACCATTTTAAGAGATCCCACCCTAGGGGTCAAGACTTGCGCTAAGTTAGAAAATGTGGTTAGTTTTGTTTGCTACACATATAAAGTTGAGCCCAAGAACGTCAAGGAAGCACTCAAGGATAAATATGGGATATTTGCTATGCCGGATGAGTTACTTTAGTTTAAAAAGAATGATGTTTAGGATATAGTCCCCTGACCTCGCGAGAAGAATGCGATTGCTACCAAGTGGATCTATAATAACAACATGGATGAGAATGGTACCATTATCCGAAACAAGTCTAGGTAGGTCGCTTAAGGCTACATAAAGATAGAGGGTGTATACTTTGACGAGACATTTTCTCCTGTTGCGAGGCTTGAGTCCGTCTGCTTACTACTCGCCATCGCATGTCATCTACACTTCAAGTTATACCAGATGGATGTTAAGAGTGCCTTTTTGAATGGCATTCAACAGGAGGAAGTTTACCTGGAATAATCAAAAGGGTTTGAAGACCCTAAACACCATGATCACGTCTATTTTTTGAGAAAAAACCTGTATGGTTTGAAGCAAGCACCCCGTACCTGGTACGAGTAGCTTACTTCCTATCTCATTTCCCATGGCTTCAAGAGAGGGGGAGTTGATAAGACGTTGTTTGTTAGGAGAGGAGACGGTGCTATTTTGGTTGCCCATATCTATGTGAACGAAATAGTCTTTGGATCCACGTGCTCCCGCCATGCTAATGACTTTGAGGAGGAGTTGGAGAGTGAGTTTGAGATGAGCTTGGTTGGTGAGATTATATTCTTCCTTGGCCTCTAGGTTCGTCATCTAGAAGATGGGATGTTAATCTCCCAATCCAAGTATGCTAGAGACCTTGTGAAGAAATTTGATTTAGACTCCACTAAGCACCACGTACCCCAATGGGTACCTCAACAAAGCTTAGCAAGGACACTTGATGTAAGGATGTAGAGAAAACCTTATATCGGAGTATGATAGGTAGTATTCTCTACTTGATTGCCAGTCATCTCGACATAGCATTTAGTGTTGGAGTATGTGCGTGATATCAGGCGTCCCAGAAAGAGTCACACTTACTAGCTCTTAAACGTATCATAGAATACGTGAGTGGGACTCTCTAATATATCATTTGGTATTCCTTTGATGTCGATGAACGTTTATTCATCTATTAGGATACCGATTGGGGCGGGGATGCAAATGGATGTAGGAGAACTTCTGGTGGGTGTTTCTTCTTTGGTTCTGCTTTTGTCTCTTGGTTGAGCAAGAAGAAAAACTCCATCTCTTTGTCCATTACGGAGGCTGAGTATATAGATGTCGGGAGTTATTGCCCTGAACTTCTGTGGATGAAGCAGATGTTGGAGGACTATGGGATATCATAGGACACCATGACTATTTTCTGTGATAATACGAGCGCGATACACATATCCCGTAATCTAGTCCAGCATTCGCGCACAAAGCAAACTAGGATACACGAGCACTTTATTCGTGAGCATGTAGAAGAGAAGGTCGTATCCTTGAGTTTTGTGTCTACCGACCTCCAGTTAGTCGATATTTTCACGAAGCCTTTAGACTCCCTTAGATTCGAGAGTCTTAGGAAGTCTTTAGGAATTTGCACAGTTGACTGAGGGGTGGTTACCATGTCTAGAGTAGGATGTAGTTTTCATGTTCATATCATTTGATTCCTATCTCTAGATTGTATCATTTGTATTATTATTTTTGTTTTATTTTTTTTGAAAATTAGAAAATTCAAAAAGTTTTTCTTTTCATAAAATTTTTGAAAAATGCAAAAAATTATTTTGTATTTTGTTTACATCTTTTATGAATGAACATTTAAGATAGCCAAAGTCATAACTTCATTCCATATTCCACGTGACTGTTTGATAGTGATTTGAGATGCTACATCATTTAATCCATCAGCTTTACATTGTTTGGAGTCATTGAGATGCAATTAGTGATATCTTTTTAAATCTTTGGCTCCTTATCTACTTTATTGCACACGTGCACGGTTTGATTTGAATATTGGACTTGTCTATCACATGTTGGTTTGAGTGTTTCCATCTCAATTCTGTCTATACAACGAACCGAATACGATAAAACTTGACAAATAAGTAGTTCATGTAAGAGCCATTGTTGTAAGTTTGTGTAATATAATTAAAAAATGGGTAAGGGCTACGGAATGTACTCATTTATCCTTTGCGATTAAGCCACGATTTAAAATCGGATCTAGAATGCGTGGCACAAAAATAGAAGCCAAGGTCCAAAGAGGTTGAAAAAAGCCCCAAAAAATTCAAAGGCAATAAAAGGAAAAATATGCCAAAAAGATGGGCCAATAGGGTTTAGTTTCATCGCCTCAAAAGAAAAAATAAAAAGAACTATTATTTGCGAGGCAGTTTGGATGGAATATAAAAAGGGTTTGCACGTCCTTGAAAGTCGTGAAAAAGTGTTACATAGTTTTGGACGTTCTTGGTGTGGAAATCACTTTGAGCTTTGATTCGTTGATTTTATTGAGTCAATTTCTTTTAATTCGACCATTTTTATACCTAAGGAAGATGTTGAGTTCATTCGTTAGGATTATTCAAAATTCATCGTACACATATTTATGCTTGTATGCATTGATTTTCCTATTGAATTTGTTCACATCCATACATTTTCGCTATCACCGACTTGGTTATTTTCGTGTTCTTTCATAGTGTTATTCTTTGTTGTATATTTTGTCAATAAAATTTTAAAAAATTCAAAAAGATAAAGTTTGTTTACGTTGTGACATTCTCCATTTGCATTGCTTTGTGTTATTTATAATTGTCTATTTGGGGACATCATAAAAAGGGGGAGAACGAATTATGGGGGAGATTTTTTTTTTTGCCAGCATGTTTGAATTAACAATGATTTGTTTAAGCTTAATTGCTATTGGTTTTTGCTTATCATTATTTTTTTCAAAACATTGCGTGTCACGGGTATTGTTTCTTGTCTCATGTGTGTAGGAACAAAATTAAGGATCATTTTTGGACAACCTGATGATAACAAAGAAAGATTGATGAAGTTGAAGATTTGAAGATGTTGAAGCCTTTTTGAAGACATGTTATTTAGTATTTCCAGTTTTTGTGTTTAATGGGGATTAAATTGTATGCCATTTGTTTTGATTTTGGGTAACATAATTCGGATAGTTTTTATGTATGTATCAGCACAGGCATAGGAGGAGATTTGTAAGGACATGATTTTATAAATGTTCATCTTAGTATCTAGGAAATAATCTAAGTATCCTAGATCACATCATATATGTCTTATACCACTACATTCGGCATGTCAACACTATCATCCATGACGACTTCGATTCGAAACCTAAGCTTCACGCTCCCATCATCATCTTCATGCGTGCGTAGTGCAACCTCAACGTGCAATTGCATCTTCAACATTCTCACTACTCCATTAATGATTATGGTAAAATATTTAATTTGGAGTTTTTAAGGTTTACATATTTATTTGGGAGTTTTTAATAAACTATTTTTCAGTCCCTCAAAGGTTTTCCAACGTGATAGAATTTTCTAAGTACTGTGGCGAACTGATTTGACGTTTGCATCATTCAAACAAGATCGTACTGTCGTTCAAAAGACATAAGCATCTCGCACGAATTCGTTCAAACGACATTGACTGTCGTTTGAGCGACAACACCGCCGTAAAATTTCTATAAAATCCAGTTTTTTACCCACACGTTTTTCAAGTCTACATAATTCCATTTTTTGCAGAAACAGTTGCATATTGAGACTTCATTTTTGTGAGTTTTAAACCTCTTTTGATTCACCAAATTGTTCCAAATTCACTTGTGAATCATTTAAACCCTGGATTACTTATTCTACTCATCTGGAGTACACTTGTGGTGAATAAGGCTGATTATCCGTTGTTGACGATTGGAGATCTTGCGAGATCTCTTGTTGACAATAACGAATCGATGCCTGGGGGTATTCGTTCATCAAGATGTATTTCTCTGTATTTGTAAGTTGTTACAAGATATAGTGAAATTAAAAGATTTTGCCCCTTGGGGGATTTTCCCTCATATTTGTGATTGTGTGCATGCTTGATTTCATTTAATTAGTCAATCACAATTAGTTATAAGAGTTAGGTTATTTGGGACTAAAATTGAAATTTAATTAAACAAGTTGGTTCATTGATTGCTGGCGCACTCTCACTCAAGTTCCAATGGACGATTAAATAAGGCTTTCTCTACTTCTCGTCAAGGAGATTGGAATCCTTAAGGTTAGATTCATTATCATACTTAATTGTCTTTTGCCTATTTTTAATCATTTTTGTGATACCTCAAATTTTGATGACATGTTTAAAAATTGGTTTATGTTGTTTTATGTCATGGCTAGGTTGCGGTAATAACAATTTCTCCAGTTAAGAGATTATTCAACGGAATCTTGAAATTTCTCATTCTGCAAACATGTCATACAGTTTTTTTTTGTTTCAGTCGACAGTGAAATTAAAGAAGGTTTTTCCTATGTCCCTCTCACCCTCGATGACTATTATCTCTCTTTATCTGGAGAAATTTCTTGACGAGGATCAATTTGGGACAATCTCCCTGATATCTGGGTTTGTGTTTATATATTTCTAACTTTATATTCTTAATCTCAGCGAGAATATTCTTTGTAATTAGGCTTTTGTTATGCTTAATTGAGATTTTTTTTAGTTTATTTAGTGTTTTTTGGGTGATAGTTTTTGCCTCCAGTGCATATTGTTTGAACTAACAATTTCAAGATATGATTTCCTTTTGCTTTTTACTTCATTTTTTTTTATTATATGTAGTAAGATTTTATGAAAGGTATACTTTTCTTATTCTTTGATAGGATTATTAGATTTGGTTTCATTGTTCGTGTGGTTGCACATTCACCTTGAATCTATGGAGGTTTTATTCTTATTTATTCAGTAAATATTGTATCCCTTCTTTGACACCCTGATCAGTCGATCATTAAGTTTTGATCAGTCAATTTGGAGGGATTTAATTAATTCGTACCATTGTTGAGAAGAAATAGGGTCTTTCTTTGAGAAGAATTATTATAGGTAAGGAAGACTTATTTTTCAACTACTACAATTAGAGTCACCATAGCACTGCTCACGGACTTCCTATATATTTCAATGTTTATATGTAGATATTTGTATCGATTTGTTTTGTCTCTCTAATTTGCTTAAGTCCATGAAATTATTGGATTGGGTTTAGTTCACCACAATTGAAGTTATTTTTGTTAACTCATTGCTAATCGTGTTTCCAAGTAAACTTAGGAGAAGGAATTGACATGGGTGGTAGTAGGTGTTTTATGTGATTTATGTAGGTTAGTTTAGAAGATAAAGATTTGAGGAGAAATTGAATCATTCTCAAACATGAGGTGAGGCCAATGCGAATCTATTTTTTTTTGTCTCCTGAATAGACCAATATTTGAGTTTTACAGTTTGGGCTATTTGTGACATCTACCTAAAGAGATGCTCACATTGGTTGTTGACATTTTTAGATTATTTTTTGAAGGATTAATATTAAAGGTTAAGGCTTATTATATGAGAGAAGAGAGCTTATTTTGTGAGTGATTAAAGCTTAAATGTTAATATTTATTGTTATTTTCCCTGGTGATAGTTTTTAGAGCCTTTACATTTTTCATTCTTTTGGTATTTTCATTAAGTTGTGAAATTAACTAATAGCGACGTGTGAGATTAAAATGGATGTTATTGTTTTCATTATGTTAAATATTGTTTAAAATATTTCATGTTAGGAATTTTTTTGTTGACTTTGTGTATAAATCTCTGGTTTATGTTTTCATTAAATGTAAATTTAAAAGTTATAAAATTTAGAAATTTAGCAGTTTGCAAATATGTTATGCTTGTTGAGAGTGGTTGCATTTAGGAACACTATCTTTTATGCCAATATATCTTTAGTTAGTGTGAAAATAGTGGAAATGATATAAACATGTTCACGTTTCTGTTGTATATATTTATGGATTACCTATAGTTCTTTCTGTAGGATTGCGACATGAGTTGGTGTCGATGACGTAGTTAGGAGACAATCCTTGCATTTTTTCTGAGATGGCAAATCCCAAACTTTCCTTGAAATTGATGTATCTAAACGGCAATGTAATTTATGTTTGGGGTTTTTGAAAAACAAAATACACCTAATGGTAAAGTGCTTTACATCTTAGGCATAAGGTTTTCGCACATTGCAGAGCCCTCTCTACAATATGAATATATATATATATATATATATATATATATATATATATATATATATATATATATGTGTATGTATGTATAAAGGTTTTTGTTTTACTATTCATAAAAGGGATAAATTAATTTGGGGCTAAGATATTATTAACAATGAAAGAAACTAAAGGTTTAGATTAAAGATCATAGATTAATGATTTACACCTTATTACACCTCACTCTATTCCACTTTTCTTTAAACTTAAACCAACTTCCAATACAGAGTTTCTTACTTTAATTTGTTAATTTCTCTCTCTAACAATTCACAACTCTTTCTCTTTGTCCCTATCAATGACGAAGCCTCAGTTCGACCAACTCGGAGGGGTTTTATTCATCCATGACCACTGCCAACCATTATGAGCATAAGACATCATTATTATCGTCTAAAATTGGCTTTAACATTTTGTCTTAGCTAGTTGAGAACCAATATGAGATAAAAATAAATAAATAAATAAATAAATAAATAAAGAATAAATGTAGATGTTTGAAAACAGAGGTGAGAACAATAGGAATTACACATAGAGTTACGTGGTTCAGCCCTCAAGAATGTGCTTACGTCCACCGATTATCTTTTAGCAATAGAACCAGAATACTAAAAACATTTTGTCTTTCCGTCAAGACAGTGAGAATGTCAGTATCTATTTGTTTATCAGTAGGTTATTTAGTTTTCTTCCCCTTTTCTGGGTTATTCCATGCCTCCTTAAATATTAGCATGGGAGTAATAGTTAATGGACTTATACAACTAATCCACTAGAATATGATAGGGGCTTTGTCTTTATAGAATAACCAAATATCCCCTTTACAAGATAGTGGAGGAATAATTATAAAGTTAGTATGGGCAAACATGTGCGAAAGAATGTTCGTTTGTTTCTAGTGATGAAGTGTGTTGATGATGTAATCCCACTATCTGATTTGCTGGTAGTGGGCATATAATTACACGTGCATTATATGGGATAACAAGGCTGACCAGAATGCCTAAGGTCAAACATGATCATATCTGAGCCGAGCTCATTGTTTCTTGAGCCGACCTCATACTAATTAATAATGAGTTCAGTTTTTCTCTTTTAACTAGTTTCTATGTCGTACCATATTGATTTTTCAAACAGCCCCCAAGACTTTTTTCGCAGTTGAGGTGTGCAACATATTCTCTGAAGTATTATGTCTCCTAAGTATGCTCTAAGCAAGTTGAGTGAGCGAAGTGTTAATCCGTGGAAAGTTGTCGGCCTTGACAATTATGGTCATCTTCAAATCTACTTAGTGTGCGTCAAGAAGAATGAGTTACCACGTGCCAAACTATAAGGACGATATCTAGTGAAATTATGGCGTGTGCATAGTAAAGTGTGTGTCAGTCTGCACCACATCAGGCCACTTTTCCAGGCATGGTGTCATGTGCCACATTTATTAGGGGTAATGATTACCACTTAAAAAGTATAAAACCCTAATTTTAAACCGTTTTAAACCTTCCAGCTTCCTTTTCCCATCCACGATCACTTTTAGAGATAAAAAATTCTTTTCCTTCAAACCCTTCCATCTGCGGCTAAATCTTTTTGCTACCTGCCATCTTCAACTTGATTTACGTAGGGAAAAAACTCTTTCCTGGAGATTTTTCCCACTTCCATTCATTCATTGGAAGAGCTTAAGCACTGTTTGGGTTGTTTTCAACCTCTTAGGGGTTACAGGTACGCCGTCTCTTTCTTTTGCTGTTTTTTAGTTTTTTTTACTAATTTCCACGTGATCCCATTTTTGTTTACCCATGGCTTCCTGATTAGCTTATTTTTGTTTTTTATTGGAAAATCGCACGTCTTTAGGTGGCCATTGAGTTGGTAGGACTAGGGTATCCTATTTCTAGGAATTTTTTAGATTTTCATCACAGAGTCTACTTTGTCCCCCTAATTGGTTCTACTTTTCCTCCTAAATATATTCTTTGTTGAGTTACTAGCCTCAAATTTAGAGATGGTTGAAGTATTTGGCGGAATTAGATCAAACCTACATTGGTATTGTCGCTAGGATTCCCTAGGCCTCTCCAGACTGTTCATCCCAAGATATACTCCTACAGTACGTCATCTGTAGGTTCTGCACCACAACCCTAGTTGGAAAGTCTAGTTCTGCTGTGTTCCCTATAACGGTTGGCATCACTGAAGTGGATTACCCCACAGATGGTAAAAAACTTGCAAATATGATGTTCGATAAATCTATCATCGACTTAGACGCCTATCCGGAGAGGGTTATGCCTGAAAATCCTATGACTTCCATATCTCCGATAATTGTACCTCTTTTTTAGGAGAGTAATTCAGGAAGCTCTGATTCTTGATATCCATCCTCTACTAATGCTCGAAATCATGGTTGGGATATAATGGAGGATGAGTTGGAGGGGTTGAGGGATAGGTATGACATCTCCATTAGCATTTCCTTGAGACAACGAGACTATAATGCGAGTGCTATGGACTATTTTGAGGGGCTATGGCCCTGCAAGTAGTAGTTTGGTTGCCCCTCCACCTAATCATAAGGTCTATTTTGAGGGGTTATGGACTAGTTTCAACCCTTCTCCCACCCAATGCTTATAGTTTCATCTTAGGGTCAATAGTTTTTTGGAAAGCCTATACTGGCTTTGAGCTGAATGGGGATATTTTTAGATTTGTGTATGGCTAGAAAGACAATTCCAAGCTCAGTTACTATTTTTAATTCCCCCCAAAAGTGTGACCCTAGGATGGTGAAAGTTGTTTAGACAGGAAATAACAACTAGAAGAATCAGTTTGTCTACATTAAGGGTGATTGGGAGTTTCTCTCCTACGAGTAGAAATGATCTTATAGTGTTCCTCGTGGCTAGCGTGGGCTAGATAGTATTGGTATACATCTTTATACTATTCTTTATAGTATCATTCTGACTTATAGTGTGATGACACTTTGCTTTTGCTCAGCCTCTTTGTATAGAAAAGAGCTCCCAAATTACCAGAAGATTTGAAACAACATATGCTGAACACTTGCACGCCCCACCCGATTGAGTTTACGAATCTATTATGGGTGAGAAAATTTATAGATCTTGGATACTATACTCCTCCTAAAGGAGTTCCCCTAAAGAAGATCAGATAAATTTGGTCTCCAAGGGCAACGTCTTTGTTGGACAAAGAGGTCGGGATAAGCTATGACACCCCGCCTAATTAAATATCAGGTGATCAGTCCTTTATTAAATTAATTTTGAATATCCAGTTGGTTCAGAATATGCATTATTGTCAAAAACTTTATTATTAACACTAACCACCAAATATTTAAAAAGGTTGATGTCAAAATTTTATTTTTTAATTAATCATGAAAAGAAAATTAACCAATTACTAATCATACACAATTCAAACAAATCTCATATGAAATAAAATGACTAAGGTAATAAATGAGACTGGAGTAAACACATCCAACCTAAATCCAAAATACAATAATCCATCAAAAGTAAAGCAACTGTTGAAAGGAATAAATAAATAGATCCACGAATCTCTGACTGTCTGAAAAGTAAAAAGGGGCGACATGCCCTTACTGAAATAGTTAACTGGAAATGGAATAATGTGAATCATAGAGGCGTCTACTACCAAGTCCTGTAACTTCCACAGCATCTACAACTCGTCAAATGAATGGAATTCCTATCCTTGGTGTCCCTGTGGCTGGACACCTAAAAAGATTTGACAAAAGAAAAGTTATTTGCAATAAACGGGTCAGAGCCTGAGTTGAAAACAGTTTAAAAATCAGCAAGTGCTTAAATGAAAACAATAACACATATAATGTACATGTGAGATCCTCATACTCTCACTTAAGATGCTCACCACTCATCTAATGTGCACACCTAACGCGTATATTTAACCCATCCTAGTTATGCTACCCCGCCTAACTAGTCCGAAGATAACTATTATCACATCAATAATTTCATGTGTTTACTCGTATCACCCGTATCCCGTATTACCACATGTTTAAGGATAGTTATTCATATACATAACCTTTATTCTCATAGGCATTCTTTACCTTACTAAGAACATTTTAAGTATCATTATTTCCATATCTACTAATTACACACAGTAGAATAGATCACAACTATACATATATTTTTCAAACTATACATACATACATATATATATATATATATATATATATATATATATATATATATATATATATATATATATATATATATATATATATATATATATATATATATACTAATCCTGCACCCTTGGGTTAGGACCCCTTGGTGCAATGCATACTCTTCTATCATGTCCTGGTGCATCGATCCCTGCATAGAGGACTCTAGGTTCAATCTCTCACGAACCATTAAAACAAACACACATATTGGAGGTGAACGTAGTTCCAATCCCATGGGATATGCACATACCTACGCACCCATATGATCATCAACACCATCGTTTTCACTGATAGCTTGTACCAAGGTTCTATGTTCTAGTGATACAAATCAAAATCGCCCCAAAGGTTCCTCAAGATATGATCGTCCACGACTCACAACGTCCACCCAATAGCAAGTAGCGTAGGTATGTAATACACACAATAATTCATCAAATAGGTACATACACATAACTTATAATAATCATTAGGTATTCATGCAACCCAAGTCCCTGAATTCATATGTAGTATTATTACCCCTAATAATCACATTAATATATTCGCACGATTTGTCTCTATCGTTACATACTCTGTAAGGCCCTCTTATTCTAGCATATACCCTTAGTAGTTACATAATACTCTCACCATTAGACTATGTATTTAAGTAAATCTAGGGTTGCCTAGGTCATTTATTCTCACTTGAATTAACCTTAAAATATTTTAACTCGACCAAGTAACAATTAGAAATTTTGAAATCTCGTTAGAAACTGGGCAATTTTTGTTCGAACGAAACTTCGAACGGACTAAGGCTCTGAATTCTCATTAGAATCTCGTTCGAACGAGGTCATTCGAATGAGGTCATTCAAAAGAGATAATCCACTTTGAACAAACAACTCTCTAAATTCTCGTTGGATTTGTCATTGGAATTCTCATTTGAACGAGGTCTTTGGAACGCCTCAGGTTGTTCGAACGAGAAAACTGAAGTTTGCCCCTAACCTTTAAAATCTGCGTTTTCCCACTTTTTCATCACCTAAAACACATTAAACTTCACTTAACTCAAAACAAACGATTCTAAATCATGAACACTAGTAATTTGATGCTTTCTAAAAACTTTTTAACATCAAATCTCTATAATCACATCAAAATTTCAAATAAATCTCTTAAATCCTCTAAAAGCCCTAGATTCACATGAACACTATTTATGACCAACCAAACCCAGATTAAATTTTGTGAATTCATCATGCATAACTCGGATTTCTTATCCCCAATGTATGATTATTTATCTAAATGCAATACCTATACCACAACCATCGATTAATACTCAATATCAGTCCCAAATTTCATAATATCATGAGTAAACCACCAACTAAATTAACATGGACATTATATGCTCTAAAATTAATCAAGATAAACACTTGTCTTAACCACGAAGGTATGAATTATCGCTTGAAATTGGTATCCGCTTGATCCTCTCTTCCCGATCTACACTTTGATAGTATTTTTGACGAAAGAAGGTTGATTTTGGCCTTGGAGCTCCTAAGAATCTATTCTCCTCCTTCCTCTCACACTCTCTATTGGTTTTGTCAGTTGATTACCCTCACTCACCCATGTACGTGCAGTTTTATTATCCTAATTTTTGTCCATAATTAAATCCCAAAATTTTAAAAGTCTAAAATACCCCTCCGGGGTGTCAGGTTGGCCTAAAATTGCCCCGGACTCCAAACTAAACACCCGAGTAGGCTTTTCTGACTATCTCGACCCTTTCAGACACATTGGCGTACTCAAAACAGCTATCTGAATAACCAAAAATAAAATTACCTTTTAATTCCTTATTTGTCCCGACACGACTCACATGCGCGTCCCAACTAAGTTTACTGTTACTGCCGCATTTTTCACTCATGATAACTTTAATATAATCATATATTAATTTACTCACTAAGTAATATTCATCATAACTCACATCAATAAATACTAACTCTCGTCACGCTAGTAATTATTTAATTAAATTAGAATTAATTATAAATAAATTTCCCATTTTTAAGTCAATTAATCCTCAAATAATCCCATAATTAAAATTATTAAAAATACGGGGTATCACATAATTTTCCCCTAAAAATGGAATTTCGTCCCGAAATTTGGAAAGATAAGGGTATACCTGGTAAGAATAACTCGGGATATTTGTCGCGCATCTCATCCTCGCGCTCCCAAGTAGACTCCTCAACATTATGATGCCGCCACTGCACACGTACTAACAGCACTACCTTTGACCTTAATTTACTCTCGCTCCGGTCTAGGATAGTAACTGGTACCTCCTCGAAGGAACTGTCAGGCTGTAGGTCAATATCCTTCAAAGAAATATGAGTGTGGGTCATGTCATCCCGAAGATATCTCCTCAGTGAAGAAATATGGAACACGTCATGAATCCTATGCAAGTGTTCCGATAACCCAAGTTTGTAAAAGGGAATGGCCCTACGTACCTCGGCACTAACTTCCCATTCTTTCCAAATCGCATTACCCTCTTCATAGGGGATATTCGTAGCAACACCTGGTCCCCCACATTGAATTCTCTGAAGAACCTCTTGGCATCGGTGTATCTCTTCTGTCTATCCTGAGCAACCCGAATACGTCTTCGAATAATACCAATCCTGGCCGAGGTATCCTGAATCACCTCAGACCCAAGTAGCTTGTTATCCCCCACCTCTAGCCAACACGTTAGAGAATGACAAGGCCTACCATATAACACCTCGAATGGATCCATGCCAATAGTAAACTGGTAGGAGTTATTATAAGCAAACTCCACCAGTGGAAGATACTTCTCCTAACCCCTGCCAAAATCGAGGATACACATCTGCAACATACCCTCTAACATATGATTTATCTGCTTTGTCTGTCCATCGATCTGCGGGTGATAGGTCGAAATCAAACGTAACTCCATACCCATTGCCTCCTGTAAGATCTCCCAAAATCGAGACACAAAGATCTTATCCCTGTCGGACACAATATCGAGGGGTACCCCATAGAGTCTCACATTCTTAGTGATGAAGATATGAGCGTACTGCCCCATAGTATAATCAGTCCGAACTGGCATAAAATGAGCTACCTTGGTCAATTGATCCACAATCACCCATATGTAATTGTGACCCCTCAGTGAGGTAGGCAACCCTATAATTATATCCATGGAAATGCTCTCCCATTTCCACATAAGGATATCTAACGGCTGTAGGAGCCCTGGCGGTCTTTAGTGGTCCACTTTTACCAGCTGACAAGTAGCACATTTCAAAACAAACTCGGCGATGTCCTTCCTCATTCCACTCCATCAGTACTGTCGCCTCATATCCTGGTACATCATATCCCCTCTGGGATGTATCGAAAATCGTGATCCATGTGACTCTGTCATCACTGCATGTCGTAAATCTTCCTCCTCTGGAACTACTAGTCTTCCATTAAAGCGTAAGCCCCCACTTGAGCTCACAAAATACGACTCAGCCCCCTCGACTAGAAGCTGTATAATTCGATCCTGACAGAATGAGTTGGCTTCCTAAGCCTGTATCACCCTAGTAACGATCTCGAGTGTAACCATCCTCAGTGACATGAATGAGCAGGAAATCGCATCCTGATGTTCCAGTTCCTTCCATTTCGTCCTCTACCCCTCGGCTACCTCACCTGTTGGACTACGGCTCAATGCGTCTGCTACCACGTTAGCCTTCCCCGGGTGGTAATGGATGTCGAACTGATAGTCCTTCACAAATTCAAGCCACCTCCATTGACGCATATTCAACTCCCGCTGCATGAATAGGTACTGTAATGACTTTTGATCTGTGAATAGGCAAAATTTCTCCCCCAAAAGATAATATCTCCATACCCGAAGTGCAAACACAACTGTCGCTAGCTCCAAGTCATGGGTGCGGTAAATCCTCTTGTGAGTCTTAAGCTTATGGGAAGCATAAGATATAGACTTATCCTCCTAGTGAAGCACACCCCCAAGTCCTAGTAAGGATGCATCTATACAAACCAGGTATTACACCCCCGGCCTGGGTAGTGATAGAACTGGGGCTGAAGTCAGCTTGTTCTTCAGCTCATCAAAAGGCAACTGACAGGCATCATCCCATATAAATGGCACTCCTTTGCGAGTCAAATTTGTCATCGGATCCGCTATCTTTGGAAAACCCTGAATAAATCGCCTTTATTAGCTTTCTAACCCCAAAAAACTACGCACCTCCGTCGATGTCATGGGTTGTCCCCACTCCCTCACCGCACCTTTCCCGGATCTACAGATATACCTTCTTTAAAAATAATGTTCCCCCAAAACTGAACTTATCTCAACCATAACCCACACTTCTCATATTTCACATACAACTCATGCTCTCGGAGTGTTTGCAAAATGAACCTCAAATGTTCGGCATGCTCCTCCTCAGTTCGAGAATAAATCAAGATGTCATCAATGAAGACAATGACAAACTGATTTAAGAACTCTCTGAACACCCTTTTCATTAAGTCCATGAATATTTTAGGTGCGTTTCTTAACTCAAATGGCATGACCCTGAACTGATAGGATCCATATCGTGTCAAGAAGGCAGTCTTAGACACATCCTCCTCTCTGATACGTAACTGATGGTATCTCGACCTCAAGTCTATCTTCGAGAATTAGGCAACACCCCTCAACTAGTCGAATAGGTCATCAATTCGGGGAAACGAATACTTATTTCGTATAGTGACCTTATTTAACTCTCAGGAATCAACACACAATCGTAGAGACCCATCTCTCATCTTTACAAATAATACAAGAGCGCCCAAAGGAGAGGTACTCCTACAGATGAGGACCTGTCCCAATAACAGCTCGATCTGATCCCGTAACTCCCTCATCTCCACTAGAGACATACGATAAGGTGCATAGGCTATGGGCTGAGTGACCGACGTTAAGTCTATTACAAACTCTATCTCTCTGCTAGGCGGTAGCCCTGGTATATCCTGAAATACGTCGACGAACTCACGAACAACTGGAATCGAATCAAGTGGAATCACCACCTCTTTAGAGGTATCCTCCTCTATATAATATAAATGGGTAGACGAACCTCCCTCGAGATGAGGCATCACCGTAAAAAACATCTCCTGACCTGATATGGCGAACACAATACTACGACTATAACAATAAATCATTGCCCTATACATAACTAGCCAATCCATCCCTATAATAGCATCATACTTGTGCATATCTAAGACAAGTATGTCGGTCGATAAGATAGATTTGCCAATAGCTATGCCTACTCCCCGACATATAAAGAATATCAAAGACCCATAACCCAATGATGAGTCTACACTAGTAACGGAACTCTCTGCCATGTCTAATAACCCCATGGCGCATGCAAAACTAGTGGCAATGAAACTATGAGAAGCCACCGTGTCAAATAATATCCGCCCCAAAGTCCTCTGAATTGAAAATGCACCTTCAACCGCGGGTAGAGCCTGGGGAACTGCGACCTAGTGGATGTTGTAGACATGCCCATACTGCAGCTGTCCCTACTAGATCAGAGCTGCTAGAACGACTGGCAAAGCTGGTACATGCGGTGGTGCTGGGAGGGAGACTGGAAATATCGGTCGTTGGGACTCCTGACGAGCCCCCTACTACTACTGCTATGGGGATATACCCTTCTGAGGACAATCATGATGTTTGTGGCCAGTGTTTCCACAACTAAAGCACCTCCATGCACTACAAGAAAAATGTCATTTCGTAGAAATTTTATTAGTGGATAATCATTTATTGCCACTAAAACTTACATTTTGTTGCAAAATTTATGTTTGCCACTAAATGATAATGAATTAGTGGCAACAAATTAAAATTGCCACTAATTTTGCCACTAAATGTTAAGTGGGAAGAATTAGACATTTAGCAGGAACACAAAATTTTAATTAGTTGCACGCTTAAAATATTTGCCGCTAATGTATGTTCATTAGTATCAAATATTCTACTTTTTCACAAAAAATATTTCATATACACTCCATTTACCCTCCAAAAATAATTTTTACAAAAAAAAAAACATTTAGGAGCATTCCCTCCAAAATACTCTGAAAATGTAACTTCTCCCATTCATCCTCCCAATCTAAGGAAACTATCTACTCTATCTCTTCTTGGCCTAAGATTTCTTCTCAAACTCCATCGTTGTCACTACAGCTGTCACCAACGGTTTCTCAGACCCGCGACCTCTTCTTAAAACCAATCGATGTCATCTCAGAATCGTGGGTTTTATGATTTGGGGATGTTGAGGTAAGCCTAATATTATGTATTTGTATAATTGTTGTCATCTCTAATATTATGTATATGTATATACTATGTCCTGTATAGATTTGGATATTTTGAGATTTAAGATTAGGGTTTTGAGAGGAAAAAATTTAGGTTTTGATGCATTTATCCCCACAAGGTACATTTCTTTTGAGATTCAGTGTTTATACGCTCATTGCATAATATTGATTTATTTATTTTGTTCAATTATTATTGTCTCCACATTGTATAAATATATTTGATGTTCCTACATTTGGTGATTGATTCATTCGAATGGCGGCAAGATTTTGGTGGTTATGTATTATTGTTGATTCATAGTGAACACTAAATATATATTTTTTCCTCAGAGGTAAGCATTTTGAAATTTCAATTTCCCCTATTTTTTATATGCCTCTACTAATCTTATCAACTATATGTATTTTTTTTTATTATAAACCATGTTGGTGGTGTTTGCTATAAAGCTAAAAGAGTTGTATTTTATATATATATATATATATATATATATATATGTTTTATAGTGTATGTGTATATTCGAATGCATGTTTTTTATAATTAATTCCCCCTCTACTCTAATTATTAAAAAGTCTTGGTGTTTTTGTGGATTGTTGCTAGCATCACGATTATTGTTCCATAATTTGTTAATTGACCGTACATATATGTTATTTCAAGTTTGTTTTAATGAAAATAAGGTTTTTTGGGAGTTCTGACTTATCATGGTCAAATAAAATGATGGAATGTAACAATAACCGAGTGTAGAAGAGAGCGAAATGGATAGGGGGTGTTTAAGAATCCCCTGTTAATTTTGACAGCAGGTCTTGATTGGTTCAACAATCCTCACCATCGAAATCTTCTTCAGCTCATCTCGCCCCTGAATTTCGGGTTTGGGGTACTCTCTCTCTCTCTGTCTCCCCCTCTCTCTCATGCGTATGTATATTTCACTTGGTATTAGATTCATTGTAATAGCGTTTCAGATATATGCATTTTTAAGCATTGAATTTCTCTCATACAGATGATAACATATTGGGTATCGCTAAAGGTTGTTTGATTGTTTCTTGGAATTGTTAGGATCTTATTGAGTAATTGGGAAAAAAATATTGAATCTAGGTATAACATTACTTCTTAAAGATTGATAAGACTTAGTTGGAATGTTCATTTCTATGTTCTTTGATATGGCCATGTTTAGACTTTGCATATATTAACATTGATATTTTTGTTTTATTAATTACTTCATCATAAAATGAGTTCGATTACGTCTAGTACTCATTGGATAATGAATCAGTCTCTACACTTTCATTTAAAATTGATTTTTATAATCGTGTCTTTATTTTGATTTTATTCCCACAAAAGTGTTTTTCCCAAATGTCCTTATTAGTATCACAAATTGATGAAGTTCAACATCAACAATAGGGACTGTAAACGATGATTCTCTCTTGTTAACTCGCATATGTTTATTGCTCTTCAACTCCTCTTCTAAATATGTTTCAATGCATATGCCTATACTATTTGACAACATTCATTCTAAAAAGTATTTGGTATTACATTAAACCGTATGCATAGACAAATACAAACAGTCCTATCTAGTGGTAGAGGAATATTAATGTTGATCTCATTTACTTGCATAAATATAACTTCCTCTATGGTGACTTGCAAGATAACAACTTGCTTATGAAGTGTTGTGCAATGATGATTAAAGAAGGAATCTACACAAGCTTTCTCTATTTTTTTTTTGTTGCATGCATGTCGGTGATTCAAAAGGAATTCAGCAAAAGCATTCGAAACTAGCTATTATGTTTGTTTATTACTTTTCTTCCATTTTTTCTGAAGTTCATTATGAAGGAAAACACCCCCCCAACATTACTCGGTATATTTACATAAGAGTTTCATATTTTATTAGTAAGGGTGTCGACATTATTCTGCATATTAACATAAGGATGTCGATGTGTCGATATATATGTTTACCAAATATCATTCTTCATATAAAATGATTTCACGTTGGCAGCAAATGTGTAATAAGCCTACTAATATAATACATAAAAGAAGTACAGGGTAACGCCTCGTGATGTATATGAGATTCATCCTCAAAGCTTATCGAATGGCACATAAAAGAAGTATGAGAATAAGATTCATGTTGTATACAGGATTCATCCAATAATGAGAATCATGAATAAGATTTTCTATGAAACTGTCTATTAGGGCCCTGAACCTTCTTCATTGTGTCATATGAGAATTTAATCCCTTGACTCAAGGCCTTTTCACTTTTCTTATACTGAGTTATAAATATTAACATGATTAGCATAATCAAAGTTGTTATCCAAATGCATG
The DNA here is from genome assembly GCA_949130495.1 of Sambucus nigra. Classification (NCBI taxonomy): domain Eukaryota; kingdom Viridiplantae; phylum Streptophyta; class Magnoliopsida; order Dipsacales; family Adoxaceae; genus Sambucus; species Sambucus nigra. Next base: position 242,771,086 of record OX422222.1, read on the forward strand.
GGTGTGAACATTCCCCAACTTGTGTAAATCATTTTTCACTCTGCTATGATATTTAAGTATGACTAGAAAACAAATTGAGTTATCAGTTGGTATACCTAAACTTATTGCACGATTAGGAATACTACTATACACCTCTAGAAACATTATTGGTTTAACAAATTTTACTACATTTATTTTTCTATTCACTTTATTATGGACAAGTCTATCCTATATTATGTGTCTATATATACATTGTAAGGAAATTTGAAGCATTTGTTGTTCTAGCTCAGTTATTCCTCAATTCCAATTATTCCTCTATTTATATGTTGCTCAATTTTAATTTTTTAAAGGATGGAATAGAAACTTATAGTTTCATTTGATTTGCTGTCAGCAAGCCCCGGTGGTCTTCTATTGCAAAGTTTGACTGTTACAGATTCTGTATCTTTCCAGTTTTTTTATGGAATCACAAAAGCAGTCCCTTGTTCGTATATTGAATTTGCTGAATGGCTCATACTACCAAAATACAAAGATTTACCTGAAGAAGAGGTCTGTTACCATTTATTCAGGTTCTCATGTACTCGTTGGTTGTGAAGCCTTTTTTTCAATTGCTTCTAAAATTGTTGCTGAAGTTAAGGTGAGATTTATATGCTCTGCATCATTAAAAGATGACAAACTTATGTTCTCATAAATTACTCTCTTCTATATCGCTATTTTCATTTTTTAATTCAGTTCTGCAAGTGGAGCGCACCTCTCCATACACAACAGCATCGGTTCTTTTCTTCCACTCCCTTTCATCTCACTTCCAAGCTATGCCTCTTCATCATCATGAAATATGTAAAGTATTGTTGGCAGTCTATTTATTGTGAAGCATATCATCGTATTCTCACATTTAAGACAAGCACAGTCTGCTGAAGCTTCGATAAAGTGAGTTAACCATTTCTCGTTTCTTACTCTCTCTGATGAACTGTTTAAATCTTTCATTGATTTTCAAATTTCTTAAATTAAACAATTAGCATCTAAGAGGTTCCTAATTTTTACTCTCTATTGTAGCATCCTTGGTAGTTTATTCGTTCTTGGTAGTTTGGTCATTTGGCTATATATATATAAGAACATTATCTTAGTAAATAGAGTTTGTAATTATAGGAATTTCTATAAATACGGCTACGACTACATAACATTATTATTCGACTATAGCTAACGTTTTATCGAATTGAGTGATCAAACGATTTCAAAACTAGGCATAATCCAAAATTTATCCATTTGGTGCTCTGATTGAGTTTATATAATGATTCCATTTGTATACTAATTCATAAATACAGTTGTAAATCATTCCATTAAAATGTCTTCTTATGTTACTTCTCTTTTATATCTCTGTTTATCAGTCTATCATGATAGTAACATATGGTTCAATGTCTCAATGCAGACACGAATAGATAGTTAAGGAAAATGAAATATTAGCATTATATTTGACATAATTCTGAGATCTATAAATGTTGTATTGGAAGTGACATATTCTCTTTAAAGACCATGCTTAATAAGGTTCACCCTACAAGGCCCGATTGGTATGAGTAGTTTTATGTATTAGCTATGGATAAGAGCATGAAATCCTATGAGGCAGAGGTTGGTGATACTTTATGATTAAATCACTCGAGGTTAATTTCTATTTCCCATAAAAAAATATATTCAATCACTTGCATCTCTGAAATGTGTATGTTCTTTGGCAAGATTGCAGGTTATAAGTCGCAGCTTTTTGATAATTTGAGAGGAAAAGTTAGCAAAATAGTGGAGATTGGCATTGGGATAGGTCATAATCTCAAATATTATGTTGGTGATACTGATGTTGGTGTATTTTGCATTGATTCAAATAGGAAGATAGAGAAGTATGCTCAGGCATCGGCACGGGCTGGCCTCCAACAAATTGTACGTTTATTCAAGCAGTATGTGTACCCTCAACGTATGACTCAACTTGCGAACAATCGATACATAAATTTATTTAAAAGGGCTTACTTCTTAGACATTATAACAAAATATTGTCAAACAACAGAAATCCGACACATATATTGTCTAACGACAACTCTTTTACTCTTTTATATTATCTGGAATACATAATTGGAATGATTTGAATCAGGATTTATACCTATATTATTTAAAATTGTTGTTCACTTTTTATATAAGATTTTAAACATATACTAATTGAAATTGTTGTCCCTCTTAATAGCAATTTTTTATTGCATCAATCTATCCTTGATTAAACTAATGGCATAGAAATCTCACACGAACTTCAAGCTTGCCTGTACAAAGAACTCTGTAACTGAGAAACGAATCAAGATCATACCAACCCAAATCTTTTGATGATTTTGCTTCAAAAACCAACTCAGAAAGCCCTGCAACCCTTTGACCTTTAGGATTTTGATAAATTTTAGATGAATTGATTTCTGGAGCATCTGAAAGAATGGGATTATTAAGGTAAGGAGGTGAAAAACTTTTAATAGTTTTATTTATTGTTGCATATGATGGGACATGAAATTCTTCGAGGAGGCCAGGTGACAATTTGATAAATATCTTTTTTAGTGTTAATTTGATTTAATTGCACTATATAAAGTAGTAAATTTGATAAAAAAAGATTGATTAGTAGTACAATTGATACTGGAGTAGTTGATCTTGTGTAGTTGATAAGTGATAACAATATGATCTTGTGCAGTTAATCAATTGATAACAATATGGAAAAGAGTATATACCGATGATCATATTGAACTCGCCTGAATGACATTATGGTGAAAAAGAATCCAACCTCAAATATCAAAGTGCCCTACTGTGGAAATAATCCTAGGTGAATATTTGATTATGACACCTAACTGATCACTAGAAAAAGAATTCAAATTTGACCAAACTAATAAACTTCACAAATTACATAGTTACTTTGCGTCTGTCATTAATTGTGAAATATGCATTTCTGAGAAATTGATGCTGATTTTTTTTCTGTGTTTTGAAAGATTTGGTGAACAATTTGGGGACAATAGCAAGATCTGGTGCAAAGGAATTCATGAAGGCATTGCAATAAGGGGCTGATGTGAGCATGATTGGTCAGTTTGGTGTTGGTTTTTACTCGACATATTTGGTTGCAGAGAAGGTTATTCTGACCTCCAAGTACAATGATGATGAGCAGTACATTTGGGAATCACAAGATGGTGGTTCCTTCACTGTAACAAGGGATGTTGATGTAGAGCAACTCTGGAGAGGTATAAAGATCACTCTATTCCTCAAGGAAGATCAGGTACTAATACTTTATTTAACTTTTTAGCGCAACCGGATATGTACTGTTTACTGATTATATTCTAGTTCAATTGGATTAAGATTACTTTTTCTATTATTCTTGTCTGTGTTATATATAAATTTCATTAAAAAGTGTGTAGTTGATATTGTGATCGTTCAGACACGTCATTGCTTGTAACAAACATTAGAATGAACCCTTTTGTATTTTGTATTGTGTTAGATTTTGATTTATATTGATTTTGATCAAAGAGTCCATAATTTATATTTAATTTAATTTTTGAAGTTCAGCATATTTTTGAAATTTCTTCCTGTCCAATCATAAGTTTAGAGCTTTTCTTTCTACGAATTAGCCATCAGAATAAAAAAATAGTCGTCACTTGGAAAAGTTAATGCCTCAATTTTTATGGTTAAATTAACTTAAGCGTCTAATTTATTATTTCAATTTGATTTTGCTTGGAATTTTTATGACATATGGTGACATTGTTTTTACATTTCTGTATGTTTCAGTTGGAGTACTTGGAGGAGAGGGGAATTAAGGACATTGTGAAAAAGCACTCAGAGTTCATTAACTACCCTAACATTTCTCGTGAGATGTTGCAACAAAATAAGATTCTCAAGGTGATCAGGAAGAATCATGTGAAGAAGTGCATTGAGATGTTCTATGAGATTACAAAGAACAAGGAGGATTGCACCAAATTTTATGAGGCTTTCTCCAAGAATCTAAAATTGGGAATCCATGAGGACAACCATAACAAATCCAAATTTTCTGATTTGCTTCGATACCACTCTACCAATAGTGGTAATGAGATGACAAGCTTGAAGGATTATGTCACTAAAATAAAATAAAAGCAAAATGACATTTTCTACATCACTGGTGAGAGAAAGAAAGTTGTTGAGAACTCTCCCTTTTTGGAGAAGCTGAAGAAGAAAAAGAAGGGGTATGAAGTTCTGTTCATGGTGGATGCAATTGATGAGTATGCAGTTGGTTAGTTAAAGGAATATGCAGTCGTCAATTAATGGATGACCTTTTGAGAAGATTTGAGGTGTTATCTAATCACATTGCTCGTAAAAGAACATGTGTAGCAAAAGAGATGCATGAAGTATAAATGATCGATAGTCTCATATCTATTTCTTTTGTACTTGTTTTTTTTTGTGAACGATGAAACAATTTATGTAATTGACTTGATTTTGATTTGGAATATTATAAATACATTAATTATACAATATTATAAATATATTTTGTGAAGCAATGAAGCATAAAAGTTCTTACTAGATTGTCTTAATTATCTCAAATATTAAGTAAGAAAATTGAATGCATTTAGTATTTTTGGTTAATTATTTTATGCATAAAATATTAATATTAAATGCAATGACTATTAGTGGAGGTAATAATTTTCTATAGAAAAATATTTTTAGTGGCAAATATTAATTGCCATAAAACTTTCTTAACCTTAAGCAAAAACTTAGTTTTGGAAGCAAATCTTATATTTGCTACAAAAAGAACCTTTTAGTGGCAAATATGAATTGCCACAAAACTATCTGGACCTTAAACAAAAACTTAGTTTTGGTAGCAAATAATATATTTTCTACAAAAGAACCTATTAGTGGCAAATAACATGTTTTTAGTGACAATTTTGACTATTTTTTGTAGCAAATAATTTGCCACTAAAAGTACATCATTTAGTAGCAAAATCTCTTTGCCACTAAATTTGTAACTGTTAGTAGCAAACGCAAAAAAATTGCCACTAAAGGTATTAGCAGCAGGTCTTTAGTAGCAAAGCTGTGACAAAATTTTTTTTGCCACTAAAAGATTTAGTGGCAAATTTTTAATGATTAGTCACACTTTTGTTTTGCAACTAAAAGTCTTTTTTCTTGTAGTGATGGAAAGTGTCCTCCCCTACTGCCCCTGCTGCCCTCAGCCCTGATGGCCATTACCACCCCTGCCTTGGCCCTGTTGGAAACGTTGTTGCCCCTGCTAACCCTGCCTAATACCTCCATGTCCCTGTCGGTAGTCACCTGATCTGAATCTCTTAGCAGGGTCCCCCTGATGGGAACTCTTCTCACCTTGTCTCTGCTAACCCTTAGTTGGTTGTGTCCCACTAGCACCATTACCTCCTGTCCTTCCCTGCTGGTTGGACTCCCCCATTCATTTGCTTCCCTTCTGATGGAAGAGATGATCCTGACAGTATAGTAGAGTAGCGTTAAGTACATCAATACACATACCCAATGGAAGATTACCCAAAAGTATATGACAAATCCTCCAAGTCAAACCGTCCATAAACATCTGAATTTTCTTCCCTTCAATAAGCACCTCATCTGGCACCAGATTAGTCAATCTTGTAAATTCTTCTTCGTACTCTGCAACTGTCTTCCCCTCCTGGGTGAGGTCTAGTAATTTCTGCCTCAGCTCAGTTTAAATGGAGGAAGGAAAATATTTGCGATCGAACCGCACCCAGAAGTCCTGGATAATCATGCTATTTATCTCCTCAGCAGTGATAATAGACTCCCACCACTGCAGTGCTGCTCCCACTAGATTAAAAGTAGCTAGTATCTTCCTCTGAACCTCAGTACACTCATACATCATCAAGTGCCTCTGGATGTCTTTCTTCCATGGCTCGCTACCACAACATCTGAACTCCCTGCGAACTCCGAAGGGTGTGCCTTTTGGAAGGCATCTCTGACTTTCTCCCAAGCAGAAGGGAAAGCGAGAAATGTTGTTGGGAGACCACCGGTGCCTGGCGTGGGGCCTGTTGTACTACAACCAAAGCTACATTTATCGCCTGCACTACGATAGTAGCAACCTCCGCAGCATTCATCGTACCCTGGTCCAGAGCTGGCTGGGGCTCGGGCTGGACATCCCTAGGAGCTCGTTGTGCACGTCTGGGAGACATTTGCAATGAGATAGATGCTTTATAAGTCCACAGTAATATCTCAAATAGCTGAAGACGTAAAATGCACAAATAATGAATATAACAGTCTTAAATATAGGGATCTATATTAAAGAAGGATACGCTGGAAGCATAACTGGCCGTACAGATCCTAAAGGACTCTAGGACCAGATGCTCTGATACCACCTGTGATACTTCGCTTAATTAAATACCGTGTGATCAGTCTTTTATTAAATTAATTCAGAATATCCAATTATTTCAGAATATGCATCATTATCGAAAAATTTATTATTAACACTAACCACCTAATATTTAAAATGGTTGATGTCAAAATTTTATCTTTTAATTAATCATGAAAAGAAAATTAATCAATTACTAATCATAAACATTCAAATGAATCTCATGTGAAATAAAGTGTGAGACTGGAGTAAACACATCCAACCTAAATCCCAAATACAATAATCCATCAAAAGCAAACCAACTGCTGAAAGGAATAAATAAATAGATCTATAAATCTCTGACTATCTAAAAAGTAAAAAGGGGCGACATGCCCTAACAAAAATATTTAACTGGAAATGGAGGAATGTGAATCATAGAGGCGTCTACTACTAAGTCTTGTAACATCCATAGCAGCTACAACTCGTCAAATCAATGGAACTCCTATCCTTGGTGTCCCTGTGGTTGGACACCTAAAAAGATTTGACAAAAGAAAATATATTTGCAATAAATGGGTCAGAGCCCGAGTTGAAAATAGTTTAAAAATCAACAAGTGCTTAAATGAAAACAATAGCACATAAAGTGTACATGTGAGATCCTCGTACTCTCACTTGAGATGCTCACCGCTCATCTAATGTACAAACCTAATGCGTATATTTAACCCATCCTAGTTATGCTACGCCGCCTAACTAGTCCGAAGATAACTATTACCACACCAATAATTTCATGCGTTTACCTGTATCATCCGTATCCCGTATTATCACATGTTTAAGGATAGTTATTAATATACATAATCGTTATTCTTATAGGCATTCTTTTCCTCACTAATAACATTTTAAGTATCATCATTTCCATGTCTACTAATTACACAGAGTAGAATAGATCACAAGTATACATATATTTTTCACACTATACATATATATACTAATCTTGCACCCCTGGGTTTGGACCCCTTGGTGCAGTGCATACTCTGCTATCATGTCCCGGTGCATCGCTCCCTGCATAGAGGACTATTGGTTCAATCTCTCGCGAACCATCAAAACAAACACACATATTGGAGGCGAACATAGTTCCAAGCCCAAGGGATACGCACATACCTACGCACCCATATGACCGTCAACACTATCGTTCTCACTGACAGTCCGTACCAAGGTTCTATATTCTAGTGATAAGAATCAAAATCCCCCCGAAGACTCCTCAAGATATGATCGTCCACAATGCGCAACCGCCACCCGATAACAAGTAGCGTAAGTATGTAATACACACAATAATTCATCAAATATGTACATACACATAACTTATAATAATCATTAGGTATTCACGCAACCCAAGTCCCTAAATTAATATGTATTATTATTACCCCTAATACTCACATTAATATATCCGCACTATTTATCTCTATCGTTACATACTCTGTAAGGCCCTCTTATTCTAGCATATATCCTTAGTAGTTACACAATCCTCTCACCACTAGACTATGCATTTAAGTAACTCGAGGGTAGCGTAGGTCATTTCCTCTCACTTGAATTAACCTCTAAAGATTTTAACTCGACCGGGTAACCATTAGAAATTATGAAATCTCGTTAGAAACTGGGCAATTTGCATTCGAATGAAACTTCGAACGAACTAAGGCTCTCAATTCTCGTTAGAATCTCGTTGGAACGAGGTCATTCGAACGAGGTTGTTCAAACGAGATACTCCACTTTAAACAAAGCACTCTCTGAATTCTCATTGGATTTGTCATTTGAATTCTCGTTCGAACGAGGTCATTTGAACGACTCAGGTCGTTCGAACGAGAAACCCGAACTTCGACCCTGACCTCTTAAATCTGCATTTTTTCATCTTTTTCATCACCCAATACACATTAAACTTCACTTAACTCAAAACCAACGATTCTAAATCATGAACACTAGTAATTTAATGCTTTCTAACAACTTTTAATATCAAATCTCTATAATCACATCAAAATTTCAAATAAATCCCTTAAATCCTCAAAAATCCCTAGATTCACATGAACACTATTTATGACCAACCAAACCCAGATTAAATTTCATGAATTCAAAATTTATAACTTAGATTTCTTATCCCCAATGTATGATTTTTCAACTACATGCAATACCTATACCACAACCATCGATTAATACCCAATTTCAGTCCCAAATTTCATAATATCATGATTAAACCACCAACTAATTTAACATGGACCATATGTGCTCTAAAATTAAGCAAGATAAACACTTGCCTTAAACACGAAGGTCTAAATTGTCGCTTGAAATTGGTATCCGCTTGATCCTCTCTTCCCGATCTACACTTTGATAGTATTTTTAACGAAAGAAAGTTGAGTTTGGCCTTGGAGCTCCTAGAAATCTCTTCTCCTCCCTCCTCTAAAACTCTATATTTTTGACGTACGTGCAGTTTTATTATCCTAATATTTGTCCATAATTAAATCCCAAAATTTTAAAAGTCTAAAATACCCCTCCGGGGTGTGTGGTTGGCCTAAAATTACCCCGGACCCCAAACTAAACACCGTAGTAGGATTTTCTGACTATATTTACCCTTCCGGACACATTGTCATACTCAAAATAGCCATCCAAATAACCAAAAATAAAATTACCTTTTAATTCCTCATTTAAGTCCTGACACAACTCATATGCGAGTCCCAACTAAGTTTACTATAACTGCCGCATTTTTCACTCACGCCAACTTTTATATAATCATATATTAATTTACTCACCAAGTAATATTCATCATAACTCACATCAATAAATACTCTCTTCATGCTAGTAATTATTTAATTAAATCCGGCTTAATTATAAATAAATTTCCCAATTTTAAGTTAATTAATCCCATAATTAATATTATTAAAAATATGGGGTATTACATACTTCCCCCCTAATAATAGAATTTCGTCCTGAAATTCGAAAAGATAAGGGTATACCTGGTAAGAATAACTCGAGATATTTGTCGTCCATCTCATCCTTGCACTCCCAGGTAGACTCCAAGACATTATGATGCTTCCATAACACACGTACTAACGACACTACATTTAACCATAATTTCCTGTCACTATGGTCAAAGATGACCTGACGTAAGTTTTTAGTATAGTCAAAGATGTGCACTTTGTCAATTGGGTTTGTTTGAGGTGACCTGACCTAAAATTTTGGTGCATTCAAAGAAATGCATTTGGTCAATTTGATTGGCTTGAGTCGACCTGACCTATGCTTTTGGTGCAGTCAAAGATATGTATTTGGTCAATTAGGTTTACTTGAGATGATTTCACCTAAGATTTCGGTGCAGTCAAAGACGTGTGTTTATTTGTTCCCTGAGATGTCTTTGGCTGAAGCCTCTTGCCCATCTCTTTGAAGGAACTTTAAATCAATGCTAATAAGAGTCTTATAATCATAAAACTATAATTGGGGTAATGGGTATTCTCATATAATGACTTTTGCTCGTAAAAGTATTGTAACTTCCCATTGTATTCTTCTTTTATAAGAACTAAAATAATTCTTTTAATGATAATATCTCTTTAGGTGCTTAAAGTTCCAAGGGTTTTTGAACAATTCCCCTTTAGAATTTCAATCTGATAAGTACTAGGTCGTATGACTTCAGCCTCGTGGTAAGGACCATATCACTTTTCATCCAACTTATTAGACTTTTGTGTCACCTTATTTAAGATGTTGTCCACTTCCTTAAGTGTACTAGGCTTGACTCTTTTTTTGTAGAATTTTATTATGCGTTGTTGATAGGCTACTACCGGAGTGTTGCTGCCTCCCTCACTTCATCTATCAAGTTTAGATCGAATCTGTAACATTTAGTAGCAAAATTTGCTTGCCACTAAATTTGTAACATTTAGTAGAAAATGCCAAAAAGTTGCCACTAAAGGTATTAGCAACAGGTCTTTAGTGGCAAAACTATGACAAATTTTTTTTTGCCACTAAATGATTTAGTGACAACTTTTTAATTATTAGTCAAAATTTTGTTTTGCAGCTAAAAGTCTTTTTTCTTGTAGTGAAATTTGAGAATGTTTTTGAATTTTTTTGCATTTAAGGAAAGATCATCAAGTTCAAAATAAAACTCAGACTCAGAATAAAAAACCTTTTCATCTTTCTTTTCCGACTGGGTTTTCAACACAACCCCTATTTCCTTTTTCTTTTGAGTTTGGGAAAACATATCAATTTCATAAGTTTGAAGATATCCTACGAGTTCTTCTAACCTAAGAGTATCTAAAATTTCCAGAGAATTAAGACCCCGTGACTTTAGGGATAAAATGGAATGACAACGATCTCAAAATATTTTTCACAACTCTCGTCTTCATAATTCTCTCACCTAAATCAAAGCTAGAAATGACTATATCAGATAAACGTGCATAAAGCATTAAAAGTCTTTATCTCTAGAATGATATTCGTTTCAAACTGTGTGGTGATATTTTTTAACTTAGAAGCTTTCACAGCATTAGTACCCTTGGGAGTGAGTTGGAGGATATAACAAGCTTACTTAGACATGGTACACGTCATAATGCGACAAAATTTGTCAGGTGTGACTGCACTAGAAATTTCACTTAAGCCTTAGTAGTTGAAATTACTCCATTTGAAATCACCATTTGTTCAGGTAGTGACATGTTTAAGACTTATGACATCATCATTCGTCACAGTGGGTGGTGTCCACCCTCTTTCAAAAACAAGCCAGACACACTCGTCAATTAATTTCAAGTTCGACCTCATTAGAGCATTCCAATATCCATAATTAGACCAGTAAAAAATAGGTACCCTATCATATAACTTATCTATTCAATTCCAAAATAAAGATCCCACAATAAATTAGTGTAACTGACTCTGATACCAATTTGAGAATGTAGGGGTTATACGAATTCACTTGTATCTTAGGTCTCACTTGTATCTTAAGATTTATCTTAATTAAAATTAGGTGAACATGAAAGATAAAGTCCAAATCTAAATATGCTAACCCAAGCAATCAAACTAAACCAAGCAAAATATGAGAAGAATGTTTGAGGAAAAATCCCTTTGGAGCAAAACCTTTTAATTCAGCAATGTTTAAGAATTTTATAGACACAAATCGACTTAGATACTACTTAGAGATGCACTAAGTATAGCATGGTATAGGTCTTCAAATATTTAGTAGAAAGTGATGAAGTCCAGCACAACCTATAGGAAGCAGGTCTTCCCTCAGTATCCATCGATCTACCTTCAGGATATATAATCCTTTCTTTTTCAGTAGTAAAGATCAAATATCTGTAAAGATAAGCAGTAAGGAAGCACTCAACAAGGGTTTGATTATGTATGTGTAACTAGGGTATTATAAAGCTCAAAAAATCTTCCTTGGAAATGTGGTTTGGAAAACTAAAAATGTTTTTGGAAAACTAAACTTGTGAGACTTTTGGGACAACAATACAAATTCATTTTTCGCTAAAATTTTCAAGAAAAGAAGTCCACAAGAGTTTGTTTTATAGAAAACATAAAATTTGAGGCGGTCGACTTCGTTTGAACAAAAACGGACTTGCGTTCTAATAAAATCATAAGTGTCCTTCAATGAGGTTAAGACTCAAATGAACCTCTTATTTTTTTTTCAATGTGAAAAAATTGTTTACTAAGTTAATAATTTTTTTGTATAGATTAAGCAAACTCTGAAAATAAACTTCTTGAACAAAACTCTTTTTGAGATATAACACAAGATGTGTTGAACAGGTTCTGAATATGACTTTTATATTTATTAGTTTGATTACCTTAGGTTTTTAAAATTAAAACCTATCAACAAGTCTTAAGTGATAAACCATTCACACAAGAAATTAAGAACATTAAAGAAAAGGAACACAGGAATTTTAACGCGGTAAAACCCTAAAGTAAGGGGAAACTTCCATGGCCCCCTCTCCAGAGCAAAACAAAACTCCACTGGAAATAATCACAATACAAGTTACAGCACCAAGCATGCAAGTCAAGATCCTAAATCTAAGTCAAGAAAATATACCTACATGAGTTACTCCACTCTCAAAGGCTTCTGACTTGATTTTGATCTCCCACAGCAGCTTCCTTGCTTTGTCCTTGTCCATTGATTGTAGCAGCTCTTACAACACCACGTTTCTAAAAAGGAACCACTATACTAAGTGTTCGTGTGAGAGTGTAAGTGGTTATGAAGTGAACTAAATGCAGAAATTCAACTCACACCTCTCAAAATAGTTATACAGACTGGATCCTACGAATCATAGAACTTCTATATGACATGAAAGAACTTATTTCTAAAACTTAGACTTACTTTTCAAATCAGATCAGAAAAACAATCTTGCTATAAAAAACAACCAAGATCCTATATGTCTCAACTTTTATTTATATACAACTTTATGTCACAAAATGTTAAATGCAATCTGAGAGACATAAACGTTCTTAAGATATCTTTGAAAAATCAGAAGTCTATTTAAAAAAAATAGTTGAAAAATAGAGAAGGATCTTTTAGGAAATAACAACAAATTTAAAGATCCAAGAGAGACAAAAACCTATAAATGGTCGTATAATATTTCCTTTTGAAAAACTCAAGATTTCTACAGAGAAACTCAAGTTTTTCGTAGAGATAGGTTCTAAGAGAGACAACTAGTTTTGAAGAGGTCTTCAAATGCCAAAATTACCCAACACCCTTACTCGCAAAAACCCTTGATCTAACACTCAAGTTAGAGTTTTCTCGTATATAAAACAAGAAGGTTTGGATGTATGTTGTTTAGGAGGAAAACACTAGAGATTTTAACTTGGACAAATAGGGTTTCCTCACTTCTCTCTATTTCTTCTCTCTTTTCTCTTTCTTCTCTATTTTTTCTCTCAATTTAGACAAATGAGAAAAAGTTCCCAAATGAAGACCAAAGGCATCCTTTTATACTGGTCATGGAAGGATTGAGAACACCGACTCAAATCAATGGCTAAGATTAAGGCTGACTAATTGACTCTTAATCTAACGGTTGAATACAGGCAGTGATTAAACGATTGATAATTGGTCCATTTAGGTTCACTTGGATGAACTAAGGACACATGAAGAACGTTGATTAATTTGATCCAAAGGCTACGATCACTTCTTCAAACTGAGTTTTAAAAGAAACACAAACCCAACTGTTGAATGACCAACACGTGTATGACTGAGATGCAACAGAAAAGGCGTGCTTTTGTGTTATTAAAAATATGATTTTGACCCCCAGAAGTCTCTAGCGCTTTCGTTACTACCTTGAGCAATTTTTTAGGAAAAATAATATTTGCAAATTAACCCCAAACATTTAAAATCACAATTTAATTAATTTTCAAAAATCATTTTTAATTTTCAAAAAATATTTTAAATGATTTTAAAATGTTTAAAATATCCTAAAAATTAATATGACCCTTGTGCACACAGAATATCAATAATATGCTGTGTAAGTTTCCTAAAGTTGTCATGAGGTAGAAATAACTTCCCTTTTAGCTGGATCATGAGGTTCTTGGACTGGTTTCTTCTTTGATGCTTGGATACTTTGAGAGAGAGAGAGAAACTCTTGAAAATCTAACCTACTTTGTCTCAATTTCCAAACTAGTTGGAAGTCCTTTATGATATAGAGTCAAGTAAGTCAATCATATAGTGTGTTCTCAATCTCCCCCTTTGGATATTAAAGATAAAATTCCCTTGAGTAACCTATAGTCGTGGGTAAAAAAAAAAAATACTCGATTTATTATAAAAAGTATCTATCTACCATTTCCCATCCTAGAACCGAAAATAAGAGAAAGAAAATACATTACTCAACTACAATACATACCAATATCCTAATAAGTATGACAAGCTATACAAATGGGTCTAAAAAATGCCTAAAACAAATAAACACTCAACGGCATATTAGTTGAGTTAGTACAAAATAAGATATAAAGTCTAAACCATGTACATAAAATATAAGCCAGGTACTCAAGTTCCTCTCCTCCAATTTTTCTCAAATATATATATGTACTATGAAAACAACAGAAGAAATACCATAATCAGATTCAAGGGTCTCCTACATTAAGTAAGAACTATCATACCTATGGCATTACGAAGATACGCAAATCTAATATTATCGAGAGGTTTAGTAAACAAATCAGCTAACTGTTTTTCTGTGTTAAGATACTCAATGTATAATTCTTCAGACTCTACAAGATCATGAATGAAATGAAGTCTAATTTTTATGTGCTTAGTTCGGGAGTGCTGGACTGGATTTTTAGATATGTTTATGGCACTCTAGTTATCGCAATACATTGTCAATTTTTCTTCAACTATACCGTAGTCACTAAGCCTCTGCTTGATCCATAATAGTTGTGAACAAAAACTACCGACTGCAATATATTCAGATTCAGCCGATGATAAAGAGATACAATTTTATTTATTACTACTCAAGCCTACTAAATTATTTACTACATAATAGCAGGCGCCAAAAGTACTTTTACTATCATTCGAACACCTTGCTCAATTGTCATCTGTGCATCCTATAATAGCACTAGTGGTGTCTTTAGTGTACCAAATACCATAATTTTGTGTACGCCTAACGTATTTGATGATACATTTGACACTTAACATGTGTGATTATTTGGGTGCACATTGGTATCTTGCACATACACAGACGACGTAGGTAATATCAGGTCGGGAAGCAGTAAGGTATCAGAGGCTCCCTATCATACTTCTATAAAGAGTTGGGTCAAAAGCTTTCCCATTTTCTTCTTTGGATAATTTAGTAGCTGTGCTCATGGGAGTACGTGTAGGTTTAAAGTGTTCTAACCCAAACTTCTTAATGATATCAGAGGCATATTTGGATTGATTTATAAAAAGACCATCATTGAATTATTTGACTTGTAGTCCTAAGAAACATTGTAATTCACCAATTAACGACATCTGAAATTCAGAATGCATTATCTCAGAAAAATCTTTGACTTGATTATAACAGGTTGAGCCGAAAATGATATCATCTACGTAAACTTGGGCAATCTGGACATATTTGTCTGATTTTCTGACGAATAAGGTTGGATCGTTTCCAACTCGAATAAATCCGCGAGAGACTAAAAATTTAGACATGCATTCATACCAAGCTCTAGGAGCTTGTATCAAATAGTATAAGGCTTTCTTAAGTCTAAACACGCGATCTAGATAATAGGGATCGATAAAACCTTCAGGTTGTTCTACGTATACTTCGTTAGTTAAAATTCTATTTAAAAATGCGGATTTAACATCCATTTAAAAAAGTTTGAATTGTAAATGACATGATATAGCTAAAAGAAGATTAGGTGACTCAAGATGAGTGACAAGGACAAAAGTCTCGTCAAATTCAATTACTTCTATTTGAGAGTATCCTTGTGCCACTAACCTTGCCTTATTTCTATTGACATCCCCATTTTCATCAATTTAGTTTTTGAAAATCCATCGAGTGCCGATAGCCTTCTTATTTTCTGGCCTAGGAATGAGATACCAAACATCATGACTCTGAAACTGGACACGCTCTTCTTGCATATCATTAATCCAGAATGAGTTACAAAGGGCATCATTTATATTTTTTGGTTCTAGAAGAGAAACAAAACATGCAAAATGTGCTAATTTTTGAAGTTGGGATCTAGTTATAACTGGCTCAGAGGATTACCAACAATTTTATCAATGGGATGGTCTTTAGAAATCCAGGTTGGTACAGAAGGAGTTTCAGGTGGCAGTGAATCAGTTAACTCTGGAGAGGCAGGGATGAAATTAGCTTCTTCCTTATCTAGTTCGACTAGTTGACTAACACTACTCTCAGCAGTAGCATCATTTACAATTACATTAAAAGATTCCATATTGACTTTGGTTCGACCATTAAAGACACGAAAATCCCTACTGTTTTGAGAATATCAAAGAAAAATTCCTTTTTCTCCTCAGGTGTCAAATTTTGAAAGATGCTCCATGTCCTTACAAATATAACAGACACTACCGAAGATTTTAAAATATTTTAGGTTAGGCTTTTTGTGGAACCAAAGTTTATATGAATTTTGTTAGGAATTTTTCCTAAGGTATACACGATTAATGATATGACAAGCGGTTTCAATGGCTTCAAACCAGAAATACTTAGGGAGATTTTTCGCATGTAACATCACTTGAGCCATCTCTTATGGGGTTCTATTCTTATGTTCAACAATTCCATTTTACTGGAGTGTCTTAGGCGCACTAAATTCGTGTTTATTACCATTGCCTATACAGTATTCTGAAACACCAGAATCTTTGAATTCTGCACCTCTGTCACTTCTGATACGACATACTTGGGTGTCCTTCTCATTCTCAATTTTTAAAAGAATTTTTAAGAACTCACTTAAGATATCGGATTTATTTTTCATAAAAGCCACCCATGTATATCGTGTGTTATCATCCACAATAACAAGTATATAACTGTGACCACAGAAACTGACAGTTATAGAAGGACCTATAAGGTCCATATGGATTAATCCTAAAGGTTTTGTAGTTAAAACATCTTTAACTTTCTTGTGAGGAGGTTTACTTATTTGCCCTCCCTGACAAGGACCACAAACCGGATTAAAAGAGTTTTTGATTTTTGGTAATCCTTTAACTATTTCTTGGGAACTTAACCTACGAATATTTTTAAAATTTGTGTGTCCCAATCGATTATGCCATTGATCATCATCGTCTAATCTAGCAATGTTACAGGATTCAAATTTAGGAATGACTGTGTAATAGTTATCCTCATTTATGTTTCCTATTAAAATACAGTTTCCTTTTTCATAAAAAAATTTGCAATCAGTTTTTGAAAAGGTAATAGTATGATTGGAATCATAAAATTGAGATATACTCAGTAAGTTAGCCTTAAGACCTTTAACTAAAGGAACGCCATTTAGTTTAGGAAGACCTTCCTCATGCAATGTTTCCTTACCTAGGACCTTATATGAAACCCCATCACCAAACACAACACTACCTCCAGAGAAGTCAGTTTTGTTTGTTAATTTGGTTTCATCCCCGGTCATATGTTTAGAACATCCAGAGTCCAGGTACCAACTAGGTGAAGTGAGTTGTGCCTTAAAAGTTGTTATGACAATATTGCACTTGAGTTGGGGTAACAAGTCATGTTTTTTAATCCAAATGGGCCTAGTTTTTAAAGATTTGTTTCCCTTTGATTTAGAAAAGTTTTGTTTAGTCTTTCTAAATGGTTTCTTTTAGTTTTAGATCCTACTTTATTTTTGTAGTTAGAGTTCTATGAGGTGTGCATTGGGAGAACATAAGTATTCCAACTCTTCCTAGAATAGTTAAAATTTGAATAAGTAGGTGTATACAGTCTCTTTTGAAAACATTCGACAACAGTGTAGCCATAAACATCACATTATGAACAGTAATGAATGGTGGAGGGCTTGACTTTATTGTTAAAGTGTTTGAAAATTGGTTTATCCCTAATAGGAATGGTTGTCCAGGTGTCATTGGCTTTGGGTTTCTGACATTGATTTCTAACAGGGGACAGACGTACTTAACTGGACCATTAGATTTTGGTTGTTGAGTACACACACTTTGTTTACCCTTAGAGAAATTTTTGAAAATATGTTCTTTCTGAGTTTCTTGAACTTTCTGGCCTTGCGTAACAAAAATAACATTTTCAGGAGAAACATCTTTACTAGTAATGACCTTTTCTCCAATATCTAAGCCAGATTTATCTTCAGAATCAAACTTACTTACTTAAATAATTTCTTCAGAAGATTTCAGTTGTGTTTCAAAATGTAAACATTTTTTAAAAAAATTTGAAGTTTTTTATTTTGATTCTTCAAGTTCAAGAAGTGTAACATTATATTTTTGCTCTAAAACATAATTTTTCTTAGACAACTCTTTGATTTTTAAAGAAAATTCTTTTGTTTCAGTCTCATGGGCAACACATTGTGCTGTAAATTCTTCAGCGTGATTCCTAATAGTCTGGTTAAGTAAATTTACAAGGTCATTTAACAACTTCACTATTTTATCTAGATGGGCACTTTTCTTAAGTGTTTTTGTGTATAGGTCTTGAAGATCTGGAAGATCATCGTCAGACTCACTATGTATCTCATGTGTAGTGTCACCTATGGCGCTCATTTCTTCTGTGGAACTCACACATACTTAAGATTTGTCTACAATGTTGTCATTCAAACACACCCGTGTACTATCATTTTCAGTGCTATTTTTATCACCAACATACACTATGTTATAATCTGCTGATACAGTAAGAACATTATCAAACATAACAGGATCATGAGTAGTCAAACATTCATCATCATCATGGTATATGATCTTAGCAAAGAACGACATACAAGACTCATCATTATGGGTTGACTCAGTTTCATCTGAATCAGAATCGCTAGAGTCATCCCATCTCTTTTATATATTTTCCTTATTGTTCTTGTTCAAATTTGGTTTGCATCTATTAGCATAGTGTCCCATTCTACCACATCTATGACATTTCACATCTTTTAAGTCCATCACATGTTTATTTTTATCATAGGGTTATTTGTCATTACGTCTTTCATGAGGTCTGCGATTTTGATTACCTTGATAATTTTGTCTACCTTGTTTAGAGGCTATTGCATTTTTGAATTTGATAATCTTTTTGAAATGCTTGCTCATACGAGCTATTTGATTGTCAAGGTGATCTAAATCTCAGTCATCACTTCAGTTAACGTCATAGTCTAAGGGACTGACTTTAGGTGAAGTCAATTGAGATGAAAACACAACATTAGAACCAGTGGGTGTCTTATTTTGGGCAGTCAATTGTTTCTTAAACTCTAAATCCATCTTAACAATTATTAGTTTGCTGCTTAGCAACTCAAGAGTCAGGTTTGGGTCGTCCATTTCTTTTATGGAACATCTCTTATTGTCAAACTTAGTAGGTAATGACCTGAGAATTTTTTAAATGATTTGTTTTCGACTATAGGTTATACTATTTGCATGTAATTTTGTAAAAATATCAGTTAACCTTATGTAGAAATCATCAGAAGATTTATTGTCATCCGTGATCTATGTATTATACTGCTAGATTAACATTTGGGTTTTTCCAGCCTTAACACGTTCATCACCTTCGTGGGCGGTAACTAAGGTGTCCTATGCCTCCTTAAAAGTAGAACATATAGATATTATTTTGAATTAGTGTTCGTTAAAGGACATAAAGATAGCGTTCTTGCCCTTATTATTATCTATAGAGATATTTTTCTCTGCCATAGTAAATTTTCTAAGAACTCTCTTAACCCTTGTGGGATCAGTTTCAGAAAAAGACTTAGTTCAATTTTTATACCCTTTTTCAATCACATACCAGACATCATCACCAAGAGTTCCTTGAATGAAAGCTACCATTCGTACTTTCTAGTAAGAAACGTTTTTTCCATCAAAGAGAGGTGGTCAGGAAAGGTTACCTAACTTCTCAAATCTTTCATTTATATTCAGAACTTAAGGATTTTGAAAAAAAATTCCACAGTACTACGATAAAAAAAAATATTTTATAAACTCTCTCTGATACCACTTGAAAAACTTGTTTACTAAGTCAATAACAAATTGTTATAGTTTAAGTAAAATCCTAAAATAAACTCCTTGAATAAAATTATTTTTGAAATATAACACAAGATGTGTTGAACAGGTTCTGAATATGTTTTCTAGATTTATTAGTTTGATTACCTTAGGTTTTTAAAATTAAAACCTATTAATAAATCTTAAGTGAGAAACCATTCACATCAGAAATTAAGAACATTCAAGCATAAGAACACAGGATTTTTAATGTGGTAAAACCCTAAAGTAAGGGAAATATCCACGGTCCCCTCTACGGAGAAAAATGAAAAATCCACTAGAAACAATCACAATACAAGTTACATCACTAAGCATGCAAGTCAAGATCCTAAATCTAAGTCAAAAAAATATACCTACATGAGTTACTCCACTCTCAAAGTCTTCTGACTTGATTTTGATCTCCCACAACAACTTCCTTGCTTTGTCCTTGTCCACAAATTATAGCTTCTCTTACAACACCAAGTTTCTAAAAAAGAACCACTATACTAAGTGTTCGTGTGAGAGTGTAGGTGGTTGTGAAGTGAACTAAATGCAGAAATGCAACTCACACCTCTCAGAATAGTTATACAGACCGGATCCTACGAATCATAGAACTTCTATATGACATGAAAGAACTTATTTCTGAAACTTAAACTTCTTTTTCAAATTAGATCAGAAAAACAATCTTGCTATAAAAAACAACCAAGATCCTACGTGTCTCAACTTTTATTTACATAGAACTTTATTTCAAAAAATGTGAAATACAATCTTAGAGGCATAAACGTTCTTAAGATCTCTATGAAAAATCAGAAGTCTATTTTTCAAAAAACAGTTGAAAAATAGGGAAGGATCTTTTAGAAAATAACAACAAATTTAAAGATCCAAGAGAGACAAAGACCTATAAATGGTCATGTGATATTCTCTTTTGAAAAACTCAAGATTTCTACAGAGAAACTCAAATTTTTCTTAGAGATAGGTTCTAAATGAGACAACTGTTTTTGAAGAGGTCTTCAAAACCCAAAATAACCCAACACCCTTACTCACAAAAACCCTAGATCTAACACTCAAGTTAGGTTTTTTTGGTACATAAAACAAGTAGGCTTGGATGTATGGTGTTTAAGAGGAAAACACTAGAGATTTTAACATTGGATGAATAGGGTTTCCTCATTTCTCCCTGTTTCTTCTCTATTTTCTCTCTCTTTTCTAGTTTTTTCTCTCAATTTAGACGAATGAGCAAAAGTTCCAAAATGAAGACCAAAGGCATCCTTTTATACTGGTCATGGAAGGATCGAGAACACCGACTCAAATCAATGGCTGAGATTAAGGCTGACTAATTGACTCTGAATTTAACAGTTGAACACAAGCGGTGATTAAACGATTGATAATTGGTCCATTTAGGTTCACTTGGGTTAACTAAGGACGCATGCAGAACGTTGATTAATTTGATCCAAAGGCTACGATCACTTATTCAAACTGAGTGTTAAAAGAACATAAATTCATCTATTGAATGACCAACACGTGTATGACTGAGATGCAATAGAAAATGCGTGTTTTTGTGTTATTAAAAATATGATTTTGACCCCAGAAGTCTCCAGCGCTTTTGGTTTCTACCCTGAGCAAGTTTTTTAGGAAAAACAATATTTACAAATTAACCCCAAACATTTAAAATCACAATTTAATTAATTTTGAAAAATCATTTTTAATTTTAAAAAAATAGTTTAAGTGATTTTAAAATGTTTAAAAAATTCTAAAAATTAATATGACCCTTGTGCACACATAATATCAATAATATGCAGTGTAAGTGTCCTAAAGTTATCATGAGGTAGAAATAACTTCCCTTTTAGGTTGATCATGAGGTTCTTGGACTGGTTTCTTCTTTGATGCTTGGATACTTTGAGAGAGAGAGAAACTCTTGAAAATCTAACCTACATTGTCGTAATTTCCAAACTAGTTGGAACTCCTATATGATATAGAGTCAAGTAAGTCAATCATATAGAGTGTTCTCACAATTATCATCCAACAAACTTCCAATATGTGGACCTCTATCAAATAGAGGGACCAAGTTTAAAGCTCATTTGAACTTTGTTCCAATGAACTCAAACCTTCGTTCCAACGAGCTGCCAGCTTCGTTCTAACGAGAATTTGGTCTCGTTCTAACGAGAGGCCCATGCCGTTCCAGCGAAATAAAAAACAATTATTTTGATTTAAAAAAACATTTTATAAAAAAATGCCTCGAATAAATTAAAACACATCCCGTAATAAAATGTATAAGATTAAATCAAAAATCATTATACCATGCACCTCTAAAGTAGAGTCGTGGCGATTTCAATGACTTGAATTTTGGAACATATCTTGGTCACTAACATGTCTTCAGGAACGTGGAAGCATATGTGGATGTCTTTTGTTCGGTTTGTAACGGGATATGCCAAAGTATCTAAACTATGAGAAATTAAAAAATCTTGCTCTTACCTAGCTTTCATTAATATGAATACATGATTCGGAAATAAAGGATCTAGAATACCTTTAGTTGGTTCAACACACATTTCTTTATTTAAAATTCCATTTAGAAATGTAGACTTTACGTACATTTGATAAAATTTGAATTTTAAATGACACAAAAAAGCAAACAATTATCTAACATATTCTAGTCTAGCTATAGGGGAAAAGGTTTAATCTACATCTATGCCATCAATTTATGAGTAAACTTATGCTACTAACCTATCCTTGTTTCTTAAGACATTACCAGACTCATCATACTTATTTTTAAATATTCATTTGGTTCCAATTATATAAGTGTGAGTAGGACAAGGGACTAAAATACCAAACATCATGTAGTCTAAATTTTCCTAATTCTTCTTGCATTTCTAACAACTAATATTCATCTATTCCTGCCTCTCTTACTGTTTTGGTTCAATTAAAGACACACAAGAAGAAAATAAAGCATTAAAGGATTAAGATCAAGTTCTTATTAAGTACTTAATATTTCCTTCAATATTTTCTTAGGATGATTTACCGTAACGCAGTTACGAACATTGAGTTCATCAAGTGGTAGAGAGTCAGATTCACTATCTATTGACTGTTTGGGTAAACCTTCATTTTTAGAATTGTAAATAGGTAAAGGATTCTCAGTTTCTTCCAAGTAATGGGCAACATTACCATTCACAACAACATTAACGGATTCCATTATATTTTTGTTTTGAGATTAAACACACAATTATCATAGTTATTTTGTGAATAACCTAAAAGGATGGATTTTTCACCTCTAGTGTCAAACTTATACAATTGTTATCTATCCTTACAAACATACCACTCACTGCCAAACACCCTAAAATATTTCAAACTGGGTTATTTTCCATACTAAATTTCATATGATGTTTATTTAGAGTTTTTCCTCAAGTACACTCTATTTATTATGTGACACGCAGTTTGTGTAGCCTCAACCTAAAAATATTTTGGCAAATTTTTAGTGTGAAGCAAGACACGAGCCATTTCTTGTATGGTTCAATTCTTTATTTCAGCTATACCATTTTGTTAAGGGGTTTTGGGTGCACTAAGTTCATGTTTGTACCCATTTCCTATACAATACTCTACTACACTACCTGTCACTTTCAAATATTAGTTACTTGGTTATACTTTTCATTCTCAATCCTTAAGAGGATTCTTAAAAAGTTTTGAATAGTATCTGATTTTTCTTTCATAAATGCGATCCAAGTAAATCTAGAAAAGTCATCTACAATGACAAGGATATTGGAGTTACCATATAAACTAGTAGTCCTAGAGGGACCCATTAAATCCATGTGTAGTAACTCTAAAGGGTAATATGTTGAAACATCTTCAACTTTATTGTGAGGGGCTTTATGAAGTTTTCCTATTTGACATGGTCCACATGGATTTAATGGGTCCCTCTAGGAAACATCTTCAACTTTATTGTGAGGGGCTTTATGAATTTTTCCTATTTGACATGGTCCACAAATAAAATGTTTGATTTTGGGTATTTTAGATAGACCAAGTACCCGTTTTGACTAGCTAATCTTGAAAGAGTATCATAATTAATCTGTCATAGTCTTTCATTCCATAATTCTAAGTCATTTATCCTAGCAGATAAACAATTTTGAAATATTATATTTTGAATAACAACATAACAATTATATGGTGTTCTTTCACCACAATTTTTTCATCTAGACTTAAAATTTTGCACTCTGTTTTTGAAAAGTTAACAGTATGATTAGTGTCACAAATTTGACATATACTTAATAAATTGGCTTTAAGTACTTCAACTAGTAAGACTTCATCCAGGTTAGGAAGCCTTCACCTTTAATTGTTCCCTTGCCTATGATTCGGGAAATTTTGCCATCTCTAAAGGTGACAATTTCTCCAACAAAAGTTTTTAAAGAGAAATTTTTTAATTTGTCCCCAATCATATGTCTAGAATAATCAAAATCAAGGTACCCTAATGATATGTCTAGAATAACCAGAATCAAGGTACCACTGAGAGTTTTTACAAGAGACATTTAATGCTGATACAACAACAATAGATTTCAGTTGGTAACTTAATTCTTCTTTCCTAATCCAAGATGTCTTATTTTTTAACCAAGTGTTCTTAACTTGTAAAACATTGGCTTAGGTGGTGTGGATTTCTTAACTGATTTAGCCTTAACAGGTATAATCAGTTTACTAATTTCTTTTTATGTTTTAATTTAATTATTTGTAACAGAATTGTTCTAAGTGACTACTTTTGCAACAAAAATTGAAATGATAAATTTGCTTTGCAGTATAGTGACCTTGAGTCTGACTCTGTTTTTTAAAATGCAGAATAGACATATGAATTTTTGAAGGTTCTGGCCAATCCACACTGGAGGATACAAAATTTGTTCTAATTTTTTCTCCCTTTAAAATCAATTACTTCTTTGCCATCGAAAAAGGACTTTACGAAATTCAAAAATTATTTTACCATGATGCCAGATGTATTGAAATCATTTAGTTAGTTCAAATCTTCTTTCAGTTTAATTTGTGATTCATCAAAATAAGTTAAGACTACTTTATTGTTTTATTCTAATAAAATACTGCTTTCATTTGTTTTCAATTTTTTTTCTCTAACATCATTTTTCAGTCTTAAGCTCTTCTACTTCCATACAAGATTCATCAGAAATTAGGCATATTTGCTTCCGAGAACATCATTTTAGATAAGAACCTAGCGTTAACTTTGCCTAAACGTGTACACTTTTTCAAAGTAGACTTATAAAGTTTCTTAAATTGCAAGTTATCACCATCACATTTACTATTAAAGGATTCACTTCTAACAGAATATTCATTATACACTTAATTTTCATCATCCCAATTATAATTACAATCATAATGGGGTTTGAAAACAATAGCATTAGTAGGATTATATATAGGAGCCTCAGCAGGTAAAGAAGTATTTACATGAGGTAAATCATAATTGTCTATGAACACTTCAGAATCATCAGCCATAATAGACATATTATAAATACTATCATCAGAATAATTTAAATAAATAAAAGTAAAATTCTTAAGGTTATTATAACTATCACTACTATCACTATTTGAGTCAGAACTATCATCCCAAGTTTTAGATAAATGGGTCTTGTTAGAAGATTGCCATTTTATTTTTGAAAAATATTTATTAGCATAATGACCAAATTCATTACACTTTCTACATTAAACATGACTTAAATCTTTATTATGGTCATATTTTTCAAAATATTTATTTTTCATACTGTTTTTCAGGTGGCCTATTAGAACATCTAAGGCAAGTGGTTTAATTACATGAATTCAAGTGAATGTTTCCTCCATGCTTAGAATTGAATATATGTCTTGTATTGAAAGTTTGATGAAAACCCATGAAATTGGAGATAGAAATTGAAAACTTATATGAGAATCGCATGTAGAATAGTTATGGACGAATTTCATATCCAAAAATATATCTATTGATGATTTTAAAAACGGATTTATAAGAAGTAGTTGGAGACACTAAATTCTGTGTTCATGTTTATAGGGTTTGGGACAAGATTTGGAAATTTTGATGATTTCATGTTGATTTAGGAGGTGTTGTCCCCATATATATGTTAAAAAGTGACCTAGGATGACTTAGTGTAGTTTAAATACATTAAAACTTAGTTTGGATGATCATAGGATGGATTTAGAGAAGAGAAGAATGAAGAAAAAACGAATTTGGAGATTTCTGGGCACAGTCTGCCATCTCGTTAGAAGACCTGCCCAGGTCGTTCGAACGACCTCGTTCGAATGAGCTTCTAACAAGATGACAGTATCCCTTCTAACGAGTTGGTAGTTCGTTCGAATCCATTCGTTCGAACGGCACTCGTTCGAACGACCTCGTTTGAACGAGACTTCTAACGAGTTGACAGAATGGCCTTTTAGGCCTGATTTTATTTCAAAGGTTCTGTAGACTTATTTAATGGAGTAATAACCTTCCCTTATTGACCAATGAGTATAATGGAGAGATTGGAGTACGTTGATGAGTAAAACTTAGAATCTTGGAGTAAACTGGATAACATTTGTGGATTAGGAAATGAGTACCTACTTACGACGTGAGAAAAGTTGAATACTTTAATGTATGTAAATCGGGGACTTGTAAACGCGTAACACTATATGATGGTATAAGAATGAGGAATATACCTCTATTAATATGTTGAGATATCTAAGATGTGCGAATGCTTAGTATATGTAGTTATTTATGTATAACATACCTACCGTACTTGCTATCATGGGAGGCCGGCGTTCGATCAGGGCCATCTAATCTTTGTGTGCCATCGGGGGGATTTAGATTGGTACCTCGAGGACATAGGTCAGAGAAGGACTTATTGAAAAGTTAATAAGTCTGCTGATCATGGGAGCGTAGGTATGTGCGTGACCCATGTGATGTGAACTATGTTCTCCTCCATTGTTTGTGATTGTTGTTTATTGAAACGATTCCTGAGAGATTCGGAATACGTGGTCCTTATGTACGTGATGTACCGGGATTGGATAGCAGAGTATGTGTGCACCGCAGTTTAGTCTCGGGGTGCTAGTATTGCATATTTATGATGAGAATAATATACTGTTAATTGAAATGAACTGTCATGTATAAATGTGAGTATCAATAATAACAACGTTTTGTAAAGATAAAATGGAAGATCTCTAGTAATTAGTAGTACTAATATGGGAAACTGTGTAGAAGAGTAAAACACTTTGTTTAAAATAAGATGTCAGGAATTAAATCGTGAATCATATAGTAACGTTAGATCTTATATTGGACTAGTTAGATACGTGCATAACTAGATTTGATTACGAATACGTTAGGAGTGCACAGATAGTCGAGAGGTGAGTATTTCATGTGAGAGCACGTCCTAACATGTATTTTGCATTAATTGTTTATTGTCATTAAAACACTTGCTATATTTTAAATTGTTTTTACAATCGGGCTCTGACCCGTTTTCTTTCAAATATATTTTCTTGTAAAAACCTTTTAGGTGCCTAGCCACAAGGACACCGAGCATAGGAGTTCCATTCAGGTGACGTACTGTAGCTGTTGTGGAAATTACAGGACCTTGGCAGTAGACGCCTCCACTTTCGATCTTGAATCTATATTATCAGATTTTCTCATCTGTTGGGCATGTCTCCCCATTTCTTTTAGAGACATTTTATCTATTCAGTTATTTCAGATTTCGGGTTGTAATTAATTTAGTGATGCAGACTTGGCATTTGTTTATTTCAGTATTCGGATTATTGTGAGGAGTATTCCTCCAGATTCATTATTATTTTATGGTTCTTCTATTGTGACTATGTTGTGGTGGTTATGTTAGCATTTCATAATTTACTTATTACATGTTAAACGAATTTAATTAAAATTGACAACTCACTTTTTAAATATTAGGTGGCTAGTAATTGTTAAAACGATTTTCGACAGTGATGCTATGAACTCAACCAACTTGGCATTTTGTATTAATTTAATAAAGGAGTAGCTACCCGGTATTTAATTAGTCGGGGTGTCACAGGTGGTGTCAGAGCATCAGGTTCTAGTGTCCTTAGGATCTGTACGGCTTGTTATGTTTCCGCTGAGATTTCTTTGATGTGGAGCCCTATATTTTAGGACTGTTATATTCTTTTGTTTATGTTTCGCTCTTCAGCTATTTTGAGATAATAACTGTGAACTTATAGGCTTTACTCTCATTTCAGATGCCTCCACGACATGCGCAGCGAGTTCGTAGGGATGCTCAGCCCGAGCCACAACCTGCACCAGTTCAGGGCACCATGAATGCCGCAGAGGCTACACCTATTGTAGCCCAAACGGTAAATGCCGCCCTAGCCGTTGTACAGCATGCACCACCCTAGGCACCGGTAGTCGCACCAGTTCAGGCTCATTCATTCCCGCCTTCTTGGGAACGTGTTCGTGATGCTTTTCAGAATGCACACCCTCCGGAGTTTGCAGGTAGCTCCGACGTTGTTGTGTCCAATCAGTGGAGGAAGGACGTTCAAAGGCACTTAAGGATGTACGAGTGCATGGATGATCAGAAGCAGATTCTGGATACTTTTAAGCTAGTAGGGTTAGCGTTGCAGTGGTGGGAGTCCATTACCACCGCAGGGGAGAGAGACACCCTTTCTATTCAGGAGTTCTGGGTGCGGTTCGACCGCAAATATTTTCCATCAGCTGTTCACACTGAAATGAGGAGGAAGTTAATGAACCTCAAGCAGGAGGGGAGGAACGTGGCCGAGTATGAGGCCGAATTTACTAACCTCTTGAACATTGTTCCCGATGAGATTCCGACTGAGGAGAAGAAGATTCAGAAGTTTGTGGATGGATTGACTTGGAGGATCCGACAGCACTTGTTGGGAAATCTTTCGTTGGCCACTTACTCTGACGTGGTTAACTCAGCACTGCTTCACTGCCAGGATCACCGCTTTCACATGTCTGAGAGTAAGAAATCAGGAGAGTCCAGCCATCAGGGCAGGACAGGGGGAAATAGTGCCAGCGGGAAACAATCTGCTCAGGGTCAGCACATGCAGAGTGATTAGGGTTCCCAACAGGGGGATCCTAAGAGATTCAAATCTGGGGGTTTCAGGAATGGTCAAGGAAGTTTCAGACATGGCCATCAGGGCCAGCAGGGACAGAATGGTCAGTAGCAACAGTTTCAGCAGGGCCATCATTGTCAGGGTAGGAATGGCAACGGCCATCAGGGCCGTGGACAACAGGGACAACGAGGGGGAAACTTCCCGGGGAAGTGCTTCGTTTGTGGCAAGATTGGCCATAAACGCCGGGATTGTCCTGATAGGTCCAGGGCCCCACAGCAGCAACAACAGGGTGCTCGACATGAGCCACAGAGGCCTATGTTTCCCGCCGCCCTCCCAGCACCACCACAAATGGCAGCATTACCACCCATTCCAGCGGTCCCAGTCCAGCAGGGACAACTTTAGTATGGGAGAGTGTATTAGCTCCAGCATGTCGCAGTCCCACAGGATCCGCCTGCTATTGAGGGCATGTTCTCTATTCAGGGGACTATGGGGCGTATTTTATTTGATACGGGGGCCACACACTGTTTCATTGCCACGAGGTTTGCACGCACTAATGGATTGTTAGACACTGCAGAGAGCACGATTACTTGTGTAGATTCACCGTTGAGTAGGGGTTCTGTGATTTCTCTTATTTGTAGAGGTGTGGGTACAGAAATCGGGAGATTTACTTTACCCGCTGATATGTTAGTATTAGAGATGACTGAGTACGATGCGATTGTTGGTATGGATTGGCTAGTCGCGTACCGAGCCATGATTGATTGTTTCAGTAGGAGTATTATCTTTGCCATTCTCGAGAAGGAGATGTTTTTAGTGTCGATGCCTCGCCCTGAGGGAGGATCGTCCACTCATTTGTACTATATAGAGGAGGAGACCTCTAAGGAAGTGGTATTACCACTCGATTTGATTCCAGTTATTAGGGAGTTTGCTGATGTATTTCAGGATATACCTGGACTACCTCCGAGTAGAGAGATAGATTTTATGATCGATTTGACGCCAGGCACTCGGCCAATTGCCCACGCACCTTACCGTATGGATCCAGCAGAGATGAGAGAGTTACGGGATCAGATAGAACAGTTGTTGGGTCAGGAGTTTATCCGAAGGAGTACTTCGCCGTGGGGTGCCCCTGTGTTGTTTGTAAAGAAGAGGGATGGATAGTTGAGATTGTGTGTAGATTATCGAGAGTTGAATAAAGTCACGATACGAAATAAGTGTCCGTTGCCCCGAATCGATGACTTATTCGACCAGCTGAGAGGAGCTTCCTTTTTCTCAAAGATTGATCTGCGATTGGGATACCATCAGTTGCGTATCAGGGAACAGGACGTCTCAAAGACTACTTTCTTGACGAGATATGGTTCCTACGAGTTTCGAGTTATTCCTTTTGGCTTGACCAATGCTCCAGCTGTGTTTATGGACTTGATGAATAGGGTGTTCAGAGAGTTCCTAGACCAGTTCATCATTATCTTTATAGATGACATCCTGGTATACTCCCAGACAGAAGAGGAGCACACCGAGCATTTGAGACAGGTTTTACAGACGCTACGTCAGAATGAGCTTTATGAAAAGTATGAGAAGTGTGGGTTTTGGCTGAAGGAGGTTCAGTTTTTGGGGCATATCATTTCAGATCGGGGGATATCTGTTGATTCGGGGAAGGTATCCGCAGTGAGGGAGTGGGGATAGATCACGACACTGACTGAGATCCGTAGTTTCTTGGGCCTAGCAGGATACTACAGGAGGTTTATTCAGGGTTTCTCAAAGATAGCGAGTCCTTTGACACATCTGACTCGCAAGGATGTGCCATTCATCTGGAGCGATGCCTGTCAGTTGGCATTCGATGAGTTGAAGGACGAGTTGACCTCAGTGCCTGTGTTAGCATTGCCCAGACCGGGGGTTGAGTATCTAGTCTACACCGATGTGTCCTTACAAGGACTTAGAGGTGTGCTACAACAGGAGAGTCAGGCCATAGCTTATGCTTCCCGTAAGCTTAAGCCTCACGAGAGGAATTACCCCACCCATGACTTGGAGTTAGCGGCAGTCATATTCGCTCTTCGGATTTGGAGACACTACCTCCTGAGGGAGAAATTTCGGTTGTTCACAGACCACAAGTCTTTACAATACCTTTTCACGCAGAAGGAACTGAATATGCGTCAACGTCGGTGGCTTGAGTTTGTGAATGATTATCAGTTTGATATCCAATATCCCCCGGGGAAAGCTAACGTGGTAGCAGACGCGTTGAGCCGTAGGCTAGTAGATGAGGTGGCCGAGGTGTGGAAAGCTAAATGGAAGGAGTTGGGACACCAGGATGCAGTGGCCCGATCGTTCATGTCTGTGATGACAGTTACACCGTAGATTGTTACAAGAGTGATAAAGGCCCAGGAAAATGACTCGTTCTGTTAGGAGCAGATAGTTCGATTACTAGCAGAGGGAGCCGAGTCCTATACCGTTAGTTCAGATGAGGGATTACGCTTCAATGGGAGACTGGTTGTTCCGAAAGGGAAAGACTTGCGACACGAGGTAATGGCAGAGTCGCACGGCTCGCGGTTCGCGGTACACCCTGGTGGGGATAAGATGTACCAAGACATGAGATGCCAGTATTGGTAGAGAGGGATGAAGAGAGATATCGCCGCGTTCGCTTCTAAATGTGCCACTTGTCAGCTAGTAAAAGTGGATCATCAGAAACCAGCAGGACTTCTACAAGCATTAGAGGTTCCGACGTGGATATGGGAGAGCATATCTATGGACTTTATGACGGGGTTACCTACGTCACAGAGGGGTCACGACTCCATATGGGTAATTGTGGATAGGTTGACCAAAGTTGCTCATTTTCTACCCGTAAGGACAGACTACACTACGAGACAGTATGCCCAGATTTTCATTGCAGAAATAGTGAGACTTCACGGTGTGCCTCTAAATATCATGTCTGACCGAGACAAGATATTTGTTTCACGATTTTGGGAGAGTTTCCACGAGGCCATGGGTACGGAGTTGCGGCTGAGTACGACTTATCACCCGCAGGATGATGGGCAAACTGAGCGAACAAATCAAATGTTGGAGGACATGTTGCGTCTATGCATCCTAGACTTTAGAGGTGGTTGGGAGCAGTACCTTCCACTGGTGGAGTTTGCTTATAATAACTCCTACCAGTTCACCATTGGCATGGCTCCATTTGAGGCGTTGTATGGTAGACCTTGTCGTTCCCCAGCATGTTGGTTAGAGGTGGGAGATAACAAACTCCTTGGGCCAGAAGTGATTCAGGACACTTCGGCAAGGATAGAGTTGATACGGAGCCGCATTCGGGTAGCTCAGGATCGGCAGAAGAGCTATGCTGATGCCAAGAGGTTCTTCAGAGAATTCAAAGTGGGGGACCAGGTGTCACTCAGAGTATCTCCTATGAAGGGGATTATGCATTTTGGGAAGAAGGGGAAACTGGCACCAAGGTATGTGGGACCATTTCCTATCATCGAGCGTATTGGGCCAGTTGCATATAGACTTGGGTTACCGGAGCACTTGCATAGGATTCATAATGTGTTCCATATTTCTTCGCTAAGGAAATATCTTAGGGACGATTTGGCCCATACTCACATTTCTTTAGAGGACATCGATCTTCAACCCGATAGTTCCTACGAGGAGGGGCCGATTGCTATTCTAGACCACAGCGAGTGGAAACTGAGGTCGAAGATAGTACCGTTAGTACGCATGCAGTGGCGGCATCATAATGCCGAGGAGTCCACATGGGAGCGCGAGGATGAGATGTACGAGCGTCATCCAGAGCTATTTTTACCAAGTATTCTTTAGTTCCAAATTTCTGGACGAAATTCTGTGATTAGGGGGAAGTATGTAATACCCCGTATTTTTATTGATATTTATTTAAGGATTAATTGAATTAAATGAGAATTAATTGGGAATTAATCCGGATATAAATACTAGAGAGATGTGAGTTGGTATTTGACTATGATGTTAAAATCGAAAATTTCATGAGTATTGAAAATATTAAAATTGTCGCGAGGCAGAAATACGATAATTTGGAAATTTAGTTGGGACGCACGTGTTAGTGGCGTCAGGAATGAAATTATTTGAATTAAAAAGTGAATTATATTTTTATCAACTGAATGGTCATTTTGAGTACGCCAACGTGTCCGGAAGGGTCGAAATAGTCAAAAAACACTAGCCGGGGTTTTAGTTTGGGTCCCGGGGCATTGTTAGGCCACACCGGCAACCCAAAAAGGTAGTTTGGTAATTTTAAAAATAGGGGAATTAAAACCCACGAATTTTAGAGATTAATTTTATATTAGTAATGAAACCATTAAGTACATTATTAGCATTTATCAAGTAGTGGGCTACGGGAGTTAAAGGGAGAGTCCTAAGAGGTTCCAAAAGAAACCCCTAGCCACCATCACCATCTTTGGGAGAAATCTGTAGAGAGAAAGAGGAGAATCAACCTTCATCCTTTAACATCAAATTAGAACATCTAAGGCAAGTGGTTTAATTACATGAATTCAAGTGAATGTTTGCTCCATGCTTAGAATTGAATATATGTATTGTATTGAAAGTTTGATGAAAACCCATGAAATTGGAGATAGAAATTGAAAACATATATGAGAATCGTATGTAGAATAGTTATGGACGAATTTCATATCCAAAAATATATCTATTGATGATTTTAAAAACGGATTTATAAGAAGTAGTTGGAGACACTAAATTCTGTGTTCATGTTTATAGGGTTTGGGACAAGATTTGGAAATTTTGATGATTTCATGTTGATTTAGGAGGTGTTGTCCCCATATATATGTTAAAAAGTGACCTAGGATGACTCAGTGTAGTTTAAATACATTAAAACTTAGTTTGGATGATCATAGGATGGATTTAGAGAAGATAAGAATGAAGAAAAAATGAATTTGGAGATTTCTAGGCGCAGTCTGCCATCTCGTTAGAAGACCTGCCCAGGTCGTTCGAACGAGCTTCTAACGAGATGACAGTATCCCTTCTAACGAGTTGGTAGTTCATTCGAAGCCATTCGTTCGAATGACACTCATTCGAACGAGACTTCTAACGAGTTGACAGAATGGCCTTTTAGGCCTGATTTTATTTCAAAGGTTCCGTAGACTTATTTAATGGAGTAATAACCTTCCCTTATTGACCAGTGAGTATAATGGAGAGATTGGAGTACGTTGAGGAGTAAAACTTAGAATCTTGGAGTAAACCGGATAACATTTATGGATTAGGAAATTAGTACCTACTTACGACGTGAGAAAAGTTGAATACTTCCATGTACGTAAATCGGGGACTTGTAAACTCGTAACACTATATGATGGTATAAGAACAAGGAATATACCTCTATTAATATGTTGAGATATCTAAGATGTGCGAATGCTTAGTATATGTAGTTATTTGTGTATAACATACCTACCGTACTTGCTATCATGGGAGGTCGGCGTTCGATCAGGGCCATCTAATCTTTGTGTGCCTATGGGGGGATTTAAATTGGTACCTCGAGGACATAGGTCAGAGAATGACTTATTGAGAAGTTAATAAGTCTGCTGATCATGGAAGCGTAGGTATGTGCGTGACCCATGTGATGTGAACTATGTTCGCCTCCATTGTTTGTGATTGTTGTTTATTGAAACGATTCCTGAGAGATTCGGAATACGTGGTCCTTATGTACGTGATGTACCGGGATTGGATAGCAGAGTATGTGTGCACCGCAGTTTAGTCTCGGGGTGCTAGTATTGCATATTTATGATGAGAATAATATACTGTGAATTGAAATGAGCTTTCATGTATAAATGTGAGTATCAATAATAACAACATTTTGTAAAGATAAAATGGAAGATCTCTAGTAATTAGTAGTACTAATATGGGAAACTGTGTAGAAGAGTAAAACAATCTGTTTAAAATAAGATGTCGGAAATTAAATCGTGAATCGAATAGTAACGTTAGATCTTATATTGGACTAGTTAGATACGGGAATAACTAGATTTGATTACGGATATGCTAGGAGTGCACAGATAGTCGAGATGTGAGTATTTCATGTGAGAGCACGTCCTAACATGTATTTTGCATTCATTGTTTAATGTCATTCAAACACTTGCTATATTTTAAACTGTTTTCACAATTGGGCTCTGACCCGTTTTATTTCAAATATATTTTCTTGTAAAACCTTTTAGGTGCCCAGCCACAAGGACACCGAGCATAGGAGTTCCATTCAGGTGACGTACTGTAGCTGCTGTGGAAGTTACAGGACCTTGACAGTAGACGCCTCCACTTTCGATCTTGACTCTATATTATCAGATTTTCTCATATGTTGGGCATGTTGCCCCATTTCTTTTAGAGACATTTTATCTATTCAGTTATTTCAGATTTTGGGCTGTAATTAATTTTGTAATGCAGACTTGGCATTTGTTTATTTCAGTATTCGGATTGTTGTGAGGAGTATTCCTCCAGATTCATTATTATTTTATGGTTCTTCTATTGTGACTATGTTGTGGTGGTTATGTTAGCATTTGATAATTTACTTATTACATGTTAAACGGATTTAATTAAAATTAACAACTCACTTTTTAAATATTAGGTGGCTAGTTGTTGTTAAAACGTTTTCCGACAGTGATGCTATGAACTGAACCAACTTGGCATTTTGTATTAATTTAATAAAGGAGTAACTACCTGGTATTTAATTAGTCGGGGTGTCACAGTTATTTTGTACGTTACTATGCGATCTTGTTAGATAACGACGTCGTTCTAATGATATAACGATGTTGTTTGAAAGACATCCCATTTCATTCAAACAATTGGGAGTATTTCAAAAAGTCTCTCAAACTTAAAAAGCAATATACTTCAAAAGAAAAGAAAAATTTAGAGAAAGATAAAAAATATAAATCCGGCAGGAAAAATTTTGAAAATGAAAAGAAAGATGAGGAGAGATGTTACGAGTGTGAGGGAAAGGGTCATAAAGATCATGAGTGTTTTACTAGGTTAAAAAGATAAGGGAAATGCGAAGTTTCTTTAAAGTTCAAGCTTAGCGATAGCGAGGTCGAGTCGGTGAGTTCAGGGGATTAATCATACCTGGATGTAACTTCACAGCATTTATGGCTAGCTATGTTAGTACACCGAGTGCACCTCTCACCGATGAGTAAGATACTAAACATGGACACCTCGATAGTGAGTCTAGTCATTCTGACAAAAGTGAGGGGAAGATGTTTTAAGCAAGAGCGAGAGGTTCGCTTCCTCTCTCTTAGCTCGTGGCTTCAAGAGTGGGGTGGGGGGGTGGATAAGACGTTGTTTGTAAAGAGATAGAGTAGTGTTGTTTTGGTTGCTCAAGTCTATGTGAATGACATAGTATTTGGATCTACTTGCTCCCACCAGGCTCAGAACATTAAGCAGTAGATGAAGAGTGAGTTTGAGATGCATTGTAGGTGAGCTTACGTTCTTCCTAGGTCTCCAGGTTCATCATCTTGAGGATGGGATATTCATATCTCAATGAAAATATGCAAGAGACCTTGTTAAGAAGTTTGGTTTAAACTTATCTAAGCACTCACGCACCTATTTGAGTACATTGACAAAGCTTAGTAAAGACGCTTTAGGCAAGGTTGTATAACAAACCCTTTATCGGAGTATGATAAGTAGTCTCCTCTACTTAATCGTTAGTCATCCTGATATTGCCTTTAGTGTTGGAGTTTGTGCATGATACCATGCATCCCCCAAAGAGTCACGCTTACTCGCCTTTAAACTTATTATCAAATACATAAGTGGAAATCTTTAATAAGCTATTTGATATTCCTTTGATATCAATGACCATTTATCTGCCTATTCGGATGCCTATTGGGATGGGATGTTGATGGTTGTAGGAGCACTTCAGGTGGGTGTTTCTATTTTGGGATTGCTATTGTCTCTTGGTTAAGAAATAAGAAAAACTCCATATTTTTATCCACGGTCGAGGCTGAGTATATTGTTGTCGGGAGTTGTTGCCCACAACTCTTATGGCTGAAGCAAAGGTTAGAGGATTATGGTATTTCAAACAACATGACCTCGTGTCTCCATGTGAATATCGTGAGGTGATTTTTCAAAAATTAGATTATTTTCTTCCTCTTATTTTATTCCAATGACGATACCAAATAAACCACTCTTTTCGGGAGATCTTCGTACAAGGGTTGGGTACTAAGTCTTCTATTAGGAACCCTGGTGTGACCTCTTCCCTCGTGTTCAACATGTCGATGTTGAAGGCGTCATGTTTCTTTTTTAAGGACATAAAGTAATAATTTTTAGCCCTCGAAGAGCTTCTCCATATCGTCCCTATCCCATTGGGTGTTGGAAATCGAATGGTTAGGGACTTGATTGATAATAGGGCATCCAGATGACTAAGGTTTGTTCGCCTTATGAGTACGTAGTATGATGAGGGGGATCTGATCCCTAAAAACTCAACTTGTGGGTTGACCGACCGCTCCCCCCTCCCTATTATGAACGATAGCTCTACGGACCTCTTTGGATAAACCTGCTCCCCGAAGAATCCCAGAAGTTCACCTTGTATTGGTTTCAAGTGTGCCCCTATCTTCATCTTCTTAAATAATTCATAGTAGATTAAGTTGGCTGAACTTCTGATGTCTATCAAGATTCTTACCACCATTTAGTTGGATATCTCTATAGTTATTAGGAGAGGGTCTCTATGGTGTATAATGATATTACGGGAGTTATGAGGAGTAAAAACTATACTTTCCTTATCTTTAGTGGGTTTTTTTGGCTTGTATCTCAAGTAGCTCCTTTTTTTCTAGATTCGATAGGATTTTCTAGCTGAGACCAACTCGCCTACATCCGTAACCCCTTTGGATATCATTTTGATTCATATTCTCTGGTAATGTTTGTATCCTGCTTGTCTTCCCTTCTCGGTTCCCTTTCTTTAGATCTACTCCTCCACTCGATTCTTCGATTCTCGCTCCAATTGTGCTCCTAAGGGACCCCTTCCGGACAAATTCCCTCACGTATTCCCTTTACACGAGAACTTCAATTTCTCTTTTGAGATGTAGGCAATCATTTATATAGTGGTTATAGTCCGTGTGAAATTGGCCGTATAGGTTGCACTTAGGCTTCATTTATTGGTGCATTGGTCTGTGTAACCATTTCAGCATTTGGATCCTCCTTGATGTTCAGGACCCTCCCTACCGTGGTATTGAGAGGGTTGAACTACTCCATCTGCGTCTGGTGTATCTTGAGGACTCCTTTTGGTGCTGATGGTCTTCTATTCCCCCTTCTTCTTCGCATATCTATTTCTCACGTTCCTTATCATAGTTTATGTTCCCACATTCTTCATCGTACTTTTCTTCCCCATTCCCGAAGGGGTGATTTGACTGCCAATAATTGAGGGCGTCCTCACAATGAATGTGTTTTTCAACCTTCTTCACGAGTTTAGTCATGTTATCCAATGTGTCTTGGACAGTGAGTAAGATGTATTATCATTGGAAAGTCCCCTCAGGAAGGCCGAAATCGCCACCTTATCATTTGGATGGTCTACGTGGAGTAGCTCGTCGTTAAATCTTTTCACGTACTCTCTGATACTTTCCTACATATATTTAAGGACGTTGAATAGGTGGTTTTTGGTCTTTTGATGGACTCTGCTACCATTGAAGTGCCAAACGAAGTACTCGAAGAGCTCCTTAAAATAGGTAAAAAAGTGTGGGAGCAGTTGATTAAACCATGTCCTCGCTGACCCTTTTAATGTTATGGAAGACACCTTGCACTGTATTGGGTCTGGGCTGGATATAAAATCCATATGAGCGAGCCCAAAAAATCCATATGGGCCTCATAATGATCGATATGGTCCTTTGGGTTTGATGTGCCATCAAAAGAGTCTATACGGGGTAATTAAAGTTCGATGGCATGGTGAGGCCATGACCTTGAAATATAATGGAGATTATCTCCTGGCATCTATGCCAACCTCATCAATCACTGGGATCTCGATGTACCAAGCCACCAACACTCCATGAACGGTGAAGGAAACTACAGGGCAAGATAGTGGTGGTACTTAGTTCTCCTGACTTTGCTCATGATGAGGGTCTTAGTCCACCTGTTGCTCAAGTGGTTGTTAGGGTTGAAGAAGCCGGTCCAATAGTTCTACCAATTGATTCTGGAGGGCCTACTGCTGTTCTTTAAGGCCTTTAATGTCCTGTGCAACTTAGTTCTTGTTCATGGCTATGGAAACGATCATTCTCACTGATAGAGCTAATTATGTTGATGAAAAATTCAACACAACCCAATAAATTTGTATACTATTAAGAATGGGATGATGAATGAGATAGAATAAAATATATATGTGGTTCAATCGGGATTGGTCTACATCCACGGGAAAGGTGTAACAGTTGTTTACTATGGGAATCAATGCTAAAGTGCTTGAGTATAATTCATTTCCTAGTTAATCTATTACTCTATAAGGCTTTATATAACATTCATCCTATTCTCATGCAGGCATGTTAATATATTTTAAACTCATGCAAGACACATGTTCGCATTCTCTGAGATATCTACCAATAATAATAAAGCTCGTGCTAGCCGTTAGGCACACATTCTTCGATTAAGTAATTGATAATTTAAATATTAGTCGTGTCGTGAGGAGTCTTTTGGTTAGGATCGAAGACCCTTTCGATTGGCTAAAGGATCCACCTAAGTCGTTTATACCCCCGAGCATTGTTGACCAGCCGAAGCTCATCTTTTGTTAATCCTCTCGGTAAGGAACCCTTCTATACCTATCGGTTGCACATCATTTGGATTCCACCCAAACATGACCCTACGGGGACCATTCGGTTATTATTTCATTCGTTTGGGTATCATCTAAAAATCCTCCTCATAAAATAGGTTTAATTATAATCTTGCCCATTTTTTTCTAATTTCATATTTCTTCTCAAATTTAGCAAAACTAATGCATGAATTAACTAGGTGATGTGACAATAGACATTTGAATCAATAAATAAGAGTCCCACTTAGGAAATCTATGTTAATTTGACTAGATGTAAAATCCTAAAGTCAATTTTATGGATTAAGCTTGATCTAAGTGAGATCCGTGTAATGTATGCAGGTGATGAACAAAAAAACATTCAAGCAATGCATAAGATAGATTTTATGAGGAAAAATCCCCACCACGGGGTAAAAAACTCGACACACTCTAATCTCACATTCAACTTGAAAAGGTTTTATATAATGCAAGAAATAACCTCTCTCTCATGCACTCATTAGAAGTTACCTACAAATATTGAACTTTCCCCCATTGATGATGAGCGATCTATCTTAATATTCATAGGATGAACAAGGAAGTAAATTCTTCTCCTTAGAGTCACATTACGCCTTGAACTCTCAAATATCTCGAGGCACCTACTCTTAAGATCTTGGAGTGTGGATCAATAATTTAGATGTAAAATTATTTATATTGAATCTGGGCTCAAATCATTCTCAATTCCTTAAAATCCATTGATTGAGTAAAGATCTAGGGTTCTCACTCTATTTGAAAGGAACAAGTGAATTTAATAGAACAAAATCAATTAGAATGATTTCAACCTGAAAAATACTCTCCAAGGTTTATATAATTAAAGAAGAACTCAAATATTTTGAAAGTGGAGGTAAAAAGACATATTTATTAAAGATTTTAAAAAACTAGGTTCACCATTCACACAGGGTAATTTTTCACCATGCGCACAGTTTAATCCGATATAAGAAAATCAGACTTAAATCATGCACTAGTGCAGATGAGGTCAATTTATCTTCACTCACACGCTTTTAGACAATGTTCATAAATAGTCTAAAAAGTGCAATGGTCGTGCGCAAGGGTCCAATTTGGGACTGTGCAAATGGTTTAAGGTAGTGTTTCCAAAACTTAAAGAAAATCACTTTTAGAAAACTTTAAGTCTTTCCCCAAGGTATACACAACACTTCTCAAAGATATAAAAACACTTGTTCAGTTATAAGAACACATTTTATTACAAACACGTGTGTGTGTGTGTGTGCACGCGCGTGCATAAATAATGATGTTCAATTAAAAAAACACAAAATGATATATCTTTAAAGTTTTGTAAGGATGTAGACATGACATGTAGATCTTCAAATTCTAATGTTCATGAAGTCTAATGAACGAGCCTTACTCGCTACACAATATTTTACCATGATTTCAAGCTTTTTGGCTTAAATGACACACGAATAAAATGTTTTGACACAGAATGTATCTAACTAATATAAAAATACGAATGGTTACATTTTCAAAGATGCTGGTGGATACCAACATCTAAGGATTGTGCAAGCTGAGTTAAAGCATGGAGAAACTAATTATTAGTATGGTAGAGGCATCAGATTAAATCATAAGGGAGAGACTTCATGGAAATAATTTATCTTATATGTAAGTCATGTTTTCTTTTATAAGACCTAAAATTCATAATACTAGTGGACTTGTTGGGCTTGGAAGATAGTGATTTTTCCCCCAAGGATTTTCACTCTAAAATTCTTGTGCATTATAGGTAATCGTTCTTTTACCTTCTGATGATGCTGGAAACAGTACCACCCTTCAAGGTGTTTGTAAGCTCAAATCAGTGATAACAATGGAAGTTCAAGTATATGTTGAATATAAGATATGTAGATGAGGAAAAGAGGATGAACACCGATATATAAGTGGTTCAGCCAATTAGGCCTACGTCCACTGTGCA
Organism: Sambucus nigra; assembly: GCA_949130495.1. NCBI lineage: Eukaryota > Viridiplantae > Streptophyta > Magnoliopsida > Dipsacales > Adoxaceae > Sambucus > Sambucus nigra. The sequence goes on from OX422222.1 coordinate 242,812,640, forward strand.
AGTGAGTAAGTAAGGTCACCAGAATAAGGCACTAACGTCCATGGATACAATCACTCAAGCTTTCTCTCTCTATTGTACAGAGTTTCAGCTAGGGTTGTTAATTATCGATCCTTCTCAAGGTAGGAGAATAAAAGTATATATAGTGTGTGGAGGGTGTACTATACCCCCCATACATGCAATGAGCATGTGTGTGTTGATCTAGCCAATCGAATGAAGACACCTGTCACTATCACATGTAGAGAATGATGATAAAATATTCCCCCACGTGAGGGGATTAATTAGGTTACAACTAATTTTGTCCACGTGTTCCTACCCTTGCATATGCTTGTCAAAGCTCATCCGTCTTAGTTTGATAACAACCTCGGCTTGGGTGAGTATGAGGTTGGTAGAGTACGACCCTTGACTTGTCAGAGATCAATGTTCCATGAAGACCTCGGCCAGGATGTCCGGTCGAGGATTGGGTATGAGGTGTAACATCGATCGAAGACGATAATGACATGGTGCTTATTGAATGATCTTATAAGTCTTTTGCTGGCTCAGATGATACTCATAAAGTCGTCCGAGGCCGACACCATGCATTTGTGGTCATATACAGGGCTCATTTGAGGTGATACTGGCAACGTCGACTATGGCCGATCCTATACAAGTTGAGCCCAAGTGCCTAGTTAATCTCGATTGATACAATGTAACATCGGCCTGGTCCGATATTATGGATGGATGTCTGAATCCAGATATATGCCTTGATGATGAGGTTATTACAACGTCTTCCATAGCCGACCTTGTGTGGGAACATATTACTGTCGGTCACTATGAGCCTCTACCACCTCGGTTGTGAGTCAGGCCGATGTTAGTGCCTCTGAATGGAAAGGTTCATTTTGGGCATATCAATCACCCCTAGCCCTTAGTTACCTATGTGAGTAGGTGATTGAGGGGTATTTGCAAGTCCGAGGCTAAGTTTTCTTATGTGCCAATACTATCTTGACACATGTCAGTTGCTTAAGTGATTAGTGTGCATTCATGGTTTGTACCTTTGGGTTCCCAAGGCAATGATGAGCCTTGAGATGCGCGCTAAATTGATTGCGGGTTTAAAATCCCCCTTTCCTTCTTTCTTCTTTATTTCCTCTATTCTCTGTAACTTAATTCTCTTCAAGAGCTTTTGCTGCTATTGCGAGGTGCTTATTTGATTCTCATCTCCTTCCTATTATTCTAAGATAATCCAGGTATCCTCTCCACCTTGTCCTACCGTTTCCTTCCTTTTAATTTCCATTTTTGTAATTTCTGGTGTGAGCTTGGGTTTTTCGGTAAGAGTTTGATTTTTCCGATGACATTTAAGAGTTTTTCGGTGAGAGTTCAAGAGCTTTTTAGTGACATTTAAGACTGTTCATACTTGTTCTTATTCAAAAGTATCATTTATATTCTTCATTAGGTTAAGCCAAGTTGTTTGTTTGTGGCCTTGAGTACTAAGTGTAGTCTCGTGCTTACATGCTCAGACCTGTATACCAGCTTTTAGAGGATTCCCCTCTCTTAGGTAGAGGACTTTAGAAAAGATTAAGCAGATAGAGCGAGCCCAAGAGGAAGCTCGTAGGGCTGAGGCCTTCCCCCTCAGACCTATATTTCCACCCCCTCTGAAAGTGATATATCCTGAGCCATTTACCCAAAAAGAGTTCCCAGTAGAACCCATTCCGATGTCTGAGTCCGAGTCGTCAACCTCAGACCGTATGTCTGTGGATTCTTTTCAAGAAGCCATAGATTATTCCATCAAGATGGATCAAGCCCCTGACCAAGCCGAGGTTTCCAGCCGTGCCTCGTTTAACAAGAGTTCTAGCACTTCGTATTCTTACTCCGATGTCGAAATTATAGGACCTAGTGTGGCTATTCCCCCAATCCTTGATGTTATTCCCCTGTTGGCCGCCACAGGGGCTGAGTTCGCTCAGAGGTTTCCTGATGGTGCTCCCACCCCTGCCGAAGCCGATCCTGCCCGGGATGAGGATGATGGTCACGAGAGTGATGTTGATGTCTCGGAGGCGGCCGAGATAGAGAGCACTATCAACGAATTTGACCTCATAGCCTTTAGGCATCTTTATTCCATAGGTCCCTCCATAAAACTTCAGAGGCCTCTGAGGGATGAAAAGACCTTTGGCGACCGAGATGGTGAAATCTGCCTATATGAGCATATGTTCAAGTTAGGATTTCATCTCCCCATTTATCCAATAATAAGGGCCATATTGTCTCATATTAACTTGGCTCCCTCCCAATTGTCCCCCAATGCCTGGAGGGTGATGATTGGAGCTATCGTCTTATCGAGGGCAGTCCATCATTCAGACTTTCCCGTCTAGGTCTTCACAGGGTGCTACGTGCCCTCCTCTGCTAGGAACCATCTGAGTTACTACCACTTTTTAGCTCAAAATTCCAATAAGAAGATGCTGTTGGTTACCCAGACTTCGAACTATAACTGGAAACCACGATACTTCTTCGCCTCAGGGTCATGGGAATTTGGTTCCTGTGCCACCTCTTCATCTTTAGAGCCGAGAATACCTCTGAGGTGGGGAACGGTGTCAATGGCTGCTAGGTCCGACCCTAGATTAAGCTAGAATAACTTTCAGAAGGTCAAAGACCTTCAAGATCAGGGGAAGCATGGTCTGTCGGTCAAGTACGAGCATTTGATGACCCCCTATTACCTCTCTGAAACTGGCCTTGGGGGGAGTCCCCTGATCGAAATTCGTAAGTTACATTATTTTTTCAACAAGTTATACCTCTGATTTTTATATGTATCTGATCTTTTAACTCAGATCTTTTCTTTTTGCAGAGCATCTGGAAGGAGTATCAGACGATATTTGGGAAATGGTAGCCCCCGACCTTACAAAACTAGTTAAGAAAGAAAGCCTAAATGCGCCTCCTCCTCCTCCTCCTCCTCCTACCACGTCAAGGGCCGACGCCTCCAAAAAAAGGAAATCCAATGACCCTACCACCGAGGATTAGATGCAGAAGAAGAAAACCTCAAAGGGGGATCGCGCGATCCCTATCTCCTCCGAGGACGCATTAGTTGCTCGTCTGGAGTAGCTGAAGATCGATGATAGCCTTATTAGCCAAAGTATGAAGGCCTTGGATGCTATCGGCTCCGTGATGATTGACGTTGACAAACGGTTCTGCCATTCTCTGGACACCCCTTTGCTGGCCGAGTTCTGCCTCCACCGATCTATCCAAGTAAGGTTTTAGCAGTTGTTATTGAAGTGTAACATAGGCTTTAAATTTCATTGACTCTTGAACTCATGTGTATGAATGTGTTTTGCAGGGTATCCTCACCATGCACCAGTTTGTCGACTGGACTCTGAGCAAGCTCCCTCTGATTAAGAAGGGCAGAGAGGCCCAGAAGACAGAGGTCGCTCTGCATGCTGAAGTGGAGCGTCTGAAGGCTTACTTAGAAAAGTCTGAAGCTAATGTTAAGCAGCTAGAGAAGGACATGGGCAAGCTTAAGAAGGATCACAACTCTGCTCTGAAAACCTAGGCTGACCCTCTCTAACACAAGGTTAATATCGTTGTGAAGGCTGCTCTGGATGATGCCTCAGAGAAGATCTTGGAGGACTATAAGGTCTTTGACGAATTCGTCAGCTTTGGCTTTGAATACCTCAAAAGGGGTGTTAAGGCCACTGGAAAATGGACTGAAATGAAAGAGAAGGAGTCAGGGATCCTGGCAGCCTCGGACTTCATTGGTTTGGGCTATGCTGATCCTCAGTTTGCTCAGGCCTTACAAGAGGTCGAGAAGAAAGGAGGTGATGCGCCTGCCGAGACTGCTCAACCAGAAGATACAAGGACTGAAGACGTTAATCCTCAGGATGATGGGGTAGAAGTGACCAACATCGGCCAAGGAAGTGGGGCATGGCCACTAACCCTGAGATTGTTGACACTTAGGCCTTATTTTGTGAAGCTCTTATTTGTAATTTTTTTTATTTCTGATTTATATCGGTCTGTAACATCTGATAACTTTTTATATTAGCTTTTGACCTATAACTCTAACTTCTTTGTGCTATACTATTCTCTGAGGAAAATTTTTCTTCTCTTGGCCTTGAATTGTTTTGGCGCGTGTCCTCATCACTACACTCTGATGTTCACCTCAGACTTTGTCACCAAGTATGATGTTTAAGGTTTGAGTTCATCCAAATATGATGATCACCTCAGACTTGTCACCAAGTTATGGTGTTTAAGGTCTGAGGTCATCCAACTAAGATGTTACCCCCGTAAATTTCGCTAAATTAATGATGTTTAGGGTCTGAGGTCATCCAAATATGATGTTCACCTCAGACCTTGTCACCAAGTTATGATGTTTAAGGTCTGAGGTCATCCAAATGTGATGTCCACCTCATAAATTTCACCAAATTAATGATGTTTAGGGTCTGAGGTCATCCAAATATGATGTTCACCTCAGACCTTGTCACCAAGTTATGATGTTTAAGGTCTGAGGTCATCAAACTAAGATGTTATCCCCACAAATTTCACCAAGTTAATGATGTTTAAGGTCTGAGGTCATCCAAATATGATGTTCACCTCAGACATTGTCACCAAGTTATGGTGTTTAAGGTCTGAGGTCATCCAACTAAGATGTTACCCCCATAAATTTCACCAAATTAATGATGTTTAGGGTCCGAGGTCATCCAAATATGATGTTCACCTCAGACCTTGTCACCAAGTTATGATGTTTAAGGTCTGAGGTCATCTAAATGTGATGTTCACCTCAGACCTTGTCACCAAGTTATGATGTTTTAAGGTCTGAGGTCATCCAAATATGATGTTCACATCATAAATTTCACCAAATTAATGATGTTTAGGGTTTGAGGTCATCAAAATATGATGTTCACCTCAGACCTTGTCACTAAGCTATGATGTTTAAGGTTTGAGGTCATCCAAATGTGATGTTCACCTCAGACCTTGTTACCAAGTTATGATATTTTAAGGTCTGAGGTCATCCAACTAAGATGTTACCCCCATAAATTTTACCAAATTAATGATGTTTAGGGTCTGAGGTCATCCAAATATAATGTTCACCTCAGACCTTGTCACCAAGTTATGGTGTTTAAGGTCTGAGGTCATCCAAATGTGATGTTCACCTCAGACCCTATCACCAAGTTATGATGTTTTAAGGTCTGAGGTCATCCAAATATGATGTCCACCTCATAAATTTCACCAAATTAATGATGTTTAGGGTCTGAGGTCATCAAAATATGATGTTCACCTCAAACCTTGTCACCAAGCTATGATGTTTAAGGTCTGAGGTTATCCAAATGTGATGTTCACCTCAGACCTTGTCACCAAGTTATGATATTTTAAGGTCTGAGGTCATCCAACTAAGATGTTACCCCCATAAATTTCACCAAATTAATGATGCTTAGGGTCTGAGGTCATCCAAATATGATGTTCACCTCAGACCTTGTCACCAAGTTATGATGTTTAAGGTCTGAGGTCATCCAAATGTGATGTTCACCTCAAACCTTGTCACCAAGTTATGATGTTTTAAGGTCTGAGGTCATCCAAATATGATGTTCACCTCATAAATTTCACTAAATTAATGATGTTTAGGGTCTGAGATTATCCAAATATGATGTTCACCTCAGACCTTGTCACTAAGTTATGATGTTTATGGTCTGAGGTCATCCAAATATGATGTTCACCTCAGACCTTGTCACCAAGTTATGATGTTTTAAGGTCTGGGGTCATCCAAATATGATGTTCACCTCATAAATTTCACCAAATAATGATGTTTAGGGTCTGAGGTCATCCAAATATGATGTTCACCTCAGACCTTGTCACCAAGTTATGGTGTTTAAGGTCTGAGGTCATCCAAATATGATGTTCACCTCAGACCTTGTCACCAAGTTGTGATGTTTTAAGGTCTGAGGTCATCAAATTAAGATGTTACCCTCTTAAATTTCACCACTAAAGCATAATGAACCAATAATTGAAACAAGAACTGATCTTCTTATTAATAATCTCTTCATAGGTTGATAAATTTATATAGAAACCATTGCAACATCATATGTAATATTTTTTCAGATGATCATCATTCCATGGATTGGAGAAAGGTTCCCCTTCGAGGTTTTCCAGCGTGTAGGTCCCGGGTAAAACCTCATCTATCACTTTGTAAGGGCCATGCCAATTTGGGTGAAGCTTGTTTGCCTTCTGCAATGTCTTCTTCAGCACTAGGTCTCCTACAGCTATGGGCCTTAATTTCACCCTTTGGTTGTAGAATTTTGCTCTTCTCTGCTAGTAGGCTGCCTGTCTAATCTCAGCGTGTTCCGTTCTTTCCTCTACCAAATCTAGGTCAAGTATTCTCTCCTCCCCATTCTTCTCAGGGTCATAGGTCCGAACTCTATGAGTGGGGATTCCTAACTCTATTGGTATGATGTCTTCTGAGCCATGTGCTAATATAAATGGGGTCTCCCCCATTTGTGTCCTAGCCACAGTTCTATAGGCCCATAACACAGCATAAACCTCTTTAGTCCATCTCCCCTTAGCTTCTTCTAACCTCTTCTTGATCCTTCAAGGATTGTTCTATTCGTGACTTTGGTCTGACCATTTGCCTAAGGTCGGCCAGGAGAAGAGCAAAATTGCTTGATCCCAACTCTTTCGTAATACTTCTCCAAGGAAGAAGTTTTCAACTGAGTTCTGTTATCTGAGATGAGGGTGTTAGGGAGGCCATGTCTGTATATGATGCTCTTCCAGATAAACTGGAAGGTCTTCTATTCTGTGATCGTGATCATCGGCTCGGCCTCCACCCATTTGGAGAAGTAGTCAATCGCTACTATCAGAAATCGATAATTGTTCGCAGCCCTTGGCAAAGGACCCACCAAGTCAATCCCCTCTACTGCGAATTGCCAAGGGGAACTGATTGATGTCATAGGTTGATGGGGGATAGTGGAGAATCTTTGGCATTTATCACACCTCTTCATATAGGCTGCAGCATCCTTGGCCAAGGTTGGCCACCAGTATCCCTGTGTGATAATTCTCTTGGCCAAAGGTCTTCCTCCTATGTGACTGGATCAAGAACCCTCGTAAACCTCCTTTAAGATGTGGGGTACCTCTGTGGGATGAACGCATCTAAGGAGGGGTAACATAAATCCTTTCTTATATATGATATCTCCTATTATTGAGAACTTTGCAGCTCGGTACCTCAATTTGCTCCTCTCTAGCTTTGATTCCGACCGTTCTCCCTCTCTAATATATCTGATGAGGGGGTCCATCCATGAGTCCCCTAGGTTCAAGTTAAGGCAAGGGCTGGCAACCTCTTCTTCCTCAATGGTCGGTTTGAGCAGGATCTCAACTGGTACTGTCCTCCTGATGTCTGTCCTTGTTACTGAAGCCAACCTTGCTAGTGCATATGCGTGGCTATTATTTTGTCAAGGTACCCTCTTCATCTTTACCTCTTCTAAGCCTTCTAACATCATTCTAACCCTCTTCAGGTATCTGTCCATCCTTTCATCCTTGGCCTCATAAACTCCAAATATTTGGTTAACAACTAACCTCAAGTCGCTATGAAGTAGGAGCCGATCAACCCTAAGGGTCTTTGCTAAGGAGAGGCCTGCTATCATGGCCTCATATTTTGACTCGTTATTTGATGCCTTAAAGTTGAACCTTAGTGCATATTCAACGTTGGTACCATCCAGAGCTGAGAGTATTATCCCTGCATCGCTTCCACTTTCGCAATAAGACGCATTAACGAAGAGGTTGCAAACGTCTTCATTTGAAGAGAAGCTCCCTTCTTACTGGGTTTCTTTCTTGAAGTGGTACCTGTCTTCCTCTTTCTCGGCTATTCCATTTTTGGCTCTGTTGGACACAACCTCTTTCGAATCTCGAAAGAGGTTACTATTTGATCCTTCTGCGATCACTGGATTGTTCTCAACTTTAGTCTCTTCCCACGTGAACTCAGCAACGAAATCTGCAAGTGCCTACCCTTTAATGGCCACCCTGGGTTGATAAGTAAGGTCATACTCTCCCAACTCAATGGCCCAGGTCATCAATCTGCCTGACTTCTCAGGCTTGTGGAGGACTTGCCTAACTGGGGAGTCAGTGAGGATGACCATAAAGTGCGCTTGAAAATAGGGTTTCATCTTCCTGTAAGCATGTATTAATGCGTAGGATAACTTTTCCATTCGAGGATAGTTCTGTTCAGACCCTTAGAGGGCCTTACTATTGAAGTATACAGGCCTTTGGACCCCAGCGTCTTCCCGTACTATAGCTGCACTTATTGCTGATGCTGAGACTGCTAGATAAACATATAACTTCTCTCCCGTGATGGGTCGAGATAAGAGAAGGAGAGATCCGAGGTAGGACTTGAGCTGATTAAAAGCCCCATCACACTCTTTGTCCCATTCGAAGACCTTTCTAAGCACCTTAAAAAATTGAAGACACTTGTCCGTCGCTCTTGAAATAAATATGTTGAGTGCAGCTACTCTTTCAGTGAGCCTCTGAACGTCTTTGATACTTCTTGGTGTCTTCATGTCAAGCAAGGCCTTAATCTTCTTAGGGTTCTCCTTTATTCCCCTCTGATTGACAATGAATCTAAGAATTTTTTTATCTCCTACACCTAAGACACACTTCGTGGGATTGAGTTTCATTCTGTACAAGTCCATGATATCGAAGGTCTTTTCTAGGTCTACCACGTGAGTGCAGGCCTTTAAGCTCTTCGTCAATATATCGTCTATATACACCTCCATAGTCTTGTCAATTTGATTTTCAAACATCTTATTCACAAGACGTTGATATGTTGCCCCTGTATTTTTTAAGCCGAAGGGAATTACCTTATAGCAATATGTCCCCTTGTTGGTGATGAAGGCTGTCTTCTCTGAGTCTTTAGCATCCATGAAGATCTGGTTATAGCCTGAATACGCGTCCATGAAGCTCATGAGCTCACGCCCTGCCGTGGCATCTACCATCTGATTAATCCGAGGTAAGGGATAACTGTCTTTTGGGCAAGACTTGTTCAGGTCGATGAAATCTACGTACATCCTCCATTTTCCATTGGTTTTGGGTACAATGACGGCGTTTGATAACCACTGCGGGTATATGACCTCCCTGATAAATTCTGCCTCTTCCAACTTTCTAACCTCTTCTCTGATAACGTCATACTTCTCCCTAGAGTAAACTCTTCGTCTTTATTTTATTGTCTTATCACCTTTTGCCACGTTGAGTTTGTGGCACATAATCTCTGGGTCGATGCTAGGCATGTCCGCATGGCTCCAAGCGAAGACACTTTGCCTCTTCCTCAATAAATTTATCAGTTTTTCCTTAATCTCTGCTTTTAAGGCCGTACCGACCTGGATAGTTTTTTTCGGTTCGTCCTCATTGAGGACGATGGATTCTAACTCTTCCGCGGCCTCTCCTTTCTTCAACTTCGTTTCATCTCTAGGGTCAAGTGTATCAATGCTATATGTGGTTGTGGCCTTCTTATGGGCTTCTCTCTCATCATCTGAGTTGAAGTAACATTCCCCCGTCGAGGTCTGGTCCCCCTACACTTCCCCTACCCCATAGGGGGTCGAGAATTTTAGCATTTGGTGGACCGTCGATGGCACAGCTTCAAACTCTTTAAGGGCTACTCTTCCTATGATAAGGTTATAGGCCGAGAAGACGTTTCATCCATAACAAAAAAATTGATCTTCCGAGTCAACCTCTTAGGCCACTCGTCTCCCATTCGCACGTCCATCTCATACATGCCCAATGGATGGACCTTTTCGCTAGTGAATCCCATTAACGAATTATGATAAGGTACCAGCCTAGCTTTTCTAAGGCCTAGGCTTTTGAAACATGGCCAGAACATCACATCTGCTGAACTTCCTCCATCTACGAGAATTATTTGTACCTCACATCCATGCACTCTTGTTATAATTACCAAAGGGTCATCATGCGGAGCTAAGATACCTTTGAAGTCGAGTCGGGAGAACCCAACTATAAGAGTGTCCATATCCACTTTCTTTCTCTTCTACTTGGCCTCTGAAGACACCAAATTTACCACCTCTACTTTGACCACTGACTTGGCCTCTGCCACATGAGCTTTTCGGTCAGCCACTTCAGAGCCACCCCCTGTGAGTCCTCCGCATATGGTGCTAACATCGAAGGAGATCATACCAACCCTCTTCACTGGGGCATTATCTTCTTTTGGTGGGAGGTCTGGATCGTCTTCATCATCACCATCTGAGTCGTCGTCACTTCTTGCCGGAGTATCGTATCGACATCTTTAGTTTCTCTTCTTTCTAGGGTCATCTCCTCCCCTCCTAGGAGCCTTACCATCAACATACTTCCTCAACTTTGTGGATTTTAACATCTTCTCGATCTCATCCTTTAAGGAGAAGCACTTGTCTATCACATGGATATGGTCTTGGTGGAACTCGCACCATAAGTTCTTGTTCCTCTTATGCGGAGGAGACTTCAGCTTCTCTGGCCATCTCAGAGACCGATCATTCTTGATCTCATTGAGGATGTGTTCGCAGCTCACAGTTAGAGGGGTATAGCGTGCAACCTTGTCGTCAGCTGACCTCTTCTTTCTGTCCTTCTTTCTTTAGAACTTCCTGCTGCCACTGTCGTTCTCATCCTCATACTTTGCATCCATGGCCTCTTCAGCGTTCATGACCTGCCCTGCAGTTTCCAATAACTCTGCCATGGACTTGGGAGGGTATTCTGCAAGTTTCCACAATAACTTCCCTTTCTAGAGACCTCTTATGAGGGCGGTCATAGCTATATTCTCTTCGTAATCTTCAACCTCTAGTTTTTCTTGGTTGAATCTTGCGATGTAATCTCTTAGGATCTCACTCTTCCCTTATTTGACATATAGCAGATGAGTGGTCTTCTTTTGAGGTCTTACCCTAAAACAAAAATTGTGGATGAACCGTTCAGCCAGACCCTTAAAGTTCTCTATTGAGTTTTTCGGAAGAGAGGTAAACCAGATGTGTGCAGCTCCCGTCAAAGTCCCAGAGAAGGCATGACACTTCAGCTCATCTGGTATAGAGTAAATATCCACCGCAAACTGGTACATCTCAATATGATGTACAGGGTTGGTGCTACCATCATACTTGGGAGACACTATAGGTGGCTTGAACTTGGCAGGGGTTGGGAAGCTCACTATCTTAGCCATAAATGGAGAACCCTCTTTGCAATGGGTCTCGACTTTTGATGAGGTCTCCTATCTTCTCTTCAAGGCGTTGAATGGATTCATTCCATGGTCTCGTAATGTCGGCCTGGCCGAGGTTATCCCCAGCCACCTCTAAGGGGTGAAGTGAGGGTTCCCCAGCCGCAGCACAATGTCGGCTGTTGACCTTCTCTTGATCCCTGTCTCGGACTTGATGGGGTTGGCTATGCTGGGGTCGGAAATGATGAGGCCGATGTTCCCCATTTCCCCTTTGAGAGCCAGCGACACTTCGTGACCTGGATAACCTCTCCCTCAGGTCATTTACTGGGTCGAGCCTTTCAAAGGTCGACCCTCTGCTCAGTCAATTAAAAGTTGATCCTCTTTGTTGGGCACCTTCACCTCTTTTTCCTCCATAGCCTCGGCTCTACTAGATAGGACGCACTGTGTTATTTGAAACCTCATACGGCTCCCAATAATCTTCTGAAGCGTCTTCTGCCTCCATATCATCATACCTATCCTCATGGCAAGGGTGTCCTTGCCTCCCCAGACGTAAATGCCTAGGGTCAACAACGTCCCTCCTCCGCTGAGGTGTAGATTGATATTTCTGCGGTGCCTGGGGTGGTCCCCTGGCTTCAGGATGGGGTTGAACATCCACCGGAGTAATCATATCCGGTGAGACCCCAGGTGGCCTCATCATATTTTGACTGAGCTGGGAAAATTGCTCCTTCATCGCTTGTTGCATCCCTGCCAAGGACTTCAGGGCGACCGCCACCTCAGCTATTTCGGACTGGGGTGGTGCCTAGCTGGAACTAGTCCCTCCAGCACCAGGTGGTGGAGGAGGTGGTAGTAACTCCGGTGCCATGTGTCAAAATTGAAAAGCTTATGAAGAAAATGAGCTTAATACCTTAAGGGACCTCTTTCAATGGTGAAATAGCTCCACACAAGGGGTGAGGCCTGGTTCACCACCAGAGTCTCCGGTGAGGTTAAGCAGAAAAAGGGGAAGAGACAGTTTCTCGTTCCCATAGACGGCACCAAAATGATGATGCTGGAAACAGCACCACCCTTCAAGGTGTTTGTAAGCTCAAATCAGTGATAACAATGGCAGTTCAAGTATATGTTGAATATAAGAGATGTAGATGAGGAGAAGAGGATGAACACCGATATATAAGTGGTTTAACTAATTAGGCTTACGTCCACTATGCAAGTGATCAAGTAAGGTCACCAGAATAAGGCACTAACGGCCATGGATATAATCACTCAAGCTTTCTCTCTCTACTGTACATAGTTTTAGCTAGGGTTATTAATTATCGATCCTTCTCAAGGTAGGAGAAGACAAGTATATATAGTGTGTGGGGGCTGTAATATACCCCCTATGCATGCAATAAGCATGTGTGTGTTGATCTAGCCAATCCAATGAAGACACCTATTACTGTCACATGTAGAGAATGATGATGAAATATTCCTCCACGTGAGGGGATTGATTCTGTTACAATTGATTTTGTCCATGTGTTCCTACCCTTGCATACGCTTGTCAAAGATCGGCTGTCTTAGTTTGATACCAAACGCGACTTGGGTGAATACGAGGTTGGTGGAGTACGACCCTTGACTTGTCAAAGATCAATGTTCCATGAAGACCTCATCCCGGATGTCCGGCCGAGGTTGGGTACGAGGTGTAACATCGACCGAAGCCGATGATGACATGGTACTTTGTGATTGATCTTATAAGTCTTTTGCTGGTCTCAGATGATAATCGTAACATCGGCCGAGGCCGACACCACGCGTTTATGGTCATATGCAGGGCTCATTTGCGGTGATGCTGGCAACGTCGACTGTGGCCGTCCCTATACAAGTTGAGCCCAAGTGCCTAGTTAACCTCGGTTGATACAATGTAACATCGGCCTGGGCCGATGTTGTGGATGGATGTCTGAACCCAGATATAAGCCTTGATAATGAGGTTATTACAATGTCTGCCAGAGCCGACCTTGTGAGGGACGATATTACTGTCGATCACTATGAGCCTCTACCACCTCGGTTGTGAGTCAGGCCGAGGTTAGTGCCTCTAAATGGAAAGGTGCACTTTGGGCATATCACCTTCCACATTTATTTATGGATTGCCCGGATGAAAATTGAACTAATTAACTTTATTCGGTAAAATGAAAACATGGTTCAATTAAAAGGGATTTAATTTTAACATTACTAGATCCCTAATGCACATACTTTTTTTAAATTGGTATTAAAGAAGTTCATGCTGACAAGCCTCGATAGTATCTCTATTAAGGGTTATTCGATCATGTGTCGGTCTGTGTTTAATAGTAGCAACTATGTAGACTGGAAAGTGCATATGACATTATTTTGAAATCCTAAGATGAAAGGGTGTGGCTAACTGTAGTTAGGAGTAAAATAACTAATGACAAAGGTAGGGAAGTTTTATATCTTAAAACTGAGGTAACTTGGACTCAGGATGAGCGTAAATCAACCAAGTAGAGTTTTACAGGTTCTCTATGTGTATTACGTACAAGGTGGCGTGGGACATTCCGCAAGTCATCCATGAGGGTACATATACCATTCGGGTATTGCAACTCCAACATATTGCCACTAGGTTTAAGTTATTGAAGATTCTTGACACTGAGACCTTCGATGAGTTTTATTCTAAACTCAATGATATCATCAACTCTTACTTTGATTTGGGTGAAAAGATTCTAAATTCTACGGTTAATAGGAAAATCCTAAGGTCACTTTCACTGAGGTTCCTTCTTCACATCTCAGCCTTAAAAATTGTAGGAAGAATTAATAACATGAAGGTATTAGATATCATAAGGTCCATCCAAACCTTTGAGTTTAAGAACTATCCGTCCAAAAGTAAGGGGATTATTTAAGAATTCTAAAAGGTTATTTCTTATGATTCTAACATAACTAGTAGTGCAGAACATGATCTAACCAAATTGGACAAGATATTGGATAAAAGTCTCAAACATAATAAATTTGATACACTTGAAATATTTGGGGAAAATAGTAAAAATAAGGTAGGAAAATTTATGAGGAATTGAAGGAAGAAAATTTTGGAGGTAAAAAAGGATTTAGGTGTATGCTCGAGTGTAAAAGTGTTGGTCACAAGTCATTCGTGTGGTCCTATGAAACAAAGGAGTAAAGGAAAGAGAAAGTTGAATGTCACTCCTAGTGATATTAAATTGGGCTCTATGTCTTCTGCTAAATTCAATTTCATCATATTCACCACTATCTATGATGTGACTAGTCTTTAATCTTCCTAAAGATAAGGTTAAGGGTAATGATGTCGATTCCCAATCCAAGAACTCTCAGGGTATAAAGGAAGTTGATTTTGTAAAGGAGTTTTCCAAGATTCTAACTATTTCCCTCAATATGGAGAAGGAGAATCATATGCTTTTAGTTGAGACTAGAAAGTGTAAGAAGGACATGTATGTCATAAAAGAGCATGAAGTACTTGTGAAAAATTGAAGGCTCATGAAGCTACTCTTATTTAGAATCTTAAACATGGGAATTTATAGCGTGAGCTTTTGCATGACAAGGTCAACAAACTAAAGAAGCCATTTCTTGAGTCTTTTCGGACTTGAAGCTTTTTAGAGGAAGAAAATGCTCGGATTTATAAGGACCTTAAAGAGTCTAGTAATGTGAATATTAACATTGAAGAGAGAGAAAGGAATTTTAGGAAGATGCTCATAGCACCATCCCATTCCTCGCAGAACAAGACCGAACTTGGCTATGACCATTTTAAAGCTTCCACTCCCGAAGTATAAATCGTTTTTGTCAAATGGTCATTTAAAAATCTTAAGTGTCATCTAGGAACAATCCAAAGAAAAATAAGATGAACACCCCAAAACCTTATGTTTTAGCCTATTTCCATATGAAAGGACATCTTAAAGAGTTTTATTTTAATCCTTGGAGAGTATATGGGAAGCCTAAAAATAAAATTTCACTAGTCATAGTTTGAAGTCAAACTACATAGGTCAAAGGATTAGGAAACTCATTAGAGACCTAAATATTATTACTAAAGATATGAAGTTTGTAGGTCCAAACCGCAATATGATGGTACCTTATAGGTCTAGAACCAAACATGTTTACAAACCCCATGTTTCTAGTGTTATATCTATTTGGGTTAGGAGATTTGATTTGGTTGCACATTGGTTGATAGGCTTGATGATTCCCACTATATTACTTTGAATACACAAAGCTCTGAATATCTAGTAGGTAAATAGTTGTGTTATTGCATGTGAGTTATTTATTTCTCTAAATACTAGGTATGCCTATTATTGATTCATTTCCTAGTTGTGGTTATAGTTGTATTCTACTTTTGGATTGTTTTTAATGCATGATTATTTTTATCCTCTATTAAACTTGTATCATTATGTTATTCACATGTTTTTGAAAAATAAAAAAGTGAAAAAAAAATCTGTTTTGGTTTTATAAACGAAAAATACAAAAAGATTTTATTTTCTTTTGATTCATTTAAGAAAAACTATAAAGATTTTGTGTTTTTGAAATTTAAAAAAAAAATCATAAAAATAGAATTTTTTTTATGTGGATAAATAGTGTTGATATGATTGTAATATTGTGGAATATGCCATGATATCTACATCTTTATTCTTGGATAAAAAAATTAGGAAGGTATTGTAAACCTATACATGTTTTACTTAATCATTCCTCTCAAGTTCTTTATGAACAACTCATGTTGACTATGTTGCGGTCATTATCATATCTCAAACACATATACATAAGATGAGTATAATATATTTTTTACTTTGATTTGAAAATTTTACTTGCACTTGTTTTTACTCAATCAGGTCATATTTTCTTCGCTAGATTTTTTTAATGTGCATGTAAGAACCACTGCTTGTGATTTTATTATAAAAATTATGAGAGAAGAATTGATAAGATCTACTTAAAGAGGATGATATCTACCATTGGAAAGAAACTTTTATTGTGTGCTAATAAGAAAAAAGAAAATAATTGTTTTATACAAATGCATACTCTCAAGGAATATATATGAAATATCTAATATGTGATTTTCTGCCTTATTGAGTTATTAATGAAAGCGGCTAATTTTAGTTCTTAATTGTCATGAACCTTTGTAAAACTTATTCTTTTTAGTATGGTTTACTACTCAATTATTTTCAACTATGTGTTGCATCAAGGGCTCGTGCATAACGTAAGTGGGGTTTATCTAATATTTCCAGATTTTGACTTAACTCTTATTACCAATTCATTTACATATCTTGTGTGAAATTTCGTAAATTTAACGTTATCTTGCAGTAAGTGATTCTCTTATGTTTGAATTTATTTTGCTTATTCTCTTATATTCAGATATGTATTGTTTTGGACTTAATTGGTACATGTTTATGTTTGTTTGTATTCACATATTTTATATTTCACTTATCTCATCTGAGAACAGGATTTCATATATTATTATTCACATGGTTGGATTTTATTGATTTGTAATATATGTTGCTCAATTATTTCCCTTGTCTATTGAAGACAAGAAGGGGAGAAATTTTTGATTCAGGGGGAGTAGTTGCATTGGATATTAAAATTTTTCCTTTATTTATTTTCTCCTGTATCCTTTGTATGTCACTAGGTATATGTTTAAGTGTTTGGGACTTACATAGATCGTGATGTTGATGATATTTTTTATCGAAAAGTCGTACAAAGTATTGATTTTGTCCTGCGGGGATTAGGGAAGGGTAGATTGATGTATAGGTTTTTTATTTTGATATTTGGGTCTTTTGCATTTTTGTTTTTGTCCCGGAATCCAAGTGTATTATTTAATATCTTTTAAGTTGTAAATGTCATGTCATTGAAGACAATGACAAAGCACTTCGAAAAATATATGTCGAACTAAACATATTAAGAAATTTAGACTATAGGAGGTTTGGTAAGCCTTTGAGGTTTTTATAACTTCTTAAGTGGGAAATTCATAGGACAAACCCTTTTAAAAATATGGGGTAAAGTTTTTAACTTTTTAGTGCAATTATTGCCAAATGGGAAATCTCTTTCTCTCGTTCGAATAAGAGACCCCTCATACGAAAAAGGAATTCACACAAGAACCCTGCTTTGTAAGATGAAGTCCACATGTGATAGGATTATCAAATAGGAGACTCCTGAGCAAAAAGGCCTCATCTGAACGAGGTCTACCAAGTTCAAATCAAGGTCTAATTTCTTTACGACGTGTATTAGTTGGTATTTTATGTTTCAAAGTATAAATAAAAATATTGATGCATTTTTCAAGATACGCAACTAAGTTTTCAAAATCCCCAAAAGTTTTAAGAGTGTTTTTTTTTATCAGAGTGAGATCGTGTTAAGTTTCAAGATTGAAAAGTATTTTTTTTACATTACCCTATGATCTTCTATATCAATATAAGATATATGTACAAGAGATTGTGTGGGTGAATAGCATATAGCATACGTGTGGGTTAATCATCATCAATAAATAGATCAGTGTATAATGAGGTCCGAGGAATGTCATGGAGGTAATCATTATCTTATATGTAATTCATGTGTGTCCATTATAACATCTGGAATTTATAGTACCAATGAACTTGTTGGTATGGGGAGATAGTAGTTTTTCCCGCAACGGTTTCCATTTACACCCTATTTTACAGGCCAATCAATGAACAACACATGGAGTGTAAAAATAAGAAAACACCAAGTAATAATGTCCTAGAGGATGTAAGAATTGTAAGGAAAAGACACGTGGCAGCGTGCACGCATGCATGAAGTTGTTAAATAAACAAGTGGTTGCACATGATAAGGGCTCAAAGTTATTGGAAAATTTATATTTTAAATATGGAATGACAAACAGTTTTTCCCATCGTGGAAATTACATTTGAGACATTATAAATAAGAAATTTTGGATAAAAAATCAAAGTGGAGGCCCCATTAAATACCACTTTATTTATTTGCATTATATTTATTTTCTTTCTTTTTTGAAGTAGTTTGTAAGGTTAGGTATTAACTTTATTTTCAGTTCTATATTAATACAATTCATTTCATAATTTTATTGTTCATTTTCCATTTAGTTTAAGTTGTCGTATTTTAATTTCTTTACTTTTCCTACCCTCAAGTTAATTTATCACAATTAAATTTTTTGTACTTTACTAACAACCTCAATTTCATTTATTTCATCTTCTTTTATTCCCTTTTATTTTTCAATTGTTTTATAGGTTAGATTAGTTTAATTTAGGGGATGTAGCACCTCTTAAAAATTCTTTAATTGAAACATTTGAACAAAGAGAAATAACCTCATCAGATTTTGGCTAATAAATTTCTTTGCAAAGACCCAAAAATCTTTCATATCACGCTCGCAAAATTACATGCGACCCTTAAAGGTTAAATTCACCCAGAATTTTTTTTGGCATGACTGGTGGGACTTAAGTGTTTTACTATTGAGTGCTTTTGGCTAGAAATGGGGGATAATAAAAACAATGATACGACATAAAACACTAGTGATATTGGTGTAACAAGCCAAAACACTGTAACTGCAAAACCAATGAATAATGGGATTAGTCAGGACATAGGAACATAAAACCAAAACCGAATAATGGATGAAGACCCAAGTTCAAGGGTTTCAAATCCAAATGGCATGGCTGAAATAGGTGCTGACATGAAGAATTAGTTGATCGATCAATTGAACAATGTAGTTTATCACCTTAGCAGTGTAATTTAAAACATTAATTTGACAGTGTCTACTATTACCGGTAGGATCTCATATTCTCTTGTAACCCAAACAATTGGCCACACAGTTGCACCACCAACGTGTTTTCACAGGATCAATGAATGGTTAGTTCCCGACCAGCATTTTGAAAACCAAACTCAAGAGAAGTCACTCCTACCTTTTGTATAGGAATGAAAAGTTGAAATGTTAACATGCCTACTTCTGTCAATCCTATAGGGAATATTATGTGATTCAGAGTCTACCAACAAGTGGGATTCATAGACCCACTAGGGAGGTTTTTTGTCCATGAGATAAATAGACTAATGCCTCAATATGCACATGATAGAAATTATAGTTTTGGTGTTGCTTCTATTCAAAGGATGATGAATAACTCATTGTTTGGAATAGATATCATGGGCTTGGGCAATGCCAGGAGGTTTGATAATGATCCAATTAGAAGGATTGTAAATACAATATAGTAAACAAATTAATAGTGCCTCCACAGACTCATCCATATTTTCCACAGCAAAACCCAATAATGCCACTAGCACTAGTAGTGAATCAACCTTTGGCGTAGCCAGTTTGGTAACCACCAAGAATGACAAGGATGAATGATTTAGTAGATATCATCCATGAGACTAGTTGGGTTATGGCTCGGGAGGTCAAACTCCCATTTATAGAAAACCATATCCTAAAAGGATTGATATGTTTCAACTTACTAGAGGATTTAAGTTTCAAACCTTTGCATTATTCTCGGGGGATGGTAATGAATCCACCGCTGAACACGTAGATAGATTTACAAGTCAATATGTTAATACAGGTAATGATGAGTTTTTAAAGTTAAGTATACTTTCAAACTTTTTAAATGATGCAGCCTTCACTTGGTTTATAATTCATCCACCAAACTATATCCAAAATTGGAAGTAAATGGAAGATGTGTCCCATGCACAATTCTTTCAAACTGAACCGAGGGTTTTAATGGATGATTTGTATAGGCTATGTCAAACTCTAGATGAAAAGGAAATCCATTTTATAAATATGTTCAAAAAGGCTTAAAATTAGTGTAAAATAGTGCTCCCAGAGTCAGACTTTGTTAAGCTATCCTAAAATGGATTGGATATCATACTCTGGAAGAATTTTGATAGAACAAAATTTAAGGATTTTGTGGATTTACTACCAAAGTATCAAGATACGAAGCTATCTTTGATTAAGATAAATAGAGAAATAATTTCTATTTAAAAACTTATTTAGAGATCTAAGCTTTGAACCAGATGCTATACAGAACATAAGGAATGAGCAAATAGTTTCTGAATCATTAGTTCGAAAAGAAACCACTATGAAATCTTATGTCCAAAAGGCAAAGGTTATGATTAATAAGTACTCTTTTGATATAAATAAATCTGACGAAATGTTTTTATCATTTTTTTCGATGCAAAAATGTTAAAATTGTCTAACGATGTAAAATTTCCAAGTGTTAATGAATTTAGAGGAAAAAAAATATTGTCAATAGCATAATATATGGTCTCATTCAACTAATCCAATGTTTTGTTTGATAGATAGGTTTAAGGAACTACTCAAGAAAGGAAATATTAAATTCCTAGAGAAAGAGAGCAAGGTTATAAGAACCCATTCCCTGAAATCCAAGATGTTAGAACCAACATGCAATAAATCCAACTACAAAGAAATGGTGGTCGCACAAAATTCAAAGTAAAATGCAAGTCAAGTTTTCTATTAACGAATCAATTAACCAACAAGATACTAGAATGACAAATAACTGTCTAAGCCATTCTAAACATACGTGTCAAATTATTACTAATTTTAATCTTGATTAATTTAATTACTAAGTTTGCATGCAAGATAAGTCAGGTAATGATCAATAATCACAATCACACGAGAGGCGGTGATGTATGAGGAAAACCCAACTGGGAAAAATCTCGAACGTTCAGGCCTAAACAAAATCACTATAAAGAAGGTTTTACAAAAATGACAAAAATGACTTACAACACTTGACTCCTCAATCCTATGAGGATTATGGCATTCACACCTTCTCTTATAGAAACGGAACAATCCAACATCAACTTCAGAGAATCTCCATGCCTTGGATTCCTCCAATAGCCTCAATTGTCACCCACTTATGTGGAATCCACCATACCAAAAATATATAATGAAGAGTTTGGGATTTGATCTTTAACAATAACCAAGATAAACAATCTTGTATTTGGATTAAGGTTTAGAAAGTATTTTTAAAATTGGGACGCTCAAAAACCTTTTTCCTATAAAAATGAGGTTATAAAATATGGATGGAAAACCTAGTTTAAAAAAGTGTAGCCTTCAGAAAAAGTCAAAAACCAATTTGTTGAAAAACATGACGTTCGTTCGAATGAGAATTCAGGTTTGTTCGAATAACTTCGTATACCGTGTTGGAATGAGATCAAAGTTTGTTTGAACGAATAAGGATTTTCATTTGAATCCCCTTCCAACGAGCTTTCAAGGAGTGGACTCGTGATAAACAGAGGTCACCCATTTAAAGTTCGTTTGAAGCATGATAGAACGAGAATGGAATCTCATTGGATCCCACTTTCGAGTAAAAATGGCTTCCCGTTAGAACGCGAAGGCCATCTCTTTAGAACGACTTAAATAAAAAATATTTTTTTTAAAAACATTTTAAATGATATATAGCCTCAGAAACAATTATTCAAATACAATTAAGAATATTTTGATCATAAAAATATCATATAACTTGGATCTGAAGAAACTTGTAGCACGTCCAATAATGTAGTACCAAGTGTAGTCACTTGCGTGTCTTAGTTCATAGGATTGAGTAATAGATATATAACACATCTAACCCTACGTGTTTTGACCAAAGAAATAAGACAATACATACTTAAGACTCAATCGGAAATTGTTCCTTAGATCAAAACTAAGTGAAAGTGCGATAGCCCCCAATTTTAAAATTCAAAAGTAATTTCCTTGTTTGAGATATGCGGAAGCGTAAGATGGTTCACAAAAACACCAAATTTTAATTTACTTGAAATTAAAATTAAACCAAGTGAAATTAAATGAAACACACACTTATGTTAATTTCACTTAAACATAATTAATTAATCCAAGTCCTAGAAAATTTGCCTAAGTCATATTTGTCAATTTTACTAAATTCGGCCAAACCAAATTTTATCAATTAAATTAAATGACTTGAATTAACATAAACGTTACCCAATATTAATTTGCACCAAATTAAACAAGTAGTGATTAAATTAAACCAATTTTATCTTTTTACCTAAGCATGCGTTCTAGGTGATTTTGCAAAAGATAAAATAAACAATTAATTCACTACGCCGCGATGTATGAGGAAAAACCCACAATGGGAAAAAATCTCGGACTGCCCTAGCCTTAAGTCCACTAAGTATGGAATTACAATTACAAGACAGTAAGACTTACAACACTCGACTCGATCCCTCTCAAGCCTCGACGCTTCTTCTTGTAAACACCTCCGCTTAGTAGATAACCCCGGAGCTCCACCAGAATCTCGGCCTTCACCAATGAGACATAGGTACACCGTCAACCACACATGGTGTCTTTCACCACGAGAGAATGCCGCAACAAAATAAGCTCTTCTTCTTTATGGGATTTAAAAGAAAACCCAAACTTCTCTTCAAACAAATGTAGAGATAAACCGGTGCCAAACACTCCAAGCAAAGTATATGTATATGGAAGCTTGGAAAAACAATATGGGTGTAAAACTAAAGTGTATAATACATTTTTCTTGAAAATCAACAACACTTAAACTTGAACTTTTTCTTAGGATGAATTTACTCTCAAAACTCTCTCTAGGAGATGTAGAATGATGAAAAAGTTAAGTTACAGACTTTGGTTCCCGCACTATAATAATCTGTCAAAAGTTAGTGGGGTAAGGAAGTGGGAAACATGGGTAAAAATTGCTAAAAACTGCCAAAACATTTTCCCGCCTGATATCTCGTTCGAACGACATTTTCATTTGAATGAAATCTCGTTCGAATGAGACTTCTAACGAAGTTCCAGTGTGAACTCGTTAGAAATCTTATTGGAAGCTCGTTCGAACAGCATGATCGTTCGAACGACACTTCGGACGACATTCCAGTGGCCTTTTGGGGAAGCTCGTTGAGTTCTTCGTTTGAACGACATTCTCGTTCGAACGACAATCTCGTTCGAACGACAATATCGAACGAGAAACCAGAAAGTTGAAAATTACGAATTTAGCCTAGAAACTTTATATACTTTATATAGAAGTTTAATAAAATATTTCTGAAAAATAAACAACCGTTTTAAATAAAACCTACACCCATTATAAAAATGTTCCAAGCTCCTATATATATATATATGTAATGCATTCATACCTTGGGAGCATGGAACCACTGTTGATGACGTAGAAATGAGGCACTTAAACTCGGCATTTTGATGAAGCTTTATACACTTGGACGCTACGTCTTCAAACAAACTCATCATAGGCTTGGAGGATGATCATTTAACTCTATCCTATGACTCAAACGTTTTTGTCCGGAATTGAGCCAAAACTACAAAGGACTCAATTGAAAATTTGTGTCCTTACAAATCTCCCCCTTTGGCTATTCCGGGACAAAAACTAAACAAAAAACCTAAAGGGATGTCAAGCTCTACTATACTGACAAAAATGTCCCACCCAAAATAAAAATACAATGCTTGACTCAAACAACCCAAAAGGATCACAATCTTTGCCGGTGAAAGTTGCCCACTTATAATATAATTCCTGCACACTTAAGCAAACACATTACACGCATAGGGAATATCAAAATATTTAATGCAATTCTCTCCTTTATCAAACAAATGACCTACTTAGAAAGACGTATCCCCCTAAGATAAATCTCCCCCAAACTAAGATCCGATTATAATAGGATTAGATACCATTTCTCCCCATTTTTGTTCAGGAATAGACAAAGGCTAAAGAATTAAAAATTAACTTATCTCCCCAAATTTAAAGCATAAACACCCAAATAACTTATCTAAGATAAGCAAAGGCTAAAAATAGAATGGGATAACAAGCTAAAACATGTAATTGTGCATAAAGTAATGAGAACGTTAAAGCACATGGGAAACAAAAGCATAATTAATCCAACAAATAATAATGGATACCAACTCAGATGCAAGAAACATATACCAATATGATACATAAGTATTAAGCATGTGATATCAATAAAGAATGCAATAAGATGGATACCAATTATGAATTAAAACATATATGGACTAGAAAATCAAGGCAAAGACTAAACAAAAATATAAAATATATGTATACATAATATATACCTAATAGACTCAAGTACACATATATAGATATAAACGCACAAATGACACAAAATACGATAAGCTTTTCACACTCGTATGGCAAAAATGTGTCATATGAAAATAAAAGTGTTGGGGTGTGAACTAGCAACAATTAAATTTAGACCCAATCACTTAAAACATGTTCACGGAGTTCTCAATTGATTGCAAACTTCATCACATTTGAATATAACCTCATGTGACAATATGAATTAAACTCAATGAACAAACATACACAATGCATACAAGCCTAGCATGTTGATGATTCTGCAAACCAATAGAGTCATGACATTGAAAGCTCAACTAGGATAAATGGACATTGTGCAAACCGTTGATATACCATCCAATCTTCCTCAATAAGCATATATATTACTTTTGAATGAATATATCAATCAAACATATAAGGCCTTGGCAAATATTTTTTCTTTTAATGCCATGTTTTCTTTGAGGCCTTTGGACCACGTATTTCTTTTAGGTCCAAACAAACAGTGGCTTACTATTCGCAAAGGAAACTAAGTCCTTTCGGAGCCCTTCCCCGTGCACATTTATATTTATCATGTTTTTATTTTTTCACACAAATCTCACGTGCAACGGATTTTGACATGCACTAGTCCTCCTAGGTCACAAATATGTAGATGACAAGATTGGTAGGAGAACACCTCACAAATATCAAATATACATATGAAGTTAAAATTTCAAAAAAGCTCGTGCATGTGTGAGTAGAGGCATATAAAAATAAAATCCATTTAATCAACACAAAATCCAACTACTCCATGTAAGCATGGTAAAGAACATAATAAGGATTGACAATCTAAACCAAAAGTTCTAGTCACATGGGAGCGAAAAAGATGGAATTCTAACACAAATATATGCCACATAAAGTGTGTCAAACTAAAATACACACAAAATAAAAATCTTTTTGAGTTTTTGAAATTTTTAACCAAAAAAAATATATACTCAAAAGACAAACAAAAATCATTTAATTTTTCATTAAGCTTAAATTATCAAGAAATAAAAACTCAAATGAGAAACAAAAATCTTTTTGTATTTTTCATTTAATGCAAACAAAACTGAAAGAAATAAAATACAAAAGATAAACAAAAATCATTATTCTAGCATATGATTAAGCATGGATCATAGACTAGAAAATGACTTAGCAAGCATACAATTAACATGGATGATATAGCATGAAGCACAAAAAGCTAAAGTATGCAAATAAAACTAACACATTCAACCTTTAGATTTTGCAAGAGAGGAAGCATGTGAAAGTAAATGAGAATAAAAAACCCCATCTTGTAAATCTACCAAGTCGGATCTCCTAACCCAAACTAATGAAGAGTGACTATCTTGAGGTGTAGGAATCTTGGCTACCTTGGTTGCCTTATATTGGGATTTTCTAGAAAATATTTTAAGATCAAAACAATATTTCTTAAGATGACCTTTTCGACCACAATGTGCACAAGTAAAAACATGTCGAAAAGATTTACCTAAGGAGTGATCTCTAAACGCTTTCCTAGGCGATTCTCCTAAAAAGTTGGTTTTGGCTTTGTGAGTTGATTCATTACAAGTATCGAAGCCTAAACCACAAGTGTCATTTTTAATTTGGACAGTTCCTAATATTTTATCTAATTTTTCCGAACGACACTCCAAATCAAATTTGACATTACTAGAGTCTTTTAATTTATTTTCTAATTCTAAGATGTTAGACTCTAATAAAACATTTCTCTCTTCGAACTCGAGAAGCTCCTTTTTCAAGGATTCCATTAAACCTCTAAGGCTATCTCTCTCGCCTTCTACATATTCTAGCTTCTCTCGAAAAGTCCTCTCGCGTGTCCTAAGGTCTTCTATCAACATACTATCATCAATGACCTTTACTCGTTCTTTCAAACTTACTTCTAACTTCAAATTGGCTCTTTTTAATTTAATTGATTCTTCATATAATTCTTGAAAATCATTTTGAAGTTCACTCACATTAACCTCTTCTTTATTTTCACTCTCTCTTTACTCTTCATTCTCACTATCATAAAAAACAAGGGAATCATAAACAATAACCTTGGAAGTGTCATGTGATAAATTTTCATCTATAGATGAGTTCTCACTATCATTCACATGACTAGCCATAAAAGCCACAAAGTTGGGCTTAGTGGGGGAATCGGGTCCCTCTTCCTTATCACTGTCACTAAGGGTCGCATCATATGAAATGGGTCGCTTACCCTATCTCCTTAGTTTAGTGGGGCACTCAGAAGCCCTATGGCCTTAACCCTCACAACCAAAACACCTATTTGACTCGTCCCTATTTAAATTTTCATTAATAGTTTTAGGGATCCTCTCGACTTTGTCATGCCTAGATTTATCAAATTTCTTAAAATCATTTTTAAATTTATCTTTGTTCAATTTAAGAAATTTTCGAAATTTTCTAGCAAACATAGCCATGTCTTCCGAGTCACTATCACTCTCGCTCTCTACTACTTGTTTTTACTCTTTTCGGGCTTTTAAAGCGATGCCCTTTTCAATTTTCTTTTCAGTTTTAGAGGGAAACATGTCTAGTTCATAGGTTTGTAAATCACCTACGAGATCTTCTAATTTCATAGAGGCTAAAGTTGGTAAAGAATTTAAAACGGTCACTTTTGGAATAAATCTATCGGGAAGGGACCTTAAAATTTTCTTTACAACTCGGTTGTCGGGTATTTTCTCTCCCAAGTTAAAAGATGAATTAACAATATCTGAAAGTCTAGCATAAAATTCATCAAAAGTTTCTTTTTTCATTCATTTTGATAGTTTCAAATTGAGTGGTGAGGTTTTAGAGTTTCGAAGCTTTAACGACACTTGTACCCTCATGAGTGAGTTGCAAAATATTCCACGCTTGTTTAGCGGTCTCACACGTCATAATACGTCGGAATTCATCCGGTGTGACAGCGCTAAACAAGGCATTTAAACCACGGGAATTAAAATTTGAAAGTTTAAACTCATTCTCAGTCCATCTATCGGCCGATTTGGGAACACGTTCATTTTCAACTAAATGAGTTGGTGGAGACCACCCGTTAACTACCGACAACCAAACCCTCTCGTTGATAGATTTAAGTGCCGATTTCGTTCGCGTTTTCCAGTACGCGTAATTAGAACCATCAAAAATAGGAAATTTTGAAAATGGGAAAAATTCCATTTTGGCAAAAAAAAATTATTTAAAGGATCCTAGCGAAATAATTTATCGCTTTGGCTCTGATACCAATTTGAAAGTGCGATAGCCCCCAATTTTAAAATTCAAAAGTAATTTCCTTGTTTGAGATATGCGGAAGCGTAAGATGGTTTACAAAAACACCAAATTTTAATTTACTTCAAATTAAAATTAAACCAAGTGAAATTAAATGAAACACACACTTGTGTTAATTTCACTTAAACATAATTAATTAATCCAAGTCCTAGAAAATTTGCCTAAGTCATATTTGTCAATTTTTCAAAATTCGGCCAAACCAAATTTTATCAATTAAATTAAATGACTTGAATTAACATAAACGTTACCCAATATTAATTTACACCAAATTAAATGAGTAGTGATTAAATTAAACCAATTTTATCTTTTTACCTAAGCATGCGTTCTAGGTGATTTTGCAAAAGATAAAATAAACAATTAATCCACTACGCCGCGATGTACGAGGAAAAACCCACAACGGAAAAAACCCTCAGACGGCCCTAGACTTAAGTCCACTAAGTATGGAATCAAAATTACAAGACAATAAGAATTACAACACACAACTCGATCCCTCTCAAGCCCCGACGCTTCTTCTTGTAAATACCTCCGCTTAGTAGACAACCCTGGAGCTCCACCGGAATCTCGGCCTTCACCAATGAGATATAGGTACACCGTCAACCACGCATGGTGTCTTTCACCACGTGAGAATGCCGCAGCAAAATAAGCTCTTCTTCTTTATGGGATTTAAAAGAAAACCCAAACTTCTCTTCAAACAAATGTAAAGATAAACCGGTGCCAAACACTCCAAGCAAAGTATATGTATATGGAAGCTTGGAAAAACAATATGGGTGTAAAACTAAAGTGTATAATACATTTTTCTTGAAAATCAACAACACTTAAACTTGAACTTTTTCTTAGGAAGAATTTACTCTCAAAACTCTCTCTAGGAGATGTAGAATGATGAAAAAGTTAAGTTACAAACTTTGGTTCCCGCACTATAATAATCTGTCAAAAGTTAGTGGGGTAAGGAAGTGGGAAACATGGGTAAAAATTGCTAAAAAATGCCAAAAAAATTTCCTGCCTGATATCTCGTTCGAACAACATTTTTGTTCGAATGAAATCTCGTTCGAACGAGATTTCTGAAAAAGTTCCAGTGTGAACTCATTAGAAATCTCGTTGGAAGCTCGTTCGAACAGCATGTTCGTTCGAACGACACTTCGAACGACATTCTAGTGGCCTTTTGGGGAAGATAGTTGGCAGCTTCATTTGAACGACATTCTCATTCGAACGATAATCTCGTTAGAACGACAATATCGAACGAGAAACAAGAAAGTTGAAAATTACGAATTTAGCACAAAAACTTTATATACTTTATATAGAAGTTTAATAAAATCTTTCTGAAAAATAAACAACCGTTTTAAATAAAACCTACACCCATTATAAAAATGTTCCAAGATCCTATATATATATATATATATATATATATATATATGTAATGCATTCATACCTTGGGAGCATGGAACCACTGTTGATGACGTAGAAACGAGGCACTTAAACTCGGAACCTTGATGAAGCTTTATACACTTGGCTGCTACGTCTTCAAACAAACTCATTATAGGCTTGGAGGATGATCATTTAACTCTATCCTATGACTCAAACGTTTTTGTTCAGAATTGAGCCAAAACTACAAAGGACTCAATTGGAAATTTGTGTCCTTACACTAAGGCATAATCAAAGGTTTCAAAGTTTAAACCTTTACTATTGACTGTGATCCTAACATATCAAAGAACCTTTGTACAATACGTAGAGAGGAATACACTAAAATATTAAAACTCGTGTCTTCAAAAGGGAAGCAACAATATCAACAAAAAAATGAGGTTTTTATTATACATCCAACAATATTTCAAGGCTAGCTAATGAAAGACCTTAAGATAAATAATAGACATATATGTTCCATCACAATATTATATCTCTAGAGCCAAGATAATGACTTGACTACACTTACCCTAGATATAAGAGTTATTATCCTAAGAGGCATAAATTCATCCTTTGTGTCCAACTCACAAAGAATTTCCAATGCATAAGGCCAATTTATGTAGGAAGTGCTTCCTCACAATAGGGCTTCACCACAAGGTCTATGAGAATCCATAAAAAGATATCTTAGGTCCAAGGTGTACCTGAATGGTTTGTGATGTAAGATCAAAAGATAGCACAACAAATGATTGATTTTGCCAATACAAACGTGAAACCAAAAGTAATGAAATCACCACAAGTTGTTCCTTAATGTGGCATATTATGTAAGGAACAGAGTCTAAAGAGAGAGAAGAAAATGTTAAGCTAATCAAAACTCAAGAAAGGCACAACCAAAGATAGCTTAGGGCATGGAAGGAAGCATCTTAAGTGTTCCGTCCAAACGAATCAGAGGAACATGTTTCCTCATCTTCAAAACCTAATCCAAGATTTAATAGGGACAAAGGGGGAAAGGGAAATCTTCATCAAGGATGGTGGATGAAAATATTAAGGAGTTGATGCATCTGTTAAAATGAAGTCTTTCAAAAATAAGGAATTAACTAAAGAATTAATGGTCGTAGATAGGGGTGGAAGTAGTATGGTTTTTTACCACACCATGCCATTTTTGTTCGATAAATAATGGTTTTGGTTTTATATTCTAATAAACCCCAAAATGAATTTATCGAGACCAAAATTGCCGCAAAATATTTAGTTGGTTTTGGTTTATACACATAAAACCGACTTATCAACATTATCGTACTAAATTTACTGTACCAAATTAGAAAATATTCTAGTACCAATTTACTGAATTAAAAAGCCAAAAAAATACCGAATATTAAATTATTTCAATTATATCTTATTATTATATCTTGAGAAAAAGATGTATTGCCAAAAAGAACAAAAAAAGGTAAAACTTGTAAGAATTTATCATCACCCTTCATTTTAAAAACAAATTGCTACCATCCGCTCCCCCCCCCCCCCATATAAAATCAACTTTAAGTTTAATTAACATAAACCATTTCCTTCCTTTCCATCCACTTTCTCCCATACGACACAAGCATTCTCGTAGGTAGGTTGCTAGTTATCTCTCTATCTCTCTCGCGCGCGTTGTCCGGTTCTCCCCCCACCCCAACTCTTGGTAACTCCTCTCTCCCTTTTCTTCTCTTTCTTCGATTTGTCTCCTTTTACCCTCTTTTTATATGTTTATCCCTTATCTTTTTTGGCATACAGAGACCACGATAACCATGAACTCATGCACCCATACAGACCCATGCACACACAGACATAGACTACGGACACAATACACATTCATCTCTCTTCTTATGTATGTTTAAATTAAATCTATTTTTGTGCCTTCCGATATTTCTTTTGGAGCTTGAAAATATTTTTTTTCATCTTTTATTTTTGTGCCATTAATTTTGGATCTTGAGAATATGTGAGACTTAACCTTCTTCTATAAAGGCGTATTATATGTTTTTTTATGGATACAAAATTTATATCACATGTTAATTATATTTTATAAACTATTTTTAGGGATTACAAAATGGCTATATTTATTTTTATCTTAGCTGCAGTTCCGTTTGTGAGAATTTGTATTTACATAAGCTTATTTAAAATTATTAATATTGATAAATAAGTCATATTAAGACAAAAGGCTTAGTTGATAATCCATAGTAACTTAACTATCTCAAAAGTTTGTTTTAAATTTCAATTATTCCAAAATTTAATAATTAATTTCTTTATTTATTTTACAATCAAACTATTTATTTAAGTAGATTTTTTTAATTTATATTCATGAATGGTTTTAAAAAGGCAAAACATGTGGACTTTTAGCTACGTCTCAGGTGAAAGGGGAGAGAAATTGGAAAAAAAATTGGTTTGGTAATTTGTACCAGATTTACCGAATGCATAAAACCAACTTGTAATTTGGGTATTTATCGAAAAAAAACTAAAGAGAACCCAAATTACCTAAGGTGAAAAACCAAAATGACCAAAAATACAGAAATACTAGCTGGTTTGATATTAGTTTCTATTTTGGTGTAACGATTGGTAAATTCAGTACAAACAATTTCACCATATAGGTTATGATTTTGGTATTAGTAAAGGATTGTTACCAACAAAACCGCACCGCTTCCACCCCTAGTTATGGACAACATTGGGTCTCTAGTAGAGCCACATCATCACTAATATGTTCAATTTGGAACTTTTCCCAACAAAGTACAATAAATGTGGCTTTTACACTACTAGTATGTTCAAAGCAGATGGAGAGGAAGAAGTGTCAAGACCAAAAATTATGAAGGTAATGGTTCAAAGGTAGTTTGTCTAGATTTATTAAACTCTACTCTTGATTTTACTTATGAGTTCTAAGAACCCACTTAAGACATAACAAAAGCACCAAACCTTTATTCATAAAGACTTATGTGAGTGGAATCTTGATAAATATAATCTTAATAGACAATTGAGATGTTGATAATATTATACCATAATCAATGTTGGCAAAGATAAATAAAAGTGAATGATAAATTGTCTCAAATTTATATAGTGACTTTAGGTTTGCTAGAGATGAGAAATATATTAAAAGGGTATTTCTAGTAAACATGAATTTTGGAACTAAAAATCCAAAATAACTTTCATTATAAAATATTTAAAACTAAGTTTTAATGCTTTATTAGGAAGAGATTGGATTCATGCTAACAAGTGTATTCCTTCTTTCATGAATTTGAAGTTTCTTTTGATGAAAGAAAAAAGAAAATTGAGAAAGTGAAGGTTGATACATTGTCTTTCCATGTAAGCTCAAACTATGTTAAAGCTCAGATGTACCAATGAAATGTTGGGTTAGTTAAAGTAGAGTCCATACCCTACGAAATACCAACTGGGGACTAGGATGAGATTATTTTTGGTCTGATGTGACCATATAAAGATGAAAAAATAGATGTTTGATGGATTAAGACCACAGGGAAATGAAAGAAATAAATAAGACCATGGAATTAGTCTTCTATAAATTCAGAGATCTTGAAATAGAAAAAAATAATGATGAAAAAACAATTAATTGGACCGACTATGTCTTCAAAGAAAACAAAGAGGAGAAAAACTATGAATGTTGAATATGAAGAGATAAAGGTTGAGAAATCAAACCCATTGGTAGAAATAAACTTGGGAACTGAGTAAAATAAAGGAATAACTTATGTAAATGCTAACCTATGTAAAGAAGACAAATTATTGGCCATAGGATTATTGCACAAATATAAATACTGCTTTGATTAGGAATATGATGAATTTTTAGGATTCAACACGAACTTGATAGAGCGTAAAGTGCCTATTAAAAAAGAATGTAAATATATGAAACAACTACCTTGACAAATGACCTTAGAGGTTATAACAAAAATAAAAAAATAGATTGAAACATTGATGAAGGATTGGTTCATTCCAACTTTCAAGCATATTGAATTGTTATCCATTATTGTTCATGTCTTTAAAGAAAAATGGAAAATTAAGGTTGTGCATTGATTTTTCAAAATTTAAATACATCTACACCCATGCTTGTTGTTGACTTATTAATCGACATGTATAATTGGCATGCCATTATATCCATAGTAAATTTATAATATAGGCAAAACCAAATATTTATTGTTGAAGAATATGTGCATAAAATTGAATTTAGGTGTCTAGGAAATCTTGGAACCTTTAAATGAGTAAAAATACCTTTTGGTCTAATGAATGCAAGAGACACCTATCAAAGGGGAATGAACACCATTTTCCATTATATGTTTGGTATCTTTTTGGAATATTACATTGATGATATAATTGAATATCCAAAACTACATCAAAGCACATAAAGCATTTAGAAAAATCTTTTAAAAGAATCAAGCTTTACTAATTAAAACTAATCCTTTAAAATGTACTTTTAGAGTTTCTACTAGAATTTTCCTAGGATACTTGGTGCTCAAAAATGGTATTTTAGCGGAAAAAAATTAAGCCAAAACTATAATTGAAAGTAAGGCTCCGAACCCAACTAAAAAATTGCAAAGCTTTTTAGGAAAAGTTAACTTTCTTCAAGATTTATTTCAAATGCTACTGGTAAAACTAATATATTCTATCCCTTTGTTAATCTGAAATATTAGGAGGAATTGGAACGAAATGAGAGAGAATTCCAAGTTAATTAAAGAGAAGTTTTCTAATTCCCCTATATTGGCACCACCAATGGGTGACAAATGTTTAAAGATTTACATAGTTGCTGCAAACGCTTCAGTTGGGGTACTTTTGGCTCATGACAATAAAGTGAAAAAAGAGTAGATTGTTTACTATCTTAGTATATTTCTGAACAGTTGTGAATGTAAATTTTCTCTAATGGAAAAAATATTTTTAATTTTGTATCTTGCAGAAATAAAATTAAGGTATTACCTATTGCCTAGGGAAGTCTCTATTATTTCAAAATTTAATTTAATTAAATATATTATTACTTGATCTATTCTAAGGAATATAATAGGTAAATGGGTTTTGTCCCTATCAGAGTTATGTTTACGTTATGTTCCCCACAAGGATGTAAAAGGCCAAGCCTTGGTCGACGTTACATCAGACCATCCTTAGAGAGTATGAAATAGATTATGTGTCTCTAAGAGCTTGGAAATTGCCGTTCAATGGTTCTAAAACAAAACTTATGTTAGGCATAGGAGTAATCATAGAGTATCGTAAACATATCAAAACTAAACATGGGTTTATACTAGAAATTTATGATGAAATAATCAAGTAGAATATGAAGAATTCATAATGGGCTTAACACTCCTTCAAAGTTTTAAGGACTCGATGAATATAGTGTATGCAGATTCTCAGTTAGTCATAAAATAACCAACTAGTGAATACATTGGATTTAGTGAGGGATTAACCTCATATAACCAAACAGTTTGGGAGTTTTTATCCAAATTTGATTAAGTCACTTTGAATAATGTCTCGATATTCTTTAATAAATATGCCAGTGACAAACTATGTCCTTGCTATTTGTCACGACCATTAGTGGTGACGAAATTTGGCTTTTAGATTAATTTATCACTCTTATGAGAGGTGATAATTTTTTTTCCCAATTTTTCACTGGCATGAGCAGTGATAACATTTATGCCCAATTAGTCCCAGTTATTAGCGGTGACAAAATTTGGCTTTAAAAGTAATTTTTCACTTCCATAAGAGGTTATAAAGTATTGGAATAAAATATAACCTTATATCCTCCCCATGCTTTATTTTTTTACCGCTATTACTCTCAGATCCCATCTTCTATCGTTGAGGAGGACCTGTTATATGCTTTATGTTTAACTTCGTTCCCAATTCGTAAACACTTGAGACAAGTAAGTAATAATCTAGGTAAGAAGTCTCGTTTCTTTCCAATTTTAATCTTGTTAACCCAATTACTAAGGGAGCATACAATATTAAATTGTAAAGATAAGCAAACAAACCACGAGACGCTGATGTATGAGTAAAATCCAAATAGGAAAAACCTCAGACCCGGCCTTGACAAATTCACTGCAGATATGGTTTTACATGAAGACGTAATTGACTTACAAAACTTGACACCTCAAGACCACGCAGATGCAGTCTTCAAAACCTCTGTCCATAGATCCGTGCTATCTAACACCTCTTCATAGAATATCCTTGTATCGGTATCCACTGAGTGCCTTTACCATCTCCAATAATGTAGAATCCACTATACAACTAAGAAACATTTGATGAAGAAAAGGTTATGTGGGTTTGGTTTTGGAAAACTTCATCATAAAGGATCAAGGTTATTTGGAGAGGATTTTTCAAAGTGTTTGTGGCTTAAATATGCGAAAGAGGTTATTTGAGAATTGGTACAACGCACTTCTATAAAACTATTTTTTTTTAAAACGTGGGTAAGTGAGAAAAAATTGAACGAAAATTAATTTTCTTGAAAAACGAGTCGGGTTGTTCGAACGATGTACTTTTTTTTATCGAACAGAAATCTAATGAGATATCAAGTAAGATTCCAAATAATGAGAAAATATTATGTTAGCCCTCATTTGAAGTTTATTTGAACGAGGGTACCAATCTCATTGGAACGAGCTTTCATAGAGACATGTAACGAGATTCCGGACAAGGCAAAGCTTTCGATTATCAACCTCGTTTGATCTCTCATTCAAACGAGATAAGGGATCTCATTTGAACAACATAGAAAATGTCATTAGAACAACCTCAAAAAATTCAAACATTTTAAAGCCTTAAAATATTTTTCTCCAAATATCAAAAGGTCACATACCTTTTTTAACGAGAAAGCAACATGATGTAAGATTTCAAGTGACTTATAAGAATACGACCATTGGCTTGTCTTCACTTGTAGGCTTGAGAATACAACACTTTAACATCCTACGTAGTTTCACCAATGGAATAAGTCAATACTATAAATTGACTCGATGTGAAAATTTGTTCTTACATATCTCCCCCTTTAAATATTCTAAGACAAAACATAAAAAAACACTGAATCGTTAATCCAGGTCGTTAAGACAATCTAATTCCCATCCCAAACCCCAAAAGCAAAAAACACAAGTTAACATAACAACCTAGCAGCAAAATATCTCCATGATGCTTCCATAGGGAGAACATGTAGAAGAATTCCTACACACATGAAACACACAACATGTGACGCATGGGAGTATAAATGGAACGGAGTAAATCAATAAAATAAAAACTCTCCCTAAATTTGTTCTCCCCTTTTTTTCCTAAAAAATACAAAGGGATAGAACATGCATCTACAAGGATAGTCTATCACATAGAAAGCAAAGTACATCACAAGAGATATGTAATGGAATATCACCACAAGATAGTGTAAAAATAAAATGAGAAATAAAACCACTACAACATGTAGTGCAATAATAAAATGAGAGATAATACCACCACAAACACAATCATGTGAAAGGAATACATCAAATGGGAATCACAACTCATAAAATATAAATGAAATCCAAGAGTAGAAAAGTACAAAAGTGATCCATAATAGAGTGTATCAAATATTGAACAAGTAAAATAGGAGAGAAAATATAAAAGGTAGAACAAGTAAAGCATCTATTTAAAGCACAATAAAAAAAAAATTCCATAAGATACAATAACTGAGCCGCACCATCCTCACCATCATTAGTCTCGTCATCACGCCTACGTGTTGAATGAGAGGAGCCAACTCCCCAAATTTTCTTTTGGTGATGCATGTCCTCAAAATAATACATCCTTATAGAGTGCATGCAGGCATGTCTCTTCTGATCACATCCCATCTTCTCCATAAGCTCTGAAAAGATTTGGCGATCATGTTTTCGATTGGCTACTAGTTACAATTCATGTGCATGAAACTCCCTAATATCCTCAACCTCTATGGGTGGTGCGTGGGAGGTAGTGGATAGAATGGACTCGGTAGGAGAAGTAAAAGAGGCAGGCTCAGAGGAAGCAGACTGAGAGGTGGGAGTTATAGGATGTTGGCTATGGGATGCAAGGAGATGACTCCTAGACGGACTAAGGGAATAATCATCAATGGTCTGATAAGAGGTCAAGGAGACATCAGAGGGTAAAAGGGAGCACTCAGCATATAGGCATTAGCGACTGATGAGCATAGTAAATGGAAGAGCTCTCTTAAAAGGGGTGGATCCAAAGTTGGGAATTGAACTCAGGACAAAGTGTATGTGACCTGGGAAATTAATGACAACACCGAGGCTGATGGAATACATCAAATGAACATGATCCAACATGATATGGTTATGGTTTGTACGTGGAATGAGGCACGCATAAACAATACAATTGAGGATACTAAAATCGGTCTTAAGATCATAATAAAAAAGAGTAAAGGTTACCATACTTTGCTTCTAGAAAATAACATCCTTAATGACATCAAAAACACCTTTTTATTAGGAAACACCTTAGGTGCAAAAAAAAAATATTTTTGAGTTTTCTTAAAAAAATGGAAAATCCCCCTAAAAATTGGTTTTTACCTCTTTTACACCAAAACACCTTTTTACTAGGAACTTTACAAAAAAAATAAGGGCGTGTCAACAATGTGTTGAAAACAAGGTGTAGAAGGAGAAAAGACCCAAAAATAAAGAAATAAATGAAGAAAAGAGAAAGGAAATACTTAAAAAGAGACCAAAACCTCAAAAGCACCAAAGCTTGAAATGTGTACTCCACAAGCTTCCAAACCTTAAACAATTGAGGATAAAAGCTAGAGGGATATGATTGTAGGGAGGTAGGGAGGTGAAATGGGGAGGAAAAGCTTGGATTTTTAAGTTTAATGGCGGATTGGGAAGAGAGAGAGAGAATCATGGATGAATGTAAAAAATAGGGTTTCAGGTGGTGAAGTGAAGTGGTGCGCTGGGAAAGAAGAAAAAAGCTAAAAAAAATTAATCTCATTCGAATGAGTTATCGGATCTCGTTCAAATGACCGAACGAGATTTTGATTCCAAACAATAGAAAAAGGAGAAAAATAAAAAAAGAAAAAGAAAAAGAAATAAAAGAAAATATCTTTAAAATTTTGAATTTCTTGAGAAAACAGAAACACCACGGACTTGTATCAAAATATCTGAAACATGGGAGTAGAATGTAGGGGTGTGAACATAACACACGAAAGCATCGACATAAGTACACGCACAAGTGCATAATTCTAAACAACATTTCTAGTATTTAAGAACCAAAATCAACCTTAGGGTAAAAAATGGACTCACTAGAAGTCGACTCACCTATAGAAAAATTGCCTAGAAGATTCGATGATTCTCCGACCAATAGTGTCACTTATACATGTAATTTTAGGACCTATTGTGCAAATACATTAATCTTTGACTTACAACACCCTCAAAATTAATATATTTCAAGCTCATGCAACATTCTGAAGATATTCTTATTGAATTTAGCTTTTGAAACATCAATGATAAAAATTTAGCTTTGGCAATTCTATTTTAATTTTGTCGATTATTCTTTTAGGCTCTTTTTAATGGTGGCCTTTCATGTAAAGTAGATTGCACACTTAATTTTGATAAACTAACTAAAACATGGCAATGGTTCATACATGCACAATTTTGCCTATCACTTATGGAATGAAATAACAACATTTATATGACGACACCTCACTTCACCTAGCAAATGCAAAGAGTTTACAACATTTTAAAGTGACCGTGTAAGGTGTGTGCATTTAAGGTGATGAGATGAGACCAACATAGAAGGAAATATCATAAAATGGCATAATTAGTCATAAAAAGGCACCACAACTAGCATGTAACCTAGTCTATCTCACCATGGAGAGTCACATGAACATGGAATATAATGGTGTTCCGAACATCTTATTTACGCATCTCAAATGCTTATAAAAAATGAAAAATATTTTTAAATTTTTATTCATAAGACCAAAAAATATAAAGAAAATCTAATCAAGTATATACAAAACATTGTGCAATAGAGAAAAATCCAAGACTAGAAGAAAATGCACCACAACTCGAAAATAATAACATGTAAGCACACCTAGTCCATTGCGTGAAACAAAATTACTCACCCATAAGACAAAACCTCACTACCTAAAGGAGGATTGACACTTGTGTATACAAGGGAACTTTATGAGAAAAATTATGTCCACCAACCACTCGTACAACCAAGTTTGATTTCCTAACCCAATAAGGAGTTTAATGTGTGGGCATTCCCTTCTTCATGCTCTATCTTATGTTATTACTAGTCTTCGGATTGAAATAATTGCATTGAAGAGTGGAAACCTTCGAAATTCTTCCATTACCCTTTAGAATTGTAGACTAGATATGAAACTTGTTCTCGCAGACTAGCCAAATGTCTATAGTGAGGTGTGGGAGCATGAGTATAAGAGTTCTTCCTAAGATTGTAGTAAAAGTCTCTAAGGTGACATTTTTTGTTTCAAAAGGTGAAAAAATACAATTGATTGGGTCTCACCTTAATAGGTTGTTTAGAAGGATATCTCATTGGCGGGGTTAGGATTATGAGTGTTTGTATGGGAAATAAACTTGGCTACAAGTACGGATTTAGAATTGGACATTTCACACTCGTCATACCTTATACATTTCTCTCTTGATAACCTTCCTCCTTGTAACATAGGATTGGTCCAAGAAACGAGTTCCCCATTCTCCAGGAGTTATTCTCAAGAGTGACTTTGACTTCATGAAAAACCTCAAGATCTTTATATGTTTGACAATTTTGGCTTCAACAAACTCATTAATATCCAAAGGGTCATGGAGATTTTTGTTGATGTGAGGTAAAGTGTTGGTCAAATCATTCTTCTCTTTTTCCACCTCAATCAGTCTCTCAGAGAGAGAAACTTTAATTACCTCGAGTTGACTAACCAAAGCCTCATTTTCTTTTAGGACTTTAGACTCTTTTTCGATCTTTAAAACCTTAATAGTTAACTTCTTGTTATGCTTGTGACGTTTCAGGTACTCAGTGTAAAGCTCAAAATAGGTAGAATTGAAGTCACCTTCTTCTACATAATTCTCACTCAAACTATCAACACATTTACTACCATGTGAGAGGTTAGACTCAACTTCAAGACTGTCATGCACAAAAATATCATCATGAGGATATGACATACTCATGGATCTTGCATGACTAGCCATGAAAGCAGTGAAGTTGTTCCCAGATGGAATGGATCCATCACAGTCTTTAGAATCATTATCACTATCACTAAGAGTAGCATTGTAGATAATTTTGTCTTTGCCATGTGTCTTTAGATTTGTGGGCACTCGAATGATCTATGACCCCATCTCTCACATTCAAATCACCTTTTCGAATCTTCCTTTATATTTGTATCATTTTAATTTGTATTTTGATCCCGATCATGAAAACTTTTTCCCTCTTTATTATTTTTGTTTTTCTGGAATGTTGATTATTAAAATTAGAATATTGATTTTTAAACTTGAGAATTTTTTTGAATATTTTAGAAAATAAAGCCATATCATCGGGATCAATATCGAACTCATTGGATTTAGACACTTCCTCTTTTTGAGCTTTTAAAGTTATTCCCTGATCTTTATTTTTTTTATCTTTAGGGAACATATCTAACTCATATGTTTGGAGATCACCTATGAACTTTTCAAGTTTTAAAGTATCTAACACACCTAGTGAATTAAGAACAATGACGTTTGCATTAAAATGACTAGGAAGAGATCTAAGAATCTTTTTGACAACCCTTTTTTCTGGAATCCTATCACCCAAGTCATAACATGGGTTAATAATACCTGAGATACATGGATAAATCTCATCAAATGTTTCACTCTCACTCATGTTAATGGTTTTAAAATGGGTAGTGATATTTTGAATTTTAGATGCTTTCACCACACTCGTTCCCTCATAGGTAAATTAAAGAATGTCCCTTGCCTCCTTCAAAGATTCACATGTCATCATACGATGAAACTCCTTAGGGGTAACTGAACTAAATAAAGAATTTAAACCTCTAAAATTAAAGTTACTCAATTTTAACTCAGCCTCACTCCATTCCATGACGCATTTTTAAACAATTGCTTCCCCGACAATGATGGTTAGTGGAGACTACCCTTTTTCAATATATAACCAAACACATTCACCAATTGATTTTAAAAAGGATTTCATTCGGTCTTTCCAGTAAGTGCAATTAGTTTCGTAAAACATGGGTGATCTATATGATAAATAACCTTCCATACAGCTGCCATAATTTATCAATGTAATTTTTAAAAACAAGCTCTGCTACCAATTTGAGGAAGACCAATTATATACTTTAGGTTTAACTTCGTTAAATTTACCCCAATTTGCAAACAGTTGAAACAAGTAACAGTCTAACTAGGAAGTCTCATTTCTTTCTAATTTTAATCTTATTAATGTATTACCATGTAAGCATGAAAGATTCAATCGTAAAGATAAGCAAAATAACATGAGAAGATGATGTACAAGGAAAACCCCAATGGGAAAAACCTTGGATGGCCCGACCTAGAAAAATTCACTACGGATATGGTTTTATAAGAAGACTCAATGAATTTCAATGACTTACAAAACTTGAATCCTCAAGGCCACAGAGATACAGTCTTCAAAACCTTCATCCATATCTCCATGCAATCCAATACTACTTCATAGTAACTCCTTGCATCGGTATCCACCGATTGCCTTTATCACCTCCAATAGTGCAGAATGCACCGTACAACCACAAACATGTGATGAAAAAATGTCATAAAGGATCAAGGAAATTTGGAGAGGATTTTCCAAAGTTTTTTTTGGCTTAAATATGCATAAAAAATTCTCTTTCAAAACTGCTATGACGTACTTATATAAATATGTTTTTTTTAAATGTGGGTAAGTGGGAAAAAACTGAACAAAAATTAATTTTCTTGAAAAATGCGTCGGATCATTTGAACGACATGGTACCTCATTCGAATGGCGTATGTGTTCTCATTCGAACACAAATCTAACATGATATCAAACGAGATTCCAGACAAGGAAAAATGGTTCATTATCTCTTATTTAAAGTTTGTTCGAATAAGGGTACCAATCTCATTGGAACGAGCTTCGAACGAGACATCTAACGAGACTCTAGAGGAGGTAAAGCTTTTGATTATAAATCTCATTTGATCATTCATTAGAACGGAATAAGGGACCTCATTAGAACTTCATAGTAAACATCATTTGAACAACTTGGAAAAATTCAAATATTTTAAAAATACGTTTTAAAAGCATTTTAAAGCCACAAAAAGTTTTTCTCCTAATATCAAAATGGTTACATACCTTTGGGAATGAGCAAGCAACATGATATAAGATTTAATCGCGACTTGTGCAAATACGATCGCTGACTTGCCTTCACTTATTGGCTTAAGTATACAACACCTTAAAACCTATATATTTTGACCAAAGAAATAAGCCAATATAACAAATTGACTAAATGTGGAAATTTGTCTTCACACTCCACTTCTCCACGATTCTAACCCACGAATTCGTAAGACGTCTATGTCCCTATCCTCTTCTCCTCCACCATAAGTCGTATCCATCACCAGGTTATCACCATAATGGATTCAACACACAAAAATCGATTGTATATGAAATTCAACACAAATTCGACCAATTGTTCACCGTAACATTTTTTCTTACCGTTTAAAATTGGTTTCGTGTTATACATTTGTTTAAGTGAATCTAAAAATCCTATTAATTATCTAATCACATTTATTTAAGTTATGATATACCATTTGTTTAAGTTATGATACACACACTCATTTTTGCCACTTACCAAATTCTTTAAATATTAGTAAATATTCATTACTCTAAGTTTTGATTTCCATCTCTTTCTCTCCAAATCAAATTGAGAGTGTCGGATTTCCATATGGGATTGATGTGATTTGGGTGATTCGTAGATGGGGAGTTCTACCATAGACAACACAATGGTTTGGGAGAGAGAAAAATGTTCTAACAGTTGCCTTCCACTCTCCCTCTCTCTCTCCCAGATTTACACGGGAAGTGAGACCATGGAAGATTTGTTTTGTGGGTTATGAATTTGTTTCGTTTTAATTTAAGGTTTGAGGTATAATGTAATTGAATTTGTATATTATTAGTTTAAGGTTTATAACAAACAACCATTATCTACTAACATAAAAAACACCACGTTATAACTATTGAAAGCCTTCACCAATTTATTAGTTCTTTGAGAGAATTTTCCTACTTTTTTATTTAGTTCTTTATTTATTTTGGTGAAAAGAGAAATAAATAAACATTAAAGAATTTTTTAGGGCACGCAGTCCCTCTTGGGGAAATGACCCTGTAAGAGGCAGAAACACTGTGTACGGGACTAATGTAACTAGTATGAACTAACCACGTAGTCACTGGACTCTCGATTTGAGAATATGATAATAATTTGTAAATATCTAGACTTAGGCTTAAAAACCTTCTATTTAGGGAGAAAACCCAAAACAACCTAGAAAAGGCCCTGTAAGGGACACAAACACTTCATACGGGACCAATGAATATCGTACGAATAGACTGCCTAGTCACGGGACACCCAATTTGAGAATAAGATGATAAGTTGCCAATATCTAGACTTAGGCATAAAAACATGTCGCTAAGGGCAAAAATGCAAAATAGCCACCAAAAGGACATGTAAGAGGCACGAACACCTCGCATGGGACCAATGTAACTCGTATGAACTGTATGCGTAGTCACGAAACTCCCAGTTTGAGAATATAATGATAATTTGAAAATTTTAGACTTATGCTTAAAAACATGCTTTTGAAGGGAAAAATCCAAAGTAGCCTCCAAACGGCCTCGTAAAAGACATAAACACCTTGCACGAGACAAATGTAACTCATAAGAACTGACCACTTATGGCTCTCGATCTGAGAATATGATGATAATTTTCAAATATCTATATTTAGGTTTTAAAAAAAGACACTAGAGGTTTAAAACCCAAAATAACCCCCAAACAGCCCCGTAAAAGACATAAACACCTCGCATAGGACTAATGTAACTCGTAGGAACTAACCACGTAGTCACGGGACTCCTTGTTTGATAATATGATGATAATTTGAAAATCTTAAGACTTTAACTTAAAAATATGTTGTTAAAGGGTGAAAACCCAAAACAGTCTCCAAACGATCTCGTAAGAGGCACAAACACCTCACACGAGACCAATGTAAGTTGTAGTACCTGACCGAGTATTCACAGGATATTCAATTTGAAAATATTATGATAATTTCCAATTATTGAGAGCTTGGATTAAAAAACATGTTGTTAAAGGGAGAAAATGCAAAACATCCACCAAACGGCCCTATAAGAGGTACGAACGCCTCACACGAGACCAATGTAAATTATAGGAGCTTACTGCGTAGTCAAGGGTTTCTCGGTTTGAGAATATATCGATAATTTCCAAATCTCTATACTTATGCTTAAAA
Source organism: Sambucus nigra (assembly GCA_949130495.1). Taxonomy (NCBI): domain Eukaryota; kingdom Viridiplantae; phylum Streptophyta; class Magnoliopsida; order Dipsacales; family Adoxaceae; genus Sambucus; species Sambucus nigra. The sequence goes on from OX422222.1 coordinate 242,856,853, forward strand.
ACATTTCGTTAGAGGTTTAAAACCAAAAATAACCCCTAAACAACCCTGTAAGATATACGAACACCTCGTATAGGACTAATGTAACTCATAACAATTAAACGCATAGTGACAAGACTCCCAGTTTGAGTCTATGACAATAATTTATAAATATGTATACTTAGGCTTAAAAACATGCCTTTAAAGGGTGAAAAATCAAATTGGCCCCAAAATGCCCCGTAATAGACAAGCATACGTCACACGGGGCAAATGTAACTCATAGGAACAAACTGCAAAGTCATGGGACTCTAGGTTTGTGAATCTGACGATAATTTATAAATATTTAGACTTAGGCTTAAAAATATGTCGTTTAAGGGCAAAAATACAAAAAATCCTTTAAATGACCCCGTAACAGGCACGAACACCTCATACCATATGAATGTAACTTATAAGAACTGATCGCATACTCACGGGACTCCCGATTTGAGAATTTAACGATAATTTGTAAATATATACCCTTAAGGTTAAAAGCATGTTGTTAAAGGGGAAAAAAACCTAAACAACCCCAAACAAACCCATAAGAGACGTAGACACCTCACACAGGACCAATGCTTTGCAAACTTCTACACTTAGGACTAAAAACATGTAGTTAAATGGTGAAAATGCAAAATAACCACCACACGGCCCCATAAGAGACATGGACACCTCTCACGGGAATAATGTAACTTGTAGAAACTAGTCGCGTAGCCACGAGACACCTGACTTGAGAATATGATGATAATTTGAAAATATCTAGACTTAGGCTTAAAAACATGTCGTTAGAGATTTAAAATCCAAAATATCCCCTAAACGAACCCATAAAAGACACGAACATATTTCACGGGACCCATTTAACTCATAGTAACTAACTTCATACTCACGTGACTTTTGAAACAAGAATATGACAATTATTTGAGAACATCTAGACTTATGCTTAAAAACATGTTGTTAAAGGGCAAAAATCCAAAACAACTTTCAAACGGCTCCGTAAAAGACATGAACACCTTATATGGGACAAATGAAACTCATAGGAATTGATCGCGTATGACTCTTGGTTTGCGAATATGATGATAATTTGCAAATCTCTAAACTTTGGCTTAAAATATGCAATTGGAGGTTTAAAATCCAAAACAACCCCCAAATGGCCCCGTAAAAGACACAAACACGTCGCACGGGACCAATAACTGGTAGGAACTGGTCATGTAGTCATGGGACTACTCGTTTGTAACATGATGTTAATTTTCAAATCTCAAGACTTTAACTTAAAAATATGTTGTTAGAGGGTGAAAACCCAAAATAGACCTAAGAAGGCCCCGTATGAGACACAAACACCTCGTATGGGACAAATGTAACTTATAGGAACTGACTGCGTAGTCACGAGATTCGAAAATATGATGATAATTTATAGTTACTGAGAATATGGCTTAAAAACATTCCATTGAAGGGATAAAATGCAAAACATCCACCAAACAGTCCCGTAAATGGAAAGTACACCTCGCACGAGACCTATGTAACTTATACGAATTGACCGCAAAGTCACGTGAATCCCTATTTAAGAATATAACGATAATTTCCAAATCTCTAGATTTAGGCTTAAAACATTTTGTTTGAGGTTTATAATCCAAAATCGTTCCCAAACAACCCCATAAGAGATACCAACACCTCTCACAGATTCAATGTAACTCGTAGGAACTTAATACATAATCACGAGACTCCCAATTTGAGTATAGGACGATAATTTGTAAATATCTATACTTAGGCTTAAAAACATATTGTTAAAGGGTGAAAACTCAAACTAGGCCCCAAATGCCCCTTAATAGAGATTCATACCTCACACGGGACCAATTTAACTCGTAGAAACTAATCGCAAAGTCACGGGACTCCAAGTTTGAGAATATGATGATAATTTGCAAATATCCAGACTTAGGATTAAAAATATGCCGTTAAAGGTTGAAAATATAAAAAATCCAGAAAATGGCCTGTAAGAGTCACGAACACCTTATAAAGGACCCATGTAACTTATAGGAACTGATCGCATTGTCACGGGACACCCGATTTGAGAATATGATGATAATTTGTAAATATCTTTACTTAAGGTTTAAAACAAGTTGCTAAAGGGGAAGAAACCCTAAACCACCACAAATGGACCCATAAGAGACACATACACCACACACGGGACCGATGTAACTCGTAGGAACTGATCGCATAGTCACTAAACTCCCGATTTGAGAGTATGATAATATTTTTCAAACTTCTACACTTAGTCTTAAAAACATGTCGTTAAATGGTAAAAACACAAAATAGTCACCGGACGGTCGTGTAAAAAACACGAACACCTCACACGGGATCAATGTAACTCATAGAAACTGATCGCGTAGCCACGAGGCACCCGACATGAGAATATGATGATAATTTTCAAAACTCTAAACTTGGAATTAAAGACATGTCACTAGAGGTTTAAAATCCAAAATAGCTCCCAAACGAACTTGTAAGAGACATGAAGACTTCGCATGGGACCCATTTAACTATTACGAACTGACTGCATAGTCACGGGACTCCCGAAATGAGAATATGATGATAATTTGAAAATACCTAAACTCAGACTTAAAAACATGTCGTTAGAGGTTTAGAGCCAGAATCATCCCCCAAACGTCCCCATAAGAGACACGCATAGCTCGCATGAGACCAATGCAACTCGTAGGAACTGACTACATACTCAAAGGACTCCCAACTTAAAATAATCCATTAAAGGGCAAAAGCCCGAAACATCCCTGAAAGACCCCGTAAAAGACATGAACGCTTCACACTGGACTAATGTAACTCATTGGAAATGATCACGTAGTCGTGGGACTCTTGATTTCAGAATAAGATGATAATTTTCCAATATTTAGATTTAGGATTAAAAACATGTCGTTAAAGGGATACAACATAACACAACCACCAAACGTCCCTGTAAGAGGCACAAACACCTTACACAGGATCAATGTAACTCATAGGAACTGACCATATAGTCACGAGACTCTCGATTAGAGACAATAATGGTGATTTAAAAATATCAATACTTAGGCTCAAAAACTTATCGTCACAGGGTGAAAACCTAAAACATTCCCCAAACAGCCCCGTAAGAGACACGATAACCTCATACAAGACTAATGTAACTCATGGAAACTAATAACATATTCAAGGGACTTGCAGTTTCAGAATATGATGACAATTTGGAAATATCTAAACTTAGGCTTAAAAACATAATGTCAAAGGGAAAAAATGTAAAACAACCACCAAACGACCCTGTAAGAGGCCCAGACACCTCGCATAAGACCAATGTAACTCTTAGGCACTAACCGCATAGTCACTAGACTCCTAATTTGAGAATATGATGATAATTTTCAAATTTCAAGACCTTAACTTAAAAATATTCCATTAAAGGTTAAAAACCCAAAACAACCCCCCCAAACGGCCTCGTAAGAGATACGGACACCTCATACGAGACCAGTGTAACTCGTAGGAACTGATCGCATAGTCACAGGATTGCCAGTTTGAAAACATGAAGATAATTTGAAAATTTTGAGACTTTGGCATAAAAACATGTCGTTAATGGGTGAAAATAAAAAAATCTAACAAATGGCCCCATAAAAGGCATGAACACCTTGCACGGGACTAATGTAACTTGCAAGAACTAATTGCATAGTCACGGGACTACCGGTTTGAGAATATGATAATAATTTAAAAATATCTAGACTTATTCTTAAAAACATGTTTTTAGAGGTTTAAAGCAAAAAACAGCCCCCAAATGACCCGGTAAGAGACACAAATACCTCGCACGAGACAATGTTACTCAGAGGAACTGACTGCGTGGTCATGGGACTTTCAGTTTGAGTATATGATGATGATAATAAATTTCTAGAATTAGGCTTAAAAATAAGCGATTAAAGGGAGAAAACTGAAAACGGCCCCGTAAGATACATGAATACCTCATACGGGACAAATGTAACTCGTAGGAACTAATAGCATAGTCATGAGATTCCCAGTTTGAGAATATGATAATAATTTGCAAATGTCTAGACATAGGCTTACAAACATGCCATTAAAGGGTGCATTGCAAAACAACCACCAAACAACTCCTTAAGAGGCACGAACACCTGGCACAGGACCAATGTAACTTGTAAAAACTGACTGCGTAGTCACTGGACTCCCGATTTGAGAATATGATGATAATTTAAAAATAATAAGACTTTGACTATAAAATATGTCATTAAAAAAGGCAAAAACTCCAAACAACCCCCAAACAGCCCCGTGAGAGACATGCGTATCTCACGCGGGAGTAATGTAACTCGTAGAAACTAATCGCATAGTCATAAAACTCCTGGTTTGAGAATATGACAATAATTTATAAATATCTAGATTTAAGTTTAAAAACATGTCGTTAAAAGGATAAAATGCAAAATAGTCATTAAACGACCCCATAAAAGGCACGAACACCTCGCACGAGACCAATGTAACTCATAGAAACTAACTGCGTAGTCACGTGACTCATAGTTTGAGAATATGGCGATAATGTGTAAATATTTAGACTTAGGCTTAAAAAAATATTATTGTAGGGAGAAAACCTTAAATAACCTCCAAACAGCCTCGTAAGAGACACAAACACATCACACAAGACTAACGTAACTCATTGGAACTGATCGCGTTGACACTGGACTCTCGATTTAATAATATGACAATAATTTACAAATTTCTACACTTACACTTAAAAACATACTGTTAAAGGGTGAAACACAAAACATCCACCAAAAGACCCGTAAGAGGCACGAACTCCTTAAACGGAACCAATGTAACTCGTAAGAACTGACCACGTAGTCATGGGATTTTTGGTATAAGAATATGATAATAATTTGCAATTATCGAGATCTTAGCTTAAAAACATGTCGTTAAATGGCCAAAACGTAAAATTTTTTCCAAATGGCCTCGTAAGAGACACGAACACCTCGCACGGGACCAATGTAACTTGTAGGAACTAACCACATAGTCACTACACTACGAGTACGAGAACATGGTGATAATTTTGTAAATATTTCGACTTAGGCTTAAAATATGTCAGGTTTAAAAACAAAACATGCCCACCAACGATTCTGTAAGATAAACGAACACCTCGCACAAGAAAAATAACTCATAGGAACTGGCCATATAGTCATGGGACTCCAGGTTTTAAAATATGACAATAATTTATAAATATCTATACTTAGCCTTAAAAACATGTCGTTAAACGGAGAAAATCAAAACCATCCCCCAAATAACAACATAAGAAGCACGCATACCTCGTATGGGACTAATGTAACTCGTAGGAACTGACCACATAGTCATGGGACTCTTGACCTAAGAATATGACGATAATTCACAAATATATAGACTTAGGCTTAAAAACATGTCGTTAAAGGGTGAAAACCCAAAACAACTCCTAAATAACCCCGTCAGACACATGAACACCTCACACATGACTAATGTAACTCGTAGGAACTAACCGCATAGTCACGAGATTACCAATTTGAAAATATGAAGATAATTTGTAAATATTGAGACTTTGGCTTAAAAACATGTCGTTAAACGGTGAAAATACAAAACATTTAACAAACGGCCCGTAAGAGGCACAACACCTCGCACGGGACCAATGTAACTTGTAGGAACTGACCACATAGTCACGAGATTCCCAATTTGAGAATATAACAATAATTTGAAAATCTCAAGACTTGGGCTTAGAAAAATATCGTTAGAGCTTAAAAGCCAAAAACAGCCCCCCCCCCCCCACAAATGACCCCATAAGAGACACGCATACCTCGCACGGGACCAATGTAACTTGTAGGAACTGATTTTGTAGTCACAGTACTCTTTCTTTGAAAATATGATGATAGTTTATAAATATCTAGTCTTAGGTTTAAAAACACAATGTGAAAGATGAAACCCCAAAACGGTCCCCAAACGGCCCTATGAGAGACACGTACACCTCTCACGGGACCACTTAACTCGTAGGAACTAATAGCATAGTCACGGGAATTCTGGTTTGAGAATATGATGATAATTTGCAAATATCTAGACTTAGGCCTATTAACAAGTTGTTAAAGGGTGAAAATGGAAAATAACCACTAAACGACCCTGTAAAAGGCACGAACACCTCACATGGGACCAATGTAACTCGTAAGAACTAGCAGCGTAGTCACTGGAATCCCAGTTTGAGAATATGATGATTATTGAAAATATCAAGACTTTGACTTTAAACTATGTTCATAAAGGGCGAAAACCCAAAACAGCCCCCAAACGGCTCTGTAAGAGACACGCATACCTCACACGAGACAAATGTCATTCGTTAGAAGTAATCACATAGCCACAAAAATTTCAGTTTGAGAATATGACAATATTTGTAAATATCAAGACTTAGGCTTTGAAAATGCTATTAAAGGGAAAGAATGCAAAATACCTAGCAAACGGACCAATAAAAGGCACGAACACCTCGCATGGGACCAATGAAACTCGTAAAAACTAACCGCCTAGTCATGGGACTTTGGCTTGAGAATATGATGATAATTTGTAAATATCTAGATTTAGGCTTAAAACATGTCATTATAGGGCAAAAACCATATACAACCCCCAAACGGCCCCATAAGAGACATACACACCTCCAATGGAACTAATGTAACTCGTATGAACTGACCGCATAGTCACTGGACTCCCGATTTGAAAATATGACAATAATTCATAATTTTTTACACTTAGGCTTGAAACCATATCGTTAAAGAATGAAAATGCAAAACATCCACCAAAAGACCCCGTAACAAGCACGAACACCTCACAGGGACCATTGTAACTCATATGAACTGACCGCGTAATAACGAGATTTTTGGCTTGAGAATATAATGATAATTTTCAGATACCGAGACCTTGTCTTAAAAACATGTCGTTAAATTATGAAAACATAAAATATACATCAAACAGCCTCGTAATAGACACAAACACCTCGCATGGGACCAATGTAACTTGTAGGAACTCACCACATAGTCACCACACTACCGGTTCAAGAATATGACAATAATTTGTAAATCTCTTGACTTGGGCTTAAAAGCATGCCATTAGATATTTAAAACCAAAAGTAGCCCACAAACATCCCCGTAAAAGATATGAACACATCGCATGAGACCAATGTAACTCATAGGAACAGGACTCCCGATTTGAGAATTTGATGATAATTTAGAAATATCTATACGTAGCCTTAAAAACATGTCGTTAGACAGAAAAAACCCAAACTAGCCCCCAAATGGTCCCGTAAGAGACACGCAGACCTCACATGGAACTAATGTAACTTGTAGGAATTGACTGCGTAGTCACGAGACTCCCAGTCTGACAATATGACCATAATTTACAAATATATAGACTTAGGCTTAAAAACATGTCGTTAAAGGGTAAAAACGCAAAACAATCCCTAAACGACCCCGTCAGACACACGAACACCTCACACCTCACACGAGATTAATGTATCTCGTAGGAACTGACCGCATAGTCATAGATTTTCAGTCTGAAAATATGAAGATAATTTGTAAATATTGAGAATTTGGCTTAAATCATGTCGTTAAAGGGAAAAATGCAAAACATCTAACAAACGTCCCCGTAAGAGGCACAGACACTTCCCACAAGACCAATGTAACTTATAGGAACTAACTGCGTAGTCACGAGATTTTTAATTTGAGAATATGACAATAATTTGAAAATCTCTAGACTGGGGCTTAAAAAAATATCATTAGAGGTTTAAAGTCAAAACAACCCCTAAATGACCCCATAAGAGACACGCATACCTTGTATGAGATCGATATAACTCGTAGGAACTGATTTGGCAATCACAGGACTCCCGGTTTCAGAATAAGATGAAAATTTTAAAAATATCTAGACTTGGGCTTGAAAACATGCCGTAAAAAGGAAAAACTGAAAATAGTCCCCAAACGGTGATGTAAGAGACACAAACACCTCACTAAGGACCAATTAACTCGTCGAAACTAAGAGCATAGTCACGGGATTCTTGATTTGAGAATATGGAGATTATTTGCAAATATCTAGACTTACATTTGAAAACATTTCGTTAAAGGATGAAAACGCAAAACAACCACCAAATGGCCTCGTAAGAGGCATGAACACCTCACACAAGACCAATGTAATTCATAAGAAATAACAACGTAATTTTTGGCTTCCCAGACTTTGACTTTAAAATATGTTTGTAAAGGGCGAAAACCCAAAATACCACCCAAGCGGCTCAATAAGAGACACACACGCCTCACACAGGACAAATGTAACTTGTAGGAACTAATCGTGTAGTTACAGCACTCCCGATTTGAGAATATGACAATTTTTGTAAATATCTATATTTAGGCTTAGAAAATGCCATTAAAGGGCAAAAATGCAAAAATGCTAGCAAATGGACCAATAAAAGGCATGAACACCTTGCACGTAACCAATATAACTCGTAAAAACTAACCCCGTAGTCACGGGATTCTCGATTTGAGAATATGATGATATTTTGTAGATATCCAGTATTCGGCTTAAAAACATGTCATTATAGGGGAAAAAAATCATAAAATCCCCCCCCCCCCCACAGCCCTACGAGGGACACAAACACCTCACACGAGACCAATGTATCTCGTAGGAACTGATCGCATAGTCACTAGACTCCCGATTTTATATATGATAATAATTTGCAAATTTTTACACTTAGGATTATAAACATACCGTTAAATGGTGAAAATAAAAAGTAGCCACCAAAAGGCCCCGTAAGAGGCATGAACACCTCACGCGGGACCAAAGTAACTAGTAGAAACGGACTGCGTAGTCACATGATTTTTGGCTTGAGAATTTGATGATAATTTGAAATTATTGAGACCTAGCCTTAAAAACATGTCGTTAAAGGCAAAAAAATGAAAAATATCCACCAAACGGCCTCATAAAAGATACGATCATGCCGTTAGAGGTTTGAGAACATGATAATAATTTACTAATATCTCGACTTATGCTTAAAAGCATGTAGTTAGAGGTTTTAAACCAAAAAAAGCCCACAAACGGCCTCGTAAAAAATATGAACACTCACACATGACCAATGTAACTCGTAGGAACAGACCTCATTGTCATGGGACTTTCGGTTTGATAATTCATATATATATGTATAATTAGGCTTAAAAACGTGTTGTTAAATAGCAAAAATGCAAACCAGCCCCTAAATAGCCCCGTAAGAGATACGCATAACTCGCATGGGATCTTTAACTCGTAGGAACTGATTGTGTAGTCACGGGACTCCCCGTTTTAGAATATGATGATAATTTAAAAATATTTAGACTTAGGCTTAAAAACATGCTGTTAAAGGGTGAAAATAAAAAACAACCCCCAAATGGCCCCTGAAGTGACAAGAACACCTCACACGGGACCTATGTAAATGGTAGGAACTAATAGCGTAGTTATAAGACTCTCGATTTAAGAATATGATGATAATTTGCAAATATAGAGACTTAGTCTTCAAAACATGTCGTTAAAGTGCAAAAATGCAAAATAGTCACCAAACGGCCCCTTAAAAGGCACAAACGCCCGGGACCAATGTAACTCGTAGGAACTAACCATGTATTCACTGTACTCCCTATTTCAGAATTTGATGATAATTTGGAAATCTCAATAATTTGACTTAAAATATGACTTTAAAGGGAGAAAATCCCAAACAACCCCCGAATAACCCCATAAGAGACACAAACTCCTCGCATGGAACCAATATAACTCCCAGTAACTGGCTGCGAAGTCATGGGATTCTCGGTTCCAAAATATGATATTAATTTGCAAATACTGAGACTTTGGATTAAGAACATGCCATTAAATGGAGAATATGAAAAGCATCAATTAAGCAACCCTGTAAGAGGAACCAACACCTAGCACGGAATGAATGTAACTTATGAGAACTATCCGCGTAGTCATGGGAGTCCTCTGGTTTGAGAATATAATGATGATTTGAAAATATCTAGACTTAATCATAAAAACATGTCGTTAGATGTTTCAAATCCAAAACATCCCCCAAACCACCTCGTAAGAAATATGAACACCTCGCATAGGACCAATGTAACTCCTAGGAAATGACTGCAAGGTCATGGGACTCCCGATTTGAGAATTTAATGATAATTTTTAGAAATTTATATCTAGACTTAAAAACATGTCATTAAAGGGAGAAAACCCAAAACATCCCTCAAATAGCCCCGTAAAAGACATGAACACCTCGCACAGGTACAATGTAACTCTTAGGAACTAACTACATACTCACGGGACTTTCGGTTTGAGAATATGATAATAATTTGAATATATCTAGACTTAGACTTATCACATGTCGTTAAAGGGAAAACCTCCTTAATAGACCCCAAATGACCTTGTTAGGGACATAAACACCTCACACGAGACCAACGTAACTCGTAGGAACTACTAATGTAGTCACAGGACTTTCGATTTTAGAATATGATGATAATTTGTAAATATCTAAACTTAGTCTTATGAACATGCCGTTTATGGGTGAACCTTGTAAGAGGCATGAACACCTTGCATGGGACCAATATAACTTATACGAACTAGTTGTGTATTCACCGGACTCCTGTCTTCAGAATATGATGATAATTTGCAAATATCTATACTTAGGCTTTAAAATATGTTGTTAGAGGTTTAAAACCTAAAACAGTACCCAAACGGCCCTGCAAGAGATAAAACACCTCGCATGGGACCAACATAACTCATAGGAACTGACCACATAGTCATGGGACTCTCAATTTGAGAATATGATGATAATTTTTAAATATTTAGACTTAGGCTTAAAAATGTATTGTAAAGGGAGAAAACCCACAACAACCCCGTAAAAGACACGAACACCTTGTATGGGACCAGCGTAACTCATAGTAATGGGACTCCCTGAGAATTTTAGTAAGTATGCTCTGACACCACTTGTAAGACTGAAAGTCTCTAATATCACTTATGAATGCGGAAATAAATATGCTCAGCAAGGATGGTCATAAATAAAGATTTATTCGTGCATTATTTATCTTAAATCAATTTTATCTTTTTATCCTAAACATCCCTATGTGATAAAATCGATAAACCAATTCAATCACTCAACAAATGTAAAGTTTCAGGAAAAAAACCTTTCGGGTAAAACCTTTATTCATCAATTTAGAAATATTACAAGACAATTGACTTATACACTACTTGATAAACACCACAAGTATATTATTCTAATCTTCGTAAATCTCTAAAGAATAACTATGATCCTCGTAAGAATCACAAGACCGCAGTCTTCCTTCAACCTCAGCCTTCGACTTCGGCAGTGAGTTCCCACGGGTATCACAAGTCAGCCATAGAGATGCTTTCTCCACGAAGGTGTAAGCAAGAATATAAAACTTTCTAGGGTTTAAATGAATTCACAAGAATAATTTGTAGGATGTACGTCGTGAATTAAAAAGTGTTTAAGAACACAAAATAATGAAGAACTTTCGCCAAAGATATGCAAAAATGAATCTGGTAAAAGTCTTAGAAAAACTGAACACAAAATAGGTATTTATAAGGTGTTCATAAATTTCGAGGCGGCTGACTCGTTTGAATGAAATTCAAGTCTCGTTCGAATGAAAAAGGCACTTCATTTGAACAAAATAAAATCTCGTTTGAACGACACACAAATCTCGTTTGAACTAGCTATAAATGACCTTTTAATGAGTCAAAACAGTACGCCCTCGATCGAAGCACGTTAGATAAAAATTACGAATGACCCTTCTAACGAAAACCCAATCTCATTTGAATGAGGTTTAAAATAAAATAAAAATTGTTTATCTTTTAAAACTAAAAAGCCCTGTTCAGTTTTTTTAAAAATAAACATCCCAAAAATAAATTTTGTGAAATAATTTAAACTCTAAATTGCTTTATACCTTTATGGGATGACAGGAAGTCTTCAAACTCGGATATGCTCGAGTTTGGTTCATCATGACGGTGCGTGATGATTTGTAATGGGATGCGCCAAACTAGCCTAAACTATAAAAAGGCCTATACTATGAAAAATATTAGAAAAATTATTCTTACACTCCCGATTTGAGAATATGATGATAATTTGTAAATATCTAGAGTTGGGATTAAAAATATGTCGTTAAAGGGGAAAACAAAAAACAACAACCAAAAGGGTCCCAAAGAGACATGAACACTTACACGTGACCAATTTAACTCGTAAGAATAGACCGCATAGTCATGGGACTTCCTGTTTGAGAATAAGATAATAATTTACCAATATCTAGATTTAGGCTTAAAAACATGGCGTTAAAGGTAAAAAATGCAAAACAACCACCAAACGGCCCCGTAAGAGGCACGAACACCTCTCACGGGACCAATGTAACTCGTAAGAACTGACTGCATAGTCACGAGACTCCTGATTTGAGAATACGAAGATAATTTAAAAATATCTTGATTTAGGATTAAAAACATGTCATGAAAGGGTGAAAGTCCAAAACAACCCCTAAATAGCCCCATTTGATGCACGAACACCTCGCACGGGACTAACGTAACTCGTAGGAACTGATCACATAGTCATGGGACTCCTGATTTGAGAATATGATTATAATTTCCAAATATTAAGACTTAGGCTTAAAAACACGTCGTTATTGCGTATAAACCCAAAATAGCCTCCCAACAGACTTCGTAAGAGACATGAACACCTCACACGAGACCAATGTAACCCGTAGCAACTAACACCGTAGTCACGAGACTCCCGATTTGAGAAAACATTGATAATTTGCAAATGTTTAGAGTTAGGCTTATAATCATGACGTTAAAAGGTGAAAATATAAAATAGTCACAAAACGGCCTCGTAAGAGGCACGGAATCCTCACACGGGACCAATATAACTCATAGTAACTGATCGCGTAGCCACGAGACTCTTATTTTGAGAATATGAAGATAATTTACAAAAATCTAGATTTAGGCTTAAAAATACGCAGTTAAGGTCAAAAACCATAAATAGCCCCCAAACGGCCACGCAAAAGACACGCATACCTCACACGGGACCAATGTAATACCTAGACACAAGACTCTCGGTTTGAGAATATGATGATACTTTTCAAATTTACAGACTTAGGCTTAAAAACATGTCGTTAAAGGGAGAAAATGCAAAACAACCATCAAATGTTCCTATAAGAGGAACGAACACCTCACACGGGACTAATTTAACTTATAGGAATTGGCCACGTAGTCACGAGACTACCGGTTTGATAATATGACGATAGTTTGTAAATATCTAGACTTAGGCTTAAAAATATGTCGTTATAGGGAGAAAGCCATAAACAACCCCCAAACGGCCCCTTAAGAGACGCAAACACCTCACATGGGACCAATGTAACTCATAAGAACTGAATGCGTAGTCATTGGACTCTCAGTTTGAGAATATGACAATAATTTGCAATTTTTTACATTTTCGATTAAAAACATATCATTTAAGGGTGAAACACACAAAACATCCACCAAATGGCCCCGTTTGAGGCACGAACACCTCACAGAGGACCAATGTAACTTGTAGGAACAGACTGCATAGCCATGGGACACGTGACTTGAGAATATGATGATAATTTACAAATTTTAAGACTTAGGCTTAAAAACTTGTTAGGGGGAGAAAACGTCAAATAGTCACCAAATGGCTCCGTAAGCGGCAAGAATAATGCGGATATGACTAATGTAACTCGTATGAACTAATTATAATCTTATTTTACTCGTATGGACTGATTGCTATATAAATTTTATTTTACTATATAGATGATTCACCGAGTACTTCCAATACGTAATTGTGGGAAATTTTATTGGGTTTTCTCATTTTTCATCACTATCCAATTATGTTGCTTAGTGTTAAAACTTGGATATGAGTCTTGTGGAACTACTTTAATTTTGAAACTTACGTTTAAAAATACTATTGTATTGAATAAGTGGAAATGAATGAAATTAGTATATTATTATTGTGTTATTTAATCTAATTATCATGATTAAACAAGTTGGTTTTCATGTATGAATAAAGGAAACTCTGTCGAAATTTTTAAAAATTTTAAAGAGTTGTCGATACGATTAACTAATATATTTTGATATTTTATTTTTCTATTCAAATTTTATTTTATTATAATTTTATTTGCAGGTGTGGATGCGTTTGTTGTTGTAATGGAAGTGGGGTGGGGGTTGGGATTTATAGATAAACTATTCAAACAAATATTATCCAATAACTGCAAATAAATTATCTGCTTTTAAGTTTAACTTTATCTCCAAATTATAATCATTACATTTGAATGTTTTCATTTATATGCATGGTATAATCGGCATACGTAGTATTCAAAGGCTGAAGTCCATGTGTATATACTCTATGGAAAGAAACATAATTACAATTCAATGGATACCAAGGAGCCACGTCTAAAGGATTTTCTTTCATTGGACTTGCTCAGCATATGTATTTCAAGTACACGAGGGAGGTTGTTATCGTATCAATAGCACCCAAGGTTCATATACCTCGACTTCACGAAGCATGGGAGCTTTACTACCTATAGAGCCACATTATTTGTGTTATTTTATTTTTGTTTCGATGTTCATTTTGTATTTGGCTTATGTGATATATTTGTTTAGATTTATATGATGCCCGAAATAGGCTTATGTGATATTATTCTTGACGTTCAATTTCATTTTAGGCAAGTTTTATATCTACATGATATTTGGAATGTTCGAAATATAAAGGAAACTTTGCCTACTTTTTTAGATTTGTATGATTGTCGGAATGGAATTTTGTGATATTATTCTTGATGTTAATTTAGGTTCAAACGGTTCAATGTTTAGAGAATATCTGGAATGTTCAAAATATAAGTAAATTTATGTCAATTAGTTTTTTAAAAAAATAGAAAATAACTTGTCACTGCTAAATGCAATGACAAACATCAAATTTGTTCCTGCTATCAGCGATGACAAACTAATCACCGTTGTCAACATGGATAAATATTGAATTTTCCACTGCTAACAACAATGACAAACATTAGACTTGTCACTGCTATCAGTGGTGACAAGATGGACGAGGTTATTATCGTCACATTTTATAACTTCATAGGGGTGACAATGACTATTTGTAATTATTTCGAGCGGTGACAAATATTATTTGTCACCCCTAAATCATGACGGTAAATAATAGTGACAAAGGTCATTTATCACTGCAAATGGTAGTGACAAATCATTAATTTTAGTGTAATGGTTTCAAAAGTAAAGGTGGAGAAGATGTCTAGAAGGGCGGATCTAGCCAGATAGGCAAGATAGGGTGTGGTGCGGGTGTAACAACACTCGCTTATGAGAGCCTATTTTATACTTACTTACTATGTGAAGTAATTACATATAAAATGCTGGAATATGGAGTAAGTATTAATTTAAGGAAGAAAAGTTAATATTTACTAACTTATTGTATATTTACTGTATGAGCATGTAAATATCCTCATGATAAGTTTTATAGTGTCATAGAATTTAAAATGACCCTATGATTTAAAATGGAACCGGAAGTTAAAATGGATTATAAATTGTCCAAATGATAATTTGGAGGTCGTAGTTGGTTTCGGAACGTGCGAGATAGAAAAATTGTGTGCCATATTGTATTTTAATGTTTTGGGCACTTTTGACTAGGTTTAACATATATGTGTAGTTACGAATCATTTAATGTGGTATTTACTACTTAAGTTGTAAATTGTAGACTAAAGGCACGATTTAAGCCTTCTATTTTCCCTAATTTCATTCCTAAACCTAGAGAGAAAGAGAGAGCTAGAGAAAGAGTAGAGAAAAGAGAAGAGATTGAAGATTGAGGAGGGATTCTTGCTTCTACACAAAGAAAATCTGCATTTGCTAGATAGAGGCAAGTTTTCTACTTGCTATATGTGGTTTAAGATAAATGATTAGTTGTGATATTGATGTATTTATCATGGGTTAACTAGTTTAGGTTTTTTGTGTATTTGTGGGTCTTGATTCATTAAAGAAAGATTTGGATGATTATTGATGGTTATGGTAGTAGTTAGTAGTATTTATGATGTATTAGTGATAATAAATGAGTTTGATTTGAAAGAATTTGAGTTGGGGTAGAATTTGGAGTCCAAGACTCCATAGCCATTCTTGGCAAAATCGCAGGACCGAATCGATTCGGCCCTTAGGTCGAATCGATTCGCTTAGGTCCACTTTCTAGGTCTGCTTGGACCGAATCGATTCGGCTTGGCCGAATCGATTCGGCAGTATACCAAAAGTCAGTTTCCCTTGTCCAAATCGATTCGCTTTCAGGGCGAATCGATTCGGCCCTTGGGCGAATCGATTCGTTTTCCTGCTATTTTGAGTTATTTTTGAAACTCAATTTTAACCCCTTTTCTTTAGGATTAGGACCTAGGAACCTTCTTGTATGAAGTAAACTTAGAGTCCTAAAATTTTAGTTGAGTTTGGTCGTTACCCTAGAGTTGAATGGGTTCACTTGGGGTTTAATCAATGGGTACAAAAAGTGATGTTTAGGCATTGCTTTCTGTTTTGAAAATTATTAGGAATTAAGAGTTATAAACACATGCTTGGAGACTTTAGAAGTGAATTTGGGGTATGTTGTTCTATTATAGAGCCAAAAGGAGACTTGGGGAATAACTTGGGAGTTCAATTACTCATCGAGGTTATTATGATGATGTGAAACACGTATAGTTTCGGATAACCATAATGCATTTGATAAAATGTAAATGGATAAAGTAAATGGTAATTTACTAAATCATGTCATGGAAATTAATAAAATGGTTGGAACACACCCTCTCTAAATACCATCTTAAGGGAAGTTCGTGCGTGAGGTGAAGCCCCCTCGCTAATGAATGTAGGGTGGATATAGTCCTAGGCCATATGAGCGCTTGTTTTATGTTTTCTACGATGGGTAGGTAATTCCGGGTGTTGTTATGACTACCCCGCAGGCATATGGCCACTTCCCGACGTTTCGATAGGATCCCAGGTTGTCTTATGATAGGCCCTGGAAGATGATGGTTATTTAGGGGCGCGCACAGTGGGGAAACCCAGACGGGCGGTCTTAGAATCGTTATATATGTATACTTATAACTATTTTATCATCAAGTTGGACTTGATGGATACTAAAGCCATAAAGAGCTAAACGTAATGCCATAAAGAGCAAAGTATATGCCACAAAGAGCATACAATTGTGATACGTGCCACAAAGAGCACATGATAAAATTTGTATTCCTGATAAGGAATGGAATGATGAAAAATGAAAATGATGAAAGAGGAAAAAGGTTTATAATTATTCTTATTCTTTTATATAACTGAATCTTACTTTATAATCATTCAATTGTCTTGGTTCATTATAGGATGTTATCATGCTAGAATGTCATCTTTATCATACATGCTTGAATGTTCATCATTGTCATACTTGTCATTTATCTGGTGATCACATAAAACCGAGTTCTGACCCGTTCTTCTTTCTTATTGTGCATATATATATTATATCCGCTCAGGTGCTCCACCGCAAGGTCGCCCGTAATGACCTCCCCGTTCCAGTGTCTTTGAGGAGCCGTGACATTTTGCGGATATCACGGGATATTTTGTGTAGACGCCTTCATTGTTGTTTTCTAGTTTATGATCGGGTTTTTATTCGGGCGTGTGGCCCAAATTGTTGTAATTGTATAATGAATGTAATATGTAACTCCTGGAACTTATTGTACATTGTATGAATTCTGTTGACCGACTTTATATTCGGTCCTTTATTTTTGTGTTGTTATAGTTTTAATATATATATACTTTTTGGGTTCCCACCTTCTTTTTTGTTATGGGTTGTTGATAATGCTTTCTTTAAATTACAAAACGAAAATTTTTGACAACGTGTTCTCTGAAATATTGCGTGGTTATCCCGTATACTCTTTATGTTGTTTCGATGCTGAGAATGATTCCATCCATGATTACTGTATTATTGGAGTATCGGGCTGGCCACCCCTTATTTCGGATACCGGGTTGTCACAGATGGTATCAGAGCATCAGGTTCTAGAGTCCTTAGGATCTATGTGGACTTGTCACGATCTACCGTAGCGTTCTTTGATATAGAGCCTAATGTTTGGACTACTTTGTTGCTTATGTTTGCGATCTTCTGCAAGATAGATTGTTTTATATAGTATCCTAACTCTATTGTTTCTCCATCTCAAATGCCGCCTAAGAGAGGTCGTCCCGCTCGACGTAATAGAGTTGGGGAAGAGGAGGTTGGTCCTCCACCGCCGCCACCGGGGAGTATAAATGCTGCTGATGTAGCAAACATAGTGGCCCAAGTTGTCAATGAAGCTATGACTGTAGTGGTACAACAAATGCCACAAGCTCAACCACGGGCGCAAGAGGCACAAGCTCCTATGGGACCTTCCCCATGGGAAAGAGTTAGGGAATCTTTTCTAAAGGGCCATCCCCCGGAGTTTGATGGAGGTTCGGATGTGGTAAGGGTGAATCGGTGGAAGAAAGACATACAACGCCATATCCGAATGGTAGAATGTAGTGAGGAGAAAAATCAAATCCTGGTTACTTTCAAGCTCGTCGGATCGACATTACATTGGTGGGAGTCGATGACTACACCAGAGCAGAGGGAGGCGATGTCAATCACTGATTTTTGGGCCTTGTTTGATCGAAAGTATTTCCCTCCTGCAGTTCAAAGGGAGATGAGAAGGAAGCTCCAAGATGTAGTACAGGGAGAGAGATCGGTTGCAGAGTATGAAGAGGAGTTCACCCGATTGGCAAGTTTTGTACCGGATGAAGTGACTCCAGAAGAGAGGAGAATCTCCAAGTTTGTAGGAGGTTTACATTGGCGGATAAAACAACATTTGTTGGGAAATCTGGCTTTACAAACCTTTGGTGATGTGATGAATGCGGCACTCTTTCATTGCCAAGAGCATAGATTGGTTGTGCAAAATAGCAAGAAGGCTACCGCGATGGGGCAGTTGGGAAAACCTGGAGGTAATGGGATTGGGGGAGGAGCATCTCCTTCATCCCAATTTTTTGGGAGCAAGCAAAGAGAGAGGGACCCCCAACAAGGGGATTTGTCAAAATGCCAACGCTTTGGTGGATTTAATGCGGGTGGTAGCAACAATAGACAGGGTCAAGGTGGACCGCCAGAACAACAAGCAGGTAGAGGTGGGTATAGTGGTAGAGGCCAGCAGGGCCGAGGTTTTGGGCAGTTTCAAAACAATCAGGGCCGGAACCAGGAGAATGTGACGAACAAATGTTTTCAGTGCGGAGAGTTGGGCCATTACAAGAAGTCGTGTCCTTAGTTAATTGGAGGGCATCTTCCCAGGGCTCCACAGCAACCATATGTTCAGTTTCCACCCCAGGCGCCTAATCCGATTATTCTTCCACAGCAGGGGCATTTGCAGTATGGACGAGTCTATCATATTCAGGAGGCTATGCTTCCTCCAGCCCCTCCGACACCGCCGGCGATTGAGGGTAAGTTTCTCACCCAGGGGCATATGGGTCGGGTGTTATTTGATACGGGTGCGACACACTCTTTCATTTCTAGGAGTTTTTCTCAGATTACAGATTTGATAAAGTTTACTGAAAGTACTTTCACTAGCGTAGAATCTTCTATGGGTGATGGTTCATTGATTTTCTTTGTTTGTAAAAACATAGGAATTGATCTTGGTAATTTGTGTTTTGAGGCCGATTTGCTCGTCCTTAACATGGTCGGGTATGACGTGATTTTGGGCATGGATTGGTTAATGAAATATCACGCGATAGTGAATTATTATGGGAAGAGTATAGTCTTCTCCGTTCCGGGACAAGAAATGTTCTTGGTAGTTATGCCTAATTTGGAAGGTGGTATGAGTACCTACTTATATTGCATTACGGAGGATACTTCTAGGGATGTAGTGGTTCCCCTGGATTCTCTTCCTATTGTTAGAGATTTTGAAGATGTTTTTAGGGAAATACCGGGATTACCCCTGAGTCGGGAGATTGAGTTTGTGATTGATTTAGCGCCAGGAACTCGACCTATTGCGAAAGCTCCATATCGCATGGCTCCTGTGGAAACGAGGGAGTTGAGAAATCAAATTCAACAGTTGTTGGAGAAGGGATTTATTAGGCACAGTACGTCGCCATGGGGTGCTCCTATATTGTTTGTAAAGAAAAGAGACGGTTCTCTCCGATTACGTGTATACTATAGAGAGTTGAACAAAGTCACCATCCAGAATAAATACCCTTTGCCTCGTATCGATGACTTGTTTGACCAACTTAGGGGAGCATTGTACTTCTCTAAGATTAATTTTTGGACGGGGTATCATCAGTTGCGGATACGAGAACAGGATGTATCCAAGACCGCATTTTTGACCCGATATGGATCCTATGAATTTTTGGTTATGCCCTTTGGACTAACCAATGCCCCCGCAGTATTTATGGATCCTTGACCAATTTGTTATTGTATTCATCGATGACATTTTAGTCTATTCTCAGACAGAATCTGACCATGCTACTGTCACAACCCGCCTAAAATAATAACGGGTGGCCAACCCTATACTATATTAAATCAGGAGTTTCAGATGGTCCAGTCTCAACATCAACTGCCGGTACTATACAATATAGGACTAACTACCCGAAATCATATAAGCGGGGTATGAAAATTTAAATAGAATGTGCAACAACCAACCAACTAACACTACTAAAGAAAAGAAAGATGCATGAAAGAACTAGGATAAATGAAATGCTAGAAATAAAATGAACTAAATAAATACAACCGAATGTACTACACAAAGTAGACCCGAATAAGCTGTCGGGTCATAGCCAATACAATAACTGAAATGGAATAAATATAAACATGTATATAAATATCCCTTGGGTACAAACCCAATACACAACTTGAATCCTACCTAGAATTTTAAAGAAGTAGGAAGCGGCTACATGAAACATCCCGCAACAGTTCGCACCTGTCACGGCTCCCAAGACTCTGGATAGAAAGTCATCCGGCATCCATGCGGTAGGATACCTGTGGTAATATATATATATACAAGGAGGAGAGAAAAGTAAACGGGTCAGAGCCCCGAATGTGAAAAATATTTAGCAAGTGTGTTAACCGTGCATAATAATTATTGGTGCACTTATTTCATAATTAAAGTGGAACCGCACTCTCGTGGAACCCCAACTCACCTCTCATTCTAAAGGTGCGCACCTATTCGCGTCCTCAAGTTTTAGTTAAATTACCCCCATATTATTAGGACAACCTAACTTATCATAGGCCTAGCCTATACTCACGAGAGCTACTATCCCCATCATAATCCAAGGATCCACCCTTTCTAATCCTACTAGATGATGATTACAACAATTATGCCATAATAGGCTTAATGGATATCCGATTTATAATTTCATGAATTATAATTCTTAATATGTTACCCCTATATATATATATATATATACATATATATAGGCTAAAATATAAGAATTTATATTCTTAATATCATGCACATGGAATATTGGCAAAACTTCTCTCTAAACTCAAAATTGTACTACGTTTCGTGCGTGGGGAGTCTCGCAAAGCGAAATCCAAACAAGGAACCGCCCCGTTACACTACTCCTGACAAGGTCAAGACCAGAGATCCGAGATGCCACATATAGAATTACTTCTCTCAAATCTCGACATGGCACTGCGTTTCGTGCGTGAGGTGTCTCGCAAAGCGAAATCCAAACAAGGAACCACCTCGTTACACTACTCCTGGGCAATGTCGATCCTAGAGATCCATAATCCTTAACATACGATTTAATACTACCATAACTACTAAACTTTTAAACTACAATAAGAAAACAACTAAAAATCTCCAATAATATCCTTGGGATGATGTAACCGAAGTATTCCTCAAATACGATACATCAACCCCCAATAAATCTGGTACACCATAATCATACAAGATGTACCCCATAGAAATACCATATCCTTTCATCTAGGATATATAAATATATATAGGTATTTTATTCTCACCAAATATATATACATGCCATCATCCATACCCATGACCAAGTGTACATACCGGTTATGCACATATAATACCCGGCTATATATAGCGCCGATAAAACTGCATCAATGCTATCATCTTCCCAGAGTCCGGCTCACGTAACAACTGGGGACCACCTGGTGGGGATCAACGACACCCACCTCGTGGTAACTCACACACACGACGTCCCGGGAAGCGGTCATAGATCCAACCGGCAATGAGACGAAACATACCCACCACGTCTCACCCCAAAATATATATCTATATCGTATAATAACACAAGGGACGACTATGACCTGGGGAATATCCACACCCTGCTCTATATGCCAGGATGCTCACCCTCTGCGCGAAAACTTCCCATTGATAGCATGAGCGGGGTATGCCTAACCACATAAGTTTATATATCGCTCATATACGCAATATACATACATCCATATGATTCCATCATATGATCCAATAATAATAAACCATCATATACGGTTTATATATCCATACCATGTATGTCCACAACAAAAAATATATCTATATATTCACATTCATACATAGATATATGTACATAAATTCACACATCGCTATATCAATATATATACAAACTAATTCTCGTTCATATGTATAAGATATATAAACTCGGCTATAAGTATACATAATCCTCAATATACAAGCCGTCACCACAATTTCCATTAAATGTACCTCGATATGTGAATACAATCCCTCACTTGAAACATATTCAATCATTTTCCCTATGATGAATAGTCTCCCAAAACCATATGTATATATCTATACATATATATTCAACATTTGGGTTATCACCCAAGAGTTTGTGTAGGAATCCATCACTACACATCTCATCCATAACCAAAAGTACATAATTACCTTTAGTACTATTTAACCATAGGCACACGCGTGACTTAATAGTCTAAAACCCCAATTTTTATTCCAACCTCATTTCAAGTATTGGAATCTCAATGGTCATATCCCCATGATTACGTGTAAACTATCCTAACTAGGATTTACGCTACCGCTTACTCTAGTCGATAGTATGATCCCAAGCATTCCCAATGTCACCTATGGTTCGAATCGATCTCAGGAACCCTCACTCCTAGTGATTTATCCATTGCTCCTTAGACTAAACTTTTCTAAGGATATGAGACCCCTCACTCTTAAAGAGTATGCAACCACTCTCTTTCATTTGGCCCCAAATTATATCTTAACCATATCCTATCCTTATAAGGGTTTGACATAAATGTCGGCCTAGAAATTTCACCACATACATGGATATTTCTTACCCAATGATTCCAAGAAGTTCCCACTATCAGATACTAAGTGAGAGACCCCCTATAAGTCACCAAAAGATATCTCTTACTTTATAAGAGAGAACCCAAATCAACAAACCCAACCAAAAAGGGATAGAAGTCATCTTAGGAAACCCATAAAACAGCCCATTAAGGAAGCCCCTAAGAATAAACTCCAAAAGAAAAGGGGGAGAAGAAATCCAAGTTTTTGGCTAAAAATAGGGGACCGGTCCACCGGTCCCAGACCCCCGGTCGACCGCGGGTCCATATTTTTGCCTACGAAGAAATGCAGTAGGTTTTTCCCTTAAGGTGCGGTCGACCGGTCCCCAGACCGCGGTCGACCGGACATACCAGTTGCCTTGGCCGATTTTCCATTTTCAGCAAACCCCACGAATTTAAACCCTAAAATTTTCATTCCAATCCCCAAATCTTTATCACAACATGATTTTAAGCCAATAGATCAACCTAAAGCTGATCCCAACCATTTCTATTCCATTAAATCCATATTTAAACATTCATTTCAAGATTTAAACCCAAAAATCTAGGTTTTGGTATTTATACCCAAAAATCCAATTCTTTACCCCACAAATTATGAAATGAAATACACAATAGCTATTTAGCAAGATTAAACACTTGCCTCAGATTTGTAGAGGTTGGATCGTCCTCGATGTCGCGGTTGGGCCGGAGATCCCCAAGCTTTTCTTCCTCTCTCTCTTCCTTTCTTCTTCTTTCCTTTCTTCCTCTCTTTGTAGGGCTTTTTCCCCTTTCTCTCAAATGAGAATGGCTTAATCCGTAAGCCACATAAACCTTTAAAACAATAAACCCAATTTTAAATGTTAATACACACTTTAAATGACTCGTTTACTCCAATTCAAGTCAAAATAGCTTAAAAACATTCCGGAGCCGAAATAAGGCCCAATGACAGTCATTTTGACTATCTCGACCCTTCTGGGATCGATGGTACCCGCAAAAATATCATCCGGAATACTTTAAATATTCTCTATTTTGGGGCCTCAAGTCCCAAATTTTGAAATTCTCCAATTTAATTAAATTTTATTTTCCCAAAATTTAATTTCTCAGTCTCCAAAAATCGAGGGTTGTTACAGCTACTCACTTAGGGTTGGTCCTACAAATATTAAGGGATCACTAATTATATTCAAAGTTTGAGAAGTGTGGTTTTTGGTTGAAGGAAGTTCAGTTTTTGGGTCATGTGGTGTCATCCCGGGGTATAACAGTGGATCCGAGCAAGGTAGTTGCAGTGAGGGAGTGGGGTCAGCCCATGACACCCACAGAGATTCCTAGTTTTCTGGGTTTGGTGGGTTATTACCGTCGGTTTATCAAGGGTTTCTCTAAAATCGCAAGCCCTTTGATAAATTTGACCCAAAAAGGGGTGAGATTTGTTTGGGATAACTCTTGCCAGGCTGCTTTTGATGAGCTTAAAGATATATTAACTTCGGCTCCAGTCCTCGCTTTGCCAAAGCTGGGATTGGAATATCTAGTCTTCACCGATGCATCTCTTCAAGGACTAGGAGGTGTGCTTCAACAAGAGAGACGGGCTATTGCTTATGCTTCCCGCAAGCTAAAGCCCCATGAAAGGAACTATCCGGTGCATGACTTAGAATTCATCGCGGTTGTCTTTGCCTTAAAAATTTGGAGGCATTATCTCCTAGGGGAGAAATTCAGCCTTTTCACGGACCATAAATCGCTGCAATATTTATTTTCCCAAAAATATTTGAATATGCGTCAGCGCCGATGGTTGGAGTTCGTGAAAGATTATTAATTTGATATCCATTATCATTCGAGCAAGGCGAACGTAGTGGCTGATGCCTTGAGTAGGAGACCCGAGGGAGAGTTAGCTGAAGTATGGAAAGCTAAGTGGAAGGAGCTCAGTCAGGAAGATGCGGTGGCGAGAGCGTTCATGTCAGTGATGACTATTAATCCTACCATTGTGGCAAGGGTAGTAGAATCCCAAGGAAAGGATAAGGTTTGTCAGGACCATCAGCACCGATTACTGTTCGAGGGAGCGGAATCCTACTCGATAAGTTCAAAGGGTGGACTACGCTTTCATGGAAGACTTATTGTTCCGAAAGACGGGGATTTGAGACGGGCGGTGATGGCAGAATCTCACGGGTCAAAATTTACGGTACATACTGGTGGGGAAAAGATGTACAAAGACATGTGCCGCCAGTATTGATGGCCCAGTATGAAGCGATATATTTCTGAGTTTGTATCCCAATGCACTACTTGCCAGCTGGTCAAGATCGATCATCAGCGACTGACAGGTTTGCTACAACCGTTGGAGATTCCAGTGTGGAAATGGGAAAGCATATCGATGGATTTTATTACGGGCTTACCAAGATCACAGAGGGGTTATGATTCGATTTGGGTGATTGTCGACCGCTTGACTAAGTCGGCACACTTTTTGCCCGTGCGTACTAATTTTGATACCGCTCGCTATGCCCAATTATTCATCGAGGAGGTCGTTAGACTTCATGGGGTACCTTTAACTATAGTTTTCGACCGAGATAAGATTTTTGTTTCCCACTTTTGGCAAAGTTTCCAAGAGGCCCTGGGGACCGAATTTAAGTTAAAAGTACTTCTTATCATCCTCAAACAGATGGTCAAACTGAAAGAGTAAACCAAATGTTGGAGGATATGCTCTGTATGTGCATGCTTTATTTCAAGGGTGGTTGGGAACAATATCTCCCATTGGTTGAGTTCGCTTATAACAACTCATACCAATTTACTATTGGAATGGCACCCTATGAAGCCCTTTATGGCCGACCATGTAGGTCTCCCACTTATTGGTTGGAAGTAGGTGATAATAAATTCCTTGGACCTGAAATGATCCAGGATACTTCTTCTAAAATTGAACTCATTCGGAATCGCATTCGGATAGCCCAAGACTGCCAAAAGAGCTATGCTGATGCGGGTAGAAGACACATGGAGTTAGAGATTGGGGACCAAGTCTTGGTACGAGTGTCGCCCATGAAAGGCATTAAGCGTTTCGGGAAGAAAGGAAAGCTTGCGCCGCGCTTTGTTGGACCTTTTCCAGTTATTACGAAAGTCGGTCCAGTGGCGTATCAACTTGCATTGACGGAACCTTTGCAACAAATTCATGATGTGTTCCATGTTTCCTCTCTAAAGAAGTACAAGTGTTGCGAAGGTGCCATTTGACATATCCCTTTTGAGGATATTGACTTGCAACACGACGTTTCATATGAAGAACAATCGGTTGCTATTCTTGAGCATGGAGAACGTAAGTTGAGTTCTCGTGTGGTGCCCTTGTTGAGAGTCCAATGGAGTCATCAAAATGCTAAAGAATCGACGTGGGAACATGAGGATGACATGCGGGAGAAATATCCGCATCTCTTCTTAACAGGTACGCTTGAATTTTGGGGGCAAAATTCCCTCATAAGGGGGGGAGTATGTAACAACCCTCGCTTATGAGAGCCTATTTTATACTTACTTACTATGTGAAGTAATTACATATAAAATGCTGGAATATGGAGTAAGTATTAATTTAAGGAAGAAAAGTTAATATTTACTAACTTATTGTATATTTACTGTATGAGCATGTAAATATCCTCATGATAAGTTTTATAGTGTCATAGAATTTAAAATGACCCTATGATTTAAAATGGAACCGGAAGTTAAAATGGATTATAAATTGTCCAAATGATAATTTGGAGGTCGTAGTTGGTTTCGGAACGTGCGAGATAGAAAAATTGTGTGCCATATTGTATTTTAATGTTTTGGGCACTTTTGACTAGGTTTAACATATATGTGTAGTTACAAATCATTTAATGTGGTATTTACCACTTAAGTTGTAAATTGTAGAATAAAGGCACGATTTAAGCCTTCTATTTTCCCTTATTCCATTCCTAAACCTAGAGAGAAAGAGAGAGCTAGAGAAAGAGTAGAGAAAAGAGAAGAGATTGAAGATTGAGGAGGGATTAGAGAAAAGAGAAGAGATTGAAGATTGAGGAGGGATTCTTGCTTCTACACAAATAAAATCTGCATTTTCTAGATTGAGGCAAGTTTTTTACTTGCTATATGTGGTTTAAGATAAATGATTAGTTGTGATAATGATGTATTTATCATGGGTTAACTAGTTTAGGGTTTTTGTGTATTTGTGGGTCTTGATTCATTAAAGAAAGATTTGGATTATTATTGATGGTTATGGTAGTAGTTAGTAGTATTTATGATGTATTGGTGATAATAAATGAGTTTGATTTGAAAGGATTTTAGTTGGGGTAGAATTTGGAGTCCAAGACTCCATAGTCATTCTTGGCAAAATCGCAGGACCGAATCGATTCGTCCCCTAGGGCGAATCGATTCGCTTAGGTCCAGTTTCCAGGTCTGCTGGACCGAATCGATTCGGTAGTTTACAGAAAGTTAGTTTCCCTTGTCCGAATCGATTCGCTTTCAGGGCGAATCGATTCGGCCCTTGGGCGAATCGATTCGTTTTCCTGCTATTTTGAGTTATTTTTGAAACTCAATTTTAACCCCTTTTATTTAGGATTAGGACCTAGGAACCTTCTTGCATGAAGTAAACTTAGAGTCCTAAAATTTTAGTTGAGTTTGGTCGTTACCCTAGAGTTGAATGGGTTCACTTGGGGTTTAATCAATGGGTACAAAAAGTGATGTTTAGACATTGCTTTCCGTTTTGAAAATTATTAGGAATTAAGAGTTATAAACACATGCTTGGAGACTTTAGAAGTGAATTTAGGGTATGTTGTTCTATTATAGAGCCAAAAGGAGACTTGGGGAATAACTTGGGAGTACAATTTCTCATCGAGGTTATTATGATGATGTGAAACACGTATAGTTCCGAATAACCATAATGCATTTGATAAAATTTAAATGGATAAAGTAAATGGTAATTTACTAAATCATGTCATGGAAATTAATAAAATGGTTGGAACATACCGTCTCTAAATACCATCTTAAGGGAAGTTCGTGCGTGAGGTGAAGCCCCTGGCTAATGAATGCAGGGTGGATATAGTCCTAGGCCATTTGAGCGCTTGTTTTATGTTTTCTGCGATGGGTAGGTAATTCCGGGTGTGGTTATGACTACCCCACAGGCATATGGCTGCTTCCCGACGTTTCAATAGGATCCCAGGTTGTCTTATGATAGGCCCTGGAAGATGATGGTTATTTAGGGGCACGCACAGTGGGGAAACCCAGACGGGCGGTCTTAGAATCGTTATATATGTATACTTATAACTATTCTATCATCAAGTTGGACTTGATGAATACTAAAGCCATAAAGAGCTAAACGTAATTCCATAAAGAGCAAAGTACATGCCACAAAGAGCATACAATTGTGATACGTGCCACAAAGAGCACATGATAAAATTTGTATTCCTGATAAGGAATGGAATGATGAAAAATGAAAATGATAAAAGAGGAAAAAGGTTTATAATTATTCTTATTCTTTTATATAACTGAATCTTACTTTATAATCATTCAATTGTCTTGGTTCATTATAGGATGTTATCATGCTAGAATGTCATCTCTATCATCCATGCTTGAATGTTCATCATTGTCATACTTGTCATTTATCTGGTGATCACATAAAACCGGGCTCTAACCTGTTCTTCTTTCTTGTTGTGCATATATATATTATATCCGCTCAGGTGCTCCACCGCAAGGTCACCCGTAATGACCTCCCCGTTCCAGTGTCTTTGAGGAAACTTGACATTTTGCGGATATCATGGGATATTTTGTGTAGACGCCTTCATTGTTGTTTTCTAGTTTATGATCGGGACTTTATTCGGGCGTGTGGCCCAAATTGTTGTAATTATATAATGAATGTAATATATAACTCCTGGAACTTATTGTACATTATATGAATTCTGTTGACCGACTTTATATTCGGTCCTTTATTTTTGTGTTGTTATAGTTGTAATATATATATACTATTGGGGTTCCCACCTTCTTTTCTGTTATGGGTTGTTGATAATGCTTTCTTTAAATTACAAAACGAAAATTTTTGACAACCCGTTCTCGGAAATATTGCGTGGTTATCCCGTATACTCTTTATGTTGTTTCGATGCTGAGAATGATTCCATCCATGATTCCTGTATTATTGGAGTATCGGGCTGGCCATCCCTTATTTCGGATACCGAGTTGTCACAGCGAAAGAGTTTTCTTATGTTATAATATAGGTATCAACCCCCTCAGAGATCGAGACGATATGATTATCATCGTCGACCGGGCCATCGAGGCCAAGAATAGCAGAAAGAAGAATTAGTGGGTCATTTGCAAGGGGCTAACAATGGAGTTTTTCATATGTAATACCCTATATTTTTGTCTCAACAATTAAATTGAATATGTGTTATTTATATTGGATATAAGACATGGTGATTTATTAATTAAATTAATTAATATTTGGAATAGTAACGGGTAATTATTAAATAACAGAGCTGTTAGTTATTTGTTTTGGGTGGTAATTGGATCTTGGTACGTGGGGAATGTTCATTTTTAGTTTCAAACGATGATAAAATAGGGTTAGTATAAGGCTCCGACAAGGTTTTAAGTCGTATATAGTTATTTTTGGACCCTTTTAGGTGAGGCCCGTTTGAGGCCCAAACCCAATTTTGGGATTGAAGGAAGATTATTTCTCACAAAACACATTTTTGAAGGACTGGGAGGGACTAAAGAGAAGGAGCATGGAGAGAAGAGAATACATTAGTAGGTTTGGCTTGGTTTTCCTTACAAATCACGAGGCAATTTTATGTAAAATATGATTATGATTGTATGTGCGTCAATATTGTCTTTATTCATTAGAAATCTAAATCAAAATATGTTGTAAATTTTATTTTAGATAATTAATTAGTTCATTTTTTTAATTAACCTAATGTAGATGTTAATTAGGTTTATCTCCCCTTTATATTGATTCATTTCTTCATG
This sequence comes from Sambucus nigra, assembly GCA_949130495.1. NCBI lineage: Eukaryota > Viridiplantae > Streptophyta > Magnoliopsida > Dipsacales > Adoxaceae > Sambucus > Sambucus nigra. The sequence goes on from OX422222.1 coordinate 242,887,136, forward strand.
AACTTGGACTAAAGCTGATAGATAATTATTTGAATCTATTTTATGTTGATAGTCATATAAACCCTACAATTAATTGAATCAATTAATGAAAATTTGTAGAATGGATAGATCTAGGGTTCTTAAATTGAAATTGGGTTTTATTATATATCTTGTGGTAGATTTCATATTTAATGATGGAAATAGGTTCTAATTGTGTTGATGATGTGCTTTTATCATTTGAAAGTTGTTTGGGTGCTTGGATACCGTAGGTTGGAGAGAGAAAAATGTGGGTTAGAGAAGGTGAATCTCGTATCAAAAGGAGATTTTTGGAGGTTCTGTGTTGACCGATCGATCGGTCCCATGACACCGATAGATTGGTGGTAGAAGGTATAGACTAGTTTGGATTTTGGTGTATTTGGTTGGAAATTTTGGTTATGAGGACTTGGGCTAGGATTTGTTAGCCTATAGTTTTCATACGCTCATAAAATAAATATTTATATTCTTAGGGCCTGAGTTGTTAGAGATTGGCATTTGACGTATTTGAATATTAAGGAGAATTGTTTATTTAATGGGGTTAATTTTAGGAGAAGACCTTTGATAGTAAACTCAGGATAAAAATGGGATATGATTAGGAATTGGGAAGTTATAAAGGAGTGGGATGGTGATCAAAATGTATGGGAGTTATTGTGATGGTCACATTAGGTTATATTCTTTGGGTCAGATTAGGAATTGGTTAAAATCCCTATATTGGGGTGGTTATCATATTTGTTGATTGTTATATAAGTTGTGTGTCATTTGATATATAGATTTAATGCCTTGAGAGATAGGCTAGGGATAATTGAGATTGAGTATGGTTGAGGTGTGTAGTTTAGAGTATGGGAGGGTGAGACTATACTTAGATTTGGGAACCCAGTGTGTTAGGATTAATGTATGTTGGAAAGAGTGTAAGGTTATAGATGTGTTATACCTTTTTTTTTTATAAATGGAGATGATTAGTATGACCCGGTAGTGTTGAGTTAAAATATATATGTAATTTATCTTAACCCGTTAGTGAGGGTTATGTACGTTATGTTGATTTATCCCAGTAGTATAGGTAATCCGGTAGTGCTGGTTTGGTATGTTTATATGTTTATTCGATTTGATCCATTAATGAGGGTTATATTTTAATGCATGTTTTATGTGCTATACATAACATTTATAAATTCTCACGATGATGTACTATGAGGGATTCCACCATGGGGCACGTATCGCGATGGTGCCTCGGTGAGTAGATGAGTTTTTCCATGGTCATTTTACCCTAGGGTCTTACGTCTAGGTATCTTTGTATCAAGAGGGTTCACGAAGAGATTTCATAGTATGGCCTTTGGTACAGTGGGCCATATCAATTATGGGAAGACGTGGGGATATATATTCGGTCATGATGAGATCTTATGTCTAGTTGTACCGGTTTATGTGTTATACTAGAGTTGTATATGACTTACAGTAGGGATGGCTACATACTTATGTTTCACATTCATGTATTACATATACTTGAGACGTGTATATTTTATTATTGGCATGAAATAGCCCAATGTATATGGACTTAAGTTATAAGCCTGTTATTGGTATATTGATTATCTGGTGAGATGTACCGTAGGTTTGAGACTACCACACAAGTTATCTATTATCATGAAAGAGATAAACTTAAATATAAAAAAATAAAGATTAAAGACTGATGTTGTAATACTTTAATCACATGGGCTACATTTGAGTTCGGTATTTAGAACCGCATGATATTTTAGGTTTTTAGGTTGGGTAACTAATAACTTAAAATATGTTAAAATATGAGAAGAAGAAGATGTGTAGTTACAACGTGATCAAGGTTTAATTATAATCCTATTCTACATAGGCTTGGTGTTTATGTTTTCTTTTAAAAACTATTATTATAGGTTCTTGTTGCAGTAGTTCCCGTGTATGCAGGTTCGTTGGAGGAGCATCTCTAACGAGGTCCAATTTTTTACTCCTTTTATGGTAGGATTTAAGAAAGTGTAGCTCATTCTTTCATTGTACTATTTTATTTTCAGTCTGGTTGTACATTCATATTTATTTTCAAAGTTTGTCTTTGATATGATTACATATTTTATATTCAGAGATGGCTTATGTTTCATTAGCATTGATTGGTATGAGAGTTGGTTTTGTGTTGAATAAACATTTCATTATCTTGTCATTATTGATTAGGTTTTAATTATTTCTTATGCTGAGAATGTTACCAAAAGTTTTTTATTCCCATAATTTTTATATTAGACTTGATCAATCTAGTTATGGATTTTATGGGGTGTCACATTAGGGTCAATGCTAGGGAATGACAATTGAGGATGGTACCTACTATATCCGAATGTCCTGTTGGGTGAGGCAAGGTAAGATCTTAACTCTCAAATTTTTCTTTTGTTTAAATCACTCATATGTATATGTGTGAGGTTAGGACAATTAGATTATAAAGTTAAATTAACACAATATGAACTAGGTGTAGCCAACCGGATTGACATGGTCGATTTTCCAAAGGTATAAAGTTTAGGATGTCGTGGTTGATTTTCCACAACATGGGTGATTTTTGAAAAGGTGGGATGGTTAGGATGGCATGGATGATTATCAATGGCATGGGAGGGTGGTTAGGAATGGAACTGTTGATTTTCCAGGGTTTGGTGATTTATCTAAGGTAGTATAAATATGATTGTGTGGTTAATTTTCCATGATAATGGTTATTTACCGAAGGTAGGATGATTTGGAATGGCATGGATAATTTTCCATAGAGTGGGTGATTTGTCTAAGGTGGGACTGTTAGGATGGAATGGTTGATTTCCAATGACATGGTTGATTTGTCAAGGTAGGATGGTTAAGATTGGCGTGTTTGATTTTTCACACCATGGTAAATTTATCGAAGGTAATGAAGTTATGGAGGTCATGATTAAAGGTTCCATAGGTTATTGGATATGATGTTCAAATAGGTAGGTTACAAGTATATACTGGGGTTTCCTTGTTTGGATTATTTATTCGACATATGAGTTCCTACTAGGTGTTGAGATCTGGATCCAACAACAACCATTTCACAACTATGGTTGATTTAGTATAGCATATGGGATTATGGTATATGGAATACATGTTAGCCATATGTGGGGACTAACATTGGCATAGTGATTCGATAGTTGTTTGACATAGGTGACCTTGGATTTTTAGGTTACTAAAATTTTCATATGGCGATACACGAATTCATTATTTGTTCAGGCATTGGGAGGATAGGGAAGTAATGAATTTCGGGGACATAAATCCATTATTAGGGAGAAGAATGTAATACCCCATATTTTTTATAACTAAATAATTTGTTTTTTAAGATTTACCCTTGTGTAGGATTGTTGTGTAGTTATCAAAATTTTGGATTTTGTGTTAAAATTTAATTTAAAATATATAAACTAAATTTTATGAGAACAACTTGTAAACTTATAAACAAATGTTGATTTATTTTTTATGATTACGAGTTAATACTTTTAGACTGGGCTTTGAGGGATACAGAGTTTCGGGTTAGTGTTTTTATTGTGACGGTTTGGGCCCCATGGATGGGTACCCTGGGTTAAGATTTAGGAGTGTTTGGATTGCATTCAAGACTTATTAGAGTTATTAAGTTAGTCCCATAGGAGACCTAGGGGATTTAGGGTTCAAAATAGACTTAACCCTCACTAAACACTCTATTTACACATAAAACTAACGCTAGCAAGTAGGGGAGCTTTAGAGAGATAAAAAAATGGATTTGGGGGAATAACTTGAGGATGCATCAAGAGGATTCAATCAAGGAGACTTATTCTTTCATATTCAGTTAAGAAATAACTTTCGTTACTACGTATTTCTCCTAACTTATTTATGATTAATTTCCTTAATCATCTATTTTGGTATTACACACATGTTAGGCTTGAATCCGAAACATTATTGGATGGTACCCTCGTTATTATGATGATTACATGATTATAAATCAAATTTAATGCATTAAATAGGTTTCACCTTGGGTAATATGATGATAATACAATTAGAACTTGTGTAGATCTATTATAAATCTGATTCGGATTAATTTACTAATATTAATCATGCATTTAAAATTGAATTCGATGCTTAAAGACCTGTTTTATTGATTAAACACGAAATTAGGATGAACCCTTAATAAACACATGCTAAAATTGATTATTTATACATTATTTTGATGTTTTGAGCTAGGTAATGATCATATATTGTTATAAACTAGTTTTTAAACACTTATAAATTATATTTAAGGTGCTTTGGGACTATTTTGGGTTAGGATAGTGTTTACTTACAAATTGGTGTGAAGAAAGTCGAGTTTATTAAGTTTTGAGGAAATTTAATGGTACTACATCATTTTGGGTTTGTTGGAAAAAATGGGCCCCAAATAGGTTGTCGTTCACATGGCTCTGAAATAACCTGCTACGCATAGATATTATTCAAAAGTTCCAGGACAGTCCCATGTACATGGTTGCAAAATATCTTAGTGCCCACGGAACCATGCATAATGATGTTTTCTTTTATTTTTGGTTAAAACCTTTGTTTCCCCTTTAGGAATTACCTAGAAGGTTTTTATTAAGATATAGGGGATTTTAATCCTACTTGTTTTCATTGAGATGATGGCTATGAGATTGCGTATTAGTCTGAGGAACGTATAATCCATTAGGTACGTTTAAGAAGGTTTAACATGTCCGTTTATACAACTATTATATATATATTCCATGTGTCCTATTTGCGGAAATACTGTGGCCATCCCCAATCCTCACGATGGGTGGGAGAGTGAGGATCCTAAGTCCCGCGCGTCCCTCTTGGGAGAGCTTCGACCGGCGTCGTTGATGAGGTGGAAAATGTAGAGAGATGGAATCGCCAGTCTATTTTACTCAAAACAGACAAAAGAAAGGGAGCCATCCCGAAGGAGAGCATCCAAGGACATACTGATACATACAAAACCAAAATGATTCGAGAAGGATCCGTAGGCTAAGTTACAAGATGGGAAGGTGTTAGGCACCCATTCCGCCCTTACGGCCTCTCATGGATTTTTTCTATTTTCCTCTATTTTCCCCGTGATATGTGTGCATGTGTATATATAGTGGAGATAGAAATCCTTGGCTTGTATTATGGGAGAGATAAAGTGAGTCATCCGTAGGAAGGTTCATAGAAATAATATTAGAAAATAGGATTTACGCAATTATCCTTGCGTTGATCGTTATAACGGAACGATAATATATGTGGAATAATACACCACTAAGAACAAATATACGCATATATAAATATATGTAATCTAAGAGAGTTGAGTTTAGAGAAAATAGAAAATGAGAGAAAAAGTGAGAATAGGACTCGAGTCTCGGATTTCACCCCGAGACGCCTACGTAGGCTATAGAGGCATCAAAATCCATGTAGTTCGCATGCAAAAGGAGGGGTGGGGTTTATCCCATAAATCCAACCGGGGACTTCTCTTATTTGTGTGTTGTGTGGGTAAATAAGTGTTTTAGTTGTGAGAAAAGTGTAAGAAAAGTGTGGGAATTCCCGTTTGGAATTTATGAACAAACCCTCTTTTTCTTATTTTTTGGGTTTTTTATTTATATAAAAATAAGATATGTGCAGTAATACTAAGTAAAAAGTATATTAGGATATGTGAGATGAGACAATAAAAGCGCTAACTAATAAAACAAATTGATGCGAATTTAAGGAGAGAATTGAGAAAATTGGAGCTTCTTGAAGATCTTGAGCTTGATCTTGAGTATTGGACAGCAGCCATTGCACTTGGATGATGATGGATGGTAATGAATTCACCAAGTTTGATGAAAAGGATGATTAAAAGTGAAGGTTGGAAAGGGATTTGGATGTGGAAATCACGCTGACTTCGAGAGAGGTTTTCTGGGTTTATTGGGAGTGATGTCTATCTGATCTGGGCTCTCCTTGCAATGAAGTCAAGGCCTCCTTTTTATAGGCACAGGGAATTACCGATCATCATAGCCCTGGTACTGCCAATCGGCAGGTGCGTTTAGGCACACTGCCGATAGGCAGGGTCTGGGACCTGCCGTTTGGCAGTGTCTTTCAGGCCTTTTTGGAAAATCGTTCGGTGAGCGCAAACCGTTGATCCGAATCGTGAAAGGGGTGTACCGTTGGAAAGGTAATTCATAGACCTTAGAAAGTCCTTGGGACTGCTCTCGGGTTTGGGAGTTGACTTTGGGTCAAATGTGGCTCGGAAGCGCTCGTCGGTCCTTTGGACGACAAAACTTCGAACGCAAACGGATCATTTATTTGCATGGTAAGTGTGAATCGCGCATGGGGTGGATCATTGGAAAGGTTAGGAGATGTACTTAGACATTCCAAAGAATTTGACCCTGTTCGAGGAGCTGACTTTCGTCAATCGGGCCCTGGAAGCATTCGGTGACCTCTCAGAGTAAAATAGATCGTTCGTCCATACTGTAAGTCAGAATCGTGCACGAGATGGACCGTTGGAAAGGGGTTTTAGTGACCTTTGGAGATTCATTTATTCTCGGTCAATATGAAGAGTTGACTTAGGTCAAACGGATCCCGGGAGCACCTGGTGACCTCTAGATTAGGTTTCAAGGGAAAACGGGTCATTCGTCCGCATGGTAAGTCAAAATCGTGCTCGAGATGGACCGTTAAAAAGGGGTTTCAGTGCCCTTTGATTCATTCAGTCTCGGTCGAGCTAAAGAGTTTCACCTTTGGTCAAACGGAGCCTGGGAGCATCTGATGGCCTCTAGGTCGATACTCGGGGTATGACCTGGGTTTGTAGTGATGAAGGGAGGTGCTAGGGACCTAAGCAGAGTTTAGGGGGTAATATAAGGGGTGTCTATAGAGCCCCTAGACCGGTGAGTTTGGAACAAACGATAACTATTAAATAGACACCGTATGATGCCTTTGGGAGAGTATGACCAGAGGGTTGAGGTCGATTCTAAGGACCTAAGGATGAGGATGACCGATTCTGCGGGCAGAAGCTAATTCTAGGGGCTTGGAGATGAGGGTGACCGATTCTATGGGTTGAAGTCAATTTTGAGGGCTTAAAGGGGCATATTGGGGATGGTCTTAAAGGAAGTGATGACCAAAGCAATGATGGGGGTGACCAATTCTGCGGGTCGAAGCCAATTCTGAGGGCTTAGGTTTGATGATCGATTCTGCTGCTCGAAGCCAATTCAACGGGCTTTGGAGAGATGAACAATTCTACAGGTCGAAGCCAATTCTGCGGGCTTGAAGGTGAGATGACCAATTCTGCAGGTCGAAACCAATTCTATGGGCTTAAGTTGGGGTGACCAATTCTGCGGGCCTGAAGATGTGATGACCAATTCTGTGGGTCGAACCCAATTCTGCGGGCTTAAGTTGGGGTGACCAATTTTGTGGATCAAAGCCAATTCTGCAGGCTTGAAGATGTGATGACCAATTCTGCGTGCTCGATTTGGGGTGACCAATTCTGCGGGTCGAAGCCAATTCTACGGGCTTAAGTTGGGGTGACCAATTCTGTTGGTCGAAACTAATTCTACGGTCTTGAGGAGATGATCCAAGACCGAAGTCAATTCTGACCTAACTAAGGTGATGATCCAAGACTGAGGTCAGTTAAGACCTAAGAGAGGTGACGACCGAGGACCGGGCTCAATTCTAACCTAACTAAGGTGATGATCCAAGATTGAGGTCAATTCTGACCTAACTAAGGTGACGATCCAAGACCGAGGTCAATTCAGACCTAAGAGAGGTGACGACCGAGGATTGAGGTTAATTCTGACCTAACTAAGGTGATTATCCAAGATCGAGGTCAATTCTGACCTAAGAGAGGTGGCGATCGAGGATCGAGGTCAATTCTGACCTAATTAAGGTGATGATCCAAGACCGAGGTCAATTCTGACCTAAGAGAGGTGACGACTGAGGACCGAGGTCAATTTTAACCTAACTAAGGTGACGATCCAAGAACGAGGTCAATTCAAACCTAAGAGAGTTGACGACCAAGACCGAGGTCAATTCAGACCTAAGAGAGGTGACGACCGAGGACTGAGGTCAATTCTGGCCTAACTAAGGTGATGATCCAAGACTAAGGTCAATTTTGACCTAAGAGAGGTGACGATCGAGGATCGAGGTCAATTCTTACCTAACTAAGGTGACGATCCAAGATCGAGGTAAATTTTGACCTAAGAGAGGTGACGATCGAGGACCAAGGTCAATTCTGACCTAACTAAGGTGATGATTCAAGACCGAGGTCAATTCTGACCTAACTAAGGTGTACATTTCCTTCGGGAAAATCAGGGATTCTGCTAGGGATAAAGATTGGATTTTGGGTTCCGTTAGGGAATAGTGAATGATCTGGGGAGCCGATTGCTGGGCAAATCCTTGTGTCTTTTGGAGAATTTACCTGGGGAGAATGATTCTTTGGAATTCTGCCGGTGAAAATTACCTTGTGATCATGATTTGAGCTGGGGAGCTGATGGCTGGGGAAATCCTTATGATTTTGGATATTCTATGAAGGAAAGGTAAATTTAATGATAAAAACTCCACTGGGGGAGTGATTAGGTGGTCCAGGTATTGGACGTATTGCTCGGGGAGGTTTGAGACCTTTGGGGTATAGGAGGTGATCCTTAGAGATTCTTCGAGGACGTTGCCCAGAGGGAATTCACTTGTCTTTTTTGATCTCCGCTGGGGAAATAGGGGTTCCGCTTGAGGGAGTGTGGAATTCTCTTGGTGAAAATGTTTTAGATCCTTCCAGGGATTTTTAGGAAATTTTTTTGAGGATTTTTTAGGATTTTCAGGTATTTTCTAAGAGGTTTTGTATGAAATTTTAAGGGGGGTGCCGGTCGGCATGGTATGGGGGGTGCCATTCGGTAGTGGCACGGACTTTTGGACTACCTTGGGAAGGTAAAAGGGCAGCGTCGATCGGTGGTTGGGGGGTCAGTGCCGATCGAGATGACCCTTGTCATCCTATATAAACGGGGTAAATTCCCTTCATTTTTCACAGCTTCTTGTTTTCTCTTTTTCTGTGATTTTTCTCTACGAATTGTTCTAGCATTCCGATCTCTAAAAAATGGCCTCTTTCGTGAGCTCTGCAGCACATAGGGAATGGTTGACTGTTGATGACTGGGAGAACGTGGAGTGGAGGTCCAGGGCGCCTCTTGCTTTGGGGAGAAAGAACTCCTTTGACTTATTCGAGCCAACTACGAATGAGCGAACCTTGATGCGGGAGCTGTCGCGTCATCGCTCTTAGAGAGTGGTGAACCCTGGCGGCTATGTAAGTAACCTGACTTTTGACATTCTTCTCTTTTTGGTGATTTTTCCTTTTCTTCTTGAATTTTGACAAGTTTTTTCTTTTGACAGTCTGACATCTCTTTCAAGAACATGCCTGCCCGCGGGATGACGAGGCTTAAGGATGTTTGGGAGCATCTTCCACCTGTGGTGCGTTGGGTGGTATCCTCAGCGGGTTTTGGGAGGTTGGTGTCTGCGCTGGATGAGACGCCTCGTTCGACAGCGATCTTGTGCGCTCTGGGGGAGAGATGGTGGGATAATACCCACACCTTCCATTTCGACTACGAGGAGATGACCGTGACTCCCATAAATGTGCAACAGCTACTAAGGCTAGATTGGGATAGGGAGCAGATAGAGGTGGATCGTTCTCTGTGGGTGACACCGGAGGTGCTGCATGCGGCGCTTGGTGACGTAGGGTGGATGCATCCAGAGAAAAATAGAGGGTGTTTTTGAACATCCCTTTCTACAATTGGGGGAGCCTAACTTTGGATACCCTCTATTTTTCTCTGGATGCATTCAGTCGGTGTTACCGATAGACTTTTACTAGAGCCATGTATCTCCTTGAGGTATTCTTTAATTTGCGCACTTTCCTTTCATGCATTCACACTTTCTTTATGTGTCTCTTTTTTTTATTACAACTTCTGATCTTTGGCAGACGTGGTTCTATGAGGTGATTGGGTGCAATACCCAGCTGATCACTCTGAAGGATGAGACTATTGGGGACTTCTGTCGATTGTACCGATGGATAAAGGACAATCGGCAGTCGAAGGGATCTCTTTCTCTGGAGGTTGTGCGTCAAGTCTTGAATGGTAAGACTTTTTCCTTTTTAGTCTTGGTCTTTTGCATGTTCTGATTCTGTATTGACTTATACTTATTGGGGATTTTCAGGTGACCATTTACCCTTGGGGGATGGCCATTCAGGACACGGGGGTGACTGGGGTGAACCCACAGATAAGGCATTTGCTGGCGCATGAGTTTGTCCACTCTTCGTATCTCGGGGAGAGGGTGGTCCGACAGATTGCTGAGGAAGTGGTGGTGCCACCTGCGAGGCCTCCTATGTCTATGAGGCGAGAGCGACTGCTACTGGAGGACGCGAGGATTGTGGCGATGATCACTGAGTTATACCTATTATACACTGATACGACTGCGCCGTATGATTATATAGACTTTGTGACGAGTTGGATGATGGCGCTCAACATATATGATGCCTTGCCTTTCCCTTCTACGGATTTGAGTCGGGTAGTGGGGTCCTCCCAAAGCGGCGGTGGTCCGTCAACATCTGCAGCGGTGGTGACTTCGGTGGTTCCTTTTATGCGGTTGCATACCCCTTCATACAATATTCGGCGAGCTGATGGGGGATGGTGCCTAAGTTGCACCGTTCTCATGCGATGGATCCGATGGAGCTGGGTTTGAGAGAGGAGGTCCTTCATCATGCGGTATACCTTTCTGTGATTTTCCTCTTTTTGGTTTCTTTTTTGTTTTGATCTTTTCTACTTGATACTATTTTTGCCTTTTCCTCGCAGCAAATTCGGGTGTCGACCACTTAGCTAAGGGACATCAGAGACTGGATATCTTCGGCGACTGCCCATATTCGGGATGCGATTGCTGTTCCTTATTACTTGGTGCTATCTTCTTCGTCTGGGGAGGACTCTGGCTTGGGTAATGGTGGTGCGTCATCTCGCCGTAGGGGAAAGAGAGCGCGCCGCAAGGGTGGAAGCTCTTAGAGAGAGGGGTGAAGGGTAGGTGAAAGAGAGAGAGAGAATGTGGGTTCAGGCTGAGTCCCGTTGTTTTTTTTTTCTTTTCTTTTATTTCCTACAACATTGATGTGACACAGAAAAATATATATGCAATGGAGTTTTTTATTATCATCTGTTAAAGGTGAATGAATGCATGCACATGCGCTTTTTACTTTGCTGCTGAGACCGTAAAAAGAGATATTTTTGGAATTTTGAAGGAAAGTTTTAAAAATGAGAGATTATACAAGGGTGGAAGGGGATTTTTGAAATTCTGTTGAGAATATCAATTTATTTTTAATGAGTTTCTGATTTTGAAAAAAGAGGAAAAAAGGGAAAACTTCCAAAAATAGGGGGTTGGCGATCGGCAAGCCCCTTGCCCTACCTATCGACAGTCAAGTCCAGTCCCATCAATTCAAAGTTTTAATTTGGTACCCTCTTCAGCTTTTTGTACTTTGTGGGGTAGGATTCCCTCCGATTTCTGCAGGGATTATGTCCTTTGTGAAGTTTTCAAGTATAAAAAGGGGTAAGGGTGGAGTGTTTTGATCACACCTTCACATTATTACTTACTTGCCTACTATCTTTTAGTCTTGCAAGATGGCTCTCCCTGGTAGCATTGAGTTTTCTAACTACCTCGAAGCCCTGGAAGCAATGTACTCTTATAATGTTTACTAAGATGCTTTCAACATGCGTCAAGTCTCTTTGTGGCACAACCGGCCCATTGAGTGGAACGTGTTAATGGGGGCGGTACAATTTTGGTACCCCGAAGACCATCTATTCCGCTTGGGGTTGAATGAGGTTTGTCCTACCTACGAGGAATTTGCTTCCATGCTGTGGATAAATCCCAGTGTTATCGCGGCTCTGCCTGAATTTTCCTATTCTCCTAGGGATTTGTTGGCCAGGCTTCTTCGTATTTCGCCTTCGGCGGCTAGACCACTAGTTGCTGGAGGAATGATATCTCTTTCGACGGTGTTATAATTCGTGCATTTGCAGGAGGTTAGCAATGTTGGATACGCCGGAGCCGTTGTTCTATACTTGGTTTCAAAATTAATGCTGGTGACTGGGGAACTGCTGACGGACCCACAACTTGCAGCCGTTCCTTCATGGATGTCATACCATCGCAATCCTGCGGTGGTGATCCTGGAGGAGACTTTAAACAGCCTGGATGCTTGGCGAGAAGGTCATTTTGACTTTCTGAGGGGAAGCCCCGTGATGATGTTCATGTGGTTGTCTGAAAGACTCCGCCTGGTGACTCCTCAAGATTATCCTTTGTTGGTTGTACACAACTTTTTTTCACTCTATTTCATTAGCGTTGGCTTGGATATTGAGAGCTAGCAGAACTGGTTTGTGGAGCATGGGGATCTAAATTTGTATTGGTTAGTGCCTTGGGGGGGACAGTTACAGCCTATGTTAGAACTGGGAGAATACCCGTATGTTCGGTTAGTTGGCCTCAGACAGACCTCTTTCTATTTCCCCTGGCGGCTTCTGCGCCAATTTGGCTGGGAGCAGGTCATGCCACCTCGAACACTAGATTTCTTTCTGGTGGAAGATTTGACTGAGCGTCTACGCATGTGTCTTGGATCTTTGTGGGAGAGTCGACGTCCGTCGACCCGTCCTTCTCAGTCTGTTGGGAGAGTTTGGCACGTCCCCGGCGATTATATGAAGTGGTTGTGGAGGAGAGTAGTCAGCAAGATGTTGGTAGTGGAGACTGGACAAAGGTGGCTTGTCTTATTTAATACCATGGAAGGAGGCGTTGTGGTTTTTTGGAGGCTGGTTCGAGCCTATCGGTCCATGGAGCGTCTGCGGAATTCTGTTCAGGCAGGGGAAGCTTGGGGACCCTAGGATATAGATGATGATGATGATGATGATGGAGCGGGCTCCTCTGGTAGCCATGGGTAGGACTCTTGGAGAGTTTGTTGTGTAATGGGGAATAAATGTGGGCATTTTATTCGGATTTTTAGGAAGGTAGGGGGAGGGAGTTATCCATTCCTTTTCTCATGTAATCAATATCGTAGTTTCTTATTAGTGAAATAAACAAGTTTTTGATCATCCACCTGTGCCTTTTTGATGAGTTTTGTATTTTTGAATTATCTATACCGATCGCTAAGGCATACAAAATCCTTTAGTTCAAGTATATGTTAGAGTGAACTGTCGTTCTCGGAGATACGAAAAGAATAATTTTTTGTGAAAAAGAAAGGGTCGTGCTTATGTAAGATGTATGAGTTGCCTACGTACCTCTGGGGTTTTGAAAATTTTAAATTTGTTTGAAAATGATTTTTTTTGCGGAGGATCAGGCCCACGTAGTTCTGGGTAGAGGGAAATGAAGAGATGTTTTTTTTAATAGAAGGGAGATAAGAAGAGTCGTAGCACGTCGAGATTCTGGACTAGGGGTAGAACTTCTTGAGACGGTCCAGGTTGAATGGACAAGCCATCTCCTCCCCATCTAATTCGGTGAGCATGGCAGCACTGCCGGACAAGATCTTCCTCATAATGTAGGGGCCGCTCCAATTGGTCTTGAATTTCCCTCTGGGGTCCGAGATGGGCTTTACGATTTCTTTGAGGGATAAATCCCCCTCTCGGACACCGCGGTCCTTGCCTCTCTTGTTGAATGAACGCACTAATCGGTGATGGTACCCTTGTATGTGGTATAGATCTTTCAATCTCTTTTAATCTAGGAGGGTCAGCTCGTCAAGATGGCTTTGGCACCAGTCTTCTTCGCTAATTTTGCTTTCAAGCATGACGTGCAGCGAGGGTATTTCCATCTCCATGGGTAGGACTGCTTCCATGACATAGACTAGAGAGTAAGGGGTAGCCCCAGTAGAGGTTCGAATTGAGGTTCGGTAGCCCCAGAGGGCGTATGGAATCCGATCGGCCCAATCTCGATAGCTTTCAGTCATCTTGCTGATGATGGCTTTGAGGTTCTTTTTGGCGACTTTAACTGCACCATTTGTTTGAGGTCGGTAGGGAGAAGATTTATGTCTCTGAATCCCATATTCGTTGACCACTTCTGTGACTTCTGCCTCGAAATTCAACCAGTTATTTGACACTAACTCGTGCGGGACCCCATATCATCATATGATGTTTTTCTTGATGAATTTGGCCACTTTCTTGGCGTTCAGGACTGTTTATGACTTAGCTTCGACCCACTTGGTGAAGTAATCAATGGCAACTAGGATGAACTCATGCCCATTGGAATCCTTTGGTGTAACCTTCCCTATGATGTCGATGCCCCAGGTGGAGAATGGCCATGGAGAGGTCATGTTGTATAATTCTCACGGAGGCAGATGCTGAAGGTGGGAAAACTGTTAGCATTTGAGGCATCTCCGGACATAGGCGGTGCAATCCTGGGTCATGATGGTCCAGTAGTAGCCTTATCGGATGATCTTATTGGCAAGCACGTGATCATTCATGTGGGGTCTGCATTCTCCGCTGTGGATCTTCTGCATTATCTTTTCAATATCATCCCCTGCGATGCAGTATAGGTGAGTTCCATCGAAGTTCCTTTTAAACAGTGCTTTATGACAGATGATGTACTGGGAGGCCAGTCTTCGGAGGGTTACTCGATCTTTTTTATTGGAACCCTCGGGATACCTACCATACTTGAGGAGGCGCCAGATGTCATAGTACCAACAATTGGCTAGCTCGGGATCTTCTGTGGAGATAAGCTCAATGTGGTAGCAATGGGTTGGTTTGTCTTGCTTTTGAATTTGAAAGGGGGTCATTATTATTCCTTTGGGCATGTCGACCACGGAGGCCAAGGTAGCAAGGGCATCGACTAAGTTATTCTTTGCTCGAGGTAGGTAATGGAAGGAGATATCTTATAATTGGGAGGCTAGCTCTTCTAAGTGGGCATGGAAGGGTTGGAGCTTCTCGTCCTTGACTCTCCACTTTCTGAGCAGTTGATCGATAATGAGGGCGGAATCCCCGTAGACATATAGGCATTGAATACCTTTATTGAGAGCAACCTTGAGGCCTACCGTGCATGCATCGTATTCAGTTATGTTGTTGGTACAAGGGAAATCCATCTTGATGGCGATGGGAGTGTGGGAGTCTTCTGGGGCGATCATAAGTATCCTAATGCCATATCCCCTTTTGTTGGCAGCACTGTCAAAGAACATTTGCCATCGAAGATTGTCCTGGACAATGCAGAGGATGTTTTCATCTGGGAATTCGGAGATTCAGACATCCGCTTCATCCATAGGGTAATCAGCGAGGTAGTCAGAGATGGCTCTTCCTTTCATGGCTTTCTGCGTGACGTACATGATATTGAACTCGACTAGGAGCATCAACCATCGATCCATTTGGCTAGATAAGGTAAGTTTCTCGAGCAGGTATTTGATGGGATCCATTCGGGATACAGGTTTGATGGGGAAGGCGAGCATGTAGTGCCGCAACTTTTGGGTGACCCAGACAAGTGCGACACATGCCTTTTCCAAAGCAGTGTAGTTGACCTCGTACCCGGCCAATTTGCGACTGGCATAATAGATGGCTCTTTCTTTGCGGGAATCTTCAAGGTATTGGGCTAGAAAAGACCCAGCTGTAGTGTCGGTTATGGTTAGGTATAGGAGCAAAGGGAGACCAGGCTGTGGTGGCATGAGTATCGGAGGTTTAGTCAGGTATTATTTGATTCGGTCGAAGGCTTCTTGGCTGGCCTCGTTCCAAACTTTGGTGGAATCCTTTCGGAGGAGTTTGAAAATAGGTTCGCAGATGGAAGTTAACTGGCTGAAGAACCGGATGATGTATTGCAATTTCCTAAGGAAACCTCAGACTTCTTTCTCTGTTCGGGGAGGTGGCATCTCAAGTATGGCTTTCATCTTGGCGGGATCTGCTTCTAGCCCTTTCTCACTAACCATGAATCCCAAGAGTTTTCCCTTTGTAATGCCGAAGACACATTTTTGCGGATTGAGTCTCATCTGATACTGTCTCAGCCGTTCGAAAAACTTTCGGAGAGCGGGAACATGACCTTCTCTAGTTTTGGATTTGATAATCATATCATCCACATATACCTCAACCTATTTGTGAATTAGATCGTGCAGGATGGTTATGGCAGCCCTCTGGTAGGTAGCCCCAGCATTCTTGAGACCAAATGGCATGACATTATAGCAAAATGTTCCCTATGGGGTGATGAACATGGTCTTCTCTTGGTGATCTCGATGCATTTTGATTTGGTTGTATCCGGCAAACCTGTCGACGAATGACTTAAGATCATGACTGGTTGTGTTGTCCACGATCATATCGACATTGGGTAGCGGATAATCATCATTTGGAGAGGCTTTGTTCAAGTCCTGATAGTCTACACACATCCGAACCTTTCCTCATGATTTTGGCACAGGCATTATGTTAGCTAGCCATGTGGGATATTCGATCACACGAATGAAGCCTACGTTTAACTATTTGGCCACCTCTTCTTTGACTTTAAGTGACCATTCGGTGCGGAGTTTTCTCTACTTTTGTTTGACCGACTTGTAATCTGGAAGAGTGGGGATCTCATGTTGAGAAATTTCAGGATCAATGCTGAGAATATCGTCATAGGACCATGCGAAGACATCCATAAATTCTTTTAGCAATTCTTCGAGTTGTGCATGCTCATGCTCGTCAAGGGTAGCCCCTATCCTAATCTCGCGCTGTTAGCTACTAGAACCCAAGGTTAAAAACAACAGTTTCTTCTTCATTAACTTGAATGCGGTTATGTTATTTATTCTTAACCTTATTTAGATCAGTTAATAATTGTTCATTTGCAAAATCATCATCATCAAAAGTTTGATTAGAATCGAAACAGTTAATGTAAGGCACAGCAAGATACTCAAAATCTTTGTTTATTTTATGGATAGGAAAAAAAACGTTGAGAACCTCATCAAAGGAGGTCTCGATTACATTTGAGAAAGGATAGATAATAGAAGAAGAAATAGGGTAAATATTGGGGTTATGTGGGATTTGAACAGGTAGAATCGGCGCAGCATGCCAATTGAGGAGAGGTGTATCAGCGTCTTTAATCATGTGGGATGGATCCAGTGATGTAGTGCCTGAGTGAACCATTCAGAGTGTCAGCCCCAGTGTCTATAAATTGAACGAGTCCTCGGAGTCACCTTCCTTAGAATCTTCGGTATCTTTGATGAGCAGTTGCACACGGTGTTGGGAACTTTCGACCCATGGGTAGCTGTCTTGGAAAAAGATCTCCATTCCAGGCTTCATCTTCTTGTCTGTATGGTCATACCAAGGTTTTGGAAAGCCGCAAAAGGGGAAGTCTTCACCCTCTTTGATGAATCATCCATTCAAGGAGTCACCTGGGATAGTCTGGATGCAGTCTAGTCCTCTCTTTGGTCAAGACTAGCTTATCATTCTGAGCTCTTGTTCTAATGGTTGATACCCCAAACCACAAGGAGGGAAAGCTTTCTTCAGTTCAGTAGGCTCAAGTATCCCTTGTTGTCTTTGTCCTTACCCCAGTCCGGGCATGAAGTGCGTATTTCTAAACATCTGAATCACATTGACATTTCCAAAGGGTCGTATTCTGGACAAACCCTTTCTTTGAAGTCGTCCCCTACCGGGAGTAGAAGTGGCTCAACTCGAAATCCTGATAAGAGCATATCATTTGACCCGTGCTGTATCTTAAGGAATGGACTGCTAGTACTTGCTCCTTCGGCATTGTCGTCGTCGCCCAAAATGGTGATGACTCGTCCGTTGGCAAAGAACTTCAATTTCTAATGGAGCGAGGCAGATACACCCTTGATACTATGGATCCAATGTCGTCCTAGCAACAAGTTGAATCAAGCTGGGATGTCAATAACTTAGAATTCGACGACAGGGATTATAGGGCCAGCCCCTATTATAAGATTTATGGATCCTATCATCCCCCGACGGGTATTATCGTAGGCACATACAGCAGTGAAGGTTGGAGCGAGGACACTTTCTTTCAGACCTTAACATCTGATGGTTCTTAGTGGGCAAACATTCAAGGAGGATCCATTATCGACAAGAGAGAGTGGTACGACCTTCCCCATAACTTCGATGGAGATGTTGAGTGCATGATTGTGGTTTGGCCCAATTTTGGGGATTTCTTCTTTGGAAAAGGATAGCATTCGGGTAGAGGTCAAGGATCTGACCAAATTTACTGCTTCTTCGGGTGTAGTAGAAGGAGGAACTGTGGGTCCAGTGAGTAATTTGATCAAAGCATTTATGTGCAGTTGAGAAGACATAAAAAGCCCCCATAGAGTGATGTTAGCTTGAGTTTTTGTTAGTTGATCGAGGATCTTGCTTTCCTCGATGGTCATTTCTAGCATAGGAAGGTTTTCAACGCTGTTCCCTTTGTCATTAGCTGGTAGTGAGCTTGGGATCTGGTAATGCCTCCCTGATCTGGGCATGTGATTTACTGAAGAAGGGAAAAACATGAATTCGGTTTCCTCGTCAATCTTGGTTTGTTCTGCCACCTTGTTTATAACTTTGAGGAGTTCTTCAAATAATATCATCCCACATATGTCAGCTACCGGTCCAGTTTTCTCTGAATCTTGCTCTTCATTCGAATCTTCAAACTCTTCCCCCCATTCGGTGGTAATAATTCTGTCTTTCCATGTAAAGCCGATGCATTCCAAAACTCGACAGCTTCTTCATACAGGTCTTCCCATTCTTTGGGTATGTGTAAGGGTGAAGGGACCAGGCATCCTTGTAGCTTCAGAGTATCAAGTAACTCGATCATACTGCAAATGTTGTTGGTTTTCCTGAATAATTTTGCCATGATCTGGACAACATCATCCAAGCTGACTTCATCGATCGGTATCACTCAACTGTCTGACTCTCGAGTCCATTTCCATGCTTCCAAGAATAGCGTACTGAACCTCTGGCAGTCAATGATCATTTGTGAGGGAAATTTCATCCTGAACTCTAGGAGTTGGTTTAAGACTTCTGATAATTATATTCTTCCATTTTTAGAACGGGTACAGACAGCGATGCATGCTCTAGTAAGGAGTGACAGTGCCTGATCAGCGAGGCTAATAGGGTGTAGGAGGAAATGTGGGTAGGTTTAGGAGAGTATATGGGTGTGATTTGAGTTGAGGGATCAAATTATGGGTTCTCTTCCAGAAAGATAGTATTGACTTGATTTGGGTTGTGAGTAGTGTTTGGCTTAGGATTAGATGGTGGGGCGATGGTACCCCGGTCAATTAGACGTTGGATTACATTTCGAAGGTGAAATGATTGGTCAGTGGTATGGCCAGCAATTTGGTGAAAGGCGCAATGAGCATTTGCCTTGAAGTTTCTTGGGAGTGGATTCGGCAAAGGACGGGGATCCAAGGGTTTGATAAGGTTTGGGCTTAACAAGGCTTGATAAAATTTGGAGAGGGGAGCATGGAGATCGGTGTATTCTTTTCGAACTGGGACAACGCGGATTTCTGGTGCCCATGATGTGGTTGGTTGAGTGATGTTGTTGATGGTTGAGACTGCAGCAGTGGCAGGTTTGTCATATTTTCTGGGGGTGAACTGTCCGAACACCTTCTTCGGTTCAATTTATGTTTTAGCCATACCCTCCTCGATTTTTACTCCCGCTTCTCTAAGAGCTAGGAAGTGAGGATAGTATTATCCTCCCATGGTTGCTCGGCCATGGGGTAAGAAATTCTTATTCACTATGTTGACTTGTTCTTCCTCGGAAGGCCGATTGGTCATGGTAGCTGCTTTTTCCATCCATCTAGTTATGAAGTGACTGACTGATTCCCCAGAGTTCTCTTTGAGCAGCTCTTAACCACGATGGGTGACCTTAATCTCTTCGTTGTATTTGTACTGTGACATGAATTCTCGAGCCACATCCTCTCAGCTGCGAATTCTAGAGTCTTCGAGAGATAAAAACCATTGGAGGCACTATCCTTCGAAGTTTGCTGAAAAATTTGGTCCATCACTTCTTCATAAGCCCCTAGTAGAGTCATAGAACGGTGATGACTACTGAGATGAACAATCGGGGGTCCACTTTCTCCGAATTTCTCGATATTTGGCATCTTTAACTTCTCAGGTAACCTCGCTTTAGGATAAGGAGACATGTGGGTGTAGTCCATGTAATTCCTAGATATTCTGACTTGGTCAAACTTCTTAGTAAGCATCTTGAGGTCTTCTTTAACTTTGTTCAACTCTTCCTCTTTCGGATCAATGATCATAGGCAAGTTGGCCCCATACTGGGCACAGTTCAGCATCGAAAGCTGGGAAGGTGGTGATCCATTAGCAGGAGGGGAACGTGGAGCGTGCTGATATTATTCGAGAACCCAGATTGGCTTGGGTGGACCCATAGCGTGAGGGAATAGGGGCTCGGGCTCTTGAGGAACGGGAACATGGTTTATTTGCATCTCTCGGATCTCAGTTTGGAGGTTATCAATCTTGGACACGAGCTGAGCTAGAACTGCTGTTAGATCCGGCTGCACAACGGGTGCTTGATCTGTGTTCTCTATGGAAAGCGGATGGGTACCGAACTCGGAAGAAGTAACAGGGGAATGAACAGAACTCCGGGGTGATTTGACTGAAGACCGAAGCCAGTAAGAAGCCAGGCCAAGGGCGTAAGATCGACCTGAAAAGGCGCAAAATGGGATTTATTTTTGGGAAAAAGGATGAAAATATTTTTGACATTTTTTTTAGATTGGAAGACAAAATATTTTTGGATTTTTAATAAAGAAAAGGAGAAATGTTTTTGGATTTTTGATAAGGAAAGGAGAAATGTTTTTGGACTTTTTATAAAGAAAGGAGAAATGTTTACGGAGACGGAACTCAGCATGATTATTATAATTATGTTCTCACTTGTATTAAATTCTCCTAAATGCAAAATGAAATGTCGGACGGGACCCGAGCCTGGAAATATTGGGTTTGTAATATATGCAAAGCTTTGGCTGGACTTGTGACCAGGCTCACGGACAGGGTCCCGTTTTAAAAATGTGCAAAAATTTAGGCGGCAGGCCGACCCGAAATTTCGGCAGAGTTTCAGGTTGAAACCGATAATCTTATATGTGTGTCCTAGGCTTGACACCTATATGCGGGTATGAAGTTGGTTGGGTGAATCAGAAAGGGTTCCCCCCCTTTGGCATGACTTCCACGATATACGTCTTGCTCTTGCGGGAAATCGGTACGTGTGGACAAGCCATTTGATACCTGAGTGTACGTGAATTGCCTCACTATATACCTCGTGGGGAGGGTACGTGTGAGAGAAAATTCGATATACTCGACGTACGTGAACGAGTTCCCTGTGATATACCTCCCTTCATGACTTCGGTCAAGCGGTACGATACGGGGGAACCGTTCGAAATACGTCGAAGTTACTTGGCTAATGGAAGGTGAGAGTCATATTGCTTAGGCTAACTGCGCCCTGCCAGATCAGTGCCCATCACGAAGTGACCCTCTAGTTACTGGACAAGATTTGGTCAATCACAATTCTCTTTGGTAATGTCGTGTGAATCATGCATGATTCTCTTATTAGTATCTTATGAGAATGTCTTTCTTGATCATGGCAAACAAGGAGCAAAGTACAAGTACAAATGGTATACCAAGTATAAGTGATGCGTGCAACATGAGGATATATGTGATCCTAAGTGCATGTGGTGCGAAGTGTACATGGAGAATTTTCTACAAGTGTGTGAATAGAAGCATAAGTATGGGGGACACATGGAAAAGGGGAACATGCAAAAATGGGGGAAAATATAAACAAACATAATACCCATGTAAATAGAGTCTAGCGCTCAAAATAATTATCCTCAGTGGAGTCGCCACTATGGCCATTCCTAATCCTCGCGGCGGGCGGGAGAGTGAGGATCCTAGGTCCCGCGCGTCCCTCTCGGGAGCGCTTCGGCCGACGTCATTGATGAGGTGAAAAATGTAAAGAGATGGAGTCACCAGTCTATTTTACTCAAAACAGACAAAAGAAAGGGAGCCATCCCGATGGATAGAATCCAAGGACATATTGATACATACGAAACCAAAATGATTCGAGAAGGGTCCGTAGGCTAAGTTACGAAATAGGAAGGTGTTAGGCACCCATTCCGCCCTTACGGTCTCTCATGGGTTTTTGCTATTTTCCTCTATTTTCCCCGTGATATGTGTGCATGTGTATATATAGTGGAGTTAGGAATCCTCGTCTTGTATCATGGGAGAGATAAATCGAGTCATCCGTAGGAAGGTTCATAGAAATAATATTAGAAAATAGGATTTACGCGATTATCCTTGCATTGATCGTTATAATGGAACGATAACGTATGTGGAATAATACACCACTAAGAACAAATATATGCATATATAAATATATGTAATCTAAGAGAGTTGAGTTTATAGAAAATAGAAAATGAGAGAAAAAGTGAGAATAGGACTCGAGTCTCGGGTTTTACCCCGAGACGCCTACGTAGCCTATAAAGGCATCAAAGTCCATGTAGTTCACATGCAAAAAGAGGGGTGGGGTTTATCCCATAAATCCAAATGGGGACTTCTCTTATTTGTGTGTTGTGTGTGTAAAAAAGTGTTTTAATTGTGAGAAAAGTGTAAGAAAAGTGTCAGAATTCCGGTTTGGAATTTATGAGCAAACCCAATTTTTTTTATTTTTTAGGTTTATTATTTGTATGAAAATAAGAGATGTGCAGTAACACTAAGTAAAAATTATATTAGGATATGTGAGATGAGAGAATAAAAGCGCTAAATAATAAAACAAATTAATGCGAATTTAAGGAGAGAATTCAGAAAATTGGACCTTCTTGAAGATCTTGAGCTTGATCTTGAGTGTTGGAGAGCAGCCCTTGTACTTGGATGATTATGGAGGGTAATTAATTCACCAAGTTTGATGAAAAGGATGATGAAAACTGAAGGTTGGAAAGGGATTTGGATGGGGAAATCACGCTGACTTCGAGAGAGGTTTTCCGGGTTTGTTGGGAGTGATGTCTATCTTATCTGGGCTCTCCTTGCAATTAGGTCAAGGCCTCCTTTTTATAGGCCCAGGGCATTGCCGATCGGCATAGCCCTGGTCTTGCCAATCGACAGGTGCATTTAGGCACACTGCCGATAGGCAGGGTCTGGGACCTGCCATTTGGAAGTGTCTTTCATGCCTTTTTGGAAAATCGATCACTGAGCGCAAACCGTTGATCCGAATCGTGCACGGGGTAGACCATTGGAAAGGTAATTCAGAGACCTTCGAAAGTCCTTGGAACTTCTCCCAGGTTCAGGAGTTGACTTTCGATCAAATATGGCTCGAAAGCGCTCATCGGTCCTTTGGACGGGAAAACTTCGGACGCAAACGGATCGTTTATCAGCATGGTAAGTCATAATCGCGCATGAGGAAGACCGTTGGAATGGTTGGGAGATTTAGTTCGACATTCCAAAGAGTTTGACCCAATTTTGGGAGTTGACTTTGGTCAACTGGGCCCTGTAAACATTCGGTGACCTCTCGGAGTAAAATGGATCGTTCGTCCGTACCGTAAGTCAAAATCGTGCATGGAATGGACCGTTGGAAAGTTTTTTTGTGACCTTTGAAGATTCATTCAGTCTCGATTGAGATAAAGCATTAAATTAGGTCAAACGGAGCTGAGGAGCGCCCAGTGGCCTCTAGATCGGGTTTCGGGGGGAAACGGGTCATTCGTCCGCATGGTAAGTCAGAATTGAGCACCGGATGGACCGTTGAAAAGGGGTTTTGGTTCCCTTTGAAGATTCATTCAGTCTTGGTCGAGCTGAAGAGTTTAACTTTTGGTCAAACGGAGCCTAGGAGCGTCTGATGGCCTCTAGGTCTGTACTCGGGTTATGACATGGGTTTGCAGTGATGAAGGGAGGTGCTGGGACCTAAGGAGAGTTTAGGGGGTAATATAATGGGGTGTCTACACATACCATGGGTGCGTGTATGGATTTGTAAACAATTTATCGATGGGATTAGATGGGATGGTTTGTAGGATCATGTACTACCACCCTGGTTGATGATGCACTCTTTGTAAAGATATATGTCCCAAATCCTGCGTGTAGTTTTTATATTGTATCATGTGAAAGAGACATAGGAAGCTGACTCGTCGGGAAATTTGGGTTCGTGGTTGTACAAAGGGAATTTCGATGTAGTGATTAGATCGATCCCTTTGTAAGGTGCATATATATATATATATATAGTTAGTCTATCGATGGACATAATTATAAGAGAATAATAAAAGTTCCCACTTTGGGGTAGTATAACAGGTTTGTTCTATGGAGAACGGGGTAGTATATAAATACTACGTATGTTTGTAACAACTAGCATATGACTAAAAATTATGATACTATGATGTAACACTGTATAGGAATTGTAGCTATTTTTGTAAAGCTAAATATTTATTTGTGTTATGTATAGTTGGGCAACTAAGCCAATAAAGGTTTAGTTTATTTGGTAATTGTATGATATACTGGTTAGATTATATAGGTATGTCTTATATGGATGTTTTGTACTACTAGGGTTAGCCTAGTAACAATTGAAACTTATTATGAACTGGGATGGGTAGTAGTTGGTTTGTAGTGAGGAACTTAACCTATATAGGTATCATGTGGTATAGGGGTACTACGATGTTAGTGTTAGTTTTGGTATTTGTTTATCAGGGACGAAATAGCTTTGGACACTTTAAAGTTCGATGATGGATTAGTATTAGTTAAGAAGTGATTGGCATTACATGGTAGTTCAAGGTATAACCTATGCTCGGTACACATTAGGTTTGAGGTTTGAATTACTTATGTTGTTTGGTTTCAGATGGGCACATGGTTAGAATATATATTAATTAGAGGAGAGGTGAGGTGATGTGAGGTGAGGTGATTTTGGATATGAGTGCCAGCGTGACGGCATGACACGTAAATGACTCACATTTAATACTATTAAGATAAGGTAAGTTATTTCTTATGAATGTGGGGTTCTAACCCTTGTTATATCCTAAAAACTTGTTCCCAAGGTTTCGTAACTCGGAGCAGTAGGTGTGAGTAATCTTTTGTTTCAGATGATTAGACAGCTATTTGTCTTTATTATAGGATTTATCATTTCATTTCAGGATTTCTATTAGTATTGTAATCTCAATTTCTTCAAATTTATATAAAGATAACTTTTATGGATTCATGTGGATTAGATAATTAATTATTGGTTCAATTTTTAGAATATTCAGTATTGTGGAGATTATTTTTCTACTGATTTAATTTTAAAGACTCTTATCTATTATATATGTTTTATTCTCATCGTTTATATTACGGTTGTGGATGGTATATTTAACTTTTTAATAAAAAAATTATGCCAAGAATTATATGAATTATTTGGCATCCTTTACATTTAGCATTGAGGCGTGGCCACCCCATATGTACAAAAATAAGGGTGTTATGCTTCAAAGATTAACTCCCTAGTAGAGCACTTATGTGTTACTCTAAGTCAATAAGAGAAGTTGTTGATATAGAAAAAGGAAGAAACTTGTGGAAGGAGTTATTATAATCTTTCTTGGAAAATAACTAAATCTTTTGAAGACAGGAAGTGATCAACTACAACAGCTGGTGGATTCGAGGCTTTAAGATTAGAAGAATTGGATTGAGGGTTAGATTTCCCCATGGGCTTACCCTTATCAAGATTTTGTCACCAACATGAAGCAATAGCACCTAAACAGTTTCCATCGCAAGCAGAGAAGGCCTTAGAGATAAAAGAATTTCCACGGTTGTGGTTTCTTTAATAATTGGGTACTTTAGACCTAGAGTAGAGAATACATATTTATCGAACAATAAAAAAAATCAAAAGATACAATGAGAACACCAAATATTAAACAAAAAGTGTGGTACCGTCAATTGACTTTGCAAGTGAAATATGGGCAGTGTCCATTGCTCTGAGGAAATGTTTCCTATCCCTAGTTTAACTCCTTCCAAATACTTGAAACATTTGGTTCAGAGGAATCTCAATATCAAGAATGGGAGAATAAGTATGTGTTGAAGGAATAATTGAAGAACTATAAGGTCACTTGGGTCTGTACATAAAAGGTATTTCCATTCATACTTTTCATTATCCTCCTCTTCCTCCTCCTCCTATAGGGTTCCCCCCTTATGTTCTCATCGTAGCGGTATTTAACTCCTAAGGAACCCCCCCCCCCACTCACTTATCTTTATTGTTCTCTATCACGACAAATCTGCTTCTATCTAAAGGGGGAGATTTTATTAAGATAGTGGTTTCTTTAACTAACTTCTCAGAATTAAGAGCAGTGGTGATTATTTTTGGCTTTCCTGCATTTCTACACCTACCATTCATGAAAATAAACAACATTTATATGCACAATAACATCAATGCAACAAAAGTTGTTAAAACCCTTAAAAGTATCCTTACCAAGAGTGGTAAGGGGATGTTTCAAAGCAGAACAATAGAGGCTTCATCTTCATATTCACATGGTTAAACCACCAATTATCAAAGGCATTTGTTATCTCGACAAAGAATGTGGGAATCTTTAAGCTTAAGGTTCAAACCTCTTCTTGGTAGCTCTCATAACTGCTCTGAGTAGTTTCTTGAGTCATAAATGAAAATTTGGTGAAGATGAGAGGATTTTCTATACTCCTTTTAAGGACAAGGATGGCTTTGAATAGATTAAATTTTCCAAAAAATTATGTTAGAAGATAAATCTCATCTATGAATTTGCAAACCATGAACTTTGGGGGCTTAGTCACACAAAATAGATCTCTGGAAATCAAAAAACTTCCCAAGTGATTATTGATGGTCTTCTCACAACTAGACTTATTCAAAATAAGAACCATCCAAATAGGAATAAGATAAGGGAAAACCTCCATATTTGTCTTGATAAATCCAGGAGTTCGGACACTATACGATCTCTTCAACATAACCAAATGTTCTTTGAGGAGTGTGGGTTTTTGTCTTTGGGGGTAAGAGAGTGGTTTTCTCTCGATCTATATTTTTCTCTCTGAGGTCAGGTTTGTTATTATTCCCTTTGAAGATATTAGACACCATATCCAGTTTGATATGCGGCCCTATTAGCCTAAGCCATTCTTCTCTCAAGAGGTTTTTCAGTTGTTCAGAGTCTCCAATCTATTTTATATATTAAAAAAAATATATCGGGTTAGCCCGTTTGGCCTTACCCAAAGGCAAGTTGAGTCATGCTAAAGCTCCAGAGATTCTTAGTGTGGGTTAAGGAATCGGGTTATGTATAGGGAAGGTATTAGGCACCTAACTTATTCTTTATGCTTCCTTATCTATATATTATTATCCCAATTTTCATTTATAACTACTTTTAGTTTATTTTAGAACATGCTGAGAAATCGTAATAGTTTGCATGATACTCAAAATGACCCGTAGGACTAGATTGTCTTATTCCATTTACCACAACCCACTTTGTATCTCTAGTCCAAGAGGTCATTCTGACAAAACTTCAAGTTAAGACTTATTCACTAGACTTCATCAACTTTATTCCGACATCATTCACTTCCACAACCATGAGAATGCCAATTTTGGATAAGGTAAAAGGACTTAGATGACTTAGTAACCCCGTGCTTTAACATAACTAAAATTGGAAATGTTTTAAAACTTGTGTGAGTTTATTTGGATAAACTGAACAAATACATTATGCAATATACTTTTCTTATAGAAAAACAATGTCCATAAAAATTGCATTCTTATGTGTCTATTTTAAGTAAAAACTATGTTCATGAAAAATACATTCTTATGTGTGCATTTTAAATATGAGTGTTCTAGATTGTGAACAAACATACTTGAAGTGTTTGCCAAAATTAGTTTCAAAATCTTGGATGGAAAATATTGGTTCAAATCCTGGATAAAGGCGCGACCTGCCTCGCCGTAGAGTCACTGCAGCCAAGTTCTTCTTCACTACAATGAAGGCTCCTCCACTGGTACTTTGTCCAAGTCCAAAATTCCCTGGAGCTTTACTCAACATTTCTTTGCTGTAGGGTCGCTACATCGATGATTTTCTTCCCTTCATGGGAAGCTCTAATGAAGTCACCAGATTTTGCTAAAAAATGACGTCTTTTCAAAAGGTTCCCTTGTAAAATATGTAGATTCTCTTTTGTTTCCATATATTTGGTTGTGTCGGGGAATCAACTTATTTTTGGGACAAGAATAGCTTAGGGCCTCTCAGTACTTGTGTCCACAAGTTTGAAATGGCTATTTAACTCTTCTTCTTCCCACAAACAAGTTAAGGTCTTGGAAAGATTTTTGCCTCAAGATTTTAGCATAATATTTTCTAGAGAGAAAAACCTTCCTTTTGTTGTTAAGATATCCACTATTTTCATTACTATTTTAAATTCATTTGAAGTGTGATTACTTATTCTCAATACTTGAACAAATATTTTCAAAATTTCTTCTTGAGAGACTTTAAATATTTATTATATCTAGAAAAATACTTGTGAGTTTATTTTTTATTAATCAAACACTTTAAAATTTCCTTTAACCTTTTGGAATCTCACATTCTAGGAAGTTTGATATTTATTAATGGCTTTTCACTTGTTCCATTGGAATAAAAAGGTTACCTCAACTTTAAAAAAGATTTGTGTATGATTTGATGACATTGGTCATGGACCAAAATTGGTGGCGGTTATGTAGTGCTCTCCTCGAGGGATATGGTGGGAAATAGTTTCTAGTCAGTCATTTCATTGTATGATTATAAGTCATTGTATTCTAACTACAATACTCGACCATAGTATATTTTGCGTACCGTCATCCTAAGGTTTTTCCCATTATGGATTTTTCCTCCTACGCCTTGTTGTTGTGTTATATTATTTACCTTTCCGCACTTAGATTAAATCCCCTAATATTAAAAATAAAATTTGGTGTTATATTTTTGGTAAATAATTGATCACTTAGATCTTAGGTGTTGTTTCTACCGGTAACAAGAAATTAAAGGAAAACCTCGTCACTTTTTAGACAAGTGATTTTAATTGGGTATTCTCC
The DNA here is from genome assembly GCA_949130495.1 of Sambucus nigra. NCBI lineage: Eukaryota > Viridiplantae > Streptophyta > Magnoliopsida > Dipsacales > Adoxaceae > Sambucus > Sambucus nigra. Next base: position 242,916,017 of record OX422222.1, read on the forward strand.
TCCCATCTTGGTTTCGAGCACATACACTCTCAGAGATGTTGAATTGAAAATTCCCTTAAAAGGTAGACATATGTTTATGTATAAAAACGATGTTAGTGAGAAGTGCAGGAACGTCACTAAACAGGTTTGGATACACAAGATTACATGTATGAAAATATGTACGAGGATAATGTGGGGTCGTTAGTGTATGTATATGTGTAAGAAGTCCCAGCTTATATAGTAAAAATTCATTAATGTGTGTAAGTGTGAAGGGAGACCATTAGTGTTTATGGTTGGGATGTACACGTTGGTATGTTTGTATCGTGTGGATATGTGTGAGAAGTCGTGGCTTGAGATAGTTGGATATCTTATGGATTGTTAAAAGTGAGAGATGGAAGCAATGTATTAAGAGACATATTGAGGAGGCTTGTGTTCACAAGGGAAGCCTCGATATTACACCTATGTAGCCAGAAAGCCTCATTTTGGTTAAGAGTAAGGAAGGTATTACTCACCCCACTTATTCGTTATGCTTACTTATCTATATACTTATTATCTCAAGTTACATTTATAATTACTTTTCGTTTACTCTAGAACATGCTGAGAGATTGTAAGAGTTTGCATAATACCTCAAGTGTACCGTTGGACTAGATTGTCTTATTCCGATGACCAAACCCCACTTTCTATCTCTAGTCCAAGAGGTAGTTCCGACAAAGCTTCATGTTAAGATGAATTCACCAGAATTCATCAACTTCATATCGGCATAATTCACTTCCACATACATGAGAATGCGACTTTAGGATAAGGTAAAAGGACTTTGATGATTTAGTACCCCCATGGTTTAACATAACTAAAATTATATTTTCTTAAATTGGTAATGTGTTAAATCGTATGTGTGTTAATTTTATTGAATTGAACAAATACACTATGCAATATACTTTTCTTATATAAAAACTATCTTCATAAAAATTGCATTCTTATGTATCTATTTTAAGTAAAAACTGTGTTTATAAAAATTGCATTCTCGTGTGCGTATTTCAAGTATGAGTGTTCTGGGTTGTGAACAAACATACTTGGAGTGTTTGCAAAAATTATCTTTAAAATCTTGGATGGAAAATACTGGTTCAAATCCTGGACAAAGGCGTGGCCTGCCTCGCCACAGAGTCACTACAACGAAGTTCTTCACATTAACAAAGGCTTTTTCGTTGGTACTTTTTCATAGTAGAAAACCCCCTGGAACATTACACAAACTAGCTTTGCCGCAAGGTTTCGACAACGATGATTTTATTCGTTGCAGCAAAGCTCCAACAAAGTCACCAAATTTGGCTAAAAAAGGATATCTTTTCAAAAGATTTCTTTAAAATATGTAGATTCTCTATTGCTACTATATCTTTTGGTGTGTTCAGGATAAACTTATTTGTGTCGATAAGAATAACTTATGTCCTCTTAGAAATTGTATCCATCAGTTTGAAATGGCTATTTATGTTTTCTTGTTCCCACAAAAAATTTAAAGTTTTTGAAAGATTTTTGCCTTAAACTTTTATCACAATATTTTCTAGAGAGAAAAACCTTCTTTGTGTTTTTGAGATATCCATTATTTTTATTACTATTTTAAAGTCATTTGAAGTTTGATTACTTCTTCACAAGAATTTAACAAACATTTTCAAAATTTGTTCTTGAGAGACTTTAAATATTTATTAGATCTCAAATTACTTATGAGTTAATTTTTTATTAGCCAAACACTTTAAAACTTCCATCGACCTTTAGTAATATCACATTATAGGAAGTTAGACATCCATTGTTGGCTTCTCACTTGTTCCATTGGAACAAAAAGTTTATCTCAACTTTAAAGAAGAATTTTTTGGCATATGATTTGATGACATCACTCACGGTCGATGTCGGTTGTGTAGTGTTTTTTAGTTGTCAGCACTCCTTTCGAGGGATATGGTGGGAAATAGTTTCTAGTCGGTCATAGCATTGTATGATTGTAAGTCTTTGTATTCTAAGTGAAATACTCTACCATATTACATTTTTCGTTCTGTCGTCACAAGATTTTTTCCTGTTGTGGATTTTTCCTCATATGCCTTATTGTTGTGATATTATTGTTTACCTTTCCACACTTTGATTAAATCATCTAATATTAAAGATAAAATTTGTTGTCATATTTTTGGTAAATAATTTGGCGCGTAGACCTCAGGTGTTATTTTTACCCATATTAATAAATTAAATGAAAACATTGTCTCTTAATAGACAAGTATTTTAATTGGGTATCCTCCTCCCATTTTGGTTTCAAGCACACGCACTCTCAGAGATATTAGTTTGAAAATCACTTTAAAATGTAAACATATTTTTAGGTATAAAAACGGTGTTATTAAGAAGTCTAGGAATGTCACTAAACATGTTTGGGTACACAAAAATACATGTGTGAAAATATGTATACGGGAAATGGGAGGTCGTTAGTATACATATATGTGAGAGAAGTCCCTTTTTGTATAATGAAAAGTCGTTAATGTTCCTAAGTGTGGAGGGAGACCGTTAGTGTTTACAGTTAATATGTACGCGTTGAAAGTATTGTGTCATCTGGATAATCATGAGAAGCCGTGACTTGAGATAGTTTGACATCTTATGGGCCATTAAAAGTGATAGATGGAAGAAATATCTAAAGATACATGTTAAGGAGGCTTGTGCTCACGAGGGAAGGCTCGGTATTGAACCTATGTAGCTAGGGAGACCTTCGGATAAAAGCCTATGTAATTCGTTTTGGTGGTGTGTTGTGAGGCATGGATTCCAACATAATGTATGTGTAAGTGTGAGGACTTATCTTGGTACAATGTAAAGGATGTAATGTTTTAGACATCCATTAGTGCTTGCGGGGTGTAGGGAAAGGGGGTTGTGTCAAAGATGTCATGTTTTAAAGTCATGAGGATGACTTTAACACGAAACTTTGGAGTGGGAGTGAACCAGAAGTCACTGATAGGGGTCTTCATATCCCTTATCAAATGACCAAAATCTTAAAGCTGTCATAAGGCCTCGTGCTGGTTTGAAGTGATGAGGATGGTCATTTTCTATAGGGGTGGACTAGCAATGGCAACATCCTTAAAGATAATATGCAGAGAGATGTATTATAAATCTTCATCTCATGAGTGTATCTTGATATTATGCCTACGTACCCAGTGAGTATTGGGATCAAAGCCTAAATAGTTCGAACAGGGGTTTGTATTTGCGTGTGTGGGATTTGGGATATCATCTCTAAACTATACACCATTATGGTATTTAAGGAGACTAGTCCTTTGTATAGAATTTTCATTATGAGACAAAACATTATATTCGTATGTTAAAAATACATAATCAAACATAGGTATTTGATAAGTATTCAAGGAAAACATATCTTGGTGGGTGCCACCATTGAGACGGTAACATTTTCTTGGAAAAGTGGTGAAGAGTATTTTTTTTCCTTTTGACTTTGGCTTTCGCAAAAGTCTGGAGTAACTCTGCTCACTAGAAATTTCCTAAAAATAGGTTTTAAAAATAGGAAAGTGTTTTTTGTGTTGTACTTAATTGTACCAGTTTTAATCAGTATGTTTATTATATGAAAATATTATTCAAGTCATCAATCAGGAAAGTAGGAGAAAGACAGGGATTTCAAAATATAAACATTGTAAAGTGCATACCTTAGCCTCTGGTGGGGGTCAGGTTATAATACTATACAAATATATGCAATTATACATCCCAATCTTTATTTAATATGTACACCCTGTCTTTCATTGGAACATTTACCCTTGTAGCGTGAGCTGAGATTTTGTAGGGGTAGATCCCCTTTGAGGTTGTACCATCAGACATAGCTCTATTTTTGGAGGCTCGAATTTATGGAATTCATGCAGAGGTACGACTCTATTTTGGGGCAAAGACGATTTTTTGAGACAGTCAAAACTTTTCCCAGAATGTTTCACTCGGGTTTAAAGAAAATTTATAAAACCAAATCACATTGGATATTGGGGTCTTTCCCAATGAGGTGGGATCTCTATTTATGGGACCCACATTTTGACTTTTAACTGCACGGTTAAATATTTATTTAAACACAAGGTTAAATATTTTGGCCACTCGGGTATTCTATTTTAGATTCGGTGGATGCGTGCCTTTGAAAAATCATCTGTGCCGTTAAAAGTCAGTCGTTCTATTAAATTTTGGAAGATCTTGACTACAAGTGGATAAATACGCAATGATGAGTGAATAATTAACCACGCGGTTAACTTTTAGGTTTGCAGTCAAATTTTAACCGCAAGGTAAAAATTTCAGTATGTGTTTGTTTTCCATCTGGGTTGGGCTATGAACATTAGTTTCGCATATTTTGGGGAGTTACCATAGAATTAAGTAAGAATCAGGGTTTTGGCATCACCGAAGTTAGGATTTTTAGGAATTTTCTCCCTATGATTTCGGGATTCCGGTGTGTACGTGAAGGTACTCTTCACCGAACTCTGGGATAATATGAGACTGCTCGTTTTTATTTTTTTAGGGTACGTAGCGTATATGGAAATCTTCTCAAGGGTGAAAAGTGCAATTTCCAAAAATTTTAGAAAATCGGAGGACTACTATACGGTTAAATTTTGGCCGTGCGGTTGATTTTGCATTTTTAAAGGTCGATTACTGACGGGTTTTAACCGTGCTAACAACTTTTGACTGTGTGATCAATAACCAATTCAATCGAGCGATTAAATGACCTGCGAAGGCCCTTGTCTATAAAGGGAAGCTCATTTGACATGGATTTGAGAGATTCAACTAATTTTGGTGATGCCATTTTTCCATTTATCGCTGAAGGCTTGGGTCCTGCCTTTTTGGCTTCCACATACTGCATTATGGACACTAGAACCGACGTAAATTTCGAGACGCCCAGTGTCCTTTTTCTTCTTTCTATGCCAGGGTCTATTTCATTAGGAGATATTCCTTCCACCATAATCTCATTATCTCCCATCAATGATGGGGGAAATGAGTTATGGTCTTCCTGACATCTCCCCCGACCATAAAAATTAATCGAGCCTTTTTAGCGGTGCTTCCGTCTGCATTAACCATGATCCTACATGGAGAAAACAAAGTGATACACATTCATCAATGTGGGTCAGCATTTAGGATGGTTGTGCTTGCCCTGGACTCGATAATCCTTACAAATGAAGTGAGTCTCAATAGCTTGCGTTTTGTCTTTTTATCGTAAATTTTTTTACATGCTTTAATAATTTCATGTTTTATTTATCTTATTTTCAAGAAATGGTGACAGATATTTTATACCTTAGGAAGGTTATGACTCGTTGGTTCTCTTCCCATCTAGCATTATGTCAGTTAGTGGAGGCGATCTTCGCTAATGGTGATTTGGGATACGTGACACGACCCTCGAGATAGGGCACTTAGGGAAGAAGCCCCGTAGGTGATGGGTGTAGTTTGGTAATATTTTGTGTGGCTTTTTAAGGTGAACTTGGTGTATTCCCCTGAAAAATGTGTGTTATCTCTTATAGATTTGGGGAATGCCCCACTTTCTACAGTTGTTTTTTTTATGGAGAAATGGGAAAGCTTTGATCTTTTTTTTTTGCAAATAATTCTTATGCATTATGTGTATATAAATAAATACGGTTCTCTTTCTATTTACGAATCTTCTTTTGTGAATGTTTTTTCATAATAAGAATAACAAAAAGTAGTTAACCCCTAAGTGTTTGTCAAAAGGCGGTCATAAGTAAAAGGTGGTAAACTTAAATAACTCTACTTATATGATAAATGACGCATTTAAAGATGTATGCACATAGAATGAGCCTAAGCTCTTTATACAATAAATAAGTTAAGAAACACATCTATGCCTATATCTAAAATTTCCCCATCTTTTTTTAACTTTTCCTTTAGAGAGGTAGTCTTTGTCTTGGGTGGTAATGATGCCATTTGATTGTGTAATACTTGGGGAAGAATTCTTCATTTTATTGTTTGCGAATGTCCTTCTAGTAGCCCCAGGTATTACCTTTAATCTAATCGATCTCCTTTAGTCAAGATCGAGGAGTGTTTTCTTGTGGGAAGCTCCTTGTGAGTCTGTATGTTAGTGACTTTTATCAAATATATGAGATATTTTCGACAAAAATTGTGAAAACCCGGATATAATTATGATAAATTATATTTAAATCATGCTTATCTAATGTGATATAAATAATGTGTTATTAGTATATCTAATGTTAAGTGATTATGTTTAGTCTAATCCTACTTTCATAAATAGTGAAATGTCGAGTTATGTACGAGCACAAAATTTTGTTATTTCCGATAGAAATGTTCATGTTTAAGACTAGTTTTGACCCTTATAACATTATAAATGACTTGAGGTGAAATCAATATAGTTGTAGACATGTGAGTTAGGGTGGTAACACAATAAACGGTGCATCAAACGGATGTCCGAGTAAGAAGTTAGGCCGAATTTACGAACAAGGGGCAAATCTGTCCATTTCCTTTAAGTGGTAAATTGTCTTCTAGTAAACCAAATGTTTTAATTTGATTGGTTGGCATGGGAGGCAGCCTTGGCTGACTTAAACCTCTACCTTTAACTTATTTCTTCAGCAAATATAACCCTAGGTTTAGTTTTGAGAGATTTAAGCTTAAGGAAAGAGAAAGTAGAAGTTTAAGGAAGAAAGATTACAAGAAAAGCTAGGAAAATTCCAAGAAAATCATTAAAGTGTTTCCAAGGTATAATTTTGTGATTAATATTGTTTTAATCTTGTATTATACTTATTTCAAAGTATATAAATCGTGAATTAGGGATTAAAATTCCATCACCCTTTGTGATAATATGTATTGGTTCATATGTGAGGTAAGTGGTGTATATAGTCCATATTGGTTTCTATTCAAACCCCTTGTATGAAAACTTGCTTATATGTTTGTGTGCTTACTGGAATTCAGAAATTCCAATTGGATGTGAAAATAGACTCATATAGTCATATCATATCCTAAAATTAGAATTTAAATTCTTATGGTTGGGCCTTGGTGATGGTTTCAAGTTGGTACATAGTTGCTTTTTGGAAATTTAATTTCCATATGCCCTGAGTTTTGTCAAGCTTTTGACCTAGCAAATGAAGTCAAAAAATTATGAAACTTTAATTATGTACTATTCAGTATTTGTATTGAAAATGGGTGAAAAATCATGTAAATTTATGATGGATAAAAATTATGAAAATTCTTGGAAGTTGAAGGAACAATAGAGGAGCTTGTAGGGCAGATTTAATAGGTTGAAAAGAAATGATCATAACTTGCTCTAGGAAGCTTGAAAAATTTCACTGTCACTTGTAATGGAAAGTATATTTAGATATGTTTTCATATTGATAAGTTAGGAAACCTGTATATGTACAATTTATTAATATGGGATGGTTAAGTATGGAGGGCAATAATTTGAGGCCATATTGGATACCCCATGAAGGAATGTTTTTATTTACTCCTTCCCAAGGGTATTTTGAGTACATATTTCATGTGTATATACATTGAGAAGTGTTATTTTATGTTTACTTGATTTTAGTTATAAATTCCTTACGAGGTGGTTTCTAGGGTTGAATGTTCATGACCTTATCAACATATGTACCATTGTTTCGTCGTTACACATGTTTCATGGAATGTGATTTGAGTGGAATTATACTGTTGTTGTATAGTCATTGAAAGTTACATAGATATATTAAGATAATACTTATGATTGAGATTCAGTATTGATTTAGTTGTAAGGTCAAATCAACCCAGTTCAGCTCCACCAGAAGGAAACGGGAATACATAGTTAACAACCCAATGTGAGTGTACTTACTGAGTTGATTATGGATATGATGTGTATGTATTATCTATTGAGATGATATGGCTTATTAAAATTCTTGAGATGTTGAGATGTTATGGCTTTATAAAAGTCAAGATATGTTGAGTTGCTATGCAATTCAGGAGATGTTAGGTTATTAAAACCTATGGATATGATTATTGTCTACGGGCAGGAGATGTGGGGTTTATTAACTCTGGATATGTATATGGCCTAAATTGGCACAGAGATGGATATATATTGATATGTTGAGATGTTAAAACAGTACTTTTACCATATAGAGATATAGTACATTCACTGAGTTTTTAAACTCGTGATTTTATATGTTTACATTTTCAGGTCTTGAGGTTGCCACTGCCAGGTCTAGAAGGTTGAGTAAATAGTAGTAGGGTCTTGTTAGTTTTGTTTTATACATTTTACTAGTTGTAATTAAGTTAAATGGTATTTGAGTTCTGTTTTAATTATGTCTCCTTAAAACGATTGGATTTTTAGTATTCCGCGTTTTAACCTTGAAGTTGTTTCAATATGTATCACTAAATAAATACTAAATGTGGTTTGTGAACTATTTAGTTAATTATATCCTAATGGGGTTAGGGGGTGACAACTTGGTATCAGAGCTTTTGATTTTTATATTCTGGGGTTAGAGAGTCTAGATGAGGCAGTGGCAGAAATAGTTTGGTGTGGGTAATTTATATTAACTAGTGAGAAACACTAACCATTATGCTAGATATAAATGTTGTACTCTTGTTTCTGGAATTATGGTTTATGACAGATAGTAAGATGTGGAAGGAGCAAATGTTCATGAGAGGGTGGATAAGGAGTCTTCAAATACAGTAAATCAACAAAATCTAAATAATGTAGAGGGGGCACCTAAACAACTTACAGATATGCAGAGAATGGCTAGTGCCATGACTTTAATGGCAGAACAACAAAACATGTTTATGACGTAAATAGCTGAACAACAAGCCAAATACTTGGAGGAGCAGACTTTGGCCAAAAGAGAAAGGGAAATACAACGAGAGGAGAAGAATACTCTATACTAGAAGTTTATCAAATTGAACCCCCCAGCATTCTCAGGTTCTGTAGATCCTTTAGAAGTTCAGGCTTGGGTTAGAGACACAGAAACTATGTTCGTGGTGATGACTGTACATGGCACGCAGAAGGTAATTTTGGCTACTTTCATGTTAAAGGGTGAAGCTAAATATTGGTGGAAGTCTTCCAAACATTTATTGCTTACTCCGGAGGGAGGTGAGGTAATTACTTGGGATTCCTTTATGAAAGTCTTATAAGAAAAGTATTTTCCTCGCATGTATCGGAAGCAAAAAGAGAGAGAATTTTTATTATTGACTCAGGGGAATATGTCGGTCATGGAGTATGAAACTAAATTTATATCTTTGTCTCGATTTTCATTACGTTTCTTACACAATGAGGAGGAAAAATTCACCAGATTTCAGGATGGGTTGAATTTGGTTATCAAGTCTAGACTCACTGCACTTGAAATGGTAGATTATACTTCATTATTTAACAAAGCTATGATGGTTGAATGAGATGTTAATGATGCAATAAAGAATAGGGAACAAAGGAGAAAGAGGAGTAGATTTGATCCATCTCAGTAAAAGGAAGGCAATATAGAATACTTGAATCAGGGGAGTAAAAGATTTCAGCGCGGTAGAGGGTGTGGAAATTTTGTTCAGAATAGGACACCAAGCAGTTTTAGGTGTGCAGGATCGATGGGCCAACAAAATCGACAACAGAAGAATGACAATGGGCAGTCTAAGCCTGTTACATGCTATTTTTGCAAAGCTGAGGGCCATATCAGTCCAGATTGTCCCAAGTTAAAGGGGGTAGAGTGTTATCACTGTCATCAAATTGGTCATACCAAAAAGAACTTTCCTATGCTACTGGGAGGGATTCAATCAGCTACTACTAGTCGAGGCTCATCACCTAGAGAAATAGGGAGTGGAGGAGGTAGAGGGCAGGCTAGTGGATTCAGGGCTCGGGGAAGGATATTTTCTATGACTTTACAGGAAGCTCAGGCTACTCCAGAGGTGGTGATAGGTACATTTTCTGTCATGAACAAACATGCCTACGTGCTTATTGATCCAGGTTCTACCCATTCATTTGTATCACTATCATTTATCATGCATTTAGGTAGACCATGTTCTTATCTAGATTGTGGTTTATATATTTCTACACCTATGGGGGATGTGATGTTAGTGGAGCTTGCACTACACCAAAATGACAAAATTGTCACCTTTCAGCCGGTCACCCTTGTCAAGGTCATTGACCGTGACAAAAAACACGCGTTTTGTGTCACGATCATTGACCTTGACACGACCGTGATAAAGAATTGTCACGGTCAATGACCTTGACACGACCGTGACAATGTTTGCAGCAAAAACCCTTTCCCCCTTCTTTTTTCCCTCCCGCCGTTCCCTCCCTCTCTCTCTCTCGACGCTGCTCTCTCTCTCTCTACTTTCAGGTTTTATTCTCTCTCTCTCTCTCTTCCATTTATATAAATGTTTGTGTGTATATATATGTGTGTATGTGTGTATATATGTGCGTGTGTGTGTGCGGGGGTAGGGGTGGGGCAGGATGGGGATAGGGGGTGGGCAGGGTGGGGGTAGGGTGGGGGCAGAGTGGGGGTAGAGGGTGGGGGTAGGGGGTTAAAAATGTAATATTATTTTGATACAACATTAATTTGTGTATGAGTTTCATAATTATAAATAATATCCAAAAATATTGGATAACAATTTATTTTCATTCAAAATAAATAAGTAATTTTCTACAAATTTCATTAAAAAATGAAGGCCGGCTTAATATGTAATTTAAGTGTGAAATAATCGCTATATACTTATACTAATAGAGAAAAAAACCATATATGGCGTTTTTTGTTTTTATTAGATGCAAAATAACACATATAGGTATCACATGACTTTATATCCATCAAATAAAATTTTACCATAAAATATCATTTTGTGGAAGGCAACATCTATTACAATATATCTACATACCTAAATGATTTTTTTTAAATGACATTACAACAAAAAACTACAATAAGAGTTAAAATGGCATCCGAAATTGCTAAAAGCATGAAAAATAAAATATCATTTAGTCTATGTTGTTGAAAAATTTGATCAAATTGGTGAGCCCTTCATATTTTAAAAATGTTGTTTTTATTCCTATTTAACTTTTATTTCTATACACCCTTAATTATATTTAAAGTTTAATAAAATAGGAGTTATAGAAAGAAAAGTGGGGTTTAAATAAAAACACTTTTTTTAAATTTTAGGTTATGGTGCATAATCTTACTTTGTCACAATTAATTTATATGCATCAAAGTTATTTTATCACTCTTAGTTTATATTTGTGATAATACTTTATGAACCACAACTTTAGGTTGATTATTTTAGAACTTAAACTTCAAGATACAAAAAATAATTCTATAGAACAGCTTAGATATCTTAACAAAACACATATCTAACATTGAATATGATTTATAAAAAGCACAAAACAATAGTAGAAATTCAATACATGAAATTAACATTGAGATTATTTTAAATAGACAGTCACTACATGAAATTAACATTGAGATTATTTTAAATAGTGAGTGGGGGTGGTGGTGTGTGTGTATGTGGTGAGTGGGGTGTGTGGAAGGAGGTGGGGGTGTGTGTGTATGTGGTGAGTGGGGGGTGTGGAGGGAGGTGGGTGGGTGTGTGTGTGTGTGTGTGTATATATTTGAATTAACCCATGAATTTGTATTTTTGTATTTGAATTAACCCATTAATTTATTTTTGTATTTGAATTAACCACCCATGAATTTATTTTTGTATTTGAATTAACCCATTATATGAAACATACTTGAAATTAAATATAGTGCGCATAGATACTAGCCTTCTAGTTCTTATGCGTACGCATTCAATAGCCCTTAGACCCGTTCGAGAGTCATTACCCCTGTAATGAGATCTCTCGAATTGTCCCGTTTGAACAGTTTGAGACTGTATAATTTATGTATAATATTCTTATTGGCTTAAAGTTGTTACTTTTGGAGGAAGTTCTGCAGTCGTATCTTAATGTTCTCTGGGTACATACTAGATTGACAAGTATGACTGTTATTTCAATTGACCAATTGAAATAACACTCACACCTGCCAATCTACGTCGTGTACTTGGAGAACTAAGGGGATATGCTGTCGAATTATTTTCAAATCGTAACAATGTGCATGAGCTGTTAAGTATATTACAGAAAAATGCAGTCTTGAATAGGATAGGACCACTTACCGTTTAATAGGATAATTAAATGATGGGATGATTAAATAAAACATACTATAAATCTAAGTTTTGTTTACCTTTAATAGGTGTTTAGTTATGGTAGCTGTGATGGGATATCCGAAATACAAAGAGTGGATGGGTGAGACTAATAGAATGGGGTATGTGTTTCGCAGAGGTGCTAACGAATTTGTGAAATATGCAAAGAGATGTCGTAATGATGAAGAGTTTCCTTGTACGTGTGCTAGGTGTAAGAATGGTAAGGTGTTTGAGTGGAAAACAGTTGAACTACATTTGTAAGATCGGGTATGCAAGATAGTTATCGATTTTGGAGTTTTCACGGTGAATTGAAAGTTCCTTTTGTCCCCGACCAACCTTCAACAAGTAGAATAGATGTAGAAGGGGACGACGTAGATCATAATATGTTAGAGGATTTAGTTGATGATGCGTACGGAGTTTATGAAACTGAGGAGAATGAGGTTACTGATGATGTAGAAGATTCAAGTGCTCGTGAAGATAACACGATAAAACTTGACGATGACTACCAAAGTTTAAAATTTAAGGCGACCCAACCATTATACTCTGGCTGTGAGAAAGATCAAATAGATTTACATGCCATGGTTGGTTTGCACAGTTTGAAGACGCAGTACGGTTTGTCTGGCAATAGCGTGACGGGAATTCTGAAATGGGTGAAGGGCTTATTACCCAAGGTGAATACACTTCCAAATAGCTATCATGTTATGAAGAACATTTTGAAAGGTTTGGGAATGAAGTATAAATCGATTCATGCTTGTGTGTATGACTGAATACTATACCGAAAGGAGTATGAAAATCTCGATCGTTGTCCGGTATGCGATGAACCTATATATGTCCAATCTACTAGTAAGGAAGGCACAAGCTCAAAAGTCCCTAAACAAATATTGAAATATTTTCCCGTTGGGCCTAGATTAAAGCGATTTTCACAGTACCATGGATTGCAGAGGCAATGACTTGGCATGCTAGGGCAGAAGTAGGGGGTAATATCATGCGTCATCCTATTGATTCTACTGCCTGGGGGAGGATGAATTTTGAGTATCCCGATTTTGCTTGAGAACAACGCAACATTCGTTTGGCTATATCAACATATGGTTTCAATCCATTTGGAAATGTAAGCACCAATCAGAGTGTATGGCCAGTGATCCTAGCCCCACTCAACCTCCCTCCTTCACAGTGTATGAGACCTAAATTTTCGATGATGGCTTTATTGATACCTGGGCCAAAGGCACCAAGTGATGACATTGATATCTACCTGGATCCTTTGGTAGAAGAATTAAATGAGTTGTGGGAAGAGGGTGTGCAATCATTTGACTCTTTTAGAAAAGAAGAGTTTACGCTGAAAGCTATGTTGATGTGGGCAATCCATACCCCACCACTTGGAACTTCTTGCAAAACATGGGAGACCATTGAAAGGTGGAATTGACAACTTCAACTGCTGATTTTTGGCTACACAGCGGTTGGAAGGAATTTGCAACGCATAACTCCATAGGATTATGGTATTTCTTAGTGTTTATATATGAAGAGAATTATATTTGACACGATTGCCCGGGGTACATTAGTTGGAAGGAGGTGCCATATGAGCTCAAGTTAGCTGTTTGAGTGACACTACAGGTAATGTATTTATATTTATATGTCAATTTCGATTTCGATTTCAATTACGATTTATATTTATCTATATTTGAGGGGTGGATACTAATTTTACTTTATTTCAATTCAGGGGACACGGAGTGGCCCTAAGGGTAGGCCATATATGCTCTATACTTATGTGGCTATTCGAACGAGAAGGGAAGGATAAGGAGGTGTCCCCGAGCGTCGCGGTACAAAATCTCTTTTCCATGCAAATAGTTTGTAGATTTGAGATAATTGATGGTGATGTTGTTTCTTCTTAAATAGTTTCTATTTTGAATATATATTTGCATTATCTTTAGTTTGTTTGGATATATGATATTTGGAACAGGTACAACGTTGCTATAACAGGTACAAATATACTGCTGGGCAGTGCCAGTGGCCATACTGCCCAACAGATTTTTTTTAAATTCTGCCCAGAATTGTCACGGTCATTGATCGTGACACGTCCGTGACAAAAAGTTATCACGGACGTGTCACGGTCAATGGCTGTGACAATTTTTTGTAAAAAGGGTCACGGCTTTGTCACGGTTATAAACCGTGACAAACGTATCACGGTCATTGACCGCGACACGACCGTGACAAAAAAATTTGTCTTGCCTCGAAATGTCATGGTCATTGACCTTGACAGGTTGGATTTGTCAAGGTCAATGACCTTGACAATTCGGCAGATTTGGTGTAGTGTTGTGTATAAAAATTATGTTTTGTATGTGGGGGAGAGGGAGTTGACCATTGATTTAATTCCATTAGATATTCGAGATTTTGATATTATCTTGGGTATGGACTGGTTATCTTCCTACCCTGCATCGATTGACTATTTCGTAAGGAGTTTACATTTAATATGCCGGCGGAGGAAGAATTCAAATTTATCGGGGAAAGAAATGTGGTTCCGAACTGTCTTTTTTCTGCCCTTCGGGCGAGGAAATTATTAAATAAGGATTGTCAATACTTTTTAGCATATATTGTAGATAGAAATAGGGAATTGCAAAAATTAGAAGATATCCCAGTAGTTAAGGATTTTGCAAATGTGTTCCCATATGAATTACTAGGATTGCCACCTAGCAGAGAGGTAGGGTTTAATGCCTCGTACTGCTCTAGTTTCTACTTCTCCATATAGAATGGCACCTGTGGAACTAAAGGAGTTAAAGGTTCAGCTCCAAGATTTTCTAGATAGAGGTTTTATTCGACCCAGTGTATCACCATGGGGTGCTCCGGTATTATTTTTGAAAAAGAAAGACGGCACCATGCGACTTTGCATTGATTATCGACAGTTGAACAAGGTAACTATTCGAAATAAATATCCATTGCCTCCTATTGATGATTTATTTGATCAATTATAGGGTGCTAAAGTGTTTTCAAAAATTTATTTGAGATCGGGTTATCATCAATTAAGGGTGAGAGATTGTGACATTTCTAAGACAGCTTTTCAGTCTCGCTATGGTCATTATGAAGTTTTGGTAATGCCATTTGGGTTAACAAATTCTCCTGCAGTGTTTATGGATTTAATGAATCGGGTATTTCATCCTTTCATAGATTCATTTGTGATTGTTTTTATCGATGATGTTTTGATATACTCACCTAGCCAAGAGGAATATGGGAAGCATCTAAGAGTTGTATTGAAAGTTTTGCGAGATAGTCAATTATTTGCTAAGTTTAGCAAATGTGAGTTTTGGTTAAATCAGGTAGTATTTATGGCGCATGTTGTTTCGAGAGATGGAATTTATGTTGACCCTAAGAAGGTAGAAGCAATTGTGCAATGGGAGAGACCAAGAAATATAACAGAGATAAGGAGTTTCCTAGGATTTTCTAGATATTATAGAAGATTCATAAAAGGGTTTTCATCTATAACCTTACCATTGACTAAATTAACTCGAAAGGAAGTGAAATTTGTGTAGAGTGATGAATGTCAGCAAAGCTTTGAAAAGTTGAAAAATCTTGGGCCCTGAATTAATAGATATGACGACTGAAAAGATCAAAATGATTCGGGAACGGATAAAGATAGCTCAAAGTAGGCAGAAATTTTATGCAGATAAAAGGAAGTACCCATTAGAATTTCAAAAGGGAGATTTTGTATTCCTACGTATTTCACTATGGAAGGGCGTCATGAGATTTGGAAAAAAAGGGAAACTAAGTCCAAGATAGATTGGACCATATGAGGTGTTGGAAAGAATAGGGAACCTGGCATATAGATTAGCATTACCTCCAGATTTATCTCGTTTACATGATGTGTTTCACGTATCGATGCTTCGTAAGTATTTGGCGGATCCATCTCATCAGCTGAAAACCCAACCCATTGAACTGAAAGAAGACTTATCGTACATCGAGGAACCGGTGGAAATTATTGATCGTAAGGAGAAAGTATTAAGGAAAAAAGTTATTCCCTTAGTTAAAGTTATGTGGATGAGCCATAGAATTAAAGAAAAAACTTGGGAGACGGAGGATAGCATGAAGAAATAGTATCCCCATTTGTTTGGTAAGTGACCTTTATATTAAATTTCGGGGACGAAATATTCTAAGCGGGGGAGGTTGTGACAACCCGGATATAATTATGATAAATTATATTTAAATCATGCTTATATAATGTGATATGAATAATGTGTTATTAGTATATCTAATTTTAAGTTATTATGTTTATTCTAATCCTACTTTCATAAATCGTGAAATGTCGAGTTATGTACGAGCACAAAATTTTGTTATTTTCGATAGAAATGATCCTGTTTAAGACTAGTTTTGACCCTTATAACATTATAAATGGCTTGAGATGAAATCAATATAGTTGTAGACATGTGAGTTAGGGTGGTAACACAATAAACAGTGCATCAAACGGATGTCCGAGTAAGAAGTTAGGCCGAATTTACGAACAAGGGGTAAATCTGTCCATTTCCTTTAAGTGGTAAATTATCTTCTAGTAAACCAAATGTTTTAATTTGATTAATTGGCATGGGAGGCAGCCTTGGCTGACTTAAACCTCTACCTTTAACTTATTTCTTCAGCAAATATAACCCTAGGTTCAGTTTTGAGAGATTTAAGCTTAAGGAAAGAGAAAGTAGAAGTTTAAGGAAGAAAGATTACAAGAAAAGTTAAGAAAATTCCAAGAAAATCCTTAAAGTGTTTCCAAGGTATAATTTTGTGATTAATATTGTTTTAATCTTGTATTATACTTATTTCAAAGTATATAAATCGTGAATTAGGGATTAAAATTCAATCACCCTTTGTGATAATATGTATTGGTTCTTATGTGAGGTAAGTGGTGTATATAGGTCATATTGGTTTCTATTCAAACCCCTTGTATTCAAACTTGCATATATTTTTGTGTGATTACTGGAATTCAGAAATTACAATTGGATATAACATTTGACTAATATATTCATATCATATCCTAAAATTAGAATTTAACTCCTTGGGGTTGGGCCTTGGTGATGGTTTCAAGTTGATACATAGTTGCTGTTTGGAAATTTAATTTCGATATGCCCTGCGTTTTGTCAAGCTTTTGACCTAGAAAATGAAGTCAAAAAATTATGAAACTTTAATTATGTACTATTAATTATGTGTATTAAAAATGGTTGAAAAATCATGGAAATTTATGTTGGATAGAAATTATGAAAATTCTTGGAAGTTGTAGGGACAATGGAGTAGCTTGTGGGGCAGATTTAAAAGGTTGTAAAGAAATGGTCATAACTTGCTCTAGGAAGCTTGAAAAATTGCACCGTCACTTGTAATAGAAAGTATATTCAGATATGTTTTCCGATTGATAAGCTTGGACACCTGTATATGTACAATTTATGAATATGGGATGGTTAAATATGGAGGACAATAATTTGAGACCATATTGGATACCTCATGAAGGAATGTTTTTATTTTCTCCTTCCCAAGGGTATTTTGAGTACATGTTTCATGTGTATATATATTGAGAAGTATAATTTTATGTTTACCTGATTTTAGTTATTAATTACTTACGAGGTAGTTTCTAGGGTTGAACGTTCATGACCTTATCAATATATATACCATTGTTTCGTCGTTACACATGTGTCATGGAATGTGATTTGAGTAGAATTATATTTTTGTTTTAGTCATTTAAAGTTACATAGATATATTAAGATAATACTAATGATTGAGATTCAGTTTTGATTTAGTTGGATTAACAGGTGTAAGGTCAAATCAACCCAGTTCAGCTCCACCAGAAGGAAACGGGAATACATAGTTAACAACCTAATGTGAGTGTACTTACTGAGTTGATTATGGATATGATGTGTATGTATTATATATTGAGATGATATGGCTTATTAAAAGTCGTGAGATGTTGAGATGTTATGGCTTTATAAAAGTCAAGATATGTTGAGTTGTTATGCAATTCAGGAGATGTCAGGTTATTAAAACCTATGGATATGATTATTGCCTACGGGCAGGAGATGTGGGGTTTATTAACTCCGGATATGTATATGGACTAAATTGGTGCAGAGATGGATATATATGGATATGTTTAGATGTTAAAATAATAATTTTACTATATAGAGATGTAGTACATTCACTGACTTTTTAAACTCATGGTTTTATATATTTACATTTTCAGGTCCTGAAGCTTCCACTGTCAGGTTTAGGAGGTTGAGTAAATAGTAGTAGGGTCCTGTTAGTTTTGTTTTATACATTGTACTAGTTGTAATTAAGTTAAATGGTATTTGAGTTCTGTTTAAATTAAGTCTCCTTAAAGCGAATGTATTTTTAGTATTTCGCATTTTAACCTTGAAGTTGTTTCAATATGTATTACTAAATAAATAATAAATGTGGTTTGTGAACTATTTAGTTAATTATATCCTAATGGGGTTAGGGGGTGACGACTTGGTACCAGAGCTTTTGATTTCTATATGCTGGGGTTAGAGAGTCTAGATGTGGAGTGGCAAAAATAGTGTGGTGTGGGTCATTTATATTAACTAGTGAGAAATACTAACCATTATGTTAGATATAAATGTTGTACTCCTGTTTCTGGAATTGTGGTTTATGACAGATAGTAAGATATGGAAGGAGCAAATGTTTATGAGAGGGTGGATGAGTGTAAGGACATTTTTGTCCATTATCAATTTGTATGTCGTACGCCGTTACACCGTTGAAGAAACTCAAGATCGCATCTACATCAACGGATCCGAATATCAAAGCGTCTTCAACATCATAGCCTCTGCGAGAATGAACTTGGTAAAATTTTGTTTTTACGTTCCTTAAAGTTCATATTTAGTATTGGGAAATTTTTATAAAATGTTTTTTATAAAAATAAGAAGTAAGTTTTTTAAAGCAAAATGAGGCTTTTAAAAGAATTTTATTTTTCTTGGAAAATCGGGCCGATCCGGCCCCATACCGGACCGATCCGCTAGCTCGAAGTCCAGTAGACCCCGGACCGAATGCGAACCGATGAAGCCTGAATGATCGAACCGATCCGATCCCAACCGGACCGATCCGCCTCAGGATAAAAGAACCGATCCGGTCTAATCGGACCGATCCGCCCTCAATCCGGACCGATCCGCCTGGGATAATTACGAGCAGTCCCAGTTTTTGAAAACTCTTTCCTTGGTTTTCTTATTAATACCAACTTCGGGAGAGTTATTTTTAAGACTTACATACACGATTTTCAGAGTCCTAAATACTCTAAGTCTTCACCTTTTTGATGTGCAAAACATCTTTTTGATTCACACAAAAATTCCCAATTACTTTTGTGAATCTTTTGGAACCCTAGAACACAAGCTTTGCTATTGTTCAACCCTTGTGGAGAAGCCGTTCTCTTCTTCATTGCAGCCCTACTGGACAGGGATAGTTCCAGCCGCACCCTACTGGAAAGGGATTACTCCAGCCGCGACTACAGAATCCGATGCCTGCGGGTAATTCTTAGTCAAAAACTTGTATTTCATTGTAATCCGATTGTAAGCCGTTTCTCTTACAAATTATAGTGATATACAAATGGTTTTGCCCCTGTGGGGGATTTTTCCTTAAACTTTGTGTGTTGAATATTTATTGCATGATTTCATATTGTTTCAATCACACCTAGTTGCATGCTTAGGGTTTAACTAAAATTTGGGTTTAATTAAAAACTGGATTTTATTTGAGAAGTCGCAATATTTCCGCTGTAGCTGCACTCTCAAATTGGTATCAGAGCGGGTTACGCTAATTTATCGCGTGATCCTGATTTTTCAAGGATTTATTTTTTTTGTGATACAATTTGACTTCTCACGTCGTCAAATTGGTATCAGAGCGGGTTACGCTAATTTATCGCGTGATCCTGATTTTTCGAGGATTTACTTTCTGATACAATTTGTCTACTCACGTTTTCAAATTGGTATCAGAGCGGGTTGCACTAAGTTATTGTGTTTTGATCCTGATTTTGCAAAAATGGCTTTTGATGGTTTTGATGATCTTCGATGTCAAATTTTTGAAAAAATTAATTGGAAAATTCACACAAACTCTTGTTTTAAATCTTCTGTTGAAAAAGAATCTGAGAGGTGTCCTTGTTGTGAGGGTGTTGGTCGCACGTTACATGAGTGTACCACAAATTTAAAGAAGAAATTGAATAAATCGATTTCTCATGTTTCTACCCTTAGTGATTGTGATTCGGAAGAAGAAGTTTTTTATGCCTCTAGGCGAGAGTTTCCCATCCATGTGATTAGTGATAGTGAAGGTGAAGGGAGTGTGGATAAAAGTGAGGAGGAAAGTGTAGATGAGCATGACTTGCAAACTGCTTACAATGAACTTTATGCTGAAACTTTGAAAACAAAGAAAGAAAATTTGAAATTGAAAGCTCAATTGAAAGAGTGTGCCATAAAAAATAATGATTTTTTAGTTGAAGAACTTAGGGCTCATGTGAAAATTTTGAAAGAGAAGCTTGAGTACGTCGAGGGTGAGAGAGATAGTCTTAAAGGGTTGATGGAGACTATGAAAAAGGAGCTTTTAGAGTATGAAGATTCTAAACGAGTACTTGAATCTAGGATAGGTGAACTTGAGGTGAAATTGAAAGATTCAAGTAAAGTGAAATTTGATTTGGAGTCTAGGTCTGAAAAACTTGATAAGATTCTAGGCACAGTCGAGATCAAAACTGATAGGGGTGGGATTGGTCTTGAAAAATATGTTGCACCCATTCCCACACGTGTGAGAGAGCCTCCTAAGATTGTTAAGAAAGAGGCACCTAAGTTTGTTAAAAAAGCGCCCCATAGGAACATCGTGAGAGAACCTCCTAGGATCATTAGGAGAGACCCACCTAGGCAAATCCGGAGAGAGCAACCGATAAATTTGAGGAGAGGGCCACCTTTAGGTAACACACACCGCCCGATTTACACTTGCACACATTGCGGTAGGCAAGGTCATCTTAGGCGATTTTGTTACAAGCTTTTAAATGGACCGAGGAAGGTCAATGAAAGAATAAATTCGATTCCCAAAACCTCCACACTCCGTTACACATCAATTTGGGTTAGAAAATCGGATTTAAAGGCTTATGGTTTATTTGTCCACGATTCCCGTTTGCTTGCACGTGATTCACCCCAGGTGAAATCTTTTGGTTGATCGTGATTGCATGTTTGTCATACACTAGTTGTGGTTTCATGTTATATTTTTACTAGTGTGATGACTTGTACTTTTTGTATAAATTCTTGTTTTTGAATTTTGTTTTTGAAAAAAATACAAAAAGATTTTATTTTGATAAAATTTTTGAAAAATCCAAAAAGATTTTTGTTTTGTTGTTTACACCGTTTATGGATGAACACTTTGGATGACCGAGTCACAACATCATTCCATTATTTTCATGTGACTATTTGATAGTGTTTTGAGACAATAGGTCAATCCATCCATGTGCTTTATAATGTTTGGAGTCATTAAGATGTAATTAAGTGTTACTTCCTACATATTTGACTCATGTTTCCTTTAATGCACACATGCACGGATTTGTTTGATTATTGTGCTTGTCTTATCACATGTTGGTTGGGTGTTTTCACTTCAATTCTGTCCTTAAAACGAACCAAGCGCGATAAATTTTGATAAGGAAATTGTGCATATTTAAACCGTTTTGTGAGTTTGTGTGTTTTGTTTGATAACGGGGAGGGGCTGCGAAAGGTAATCATCTATCCTTTGCGCAAAAGCCACCGTTAAAAAGGACCTAAAAAATTGAGGAATTTTATTATCCGAGGTCCAAAGAGGTTAAAAGAGCCCGAAAAAATTACAAGGCAATAAAAATAAATTCATGCCAATTATGGGCCATTTAGGTTTTTGCACCAATTCTACAAAGTTTGAGAATTTAGATCACCTCTAAAAGAAAATATATGTGAGGGAGTTTGGTTGGAGAATTAAAACGGGTTTGCACGTCCTTGAAATGCTTAAAATGCGCTAAATAGTTTTGGACGTTATTGGGGTGAAAATCATTTTGACTTTGATTTGTTGATTTGTATAAGACGATGTCATCTAAATTCAACAATCTTTTCACCTAAGGATACTTTTGATGTTCATTCGTTAGGAGTACACATATGCATCGTGCACATATGATTGATTGAGTTGATTTACCTATCGAATGTGTTCACACCCATTCATTCCATTTCCATGACTTGGTTGTTTGAGTCTAAATCCATGGTGTGATTTGTGTATCATATTTGTTCATATTGGTATCCTATCTTTGTATGAAAAATTTTGAAATATTCAAAAATAGTTTCTTTTTTTGTGTGTACCGTGGCACCCCGATTGTGCTTATTTGATTCATTTTTCTTATTTGTCTATTTGGGGACATCATAAAAAGGGGGAGAAAGAATTATCATATTATGGGGGAGTTTGAATTTTGGGAGTTTTTGAGATGTAGCTTATGCTTTTATCATATATTGGTATCCATGTTTATCCCATTTCAAACTCGATATGTCACGTGGTATTTGCTTTGTCTCATGTGTGTAGGTATAAAGATTGAAGATCAATACGTTGCACACCCTGATGAGAAAAGCTTTGAGATTTGATGATTGTTGAAGATTGAAGAACAAACGATGAAGATTTATACCTTTGTATCTTTCCATCTTTAGGGTTCATGGGAGGGTAGATTTGTCTAGGTCATAAAGTTGATAATTCGGATATTTTTTATGTATGTACCGGCATAGACATAGGGGGAGATTTGTAAGGACATTTTTGTCCATTATCAATTTGTATGTCGTACGCCGTTACACCGTTGAAGAAACTCAAGATCGCATCTACATCAACGGATCCGAATATCAAAGCGTCTTCAACATCATAGCCTCTGCGAGAATGAACTTGGTAAAATTTTGTTTTTACGTTCCTTAAAGTTCATATTTAGTATTGGGAAATTTTTATAAAATGTTTTTTATAAAAATAAGAAGTAAGTTTTTTAAAGCAAAATGAGGCTTTTAAAAGAATTTTATTTTTCTTGGAAAATCGGGCCGATCCGGCCCCATACCGGACCGATCCGCTAGCTCGAAGTCCAGTAGACCCCGGACCGAATGCGAACCGATGAAGCCTGAATGATCGAACCGATCCGATCCCAACCGGACCGATCCGCCTCAGGATAAAAGAACCGATCCGGTCTAATCGGACCGATCCGCCCTCAATCCGGACCGATCCGCCTGGGATAATTACGAGCAGTCCCAGTTTTTGAAAACTCTTTCCTTGGTTTTCTTATTAATACCAACTTCGGGAGAGTTATTTTTAAGACTTACATACACGATTTTCAGAGTCCTAAATACTCTAAGTCTTCACCTTTTTGATGTGCAAAACATCTTTTTGATTCACACAAAAATTCCCAATTACTTTTGTGAATCTTTTGGAACCCTAGAACACAAGCTTTGCTATTGTTCAACCCTTGTGGAGAAGCCGTTCTCTTCTTCATTGCAGCCCTACTGGACAGGGATAGTTCCAGCCGCACCCTACTGGAAAGGGATTACTCCAGCCGCGACTACAGAATCCGATGCCTGCGGGTAATTCTTAGTCAAAAACTTGTATTTCATTGTAATCCGATTGTAAGCCGTTTCTCTTACAAATTATAGTGATATACAAATGGTTTTGCCCCTGTGGGGGATTTTTCCTTAAACTTTGTGTGTTGAATATTTATTGCATGATTTCATATTGTTTCAATCACACCTAGTTGCATGCTTAGGGTTTAACTAAAATTTGGGTTTAATTAAAAACTGGATTTTATTTGAGAAGTCGCAATATTTCCGCTGTAGCTGCACTCTCAATGAGGAGTCTTAAAATACAGTAAATCTACAAAATCCAAATAATGTAGAGGGGGCACCTGAACAACTTACAGATATGCAAAGAATGGCTCGTGCCATGACTTTAATGGCTGAACAACTAAACATGTTTATGACGCAAATAGCAGAACAACAAGCCAAATACTTGGAGGAGAAGACTTTGGCCAGAAGAGAAAGGGAAATACAATGAGAGGAGAAGAATACTTTGTACTAGAAGTTTATCAAATTGAACCCCCCATCATTCTCAAGTTCTAGATATCGTTTAGAAGTTGAGGCTTGGGTTAGAGACACAGAAACTATGTTCGGGGTGATGAATGTACCTGGCGCGCATAAGGTAATTTTGGCTACTTTCATGTAAAGGGCGAAGCTAAATATTGGTGGGTGTCTCCCAAACATTTTTTTCTTACTCCGGGGGGAGGTGAGGTAATTACTTGGGATTCTTTTATTAAAGTCTTATATGAAAATTATTTTCTTCGCATGTATCGGAAGCAAAAAGAGAGAGAGAATTGTTGTTATTGACTCAGTGGAATATGTCGGTCAGGGAGTATAAAACTAAATTTATATCTTTGTCTTGATTTTCATTACGTTTCTTACACAATGAGGAGGACAAATGCACCAGATTTCAGGATGGGTTGAATTTGGTTATCAAGTCTAGACTCACTGCACTTGAAATGGTAGATTATACTTCATTAGTAACAAATCTATGATGGATTAAGGAGATGTTAATGATGCAATAAAGAATAGGGAACAAAGGGGAAAGAGGAGTAGATTTGATCCATCTCAGTAAAAGGAAGGCAATATAGAATACTCTAAATAGGGGAGTCAAAGATTTCAGCGCGGTAGAGGGTGTGGATTTTTTATTCAGAATAGGACACCGAGCAGTTTTAGGGGTGCAGGATCGATGGGCCAACAGAATAGACAACAGGAGAATGACAATGGGAAGTCTAAGCCTGTTACATGCTATTTTTGCAAAGCTGAGGGCCATATCAGTCCAGATTGTCCCAAGTTAAAGGGGGTAGAGTATTATCACTATCATCAAATTGGTCATACCAAAAAGAACCGTCCTATGATACTGGGAGGGATTCACTGTCATCAAATTGGTCATACCAACCAGTTAGAGTGACATCAAGTGGGTAACGGTTCCTATTCAATAGGTTCCATATATCAAAGTACTAGACCATGGGTTTGATTATAATCTCCTCAATCTCTTTGATATTAAAATAGTACGAAGGGGCTTTTCGACTAGTCGTGGTGAATGTGATCTATGTGGTTCCTCTGGTATGTTTATCATCGAGGCTAGGTTGGCAAGTGTATCCACAAAGGTATTTTTTTCCCGATGCATGAATTCGAATCAGAGGTGCTCGAATCGCAAAGCTACTTCTTCCAAGTAGGAATTGTAAGGTTAGATTTTATCATCTTTGATCTTCCAATTTCCTAGTATTCACTGATGGCTAGGCTCGAGTCCCCCTAATATTTTAGTCACTGATTCCCATTTGTAAGGCGATATCAATACTTGTGATAGAAGCCTTATATTCAGCCATGTTGTTGGTGAACTCATAGGTAATTTTGACAATAGTGGAGAATTGGCATGAATTAGGGGATATTATAATCATCCTGATGCCAAGCCTCTTTGGTTGTCATTCCCATGAAAGTAGAGTTACCACATTTGTCAATCATATAATGTAATGAGTTTTTCAATTAGGAATCCAACGGTGTCTTCTTCTTCGCCAGTAAGAGGTTGTCTTTACAGGAAGTTTGAGATAGCTCTCCCCTTAGTGGATTTTCACGTGATGTAGGTTATTTTCAATCCATCCAATAGTGTGGTGTCATGTACCCCGAACAGGTATCAAAGGAGATTTGGATATGAGTGAGTGTGTGGCCAAGGGAGTTATTTTGTGTTGGTTCGCATACGAATTTAGCATATGTTCCCTATGAGGATGCGAGAGTGCTTGCCTCTCGCATGCGTGTTTGAAATGGGCCCCTGAGGCCGGTTTTGTTGTGATTTTTCCCTTGGAAGTTGTTCGACACCATATTGAACGCACTTAAATGGGCCTATGCCTAATTTTTCACGTGAGGGTTGTTGTTTGTTCGTATTCTTTCGTTTAGTTTAAATAAAAACAAACAAAATGGGTAGGGTTAGTCCTTTCGGTCGAGCTTACCTTAAGGTAGTTTGAGGCTTGTGAATGATCTAGAGATTCTTAGTGTGGGTTTCCTAATCGGGCTATGAGTGGGGAAGTATTAGGCACTCCACTTGTTATTTATGATTTCCTTATATATATACTTATTATTTCATTTTACACTTATAATTACTTTTTAATTTATTTTAGAACATGTTGAGAGACCTTGATTGGAGAATCCCTTAAAATGTTTGCATTTAGTCAGAGGTGTAGGGAAATTAAAGATGGAAGCATCTTTGTGGAGGCCATATATAAAAAGGCATATCTCGAAGTCATTGACAAGGACATTCATGTCCATTGTAGGGAAATCACTAACTTAAAGGTGATATAGAACCTTCAGGTTGGTTTGCATATATAAAGGATGTAATGTTTTTAGCCATACTTCACTTCCTGCGAGTACAAAGCTAGGGGTGTGTAAAAGGCATCATATTTTAGAGTTGAGATGATGATTTTAACATGGATATTTGATATTGGAGTGAACCAAAAGTTGTTGATAGAGATCTAAGTATCCATTATTTAATGGCTAAAATCCCATAGGAGTCGTACGACCTAGGGTTGATCCGAAGTGATAGATATGGAGGCATCTCTAAAGATATTACGTCAAGAGACTTACTATAAGGCTTGGGATCATGAGTGAAGCTGAATATTATGCTTATGTCACTAGAAGGTCCTAGGATCAAAGTCAACGTAGTTCTAATAGAAGGGCATTTACATGTATGGGCTATGGGATATCGGGTATAAACTATACAACATCGTAATATTTATGATGCGTAGTCCTTTATATATCATTTTCATTATGAGATGAAATATTGCATTCATTTGTTAAAAATACATAATCAAAGATGGGTATTTGATAAATATTCTAAGAAAATTACGATTCTCGGGTGTCGTTTAAGATGGAAATGTTTGCTCGGAGAAGTGGTGAATACTATTCTCATTTTAGAGTTTGGTTTTAGCAAAGATTCAAAGTAACTCAATTCATTGAGACTTTCCTAAAAATGGTTTCAAAAAGTATACTTTCATGTCGTACTTAGTTGTATCGGTTTTGATTAGTGTTTTTATTACATATGAGTATGTTATTTGACTCACAAATGGAAATGCTGAAGAAAAACCAAGATTTAAAATATAAACAATGTATACAACATATTTGGCCCCCTAATAGGGGCCAGCCTCAGTTGTTTAAGAGGATATTTACATTTCTGTATCATAATATTTATTTATTATATTGACCGGAGTTTTTTGAGAATGTTTACCCCTGGAGCATGAGACAAGTTTTTCCCAGGGGAAGTGTCCCCTATGAAGTGACACCATCGAACATAGCTTCGTTAATAAGGGCTTGCCTTTGCGGGATGCTCATTAATTTATGCCTCTCATTGTTGGAGGCAGTGACTATTTTGGAATTTCATAACTTCTCTCAGATTTTGGATAGAACTCAAGATTCTCAGATGCTCGGGCTTGAAGAAAGTTAGAAAATCAAATAAATGTTCGGTTTTGGGGTAAATCTCCCAATGGGATGGGACCCCTTTTAATAGCTATCGTACTGAAACCATCAACCATGTGGTTAAAGGATTAATCAACTGTTTGGTTAATATTTTAGGACATGTGTTTCCATGATGAGATATTAGTGGAACATGTGTCACTATAGATGAGTTTTGTGGAATAGGTGTCTCTGGTAGATTAACTATGCGATTGAAGGATAGACTATGCAATTGATGATTGATTTTAGTAATCATTACAAGGAAATGTTCAACCGTGTAGTTGATGTATCATTCGTACAGTCAAAGAAGGCTTGAACTGTATGGTTGCTGAACACACCATTCTTAGTTTTGGATATTTTGTATCTTTAGTTGATATATTTGGGTATTTAGGGTTTTTACCCATTTATTTTGGCACACATACACACACACGCATATATATATATATATATATATATATATATATATATATATATATATATATATATATATATATATATATATATATATTAGTACTTCCCTATAGTTAGGGTATTAACGCTTTTACCCCTATGTGATTCAGGGGTGTTTGTGGTGGAAGAGGTGGACCTTGATTAAGGATCGAGGTGTCCACAAGTAGTAGAAAACACTTGGCCATTTAGCTGGAGATATTGGATTTTTCAAAAAGGTATTTAAAGGGGTCCATCCTAGAGATTAGTCATATGTTGAAAGACATCATATAGTTATGGAGATTATGGGTGATCCATTACAGTGATATGCAAGCCTTTTCAAAGGAAGTTTAATTGAACTTTTAAGATACCAACTTATTATTAACATAATAGGTGGAGTATTATTTTCCAAAACTCTCTACGTATTGTGCTATCATGGCTCTATGAACAATTTCGATAATGGTCATGTAGAGTTATGGTTTCTCTGGCTGAGGTGGTACCAGTATGGGTGACTGGGTGAGATATTCTTATATTTTATCGTATGCTTACTTGCATTGAGCATTCCACTGCTTGGGTATTTCCTTTTTTAGTAATTGAAATATGGGCTCGCAAGTGGTGGTGAGTCGATCGTTGAATCGACTTATGAACTAAAGTTGATCTAGGAATCCCTCCATTTCTTTATTTGTTCTGGGGGTGGTATTTCTTATATGGTCTTGACTTTGAAAGGTTCTACCTTGATTTCATCCTTGTTGATAATGAATCAAGTGACTTTACCCTTGCTAACCCAGAAGAAATATTTTTTAGGATTCAACCTCATTTTGAAGAGGTAGAGTCTTTGGAAGAATTTCTAAAATGCCAAAATATATCAGTCGTGGTCTTTCGACTTAACGATTATATTGCCTACATAGATCTCTACCTTATTATCTATGAGATCATGAAGAATGGTTATTATTTCTCTTTGATATGTTTCCCATACATCCTTGAGACCGAAGGTCATATCGTGTAATAATATGTTCCCCATGGGGTGAGGAATTCGATCTTTTCTTCGTGGTCAGGGTGCATTTTTATTTGATTATATCTAGTGAAACCATCCATGAATGATTTAAATGCATTATTGGTTGTATTGTTTATTAATAGGTTCACATGAGGTAAGGAAAAATCATCCTTTGGGCAAGCCCAAATGAGATCCATGTAACCTACACACATTCTTACCTTGCCATTAGTCTTAGGCATGGTTACAATATTGGCTAGCCATGTTGGGTATTCCACCACACGAATGAATCCCACACTGAGTTATTTTTCCACTTCTTCCTTAACCTTTAAGTACCACTCGGGTATTAGCTTGTAGAGCCTCTACTTGATCGATTTTGCATCGAAGATAGTTGGCATCTCATTTATAATGATTTTTGGACCAATCACGGGTGTATTGGAATAAGACCAAGCAAATACATCAGCAAAATTTATGAGAATGTCAATAAATTAATTATGTTCCCTTTTTACTGAGGGGACCCAATTTTCAAGTGTTTGGGGTTCTCAGGAGTGCCCAAATCTAAGATTATTGTGTCTTCCTTATTGGGAGATATACGATTACTTTAACTTTAGTCAATATTATACAAGTTCTTCAAGTACTTTAGATCCGTAGAGTCATAATTATTATGAGTGATATCCAAGCTACTGTTGGGTTCATAATTGTCACATGCAATACACTAAGGCAAGTGCTGGAAATCATAATTTATTATAACATCAAAGGTAGTAAAGAAAGAATTTACAAAAGAAAAGAAGTCTACTTTGTAGACTCATACATTATAAGAGGTTATAAGTGGGGATTTAGTTCCTAATAGGACGGACTCAAAGGACTGTCAGATGATGAGTGCCAATATCCATCTCACAGGGATCCAATTGTTCAGGATTGTCGCTCCAGTTATGTTGGTGATGAGAGGGTGTGGATTATGTCAAGGACCTTAGGGCTGAATGTGGGCTTGGGTAGGGAGAGTCGGTTAGGCTTGGATATTTTTCCTTTGGTAGATTTAACACCATCTTTGGTCAAGTCTATCATAGGACCAGTGTAGGGGATGTTCGGTAAGAGGGATTGTGGTAGGTGCTGGTGACTATCCTCTTTCCAATAATAATCCAAACGTGGTCGGGATGTTATATATCAGAATTTGTGCAAATATGGAGCCTCTTTTGGAGGTTTCACAGTACTCAGTATGCGGAGTTAGATGTTAAGCTCACGGATGTGTAGCCATACTTTTTCATTGTGTTATTTTGAGGGACGAAGTTGGTGCCCCATCTATGGCCATCCCGAGTAAGGGAGTCGGGGTCTCTGGATGTGGATTCCTACTTATTTCCCCCTCTTTTTTCGGCATGAAAACGGGATTGCATCCTTTATCGGGGCGATCGACCTTCGTCGATATGAGGTGATATTTAGAGATGGAGTTGCCAGACTATTTTGCAAAAAACAGGCAAAAGAAATGTTGTTTCCTCGAGAGAACGACATCAAAGACAATATTAATGCTTGTGAAACCAAGTAGTTCAAAGGTCTGGGAATAAAGTTATGAAATGGGAAGATGCTACGCGCCCATCCTACCCTTTTGGTCCTTCATGGGCATGTATTAATCTTCTCATGTAATACTCCGTGATGTGTGTGCTTATGTGCATAATATAAATGGAGGATGGAATCGCTCGACTCGCTTAATTAACAAAGGCAAAGCGAGGTCATCCTTAGGAGTGATCTGAGTATAATAATTAAAAATATGATGTAAGTGTTCGTCGATTCAAAAGTCATTATAAAGGAACTATTGCGTACATCAGACTAGATATAAGCAAACAAATATATAAAATGTATATATGGTGAATATGTGACGAGAATAAAATATCAAATATATGAGGAAGAACTCGAGTCGAGGGATTTACCTAAGACGCCTACATATGCCTTGGGGATCAAAGTCCAAGTAGTTTGAAAACAAAATGAGGTGGGTTTTAACCCATAAATCCAATCGGGGACTTTATTATATGTGCGTGTGTAGAAAAAGGTCCTTTAGTGTGAAAAAGTGTGATGAGAAATAACCTTTTGGAATTTACGAGTGAACCCTTTTTTTCTTCTTCTTTTGGTTTTTTCTATGAAAATAAAGTATGTGTGAATACTAATAATAAAAAGATTGGAATTAAGATGTGTTATGTAATGAAGTAAAGTACTAAAGAAAAAATGAAGTAACTAATGAAAAATTAAGAGATTTTAAAGACAAAAAGGAATAAATGGACCTCCTTATGAAGAGTTGAATTAGATCTTGCTTCTAGATGCGCTGATCTCAAGATAAAATGGTGGTGGTTGGAGGAGGCGAGTGTGAATTTACTCAAAAGAGTATGCGAATGATGGAAGGAATGTGGAAAATTGACTTTTTAGGAAAGAACAGCTCTAAAATCGAGGGAATACTCTCTGAATTGCTGAGAAGGATGTTCAAGGGTTCTAAAGTGTATTTCAATGTGAGGTCAAGGCCTCTATTTATAGTTCCAAGGGTGGTGCCGATCGGCATGGTCCTAAAATTGGCTATTGACATAGAACCCTAGACACAGTATCGATAGGCAGGGTCCTAGGGTTGCCAATTAGAAGTCTGCGACAGGTATTTGTGGAAAATGATCGTAAAATGAAAATCATAAATCATAATTACACACGAGGTGGACTGTTGGAAAGGGTATTCATAGACCTTAAATAATCCATTGAGCCACTCCCGGGTTCGAGTGTTAGCCAAAGTCAAACGGGGCTCGGAAGCACCCATTGATCACTAGACATGAAATTCTCAGAGGGAAACGAAATGTTCCTCTAGATCTTAAGGAGGATTCATCTAGGGGATGGACTGTTAGAAATGGTATTCTGATCCCTTAAAAGATTCATTCAATCTCGTTTGGTTCAGAGAGTTGACCTTTGTCAAATGAGGCTCGAAAGCATCCGGTGACCCTTCGGCGTGATATGGGTCGTTCGTCCGAACTGTAAGGCTGATTCGCACACAAAGTGGACCATTAGAAAGGGGATTAAAAAACCTTCAAATATTCATTTACCTTCGTTCGAGCTAAGGAGTTTACATGAGTCACACGGAGACCGAGAGTGCCCGGTGGCCTCTAAATCATTTTTGGGATAAAATGAGTCATTCGTTCAAAATGCAAGGGTGATTCATGCATGGGGTGGACCGTTGGATAGGGGATTCAGAGCCCTTCGAAGATTCATTAAGAGCCCACTAAAGCGAGGAAGTGAATGGAGTCAAACGGGGGCCGAAAGCGCCTGATGAACTCCAAATTAATTTTTGATAGTAAAGCGAACCATTCGTCCGAACCATAATGTGATTCAGTTCCTTTCGAAGATTTATTGAGCTTCCTCTCATATGTGAATGTTGATTGGGGTCAAAATACGGCCTAGGAGCTCCCGATGGCCTCTAGATCGGTACTTAGAGTATGACCTAAATTTTGCGGTGGATGAGTGAGTAATAGGAATATAGTGAGGGGCTTATGGGTGTCTATATAGAGCCCCGGGATGGGTGAGATTAGAACAAGTGAAGGTCGTCGAATGATAGACACCACATCGATGTTTTGAAATAAGTTTTTTTTAGGTCGATTATAAAGATCTAGAGGATGAGGTTGACAGATTCAGCAAGTTGAGGTCAATTTTGAGGACCTCGGGAGATGAGGATGATCAATTCAACGGGTTAAGGTCAGTTCTGAGAACCTAAAGAGATGAGGATGACTGATTCAGTGGGTTGAAGATGTATTAATATTGGCTCTAAGTGGGTAGGGAGACCAATTTGGTGGGTTGTGGTTAATTCTAAAGTTATTCTAGAGGATGAGCAATTCTGAGGGTCGAGGTTGATTATGAGGACCTGAAGCTTGTAGCGAACAATTATAAGGGACGAGGTCAATTCTAAGGACCTAAAGTTATAGTGACCTGTTCTGAGGGTCAAGGTTAATTCTGAGGACCTAAAGTTATAGCGAGCAATTCTGAGGGACGAAGTTAATTCTGAGGACCTAAAGTTGTGACAATCGAATATGAGGGACGTGGTCAATTATGATGACCGAAAGTTGTAGAGGCCAATTCTTGCGGGCCGACGTCAATTTTGAGGACCTAAAGCTGCAGTGACAAAATCTAAGGACCTTAAGTTGTGGCAATCGATTCTGAGTGCCAAGGTCAATTCCGAGGACCTAAAGTTGCAATGACTAATTCTACGGGTCGAGGTCAATTCTGAGGACCTAAAGTTGTAGTGACCAATTCTAAGGCCGAGGTCAATTATGAGGACCTAAAGTTATAGCCACCAATTTTTTGGGACGAGGAAAATTCTGAGGACCTATAGTTGTAGCAACCAATTCTGAGGGTCGATGTCAATTCTCAGAACATAAAGTTATAGCGACCAATTTTGAGAGACGAGGTCAATTATGAGGACCTTAAGTTGTGGCCACCGATTCTAAGGGACGAGGTCAACTATGAGGACCTTAAGTTTTGAGTATCGATTCAGAGGGCCAAGTTCGATTTTGAGGACCTAAAGTTGTAGCGACCAATTCTTAAGGCCGAGGCCAATTTTGAGGACGATCAGTTGTGGCGACTGATTCTAAGGCTTGAGCTCAATTACAAGGACCTTAAATTATGACGACTGATTCTGAGGGCCGTGGTCAATTTTGAGGACCTATATTTGTAGCGACCAATTCTGAGGGTCGAGGTCAATTTAGAGGACCTTAAATTGGGTGACCGATTCTCAGGGTCGAGGTCAATTCTGAGGGCCTTAAGTTATGACAAGCGATTTTAAGGGCAAGGTCAATTTTAAGGACATAAAGTTATAGCGATCAATTCTAAGGGTCGAGGTCAATTCTAAGGACCTAAAGTTGTAACGCAGGGAGTGATCTCCTGGGGAATTTTAAATTATCTTTGGGGTACGGATGCACCTATGGTTCTGCTGGGGATTGTGTTGCTTTTTGACTTCATCGGGGAAAGATTTACCTTCAAGATATCTGATTGGGGATAATTTTTTCTTGAGACTCCACTGGAGGATATTTAAGCTAGGGAATTATAGTAGACTTAGATGCGATCGCATCGTTGGTTCTTCTTATAAAATATGTTGAGGATAGGTGTGTAAGATGAATCTGACTGGGGATTAAGCTGGAGATAAGGGTGCAAAATTAATTCTGATGGGGATTTTGAGAGTTTATAAGGGCTTTAGTGCTCTAAAAGTGATTTTCTTGAGGAAATTTGAGGTTTTATATCATTCAAGGATTTTTAGGGAATTTTCTGGGCAATTTTTGGGATTTTTTAGATTTTTTTAGCATTGTCTATACGAAAT
The DNA here is from genome assembly GCA_949130495.1 of Sambucus nigra. Classification (NCBI taxonomy): domain Eukaryota; kingdom Viridiplantae; phylum Streptophyta; class Magnoliopsida; order Dipsacales; family Adoxaceae; genus Sambucus; species Sambucus nigra. The sequence goes on from OX422222.1 coordinate 242,950,335, forward strand.
TTAAAGTGGGTACCGATAGGCAATCCTGTAGGGTGCCAATTGGTAAGGGCATGGACTCCTAGACTTCCTTAGGAAGGGGAAAATATGAATGTCGACCGGCATGATCAAGGGGAGGTAGAATCCTTTGATAGTTACCAACCCTTTCTTGGGGATATAGGTGACCTTATACTCTTGGAGTCTTCCTTCGGGGTCCATGGGGACTACGGGTATCCAGTGTAGATGAGGAGGTTACTGGGGGCATGAGATGGTGTCTGGATTGATGGGGCTTACGGATGAGGTGACATCCAATTCTGATTCTTTCCTTTTGAGATTTTCTCACAGATTCATTGTTATGACTGGAGGATCTTGGCATTGACCATATTATATGCTTGATGTGATGGCTTTGCACCAGAAAAAAGACTCAAGAAGGTAAAATTGATGCATTTTTCATTTGATTATCTTAATTTATTGGCTTATTCTACATGCACTTTAATTTCTTGCTGAGTTTTTATTTTGAGAAAAAGTAGGAAAATGTGTTTTAGAAATTTTTGAGTAGAAGAAAGCCTTGGAGGCTTGGTTGCATAGAGATTCCCTTTTGAAGGGACTCATTTTGAGAAAAAAGTGTTTTTGGAATTTTTTGGACAAAGGAAGGCCTTGGAGGCTAGGTTGGTATATGATTGAGGAGATATAAATCTTGATGCAAAGTTTTAAGGACACAAATTTCCAATTTAGTCCTTTGTAGTATTGGCTCAATTCCGAACAAAAACATTTTGAGTTAGAGGATAGAGTTATTGATCATCCTTCAAGCCTATGACGTGTTTGTTGAAGACGTAGCGGCCAAGAGTATAAAGCTTCATCATATTGCCGAGTTTAAAGTGCCTCGTTTCTACGTCATCAAACATGGTTCCATGCTCCCAAGGTATGAATGCATTACATTTATATATAGGAGCTTGGAACATTTTATAATAGGTGTAGGTTTAATTGAAACTGTTGTTCATTTTCAAAAAGATTTAATTAAAACTTTAAATAAAGTTTATATAGTTTCTGGGCTAAAAATAAAAATTTCCAACTTTTTAGAAGTTCGTTCGATATGTCGTTCGAAAGAGTTTTTTGTTCAAACCAGATGTCGTCCGAACGAGTTTGCCAATGAGTTCCTAGTTTGGCCTCTGTAACTTCGTTCGAAATGCCGTTCGAACGAAATGGATGTTCGAACGAGATTTCCAATGAGATTTCTAACGAGTTCCTTTTTAAATACACTGGAACTTTGTTAGAATGTCGTTATAAGGTCGTTCGAACGAGATCTCGTTCGAACGACAAATATCGTTCGAACGAGATTTGGCGGGAACTGTTAAATGGCAATTTTTGACAGTTTTCACCCACTTTCCCATTATCTTTCCCCACTAACTTTTGACTGATTATCTAAGTGCGGTAATCAACTTTGGAAAGTTAACTTTTTCATACACATCTATATCCAAGAGAGAGTTTGAGAGCAAAAGAGAAAGAGAAAAAGTTCATGTTTTAAAGTGTTTATTTTTCAAAGAAAAATTCATTTACACTTTAGTTTTCACCCATATTGTTTATCCAAGCTTCCATATTTATATACATTCCTTGGAGTTTTATCGCCGATTTTTCATCTCTACTGTTTTGAAGAGACGTTTGGGTTTGCTTCTAAATCCCACAAAAAAGAAGATGTTTGCGTTGATTTACCCACTTGGAGAAAGGCTCCTTGTTCGGGTGACGGTGACCATATAAAGTCTGATCGGTGGATTCCGAGACCGCGGTGGAGCTCCGTGGTTATTCGCTAGGCAGAGGTTGATACAAGAAGACGCGTCAGGGCTTGAGAGGGATCGAGTTGAGTGTTGTAAGTCGTCTTTCTTGTATTTGTAAATTCCGTACTTATTGGATTTGAGGCTAGGACAGTTCGAGATTTTTTCCCGTTGTAGGTTTTTCCTCGTAAATCGCAGCGTAGTGATTTATTATTTATTCACCTAGAACGCATGCTTAGGTAATTCAAGATAAAATTTAGTTTTATTCACTACATGTTTAATTTGGTGCTAAATTAAGTTTGCATAATGTTTAATTAATTCAAGTCATTAATTTAATGTGTTAAAATTTGGTTTGGCCTAATTTGTTAAAATTGAGAAATATGACTTAGGCAAATTTTCTAGGACTTGGATTAATTGTGTTTAAGTGAAATTAACTAAAGTGTGTGTTTTAATCATATTTCACTTGGTTTAATTTTAATTTTGAAAAGTAAATTAAAATTTGGCATTTTGTTGAACCATCTTACGCTTCCGCATATCTCAACAAGGAAATTGATTTTAAGATTTAAAAAAATTGGGGCCTATCGCTCCCTTTCAAATTGGTATCAGAGCCAAAACGAGAAGTTATTTCGTTAAAGATCTTTTAACTATTTTTGGCTAAAACGGAATTTTTCCCATTTTTAAAATTTCTCATTTTCGATGGTTCTAACTACGCGTATTGAAAAGCGTGAATGAAATCGGCACTAAAATCTATCGACGAGAGAGTTTGGTTATCTGTCGTTAACGGGTGGTCTCCACCCTCTCATTTAGTAGATAATGAACGTGTTCCCAAACCTGCCGATAGGTGGAGTGAGAATGAGTTTAAACTTTCAAATTTTAATTCTCGTGGTTTAAATGCCTTGTTTAGCGCTGTCACACCGGATGAATTCTGAGGCATTATGACGTGTGAGACCGCTAAAGAAGCGTGGGATATTTTGCAACTCACTCATGAAGGTACTAGTGTCGTTAAATCTTTGAAACTCCAAAACCTCACAACTCAATTTGAAACTATCAAAATGAACGATAAAGAAACTTTTGATGAATTTTATGCTAGACTTTTCGATATTGTTAATTCATCTTTTAACTTAGGAGAGAAAATACCCGACAACCGAGTAGTAAAGAAAATTTTAAAGTCCCTACCCGATAAATTTATTCCAAAAGTGACCGTTTTAAATTCTTTACCAACTTTAGCCTCTTCGAAATTAAAAGAGCTCGTAGGTGATTTGCAAACCTATGAACTGGACATATTTCCCTCTAAAACTGAAAAGAAAATAGAAAAGGGCGTTGCTTTAAAAGCCCGAAAAGAGGAAAAACAAGTAGTAGAGAGAGAGAGTGATGGTGACTCGGAAGATATGGCCTTGTTTGCTAGGAAATTTATAAAGTTTCTTAAAATTAACAAAGATAAATTTAAAAATGACTTTAAGAAATTTAAAACTTCTAAGCATGACAAAGCCGAGAGGATCCCTAAAACTATTAATGAAAATTTAAATGGGGATGAGTCAAATAGGTGTTTTGGTTGTGAGGGTTATGGCCATAGGGCTTCTGAGTGCCCCACTAAACTAAGGAGAGAGGGTAAGCGATCCATTTCATATAATGAGACCCTTAGTGACAGTGATATGGAAGAGGGACCCGATTCCCCCACTAAGCCTAATTTTGTGGCTTTTATGACTAGTCATGTGAGCACCGATAATGAATCTTCTCATGAAGATATTCAAACACATGACACTTCTGAGGTCAAAGTTTATGATTCCCTTATTTTTTATGATAGTGAGAGTTGAGAAGAAAGAGAGCGTGAAAATAAAGAAGAGGTAAATGTTAGTGAACTTCAAAATGCTTTTCAAGAATTATATGAAGAATTAATTAAATTAAAAAGAGCTAATTTGAAGTTAGAAGCTTGTTTAAGAGAGCGTGTCAAGGTCGTTGATAGTGAGTTAGTGGAATTCCTTAGGAAACGAGAGAGATCTCTTCGAGAGAAGCTAGAATATGTAGAAGGCGAGAGAGATAGCCTTGGAGATTTAATGGAATCCTTGAAAAAGGAGCTTGTCGAGTTTGAAGAGAGAAATGTTTTATTAGAGTCTAACATCCTAGAATTAGAAAATAAATTAAACGACTCTAGTAACGTCAAATTTGATTTGGAGTGTCGTTCGGAAAAAATAGATAAAATATTAGGAATGGTCCAAATTAAAAATGACACTTGTGGTTCAGGCTTCGATACTTGTAGTGAATCAACTCATAAATCCAAAACCAATGTTTTAGGAGAATCGCCTAGGAAAACCTTTAGAGATCACTCCTTAGGTAAATCTTTTCACCGTGAGTTCAAGTGTTCATATTGTAGTCGAAAAGGTCATCTTAGGAAATTTTGTTTTGATCTTAAACGAGCTCCTAGAAAATCCAAAGGTAAGGCAACCGAGGTAGCCAAGATTTCTACAACCCGAGATCGTCATTCGTCATTAGTTTGGGTTAGGATATCCGACTTAGTAGCTTTACAAGATAGGGTTTTTTATTCTCATTTACTTTCACATGCTTCCTCACTTGCAAAATATAAAGGTTGAATGTGTTAGTTTTATTTGCATACTTTAGCGTTTGTACTCATGCTATGTTCACATGCTAAATGTATGTTTGTTTAATCATTTTCTAGTCTATGCTCTATGCTTAATCACATGCTAGAATTATGATTTTTATTTATCTTTTGTAATTATATTTCCTTCATTCTGTTTGCATTAAATAAAAAATACAAAAAGATTTTTGGTTTATCATTTGTGTTTTATTTGTATAGTAATTTAGGCTTAATGAAAAATACAAATGATTTTTGTTTGTCTTTTGAGTATATATTTTTTATTTTTGGTTAAAACTTTCAAAAAACTCAAAAAGATTGTATTTTTAGTGTATTTTAGTTTGACACACTTTAAGTAACATACACTTGTGTTAGAATTCCATCTTTTACGCTCCCATATAGCTAGAACTTTTGGTTTAGATTGTCAATCCTTATTATGTTCTTTACCATGCTTACATGGAGTAGTTGGATTTTTGCGTTGCTTAAATGGATTCTATTTTTATATGCCTCTTTTCACACATGCACGAGCTCATTTGAAATTTTAACTTCATATGTATATTTGAGCTTTGTGAGATGTTCTCCTACCAATCTTGTTATCTACATATTTGTGACCTAGGAGGACTAGTGCATGTCGAAATCCGTTGCACGTGAGATTAGTGAGAAATAAAAAAATGATAAATATAAATGTGCACGAGGAAGAGCTCCGAAAGGATTTATTGTCCTTTGCGAATAGTAAGCCACCGTTTGATTGGACCTAAAAGACATATGTGGTCCAAAGGCCTAAAAACAGAAAAATATGGCATTAAAAAGAAAATAATTGCCAAGGCCTATGTTTGATTGATATATTCATTCAAAATTAATAATATATATGCTTATTGAGGGAGATTGGATGGTATATCAACGGTTTGCACAATGTCCGTTTATCCTAGTTGCGTTTTCAATGTCATGACTCTATTGGTTTGTAGAATCATCAACATGCTAGGCTTGTATGGATTGTGTATGTTTGTTCATTGAGTTCAATTTATATTGTCACATGAGGTTATATTCAAATGTGATGAAGTTTGTAATCATTTGAGAACTCCGTGAACATGTTTTAAGTGATTGGGTCTAAAGTTAATTGTTACTAGTTCACACCCCAACACTTCCATTTCCATATGACACATTTTTGCCATACGAGTGTGAAAGACTCCTATTATATTTTACGTGTGTCATTTGTGTGTTTATAACTATATATATGTGTGCGTGTGCATCTTTGGTATATCTAGAGTACATATATATATGATATTTTTGTGTAGTCTTTGCCTTGCTCTCTAGTCCATCTATGCTTTAATTCATAATTGGTATCTATCTTGTTGCATTCTTTGTTGATATCACATGCTTAATACTTTATGTATCTTATTGGTATCATTTTTCTTCCATCCTAGTTGGTATCCGTTATTATTTGTTGGATTAGTTGTACTTTTGTTGCTCATATGTTTTAAAGTTCTCATCACTTTTGCACATTTGCATGTTTAGCTTGTTATCCCATTTTATGTATCCCTTGTTTAGCTTAAGCGTACTATGATTTAATTAGGGGGAGATAAGTTAATTTTTGATTCTTTTGCCTTTGTCTATTCCTGAACAAAAAGGGGGAGAATGATAGGGGAGATTTATCTTAGGGGGAGACGTCTTTCTAAGTAGGGGAGAATTAATTGAGGGGAAGTATTTATTTTATGCATTTAATATCCTTGTTATTCCCTATGCGTTTAATGTGTTTGCTTCAGTGCGCAGGAATTCTTCTATATAGTGGCAACTTTCACCGGCAAAGATTTTGATCCTTTGGGTTGTGTGAGTCAAGCATTGTATTTCTATTTTGGGTGGGACTTTGTGTCAGTCTAGGAGAGCCTGACAGCCCTTTAGGATTTTTATTAGTTTTTGTCCCGGAATAGCCAAAGGGAGAGATTTGTAAGGACACAAATTTCCAATTGAGTCCTTTGTAGTTTTGGCTCAATTCCGGACAAAAACGTTTTGAGTCATAGGATAGAGTTATTGATCATCCTTCAAGCCTATGACGCGTTTGTTGAAGACGTAGCGGCCAAGAGTATAAAGCTTCATCATATTGCCGAGTTTAAAGTTCCTCGTTTCTATGTCATCAAACATGGTTTCATGCTCCCAAGGTATGAATGCATTACATTTATATATAGGAGCTTGGAACGTTTTATAATGGGTGTAGGTTTAATTAGAACTGTTGTTCATTTTCAGAAAGATTTAATTAAAACTTTAAATAAAGTTTCTGGGCTAAAAATGAAAATTTCCAACTTTATGGAAGTTCGTTCGATATATCGTTCGAACGAGTTTTTCGTTCGAATCAGATGTCGTTCGAATGAGTTTGCCAACGAGTTCCCAATTTGGCCTCTGTAACTTCGTTCGAAATGTCGTTCGAATCCAATGATATTTCTAACGAGTTCATTTTTAAAGACACTGGAACTTCGTTAGAATGTCATTAGAAGTTCGTTCGGACGAGATCTCGTTCGAACGACAAATCACGTTCGAATGAGATTTTGCGGGAACCATCTTACGCTTTAATCATATTTCACTTGGTTTAATTTTAATTTTGAAAAGTAAATTAAAATTTGGTATTTTGTTGAACCATCTTACGCTTCCACATATCTCAACAAGGAAATTGATTTTAAGATTTAAAAAAATTGGGGCATGTTGCGCCCTTTCAAAAGTGGAGTTTGTCGCCTTTGTCGGGTTGTCTTGATTATGATGTGTTGTAGATATTGTACTGGAGATGGATTTGCTGGAGCTATTGACTAGAACTTGTTAGCAACGGTGGTACAATTTTAGTACCCTGAAGATCACATTTTTAATTTTGTCCTGGATGAGGTTTGTCCCACTTATGAGGAGTTTTTGGCTATGTTGGGGGTCAGCCCCAGTGTGGCAGCGACCATGCCTGATTTCTCCTTTTCTCCTTGAGTTTTCTTTTTAGAGTTACTTCACTTTTCTCCCTCGACGATGAGATCGCAGAGGGGCCATTTCTCTTCAAGCGATTATGTATTCAATGCGCCTCAGAGGTTTTGAGGATGTCGTTTTTGCTGGGGTTGTTACCTTGGGCCTTACTACGAGGCTATTATTAGTGATGGGGGACTTGACTGCCAATCTCTAGGTTACTGCGATAACGATCTGGATGTCTTACCGCCATAATCCTGCGATAGTGGTGTTGACTGAGACCCCGAATGGTCTGAATGCTAAGAAGGAGGGTCGTTCCGACTTACAGAGGGAGAGCCCAGTAATGTTGTTTATGTGTCTTGTGAATAAGTTTCATATTGTGGCCCCTCCTGAGTATCCTTTGGCGGTTGTGCCCAATTTCTTTAATTAACCTTTGTTCAGCTTCGGCCCATCTGTGAAGAGTTGGGAAAACTAGCTTATAAAGGATGGATCACGGTGTCTTCGTTGGTCAGTGCCATGGTGGGAGGACTTACTCCTTGTCTTACATCTTGAAGATTACCGATATGTGCTACTAGTGTACCTTCGGTAGACTTCTTTCTATTTCCAATGACAGCTCTTACGCCAAGTCGGGTGGGAACGTATTGTACCCCCCATACAACAAATTTCTTTTCGATAGAGGATTTGACTAAATCTGTGAGGATGATGTTGGGCTCTTTGTGGTAGCATCGTCGGTAATCTATTCATCCATCACAGTGCGTGGGAGGGGCATGTTAAGTGTCTGGGGACTACCTGAAATAGTTATGGAAGTGTGTAGTAGAGAAAGTCATGTAAAAAAATAGCGATCAAAGGTGGTTAATTTCTTTCTTAACCATGGAGGACGGTGATATACCTAAGTATAACCTCGTCCCGACCTGGGGTCTACTCGGACAGGGATGGCCACACAAACCATCATGATAGGCATTATGTTCACCGTCGCTTTATTCCAGCAGTCTCGACTTCGACCAGTCTCATGGGCCAAGACCTATTAATTATCTCATTAGATCTTCATGAGTCTTATCTTATCCTGGCATCTCCTAATAGCCGAGAGACCTCAACAAGACTATTGGCCCTGCATGAGTTTCGTCTTATCTTGTCACCTCTAGACAGCCGAGACCGCACTTACATTTTGACTATCAGTATCACCAGAAGAATAATCAAGGTATCTTCCTCGTCTAGGCCAAGACCTCATAGGGTGGCACATATCCAGGTGAGGTACAGGTTTCTAACATGATCATCCTACAGAGATAGGCAGTTATAAATAAATCACAAGTGCACGTGGAGGAATATCTGCATCATCAGTACTTACACATTCGAGAGGCCATAAGTCAAGATCCTTTTTACGGATCCATCAAGGACATGCACCTTACATGCTTGGGGGTGAATTGTTCACCCCAAACACTATTTAAACCCATCTTCTTCCTCAGAAGAGGGGATCAAAAATACAAACCCTAGTCTAAGCTTTTCTCCTTTTACAGTAGAGAGATAAATTATTAAGAGATGTATTACTCAGGGCATAGATGTCCATTCATATAATGAAATTCAGACTCACCAGCATAGTGGAGTAGGCCAATGGCCGAACCACTTATATGCTAGTGTTTATTCCTCTTCTCATCATCTCCTTCTTCATATTTACTTTGTTATGCAATTATATACATCTCCATTATTGCGTGTACTAAAGCTTGAGCAGCTGATACAAATTCAAATGGTGACTTTCTAGCGTTATCAAACGGTGCTGTGATTCTGTACAGGTTTTTCAGGGCTTACCACTCCATGGAGCATATTCAGAATGCCAATTAGGAATGGGAAACTTGGGGACCTCCAGGTGCTGGTAACGATGATGAAGTAGGATCGTACGACAGTTGAAAGCAGTGTCTTATGACGATTTCAGTGATTCTTGTGAAGCTATGGTGATTGGGGTGTTTTTTATATCTGGAATTTGGAGATAATTTTTTGTAGTTTAGTTAGGTTTAGGTTCATTTAGGAATAATTTAGTCAGTGGAGACGGGTGGTTGGTTTGACTCGCTTCACTGATACTTTGTGTAACAACGCCATTTTCCTTAAGCATAAATAAAAGTTTATTTTGAACATATTTTGTTGTTCCTCTTGATGAGTTTCAAATTTGAATTAGCTATACTAATCGCTAAGGCATACATAATCCTTTTTGTTCATGTAAATGGGACCAGACCCATGTATGGCATATGGGTTGCCTACATACCTTTGGGGATTTTAAAATTTCATGAGTTTCATTTTGAAAAGAAAATCTTTTTTTTAGAAGATCTGGTCCCATGTAGTTCTAAGTAGGGGAAATGAAGATTTTCTTTTCGACTAGAAGGTGGTAAGAAGAATCGTAGCGCGTCGAGATTTCGAACTAAGGATAAAACTTCTTGAGATGATCCAGGTTGACTGGATATGCCACCTCTTCTCCATCAAGGTCTATTAGCGTAATGGCGCCTCCTGATAGAATCTTCTTCATGATATAGGAGCCACTCTAATTCGTTTTGAATTTCCCTCTGGGGTCCCTGACGGGTTCTATGATTTCTTTGAGTGAAAGGTCTCCTTTTTGGAAACCACGTTCCTTGAATTTTTGGTTGAATGATCACGATATCTGGCGATGGTTCCCCTATATATATACTGAGCCTTCTATCTCTTTTCATCCAAGAGTGATAGTTCGTTAAATCGGCTCTGGTGCCATTCTTCTTAGTCCACTTTTGTTTTTAGCAAGACGCGAAGAGAAGGTATTTCCAACTTAATGGGTAGGACTACTTCCATGTCATATACTAAAGAATAAGGGGTAGCCCTAGTGGGTATTCTGATTGAAGTACGATAACCTCAAAAGATGTAAGGGATTCGATCAGCCCAATCTCTGCAACTCTCAGTCATATTACTCAATATGGCCTTGAGGCTTTTAATGAAGGCTTTGATAGCACCATTGGTTTGGGGTCAAAAGGGAGACGATTTGTATCTTTAAATCCCCTACTCGTCGACTAGTTCTATAACCCCAGCTTCATAATATAACCCATTATATGATACTAACTCGTAGGGAACTCCGTATCGGTATATGATGTTCTTTATGATAAACTTATCCACTTTCTTGGAACTCAACATCACGTATGACTCAGCTTCGACCTATTTGGTGAAGTAATCAATGGAGACCAGAATGAATTCATGATTGTTTGAAACTTTGGGAATAACTTTCCCTATGATGTAGATGCCCCTAATGGAGAAGGGACAAGGAAAGGTCATGTTGCATATCTCTTGGGGAAAGTATTAAAGATTGGTAAACTATTGGCATTTGAAGCATCTTTGGACATAGTCAGTGCAATCTTGAACCATGGTGGTCCAATAGTACTCTTGATGGATGATCTTTTTGGCAACAATATGACCATTCATATGTGGCCCGCATTCCCCACTGTAGATCTTTTGCATTATTTTTTCAACATCAACCCCTGCAATGCAGTGCAAATGGGTTCCCTCGAGGTTGCTCTTGAAAATTACTTTATCGCAGATGATATACTGAGCAGCCAGTTTGCGAAAGGTGGCATGGTCTTTATTATCGACGTCTTGGGGATGCCTACCATGTTTGAGGTGGCGCTAAGTGTCATAGCACCATAACCCGACCATATAATAATCCTCCTCGATAATGAGTTCAATATGGTATCAATGGGCAGGCTTAGCTTGTTTTTAAATAGGGAAAGAGGCCATCATATTCCCTCGGGCATATCGACCATGGAGACCATGGTAGTAAGGGCATCAGTCAGGTTGTTCTTTACATGGGGCAAGTAGTGTAAGGTGACATCATTAAACTGAGAGGCCAGTTCTTCTAGGTCGTCATAAAAAGGTAGGATTTTTTCCTCTTTGACTTACCATTTTCTAAGAATTTAGTTGATGATAAGAGTAGAGTCTATGTAGATGTCTAGGTGTCGAATTCCTTTTTTAAGTGATCTTGAGGCCTACCGTGAATGCCTCGTACTTGGTCATGTTGTTAGTGCAAGGGAGGTCTATCTTGATGGCAATTGGGGTGTGAGAGTCATCAGGGGGGATCAGGAGTATCCCAAGGTCGTATCATTTCTTGTTGGCAGCACCATGAAAGAATATTTTCCATTAGAGGTCCTCTTGAGAGGCGTAGAGAATATCTTTATCTGGAAATTTAGAGACCCAAATATCAACTTCTTCTCTAGGGTAATCATTAAGGTAGTCGTAGATGCCTCTCCTCTTCATATATTTTTGTGCAACGTACATAATATCGAACTCAGCTAACAACATCAACCATTGGGCCATTTCAGTGGACAAAGCGGGATTTTCTAGCAAAAACTCAATGAGATCCATACGGGACACAAGTCTAATGGGGAAGGCAAGCATGTAATGTCATAATTTTGGCATGACTCAGACCACGGCGACATATGATTTATCCAAAGCAGTGTGATTGACTTCGTACCCGACTAGTTTTTGGCTGGCTTAGTAAATGGCTCTTTCCTTATGGGATTATTCAATGTATTGGGCTAGTAAATCCCCTGTTATAGTATTTGTCACGATCTGGATGTGAAGGCATAACCATCAGAGGTCAGGTAAGGTATCGATTGATTCGATCAAAGATTTCTTGGCAGGCCTCATTTCAGACTTTAGTAGATACCTCTCGAAGAAGCTTAAAAATGGGTTCGTAAATAGAAGTTAGTTGGTTGATAAATCGACTGATGTACAGTTTTTTTCCTAGGAGTCCTCGGACTTCCTTCTTTTTTGTGATGGTTATATCTCAAGTGTGACTTTCAGCTTGGCAGTCTTCTTCCATTCTCTTCTCATAGACCATGAATCGTAAGAGTTTTCCTTTTGTGATCCCAAAAACACATATCGAAGGATTCAGTCACATCTGGTATTATCGTAGTCATTCAAAAAACTTTGAAAGGGCGAGAATATGACCTTCCTGAGTTGTAGATTTGATTATCATCTCGTTCACATAGATCTTGACCTCTTTGTGAATGAGGTCGTGAAGTAAGGTTGTGGCATACATTTGGTAGGTAGTCCCATCATTCTTAAGTTCGAATGGCATAATAGTGTAGAAGTAGGTTCCTTATGGGGTGATCAAAACATTTTTCTCCTGATGGTCAGGGTGCATCTTGATCTAATTGTATTCGGCAAATCCATCGACAAACCACTTGAGGGCGTGGCTAGTCGTGTTGTCCACGATCGTGTTGATGTTGGGTAATGGGTAATCGTCCTTCGGGGATGCTTTATTCAAATTTCAATAATCGACGCACATGCGTACTTTCCCTTCTGATTTTGGCATAGGGACGATATTGGCGAGCCATGTAGGATAATCGACTGGGCAAATGAAACTTACATTCAGTAGCTTGACCACTTCTTCTTTGACTTTGAGCGACCATTCATTGTGAAGCTTTCGTAGCTTTTGTTTGACCGATTTTCATTTCGATAATGTTGGGATCTCGTGTTGAGCTATTTCTAGGTCAATACCGGGCATGTCAACATAGGACCATGCAAATATGTCCACAAATTCTTTCAGTAGCTCTTAGAATTGTGAACACTCAGGTTCGTTAAGGGTGGACCCTATCATAATCTCATGCTAATGACTACTTGAATCGATATTAATAAAAATAGTTTAATCACCATTAATTTGAACCTATTTTTGTTGTTTATTATTCTCCTTATTAAGATCAGTTAAGAATTGTTCATTCAAAAATAATCATCATAAAGAGTTTAATTAAAGTAAAGACAAATAATGTAATGCATAATAAGATACTCAAAATCCTCATTTATTTTATTCTCGAGAAAACAGCATCGAGAACCTCGTCAAAAGAGGTATCAGTTATATTAATATCAGAAAAGGGGACAACAACATCAAATTAAGAGAATTGGATGGCGTAGATAGTAGGGTAGACTTGAGTCTGTGCAGGTTAGACAGGCATGAGATTCCAGTTTTAGAGAGGCATGTCAATAACTCTAATTTGATTAGATGGGTCTGACGGCGCAACATCTAAATGGATCATGCAGAGATTCGATCCTAGTGTTTGCAGGCCGAATGAGTCCTTAGAATCACTTTCCTTATAATCCCTGATAATTGCCAAGGCTTTATTAGTGAGAGGTTGAACTTCATCCTGACAGTTTGTGGCCTAAGAGTTGCTGTCTTGAAAGAAGATTTCTAGTCCCAATTTCATCTTCTTATCAACGTGGTCATACCATGGTTAGGGGAAGCCGCAAAAAGATAAATCTTTACCTTCCTTGATAAACCTTCCATTCAAAGAGTCTCTTAAAACAGTCTTTTCTTCTTCCAAGCTTCTTTTTGGCCATGGCCTCCGGAGGGTTTTGAGTTCTGGTGAGGGTTAGTATCCCAGGCCATATGGGGGAGAGGCCTCTTTTAGGACTATGGGATCAAGGATCCCTTGTTGGCATCTTCTTATCCCCATTTCAGGCATAAAGTGCATTTTTTGAACATCTGGATCACATTGACATCTCCCTGAGGGTTGTGTTCCAGATAAACTCGATCTTTGAAACTATCTCCTACTTAAAGGGGAAGTGGGTCAAATCTGAAGATAGAGAGGAGCATGGCATTCGTCCCATGTTGGATCTCTAATATTGGGTTACTAGTACTAGCGATGTCTGAACTGTACCACTCGAATGGTGATAACCTGGACTTTGACAAAGAATTTCAGTTTCTGAGGAAGAGAAGACGATACCACTCGGATACTATGGAGCCATCGATGGCTAAGAAGAAAGGTAAAACATGCAAGTATATCAATAACCGTGAACTCGGTGACGTGATTGATAGATCTAGCCCCTATTGTGAGTTTTATGGACTTTATTACCTCTCAATGAGTATTGTTATAATCACGCACAGCAGTGGAAGTGGGAGTGAGATCACTGACTTTCAAGCTCAAGCAATTAAAGGTTATGCGAGGGAAAACATTAAGGGAAGATACGTTATCAACAAGTGAGAGTGATACTGTCCTTCCCAATACTTTAACGGAGAAGTTGAGGGCATAATTATAGTAAGGTCCGATCTTTGGTATCTATGCTTCGAAAAAGAAGAGGAGTCTGGAAGAGGTTAAGGACCCAACCATGTTCACGGCTTCTTCGAGAGTGGTGGAAGGACAGACTGAAGGTCTGATGAGGAGTTTTATCAGATCATTCTGGTATACCTGGGAGGATATAAAAAGCCCTCATAAGGTGATGTTGGCTTGGGTTTTCTTGAGTTACTTTACTTCTTCAATGGTTATCTCTTGCATGAGGAGTTCTTAGGCAACTCCTTATCCCTTATATGACTTGATCACATAGGACTTTTCTTTCTTCGATGGTCATCTCTAGCATGGGGAGTTCTTTGATAACTCATTTTCCCTTATATGTCTTGGTCACATGGGGAATCGGATCTGTGAAGTGTCTCCTAGATCTGGTTATGTGATTTAATGAGCAACGAAAGAACAAGAACTATGTGTCTTCATATATTTCTGGTTGAATGGCTACCTTATCGATTTCCTTTAACAGATCTTCGAAGGAGATCATTTCGCACAAACTGGATACTAGACTTGTGTCTTCCCGACTGGGTTTATCATCTGAGATGTCAAAGTCATATCCCCATCCTATGGTGACTATATCCTCTTTCCAAAAGAAATTAATGCATTTAACAACCTCGATGACTTTATTGTACAGATCTTCCCACTTAACGGGGAGGTGCTAAAGTGAAGGGACCAACTACCCTGGGAGTTTCAAAGCGATGAGTAGCTCGTCAATACTGTAAGTTCACATGTTTGCCAAAATGCATTGGCGAAAATCTGGATTACATCATCCAGACTGACTTCATCAACGGGTACCACTCAATCATTCGACTCTGAGCCCATTTTTGGGCTTTAATGAACAAGCCACTGAATTTTCAACAATTGACAATTATCTTTGTGGGAAATTTCAGCCTAAACTCCAAGAATTGGTTCAATATAGCAAGTAACTCCATATCTTTCCCTTTAAATCAGGTACGAACAACGATGCAGACCCTTGTAAGGAGTGACAAGGCTTGGTCGGTGAAGCAGGTAGTGTATAGGAGAAAATACGGGCAAACATTAAGCGATTTAGGTGAGATTACAGGTATCATGGGTACTTTATTGGGCATAATTTAAGAAGACTGATCTAATTCTGGGTCACTCTCTAGAAATGTGGAATTTTCATGGGTTGGAAGAGGGTTAAGAGTGGTGTTGGGTGTAGGATTAGCTGAAAGGGAGATGATACTCCGGTCAATTAAATCATGGATCACATTTAGAAGATGGAAGCACTGGTTTTAGTATATCCTACAGACTGGTGGAAATCACATTGGGCATCGGCTTTGAAATTTTTAGGGAGAGGATTTGGTAGCGGATGAGGGTCTAAGGGTTAAATGAGGTTTCGGTTCAGCAGGCCCTAGTAAAATTTTGACAGAGAAGCATAGAGATCAGTATACTCTTTCTTAGTACAGTTAGAGTGACTTATGATGCCAAAGAGGTAGGAGGTTGGGAGATATTGTTGATGTTTAAGACTGTAGCACTGGCAGGATTCTCATATTTTTAGGGAGTGAACTGTCTGGTTACTTTCCTTAACTTATATTTTACTTTTGCAACACCTCCCTTAATTTATACACTAGCCTCTCGAAGGGATCAAAAGTGTGGGTAATACTGTCCTCCCATAGATACTCGAATATAAGTCAAGAAGTTCTTCTTCATGATACTGACTTGTTCCTCCTCGGAGATTTTGTTGGTTATGGTAGCATCTTTCTCTTTCCACCTTCTTATGAAGCTACTAGATATTTCCCCAGGGTTATGTTTAAGAATATCTAGACCTCGGCGTGAAACCTCAAGCTCCTCATTGTACCTGTATTACGACATGAATTCTCGGGCGACATCCTCCTAAC
Organism: Sambucus nigra; assembly: GCA_949130495.1. Lineage (NCBI taxonomy): Eukaryota > Viridiplantae > Streptophyta > Magnoliopsida > Dipsacales > Adoxaceae > Sambucus > Sambucus nigra. The sequence goes on from OX422222.1 coordinate 242,966,521, forward strand.
TATGGATTCTGGATTCCTTAAGGGATAGAAACCAATAAAGGGGGCTATCTTTCTAAGTCTGCTGGAACATCTAGCCCATTATCTCTTCAGAGGCACCAAGGAGGGTCATGTCTCGATGATAGCTCTGAAGGTGAATAATTGGGGGTTCTCTTCCCTTGAACTTCTGGATATCTAGCATCTTGAACTTCTCTGACAGTCTGGCTTTGGGATAGGGAGACATATGGGTGTAATCCATGTAGTTCCCTAATATATTGACTTGGTCAAACTTCTTCGACAATAGTTTGAGGTCTTCCTTGACCTTGTTCAGTTCCTCTTACTTAGGATCTATGGGTACTAACCGGTTATCTCCTGGCTGGGCAAGGTTCAATATAAGATGCTGAGTTAGTGGAAGCCCATTGGAAGGCAGGGCACATGATGCATGTTAATACTCTTTTGGGACCCAAACAGGCTCGGGAGAGGGTGGACCCATGGAAAGAGGAAAGAAAACCTCAGTTTCTTTAGGAATCTTGGCCCTGTGACGTTATATCTCATGGACCTCGATTTAAAGGTTGTCAATCATGGCACTGAGCTGGGATAAGATGATCATCAGATTGGGATCCACAATCGGTGTTTGATCAACATTCTCCATGAAGAGCTCGTGAAGGTAAATTCCAAACTCAGATGAGGTAGCAGAATAACCGACCTTGCTTCGAGGAGATTTTATTGAAGACCTAAGCCAATAGGGAGCCAAGCTAAAGTAAGGTATACGATCGGCCTGATAGGGAAAATGGTTCAAATTTATTTTTGAAAGAGAGAGGGAGAAAATTTTGGTATTTCGAAAGTGAAAGAAATAATGTTTTGGTATTTTTGGAAAATTAGGAAAAAATGAAGGAATCTCAGCATGATTATTACTAAGTTCTCACTTGTATTAGGTTTGCCTAAATGCAGAAAAGTGTTGGACATGACCGTAGATTGGGAAAATGGGGTTTAAAAACATGTGAAACACGGTTGGACTTGTTTTCAGACTCACGGATGGGGTCCTATTTTGAAAAAAGACAAAATTGTACAAAACTTCGGGCGATATGTCGACCCAAAAATTCGGTCAAGTTTCGCATGGTAACTGACAAACTAAATATGAGTGTCCAAGGTTTGACATCTATATGAGGTTTATGAATTTTTTTGGTTAGTGGAAGGGTTCCCACCTTTGTCATGACTTCCACGGTATACCTCTTACCTATAAGGGCAATAATTCATCGGTACATATGGACAAGCCATTTGATATACCTGAGTGTACGTGAATTGCCTCATTATATACCTTATTGGGACAGTACGTGTCAGAGAAAATTTTATAGACTCGATGTACATGAAGGAGTTCCCTGCTATATACCGAGAGTTGTGAGTTCGATAATAAGGTACGATGTGGGGGGAATCGTTTTATATACGTCGAAGGTACGAGGATAATGGAAGATGAGAGTCATATTAGTTAGGCTAACTGCGACCTGAAGGTCCAGCGTCCATAACAAAGTGAACCTATAGTACTTGACAAAATTTTAGTCAATAGCCATGCTCTTGGTGATGTAGTGCGCAAAAATGCATGAATCTTAATTAACATATTACAGAGAAGGAGTATTTTTTATCATTTTTTTTTCATGATGAGTAAATGGAATACTATACTAGATGGGGAGCATATACAAGTATATCTAGCATTGAAATTATACTATGCATTGATACATGTGAGTGAGTATGTGTCAAGGGAGTATAAACAAGTGAGTGTGTGTGGTAGTGAACCAATACATATATCAACTACAAGTGGTGTGTGATATGTGAGCATATATATATAAGTGTAAAAAGTGTGGTTTTGTGCTAGTGAAGCCTAAGTATGGATATTCTAAGTGGTGTGTGAAGCACGTCGGTGTAAAGTGAACTAAGTGCAAGTGTGTGAAGTGTACATGGAAAGTATATACAAATGTGTGAAGTGTATAAGTGAGTGAAAAGTGATATATAAAAAAAGTTAAAGAAAGGGTAAAAGTGAATATACGAGGAGGTGCATACGCACACATGCAGAAAAGAATAACACCCATGAAAAAATAGAGTATAGTATATTATAAATGTCCCTAGCAGAGTCGCCATTGTGGTCATCCCGAGCCGAGGGGGTCGGCATCTCCGGAGGTGGATCCCTTCTTATTGTCCCCTCTTTTTCTAGCATACATGCAGGATTGCGTCCATTATAGGGGCGCTCTGCCGTTGTCGATGTGGGGTGATATGTAGAGATAGAGTCGCTAGCCTATTTTGTACAAAACAGGAAAAAAAATATTGTCGCCTTGATAGAACGACATCAAATACAATATTGATGCTTCAAAACCAAGTAGTTCAAAGGTTAGAGGACTAAGTTACGGAATGGGAAGGTGTTAGGCGCCCATCCTTCCCTTTTGATCTCTCATGGGGATGTGTTAATCTTCTCCTGTAGAACTCTGTGATGTTTGTACTTATGTGCATAATATAAATGGAGGATGGAATCACTCGATTCGCATAATGGATAAAAGAAAAGCGAGGTCATCCTTAGGAGTTTTCCCAAAATAGTAATTAAAAATATGATGTAAGTGTTTGTCGATTCACAAGTTGTTATGAAGGAACAATTTTGTCTATAAGACAAGACACAAGAAAACAAGCATATAAAATGTATATATCATGAATATATGATGAGAATAAAATAATAAATATATGATGGAGGACTCGAGTCGAGGTATTTACCCAAGACGTCCACGTAGCTCGAGGGCATAAAATTCCACGTAATTCGAAAATAAAATGAGGAGAGGTTTAACCAATAAATCTAATTCTGGACTTTATTATATATGCGAGTGTAGAAAAAGGTGTTTTAGTGTGAGACAGTGTGATAAGAAATCCCCATTTTGAATTTACGAGTGGACCCTTTTTTTCTAGTTTTTGGGTTTTTCTATGAAAATAAAGTATGTGCAAATACTAATAATATAAAGCTTGGAATTACGATATGTGATGTAATGAAGTAAAGTACTAAAGCAAAACTGAAGTAACTAATTCAAAATTAAGAGAATTTAAAGACAAAGAGGAAGAAATGGACCTCCTTATGAAGACTTGAAGTAGATCTTGCTTTTAGATGCGCTGATCTTAAGATGAAGTGATGGTGGTTTGAGGAGGCGGGATGTAATTTACTCAAAAGTGTATGAGAATAATGGAAGGAATGTGGGAAGTTGACGTTTTAGGAAATAACAGCTCTGAATTAAAGGGAATTCGCTCTGAATTATTGAGAGGGATATTTAGGGGTTCTCAGGTGTCTTTCAAAGTGACTTTATGGCCTCTATATATAGGGCCAAGGCGGTGGCCGATCGACATGGTCCTACACCTGGCTATCGACATAAAACCCTAGACACACTATCGATAGGCAAGGTCCTAGGGTTTCCAACTAGCAGTCTGGGGCCAGTTTTTTAAATAAACTGTCAAAAATTAGAATCGCACATGGGGTGGACCATTAGAAAGGGTATTTTAAGACCTTTAAGAATCCATTGAGATGCTCTCTCGTTCAAGAGTTGACCAAAGTCAAACGAGGCCCGAAAGCACCGGTTGGTCACTAGATGGAAATTCTCGAAAGAAAACGGATCATTCCTTTGAACTCTAAGGACGATTCATGCATGGGATGGACTGTTGGAATGGGTATTTAGAGACCTTCACAGATTCATTCGATCTCATTTGGTTCGGAGAGTTAACTTTAATTAAAAGGGGCCCGAAAGAGTCCAATGACCCTTCGAAGTAAAAAAATTCGTCCGTTCGAACTGTAAGTCTAATTCACACATGGGGTGGATCATTGGAAATGGGATTTAGGGCCCTTCAAAGATTCATTCAGCTTCGTTTGAGCTGAAGAGTTGACAGGAGTCAAATGGAGCTCGGGTAAGCCCAGTGGCCTCCAAATAAGTTTTTGAGGTCAAACGAATCATTTGTCCGAGCTATAGGGCTAATTCACTCACGGGGCTAACCGTTGGAAAGAGGATTCAATGCCATTCCAAGATTCATTGAGCTCCCACTTAGGCGAGAAAGTGACTAGGGTCAAACGGCGCCCGGGAGCACTGATGGCCTCTAGATCAGTTTTTAATAGTAAAATGGACAGTTCATTTGAACTGTAAGTCCGACTGTTAGAAAAGGTATTCAGTTCCCTTATAATATTCATTGATATTCCGCTCAGATGAGAAACTTGATTGGGGCTCAAAAGTTCCCGGTAGCCTTTAAATCAGTACTCGGAGTATGACCTAGGGTTTGAGGTGGATGAGTGAATATTAGGGACCTGAGGAGGTTCTTAGGGGGGCCTTAAGACGGGGTGTCTAAATCATTTTTTGAATCATTCCGCGGGGATCAAATCAGGTGAACCCAATATAGTAACTAAGGCGTTATCTTCAAGAAATAAAGAGGGAAGCCCTCATTCTAGCTCTTCTTTTTTTGCCTTGCTATCTTCATCTGTGACCTATAAGACATTGCGCTCATTAAGGCTGGTCTGATAGACCTTTATGTAGTCTATGTACATTCCCTACTCATATAGGATGTCCATATTTGGTTGTAAGGATTTATTTTCTTCATCCCACGTCGTGATAAAGGAAATCTTTCCCTTGGAAGTGGAAGTTATAGTTCCACCCGTGATATGGATGTTTGAGGTGGCGGCATTGGGCCTTTTCATTAGAAGGTATATCCAAGATTGAATTTTCACTTATGATCTTTGATAGTGATGGCTTCAAGATCCCCTTATTGGTTTCTCCTTAGTCTAAACCTTGGCATATATCCCATCTTATAAATGATTCGGGCAACTGCAATGGAGAACTAGATCTTCCTCGATTACTTGAGCTATTTGGATGACCTAGAATTTGCTGAGGCAAATGTCACTAATATCATGGTGGGTGTCCAAGAGTGGGGTGGTGTTAGTTCTGGAGACCTTAGCCCAACCATCATCTCCTAAGATTTTGATGACAACTGTGTTAACAGTTAACCTCACTTTTTATACGCAGTGATAAGGGTAGTGCCCCCATGGGGTGTATCTAGGATCCTCCCAATAAGAGGTTGAAGTTAGATGGGATGTTATGTACCTGAAACTCAACGTCTCACTAAATGGTCATAATGATACGTGTGAGGGTGATGGATCCAAAGACCTCTCAATGGGCATTTTCATATGCCCTCATATCCGTAGAATATGGTGTAAACTTAGAGGCAATGTACCCCAAACTAGTGGCTACAAGGAAGGGCACACGGTGATGGTGAACCCATTGTCTATCAATATTAGTGGAATGATTTGTCCTCAGAGTAATAGGTAATACAAACTGTTGGTTACATCCTTGCATGGTTAGGTCTTCATTTGATAAGTTAATATACTATTGCATAATGATGGACATGATGGTAGACACGAGGTATTAAGGCCTGAGGTAATAGATGGGCAAGGGTGACTCGATGGTCTTGAGATGTGGATAGTTCCCAAATGGAGATGTTGGTGGAGGTTTGGTGTATTTTTTCTTGGATATTATTATTATCCTGGGGGAGAGGAGTGATGGATCCCTCGGATTTCCCCCTTCCTTTGTTGATAGGATTCAAGGGTTTGTTAGTAGGATTCTAGGAGGCAGAGTGTCACCCTGACGGGGTAAGTAAGTCGACCTATTTGTCTAGAGAGAGGAGTCTCTCCTAGTGATTCTTATTTAGCCTTCTCCGAGAAGATCAAGAGATTTTTTATGGATAATGGATTGGTGGCAAGAGGAGTTGAATCGTGGATCATTACTTTGGTCCAATCAAGGGTCGAGCTTTGCTTTGGGTCGGTGGGAGATTTTTTTTCTTAGTTTGAAGGAGGGACATTAATGTTTTATCATCTATCCAATGTACCACCATGTTAGGATCATGAGAGGGGGATCTTTGCTAATATTGTGAGAATGTGATTATCATTTTGATCATCTATATCAAGGGAGCTTCTGTTAAGATAGACGACCCTAGCCATATTTCAATATCAGTGGTGTGATTTTTAGGGTCTTCGTCATCAGTAGGGTTTACCATTTCTATCCCGAAGTTATATGAATACCTTCGGGTGACGGGATCTTCTAGTGGTGGATGACCTTAGCGGGTCATGTCTTTCTAGATTTCGATTATATAGATGATGTGTGTCGCATCTAAATATATGTTCTCATAGCTTAGTCCTCTAATAGTATGATGATGGGTCCAAGGATAGATCCTGAGAACAAATAGATCGAATTCCAATTATAGGATAAGGAGTTCTATTCTGTTGTATGGATCAACTGGGTCTTCCAAAGGATCATCCTTAGAGGATGGGAGGATCTCTAGTGAGATAGGGTCCAAGTTGATAGCCCTACAGATAGTATCTTGTATTTTTTTCTAGTAGCTCATCCCACTGGGTGGGTCAAATTCCTTTGTAGATATTAACACTAGGATGTTTAAGTTCCCCCTCACTATTAAAGAGCTATAATGGTGGACCGTCATAAGAGAGCCATGGTCTCAATTAATCTATAGTGTATCCTCACTTTTTCATTCAGTTTACTAACAGTTTGTGTAGTTTAAGGATGTTGTGTTCTTCTGAAGAGGCTTAGCGTCCTAGACCAATTTTTTAATTTTAGACGTTGGGTGTTTCAAAAGAGGTAGGTCCTTATTCGTAGAGACCTAATCCTATTCTAAGAGAATGGTCCCATTATGCCATCATTTCCAAAATTAGGGGGTTAAGGATGAAGTCAACTCCAGGCAAAGGAGGTGCATTCCCTTTGATGACCAAAAGATGGTAGAAGGAATATATAATGCCCTCCTTAAAGAGGTGAGTTTAGTAGGAATGCTATAGTTTGGTGACGAAGTATTTTGGTATCTACCTCAGACTACCAGAGGCAGAGTCTATCTTAGAAGGGAAAGGTCTTGAGTTTGGCCCAATCAATCAAGAAATGTCGATGTTGCTACCTATGACTCTATGAATCATGTGGATGATGGTATTAGGAAAGGTCATGGCTCTATTTTTTAAAGGGGGGCTCGGTTGGAAGTCTCGTGTTATTTTTCATATTCATTACGAAATATTATCTGAGAAGACATGATTTGCTAAAATTCTTGAAGTTGATTCCATCTCTCTTTATGGACACTGGGGTGAGGGGCATATATTGGGTCGGGGTTATCCCATAACTCGGACATCCAGACAGCTTACCCACGAGCGACATGGGCTCGGACTCTTTTTTCCTCTTTATAAAATAGATTATGATGAGGCATGTAGATCCAAGAGATTTAGAAATATTCTTTCATTGTCTACTTATCTCATTCATTTGTACTGGTGGTCTAGGGTACCATGAGCCATGGATCCTCCTTAATGATGATTAAGGGATGTGGCATATTTATATGGGAAAACTTCTAAGGTAGCAGGGGACTAGTCATCGTTGTTTACATCAGAATCTATGAGGGCATACAAATGCGCAATGGAGACTAACCCGTTCCACCCAGTGGATTTGATTGGTACTGAGAAGGTGATATGATTTCTTGATTTGAGGGCCTTATCGAACATTTTTCCCTTTGATCTACTGATCAACCTCTCCTTCTGATGGAGTCAATATCTATGGAATATGAATTCCGTGGGAGGAGTATGTTCGGGATGTAGTGATAGGATTGAAGGAGGTGGATGGCCCCGATGAATAAGGTCATATGGTTAGTGGCAGGTTTAGTTTCGTTGATGAGTTGGATATTTGGAAAGTCTGTACCCAAGGGGGGTGATGGTTATATGGGGGAGTGGGTTCTCATCCTTAGTGTTTTGGAGGAAACCAATCGATATGGAGTTGGAACGCGGGTCAGGGTGATACGGGATGGGATTATGAGTGTGTAGACACCACATTCTAGGACTCCCTAACTCTCTCCTTAGGTCTCTAGAACCTCCCCAATTCACTATAAACCCTAGGTCATACTCTGAGTACCGATCTAGAGGCCATCAGTCACTCTCGGGCCCCGTTTGACTCTGATTAACTCTATCGTCAGAGAAAAGTCTTAATAAATCTTCAAAGGATTTTTAATCCCATTTCCAATGGTCTACCTCGTGTGCGAATCAGCATAAAGGTTTGAACAAACAGACCATTTAACTACCAAAAATTGATCTGAAGACCCATCGAGCGCTCTCGGGCCCCGATTTGACCCTAATCAACTTCACCGTCAGAGCAAAAGCTCAATGAATCTTCGAAGGTCACTGAACCCCCTTTCCAATAATCTTCCATGTAATGTCACAAATTTCCAATTGAGTCCTTCGTAGTTTTGGCTCAATTCCGGACAAAAATATTTGAGTCATAGGATAGAGTTCATGTTTATCCATTCAAGCCTATAACGTGTTTATTAAAGACGTAGCGTCCAAGAGTATAAAGCTTCATCATAGTGTCGAGTTTGTTGAGCCTCGTTTCTACGTCATCAACTTGGTTCCATTTCTCCTAAGGTATGAATGCATTTTGAATATATATATATAGGAGCTTGGAACATTTTATATTGGGTGAAATTTTTGTTTAAAACTATTGTTTATTTTTCAGAAAGATTTTATTAAAACTTAAAAATAAAAGTATATAAAGTTTTTGGGCTAAAAATAGAAATTTACACTTTCTGGAAGTTCGTTCGAATTGTCGTTCGAACGAGTTTTTCGTTCGATCGAGAATGTCGTTCGAACATGTCTACCAACGAGTTCCCTATCTGGCCACTAGAACATCGTTCGAACGAACAATGCTGTTCGAAAGAGAATTCCAACGAGATTTCTAACGAGTTCTTTTTTTAATACACTGGAACTTCGTTAGAAAGCTCATTAGAACAACACTTCGTTCGAACAAAAATCTTGTTCGAACGCGTTTTGGCGGGAACAGTTAATTGGCTGTTTTGAGCAGTTTTTCCCACTTTCCTACTTCTTTTCCCACTAACTTTTTACCTGAATATGTAAGTACGAGAACCAAGTTTTTCAACTTAACTTTTTCATATCTTACAACCTCCAAGAGAGAGTTTGAGAGCAAAATTCCAAGAGGAAAAAGTTCATTGTTTAAGTGTTGTTGTTTTTCAAGAAAAATCTTTTAAACACTTATTTTATACCCAATGTTTAGTTTATCCAAGTTCCATATATATATATATATATATTGCTTGGAGTGTTTTGGCACCGGTTTACTCTACCTATTGAAGAGTTCGTTTGGATTTTCTTCTACATCCCACAAAGAAGAAGAAGAGTTTGTTTGCTGCGTTATTCTCATATGGTGAAAGGCACCATATGTGGTTGACGGTTGCTTCCTAGCTCCTCATTAGTGGATTCCAAGGTTCCGGTGGAGTTCGAGATTGTCAACTAAGCGGAGGTCGGTACAAGAAGGAGCATCGGGGCTTGAAAGGAGTCGAGTCAAGTGTTGTAAGTCTTTCGTGTCTTGTACTTGTAAAATACCTTACTTAGTGGACTTATGGTTAGGGTCGTCCGAAGTTGTTTCCCGTTTGTGGACATAGTGATTCATTGCTTAATTTTATCTTTCTATATCAACTAGAACGTATGCTTAGGTAAAAAGATAAAATTTGGTTTAATCACTACTTATGTTTAATTTGGTGCTACATAATTATTTGGGTAAATGCTAACTTAATTCAAGTCATTAATTTAATTTGTTAAAATTGGTTTGGCCTAATTTGGTAAAATAGAAAAATATGACTCAGGCAAATTTCTAGGACTTGGGTTGAGTTATGTTTGTTTAAGTGAAATTAAAATTGTGTGTGAGTTCCATCATATTTCACTTTGTTTAAATTTTAATTTAAAAGAAATTAAAATTTGTTAATTTTTTTTTAATTGAACCATCATCTACCCTTCCGCATCTAAAAAGGAAAATATTACTTTTTATGAAGTAAAAAGAATTTTTTAAATTGGGGGCCTCCGCCTTTTCAAATTGGTATCAGAGTCAAAACGATAAATTATTTCGTTAAAGATCCTTTAAATACTTTTGGCTAAAATGGAATTTTCTCCATTCTCAAAATTTCTTATTTTCGATGATTCTAATTATGCGTACTGGAAAGCACGAATGAAATCGGAACTTAAATCTATCATCGAAGGGTTTGGTTGTCTACAGTTAATGGGTGGTCTCCACCAACACACTTAGTAGATAATGAACGTGTCCCCAAATCGGTCGATAGGTGGAGTGAGAATGAATTTAAACTTTCAAATTTTAATTCTCGTGGTTTAAATGCCTTATTTAGCGCTATCACACCGGATGAATTTCGACGCATTATGATGTGTGAGACCGCTAAAGAATCTTGGGATATTTTACAACTCACTCATGAAGGTACTAGTGTCGTTAAAGCTTCGAAACTCCAAAACCTCACCACCCAATTTGAAACCATCAAAATGAACGAAAAAGAAACTTTTGATGAATTTTATGATAGACTTTCCGATATAGTTAATTCATCTTTTATCTTGGGAGAGAAAATACCCCACAACCGAGTAGTAAAGAAAATTTTAAGGTCCCTACCCGATAGATTTATTCCAAAAGTGACCGTTTTAAATTCTTTACCAACTTTAGCCTCTACGAAATTAGAAGAGCTCGTAAGTGCTTTACAAACCTACGAAATGGACATGTTTCCTTCTAAAACTGAAAAGAAAATTGAAAAGGGCATTGCTTTAAAAGCCCGGAAAGAGGAAAAACAAGTAGTAGAGTGTGATAGTGATAGTGACTCGGTTGACATGGCTATGTTTGCAAGAAAATTTCAAAAATTTCTTAAATTGAACAAAGATAAATTTAAAAATGATTTTAAGAAATTTGAAAAATCTACGCATGACAAAGCCGAGAAGATCCCTAAAACTATTAATGAAAATTTAAATAGGGACGAGTCAAATAGGTGTTTTGGTTGTAAAGGGTATGGCCATAGGGCTTTTGAGTGCCCCACTAAACTAAGGAGAGAGGGTAAGAAATTAAAGTCTTTTAATGCAACCCTTAGTGATAGTGATAATGAAGCGGGACCCGATTCCTCCTCTAAGCCCAACATTGTGGCTTTTATGGCTAGTCATGTGAGTAATAGTGAGAACTCATCTATTGATGAAATTTTAACACATGACACTTCCAAGGTCAAAGTTTATGATTCCCTTGTCTTTGATGGTAGTGAGAGTGGAGAAGAAAGAAAGAGTGAAAAAGAAGAAGAGGTTGATGTGAGTGAACTTCAAAATGCTTTTCAAGAACTTTATGAAGAATCTATTAAGTTAAAAAGAGCTAATTTGAAGTTAGAAGCTTGTTTAAGAGAGCATGTCAAGGTCGTTGATGATAGTACATTAGTGGAAGACCTTAGGACACGAGAGAGATCTCTTCGAGAGAAGCTATAATATATAGAAAGCGGGAGAGATAGCCTTAGTGGTTTAATGGAATCCTTGAAAAAGGAGCTTCTCGAGCTTGAAGAGAGAAATGTTTTGTTAGAGTCTAAAATTTTAGAATTAGAAAATAAATTAAAAGACTCTACTAAAGTCAAATTTGATTTGGAATGTAGGTCCGAAAAACTTGATAAAATCTTAGGCACGGTACAAATAAAAAATGACACTTGTGGTTTAGGCGTCGATACTTGTAATGAATCTACTCAAAAAGCCAAAAACCATGTTTTTGGAGAATCACCTAGGAAATCCTTTAGAGATCAATCCTAAGGTAAAAATATTTGACGTGTTTTTACTTGTGCACATTGTGGTCGAAAAGGTCATCTTAGGAAATTTTGTTTTGATCTTCAACGAGGTCCTAAAAAATCCCAAAATAAGGCAACCAAGGTAGCCAAGATTCCTACGCCCCGAGATTTTCATTCGTCATTAGTTTGGGTTAGGAGATCCGACTTGGTAGATTTACAAGATAGGGTATTTGATTATCATTTACTTTCACATGCTTCCTCCCTTGCAAAATCTAAAGGTTGAATGTGTTAGTTTTATTTGCATACGTTAGCCTTTGTGCCTCATGCTATATCATCATGTTAATTGTATGCTTGATTTAGTCATTTTCTAGTCTATGCTCCATGCTCAATCACATGCTAGAATAATGATTTTTGTTTATCTTTTGTATTATATTTATTTCATTTTAGTTTGCATTAAATGAAAAATACAAAAATATTTTTGTTTATCATTTGGTTTTTATTTCTTGCTAATTTAAGCTTAATGAAAAATTCAAATGATTTTTTGTTTGTCTTTTGAGTATATATTTTTATTTTTAGTTAACATTTCAAAAAACTCAAAAAGATTTTTTTTTTGTATTTTCTTTTAACACACTTTATGTGGCATACACTTGTGTTAGAATCCCATCTTTTACGCTCCCATGTGGCTAAAACTTTTGGTTTAGATTGTCAATCCTTATTATGTTCTTTACCGTGCTTACATGGAGTAGTTGGATTTTGTGTTGCTTAAATGGATTCTCTTTTTATATGCCTCAATTCACACATGCACGAGCTCATTTGAAATTTTAATTTCATATGTATATTTGAGCTTTGTGAGGTGTTCTCCTACCAATCTTGTCATCTACATATTTGTGACCTAGGAGGACTAGTGCATGTCAAAATCCGTTTCACGTGAGATTTGTGAGAAATAAAAATTGAAAAATATAAATGTGCACGGGGAAGGGCTCCGAAAGGATTTATTATCCTTTGCGAATAGTAAGTCACCGTTTGTTTGGATCTAAAAGAAATACGTGGTCCAAAGGCCTAAAAGAAAATATGGCATTAAAAAGAAAAATAATTGCCAAGGCCTGTTTTTGTTATATATTCATTCAAATAATATATGCTTATTGAGGGAGATTGGATGGTATATCAACGGTTTGCACAATGTTCGTTCATCCTAGTTGCGTTTTCAATGTCATGACTCTATTGGTTTGTAGAATCATCAACATGCTAGGCTTGTATGCATTGTTTATGTTTGTTCATTGAGTTCATCTTATATTGTCACATGATGTTATATTCAAATGTGATGAATTTTGCAATCAATTGAGAACTCCGTGAACATGCTTGAAGTGATTGGGTCTAAATTTAATTGTTCCTAGTTCACACCCCAACACTTCCGTTTCCATATGACATATTTTTTCCATACGAGTGTGAAAAGATTATCTTATTTTGTGTCATTTGTGTGCTTATATCTATATATATGTGCGTTTGCATCTTTGGTATATCTAGAATATGTATATATATGATATTCTTTTTTTATCTTTGCCTTGCTTTCTTGTCCATATATGCTTTAATTCATAATTGGTATCTATCTTATTGCATTATCTGTTGATATCTCATGCTTAATACTTTATGTATCCTATTGGTATCATTTTCTTGCATCTTAGTTGGTATCTGTTATTATTTGTTGGATTAGTTATGATTTTGTTGCCTACGTGCTTTAATGTTCTCATCACTTTACGCACTATTGCATGTTTCGCTTGTTATCCCATTTTATTCATCCCTTGTTTAGTTTAGGGGAGATAAGTTATGTTTTAATTCTTTAGCCTTAAGTGTGCAGGAATTATATTCAAAGTGGCAACTTTCACCGGCAAAGATTTTGATCATTGGGTCTTGTGTCAAGTATTAGGTGGGATGTTAATTAGTCTAGTGAGCTTGAAGGCCCATTAGGATTTTCATTTAGTTTTTGTCCCGGAATAGCCAAAGGGGGAGATTTGTAAGGACACAAATTTCCAATTGAGTCCTTTGTAGTTTTGGCTCAATTCCGGACAAAAAAAATTTTGAGTCATAGGATAGAGTTCATGTTTATCAGTTCAAGCCTATGACGTGTTTGTTGAAGACGTAGCGGCCAAGAGTATAAAGCTTCATCATAGTGCCAAGTTTGTTGTGCCTCGTTTCTACGTCATCAACTTGGTTCCATTTCTCCTAAGGTATGAATGCATTTTGAATATATATATATAGGAGCTTGGAACATTTTATATTGGGTGAGATTTTTGTTTAAAACTGTTGTTTATTTTCAGAAAAATTTTATTAAAACTTTAAAATAAAAGTATATAAAGTTTCTGGGTTAAAAATAGAAATTTACACTTTCTGGAAGTTCGTTCGAATTGTCGTTCGAACGTGTCTTCCAACGAGTTCCCTATCTGGCCACTAGAACATCGTTCGAATTGTCATTCGAACGAACAATGTTGTTTGAAAGAGAATTCCAACGAGATTTCTAATGAGTTCATTTTTTAAGACACTGGAACTTAGTTAGAAAGCTCGTTCGAATGAAAATCTCGTTCGAACGAGTTTTGACGGGAACAGCTAATTGGCAGTTTTAAGCAGTTTTTTCCACTTTTTTCCCACTAACTTTTTACCTGAATATGTAAGTGCGGGAACCAAGTTTTTCAACTTAACTTTTTCATATCCTACAACCTCCAAGAGAGAGTTTGAGAGCATAATTCCAAGAGGAAAAAGTTCATTGTTTAAGTGTTGTTATTTTTCAAGAAAAAACTTTTAAACACTTGTTTTACACCCAAAGTTTAGTTTATCCAAGTTCCATATATATATATATATATATATATATATATATATATATATATATATATATATATATATATATATATATATATATATATATTGCTTGGAGTGTTTTGGCACCGATTTACTCTACCTATTGAAGAGTTCGTTTGGGTTTTCTTCTACATCCCATAAAGAAGAAGAAGAGTTTGTTTGCTGCGGCATTCTCATATGGTGAAAGGCACCATATGTGGTTGACGGTTGCTTCCTAGTTCCTCATTTGTGGATTTTAAGGTTACAGTGGAGTCCGGAATTGTCAACTAAGCGGAGGTCGGTACAAGAAGGAGCATCGGAGCTTGAAAGAGGTTGAGTCAAGTGTTGTAAGTCTTTTGTGTCTTGTACTTGTAAAATACCTTACTTAGTGGACTTATAGCTAGGGCCGTCCGAGGTTGTTTCCCGTTTGTGGGTTTTTCCTCGTACATCGCGGCGTAATGATTCATTGTTTAATTTTATCTTGCTATATCACCTAGAAAGTATGCTTAGGTAAAAAGATAAACTGTGGTTTAATCACTACTTATGTTTAATTTGGTGCTACATAATTATTTGGGAAAATGCTAACTTAATTCAAGTCATTAATTTAAGTTGTTAAAATTGGTTTGGCCTAATTTGATAAAATTGAAAAATATTACTTAGGCAAATTTCTAGGACTTGGGTTGAGTTATGTTGGTTTAAGTGAAATTAAAATTGTGTGTGAGTTCCACCATATTTCACTTTGTTTAAATTTTAATTTAAAAGAAATTAAAATTTGTTAATTTCTTTTTAATTGAACCATCATCTACGCTTCCGCATCTAAAAAGAAAATTATTACTTTTTGTGAAGTAAAAAGAATTTTTAAAATTGGGGGCCTCCGCCTTTTCATTCCCTGTGCGGAAAATGGCATAAAGATTTGAACGAATGATTCGTTTTCCCCAAAAAATTGATTCGGAGGCCACAGGGCCCTCTCGGGCTTCGTTTGATCGAAGTCAAGTCTTCATCTCAAATGAGATTGAATGAATCTTCAAAGGGCACCTCATACCCTTTCCAATGGTCCACTATGTACACGAATTAGCTTTACGATACGGACAAACGATCTATTTTACTCCAAACACCAGGCGTTTTTGGGCCTCGTTTGACCAAACTCAACTCTGCAAGCCAAGAGAATCTATTTGGAACATCAGACTGCCTTGCAAAAAATTTCCAAAGATTCGCCCCGTGCACAATTCTGACTTACAGTTTGGACGAACGATCCATTAGCGTTTGACAATCTCTTGTTCAAAGGACCGATGGGCGCTTCAGAGCCCCGTTTGACCTACATTTAACTCTCAAACTCAGAAGCAAACCAAAGGACTCTTTACGGTCTCTGAATTACCTTTCTAATGGTATAACCCATGGGCAATTTGGATTTAGAAATTGCATTTTACAACCATTTTCCAGAAAAATCGGCACGAGACTGCCGATTAGCAGGTCCATTTCCCTGTCAATTGGTAATATGTCTAGGGTAACCTACCGACTAGAAGAGCTAGGGATATTCCTATTGAAAGTCCCCCTACCCTACATAAGGAGGGAATGATCTCACTTCCAGGACCCCTCAGATCCATCAATATCAGTGATCTCAGCAACACACTTTTACAATCAGCGAAGTTTTCTTTTATGAAATTCATTTCCACCTTTCATTCCCATCATATTCATAGCTAATTTAGCAAAAATATCATTTTCTTTCATCCAACATTCATTTCAACTTGCAATGGAGCTCATCAAGGATCAAGATCAAGCCTTAAGTCTCTAAAGAAGGTCCAAATACCCTTTTCCCTCTCTAAATTTCTTTATTTTTGCATTAGTTACATAAATTCTCAACTTAGCTCTTACTTTAGATCATTCACATAAATATCTCAGCCTTTATTAGTTATATTGCACATAATTTATTTTCTATAAAAAAAATAATACAAAGAAAAAGAGGGCTACATCTATAAATTTCGATGGGATTATTCACCACATTTTCTCAAAACTAAAAATATCTTTTATACACACACACACACACACACACATAATAAACTCCCGTTTGAATCCATGGGATAAGCCCCAGCCTTGTGCCACATGCGAACTATGTGGACTTTGATGCCTTTATAGGCTACGTAGGCGTGTCAGGATAAAACTCGAGACCTGAGTCCTATTTTCACATTATCATCTTTTTCCTATTTTATCCATATATTATTCGTATATATCATACTTGTGATTTATACTCACGTATTATCTAACAAATATTATAATTCGATAAGTGCATACATCATATTTTCTAATTATCATTTTGGGAACATTCCTTTGGATGACCTCACTTTATCTTTTCCATGATATTTGTCGAACGATTCCGATCTCCAATTACATATACCCACGCACACACTTCATGGAGAAATTAAGAAAAATAGAAACATAAGCCCATGAGAGACTGAAATGGCGGGATGAGGGCCTAACACCTTCTCATTCCATAACGTAGCTCCCGAACCTCTGAACCATTGGCTTCATAATCATTAGTTTGTCTTTGATGCCACTCTCTTGAGGTGACAACATGTTATTTTGCATGTATTGTGCAAAATAGGTTGGCGACTCCATCTCTTTACATCACCCCACATCGACGAGAACCGAAGCGCTCCTAGAAAAGGGTGAAGGACCTTCTCTCCCTCACCAAACTGCACGCGCACAAGCGACGGCCCCCAATAAGGAGGAATAATCCATGTAGGGATGGACATAGTGACAAATCAGTTGGGGACTGACTGAAGAGGGTTAGACTCTGTTTGCATGGGTGTTATCATTTTTTACTTGTGTGCGTATGCACCTACCTCTATGTTCCCTTTTTTCTCCTCTATTACTTCTCGTATATATCTAACTCATGCTTATATCACTCCTTACTCACACAATTATAGATACTCTCCATGTAAACTTCATACTACTTACACGTAGGATCACTTATATTCATATGCTTCACACACCACTTAGAATATCCATGCTTAGGAGTCACTAGAACACACCTACACTTATCACACTTGTATATATGCATGATCACTCACACTTACCACACACCACTTGTAGTTGATCTATGTTAGGTTCACTACCACACAATCACTTATAAATATTCACACATCACTCACTCTCACATATCCATGCTTAGCGTAATCGTCATGATCCATTCTAGATTTACTTTTCATGATACTTCTACATTCTCCCTTATTCTTATAGTTCTCATCATGCCAAATAAAAATACTCTCTCCATAATATTCTGATCAATAATCATGCAATTTGCACATTACATCACCAAAGAGCATGGCCATTGACTAAAATTTTATCCCGTACTGGGGGTCACTTTGCGATGGGCGCTGGTGTGACACGTCGCAGTTAGCCTAAGCAATATGTCTTTCACCTTCCATTCGCCAAGAACCTTCGACGTATATCGAACGGCTCCCCCCGCATTGTACCGCTTGACCGAAGTCATGATGGAAGGTATATAGAAAAAAACTCGTTCACATATGTCGAGTAAATCGAATTTCCTCTCACACGTACTATCTCCACGAGGTAAGTAGTGAGACAATTCATGTACACTTAGGTATATCAAATGGCTTGTCCACACTTACCGATTGCCCTCAAAAACAAAACGTATATCGCGAAAGTCTTGCCAAAAGGGGAAACTTTTCCACTAACCCAAAAATTGCATACCCCCATATAGGCGTCAAACCTAGTGAACTCAATTGTCATGTACTACTCGAAACTCTAGTGAAATAACGGGTCAGCATGTCGCCTAAATTTTCGTGCGATTTCGTTCTTTTCCAAAACGGGACTCTGTCCATGAGCCTGGAAACAAGTCAAACCACATTTTATATATTTTTCAAACCCAAATTTTTCGAGGCTCGGGTCCCGTCCGGCATTTCTTTTGCATTTAGGTAAACCTCATACAAGTGAAAACTTAATAGTAATAATAACAACAACAACAACAACAACAACAACAACAACAACAACAACAACAATAATAATAATAATAATAATAATAATAATAATAATAATAATAATAATAATAATAATAATAATAATAATAATAATAATAATAATAATAATAATAATAATAATATTGAGTCCTTTTTCTCGATTTTTTCATCTTTCCTCACTAAAAGTTGAGAACACACTATATGATTGACTTACTTGAGTCTATATCATATACGAGTTCCAGCTAGTTTGGACATTGAGACAAAGTAGGATTAGATTTTCAAGAGTTGCTATCTCTCTCTCGCTCTCACAGTATCCAAGCATCAAAGAAGATATTGAATCCAAGAACCTCATGATCCACCTAAAAGTTAAGTTATATCTACCTCTTGGCCACTTTAGGACACTTATACTGCATATTATTTATGTTATGTGTGCACAAGGGTGATATTATTTTTTAGGAGTTTTTCAAACATTTTTATATCACTTAAAATGTTTTTTTTAAATTAAAAATGATTTTTCAAAATTAATTAAATTGTGATTTTAAATGTTTGAGGTTTAAATGCAAATACATTTTTTCATAAAAACTTTCTCAGGGTAGAAATTGAAAGTGCTAGAGAATTCAGGGGGTCTAATTTATATTTTTTAAAACATAAAAACACGTGTTTCTTATGCAATCTCAACCATACACGTGTTAGTCATTCAACAGTTGGATTTGTGTTTCTTTTAAGACTAAGTTATGAGGAATGATCATGGCCTTTAGATTAATTTAATCAACGTTCTGCATGCGTTCTAAGCCAATCCATGTGATCCCACTTTCAACCAATCATCATTCATTTAACCACCTCTTGTATTCAACCGTTAGGTTAAAAATCAATTAGTCAGCCTTAATCTCATCCCTTGATTTGAGTCGGTGGTCTCGATCCTTCCATGACCAGTATAAAAGAAGGCTATTGGTCTTCATTTGGGAACTTTTGTTCATTCGTCTACTTTGAGAGAAAAACCAGAGAATAGAGAAGAAAAAGAGAGAAGAGATGAAACCATGTTCTTCCGAAGACCAAATCCAAAGTGTTTTCTCTAAAATACTATCCATCCAAAGCTTTCAGTTCCATATACCAGAAAACCCTAACTTGAGCGTTAGATCTAGGACTTCTGTGAGTATGGGTGTTGGGGTATTTGACTATTGAAGACCTCTTCAAACCAGTTGTCTCTCTTAGAACCAATCTCTAAGAAAAACACGAGTTTCTTTGTTGAAATATTGAGGTTTTCCAAAGAGAAAATCACACGACCCTTTTTAGGATTTTATCTCTCTTGGATCTTTAAATTTGTTGTTATTTTCTAAAAGATCCTTCTCTATTTTCAACTGTTTTAAAAAAAAGACTTCTGATTTTTCAAAGTGATTTTAAAGACGTCTATATCTCTCATATTATATTTCACACTTTGTGAAATAAATTTGTACATAAATAAAAGTTGAGACATATAGGATATTGGCTGCTTTTACTAGCAAGATTGTTTTTCTGATCTGATTTGAAAAAGAAGTCTAAGTTTCATATATAGTTCTTGCATGTCATATAGAAATTTATGATTCGTAGGATTTTGTCTGTATAAATATTCTGAGAGGTGTGAGTTGCATTTTTGCATTTAGTTCACATCATGGTCACTTACACTCCCACACGAACACTTAGTATAGTGGTTACTTTTGAGAAACTGTGTGTTGTAAAAGCTGCTACAATCAGTGGACAAGATGTTGTGGGAGATCAAAATCAAGTCAGAAGCCTTTGAGAGTGGAGTAACTCGTGTAGGTATATTTCTTGACTTAGATTTAGGATCTTGTTTTACATGCTTAGTGCTATAACTTGTATTGTGATTGTTTCTATTGAATTTTTCGTTTTACTCTGTAGGGGTGGGCCGTGGATGTTTCCCTTACTTTAGGGTTTTACCTAATTAAAAATCTTGTGTTATTTTGCTTTAATGTTCTTAAATTCTTGTTTGAATGGTTTCTCACTTAAGACTTGGTGATAGATTTTAATTTTAAAAACCTAAGGTAATCAAACTAACAAATCTAGAAAACATATTCAGAACCTGTTCAACACATCTTGTGTTATATTTTAAAAAGAGTTTTGGTCAAGGAGTTTATTATCGGAGTTTGCTTAATCTATAACATTTTGTTAATAACTTAGTAAATAAGTTTTTCAACTGGTTTAATAGTCGGTTTATAAAAAAAAATGATCCTGAAACTCTAAAAATCGTTTTTGAAATATTTAAGTTCTGAAAATGGATGAAAGATTTGAGAAGTTAGGTAACCTTTCCCAACCACCTCTCTTTGATGGAAACAAATTTTCTTACTGGAAAGTACGAATGGTTGCTTTCATTCAAGGACCTCTTGGTGATGATGTCTGGGATATGATTGAAAAAGCTTATAAACATCCAACTAAGTCTTTATCTGAAACTGATCCCACAAGAGTTAAGAAACTTCTTAGCGAATTTACTACGGCAGAGAAAAAGATGTCTCTAGATAATAATAATAATAATAATAATAATAATAATAATAATAATAATAATAATAATAATAATAATAATAATAATAATAATAATAATAATAATAATAATAATAATAATAATAATAATAATAATAATAATAATAATAATAATAATAATAAGGGCAAGAACGCTATATTTATGTCCATTAACGAATACAAATTTAAAAGAATATATATTTTTCCTACTTCTAAGGAGGCCTGGGACACCTTAGTCACCGCCCACGAAGGTGATGAACTTGTTAAGGCTAGAAAAACACAAATGTTAATCCAGTAGTATAATACATTGATAATGGATGACAATGAACCTTTTGAGGTTTTCTACATCAGGTTAACGGATAATTTTAAAAAATTACATGCAAATGGTATAACCTATAGTAGAAAAGAAATCGTTCAAAAGATTCTCATGTCATTACCTGGTAAGTTTGACAATAAGAGATATGGCATAGAAGAAACAGACGACCCAAACCTAACTCCTGAGTTGCTAAGTAGAAAACTGAGAACTTTTGAAATGGAGTTAGAGTTTAAAAAACAATTGACTGCCCAAAATAAGAGACCTAATGGTTCTAATGTTGTGTTTTCATCACAAATGACTTCACCTAAAGTCATTCTCTTATACTATGACCTTGAATTAAGTGATGATTGTGATTTAGATTACCTTAACAATCAAATAGCTCTTATGAGAAAGCATTTCAAAAAGATTATCAAACTTAGAAATGCAATGGCCTCTAAACAAGGCAGACAAAATTATTAAGGTAATCAAAATTGCAGACCTTATGAAAGACACAATGACAAACAACCCTATCACAAAAATAAACCTATGATGGACTTAAAAGATGTGAAATGTCATAGATGTGGTAGAATGGGACACTATGCTAATAGATGCAAAACAAATTTGAATAAGAACAATAGGGCAAATATATGTAAGACATGGGACGACTCTAATGATTCTAATTCAGATGAAACTGAGTCATCCCATAATGATGAGTCTTGTATGTCATTCTTTGCTAAGATAATATACCATGATCATAATGAATGTTTGACTACCCATGATCCTATTGTGCCTGATAATGTTCTTACTGTATCTGCAAATGATAACATAGTGTCTCCTGGTGATAAAAATAGCACTAAAAATGGTAGTATACAGGTGTGTCTAAATGAGATCATTGTAGACAAATCTAAATTGTGTGTGAGTTCCAAAGAAGAAATGAGCGCCATAGGTGACACTACTACACACGAGACACATAGTGAGTCTGACGATGATCTTCCAGATCTTCAAGAGCTATACACAAAAACACTTAAGAAAAGTGCCCATATTGAAAAAATGCTGAAGCTGTTGAATGAATATGTAGATTTACTTAACCATACTATTAGGAAGAATACTGAAGAATTTACAGCACAATGTGTTGCCCATGAGACTGAAACAAAATAATTTTCTTTAAAAATCAAAGATTTGTCTGAGAAAAATTACGTTTTAAAGAGAAAATATAAAGCTTCTCTTCTTGAACTTAAAGAATCAAAACAAAAAACTTCAAATGTTTTTAAAAAATATTTACATTTTGAAACTCAACTTAAATCTTATGAAGAAATTATTAAAGGAAGTAAGTTTGATTTTGAAGACAAATCTAGCTTAAGTTTTGGAGAAAAGGTCATTACTGGTAAAAATGTTTCTCCTGAGAATGTAATTTTTGTAAAGGAAGTCCAGAAAGTTCAAGATGCTCGAAAAGGATATATTTACAAAAATGTCTCTAAGGTTAAACAAAGTGACTGTACTCAACAACCCAAATCTAATGGTCCAGCTAAATATGTATGTCCTCCTGTTAGAAATCAATGTCAGAAACCCAAAACTAATGACACCTGGACAACCATTCCTATTAGGGATAAGCCAATATTTAAAGACTTTAATAGTAAAGTTAAGTCCTCCACCCTTCAGTATTGTTCATATTGGTATGTCTATAGCCACACTATTGCCGAATATTTTCAAAAGAGACTGTATACGCCTACTTATTCAAATTTAACCTATTCTAGAAAGAGTCGGAATACTTATGTTCTCCCAAGGAAGACCACACATAACTCTAACTACAAAAAGAAGGTAGTATCTAAAACTAAAAAGAAACCATTTAGAAAGACCAAACAAACCTTTTTTAAATCAAAGGGCAACAAATTTTTAAAAACCAGGCCCATTTGGATTAGAAAATATGACTTGTTACCCCAACTCAAGTGCAATGTTGTCACAAAAGCTTTTAAAGCACGACGCACTTCACCTGGTTGGTACCTGGACTCCGAATGTTCTAAACTTATGATCGGGGATGAAACCAAATTAAGAAACAAAATCAACTTCTCCGGAGGTAGTGTTGTGTTTAGTGATAGGGTTTTATTTAAAATCATAGGTAAGGGAACATTGCGTGAGAAAGGTCTCACCAAACTATATGATGTTCTTTTAGTTAAAGGTTTCAAGCCTAACTTACTGAGTATATCACAATTTTGTGATTTTAATCAAACTGTCACCTTTTCAAAAACCGATTGCAAAATTCTTGATGAAAAAGGAAACTGTATTTTAATAGGAAACGTAAATGAGGATAACTGTTACACCGTCATTCCTAAATCTGAATCCTGTAACATTGACAAATTAGAAGATGTTGATCTATGGCACAATCAATTAGGACACACAAATTTTGATAATCTTTGTAAGTTAAGTTCCCAAGAAATAGTTAGAGGATTACCAAAAATCAAAAACTCTTTTAATTTTATCTGTGGTCCTTATCAAGAAGGGAAAATAAGTAAACCACCTCACAATAAAGTTAAAGATGTTATAACTACAAAACCTTTGAAATTAATCCACATGACCTTATGGGTCCTTCTAGAACTGTCAGTTTCTGTGGTAACAGTTATATACTTGTTATTTTTTATGATTACACACGATATACATGGGTGGCTTTTAAGAAAAATAAATCTGATACCTTTAGTGAGTTCTTAAAAATTCTTTTAAAAATTGATAACGAGAAGGACACCCCAAGTATGTCTCATTGGAAGTGACAGAGGTGGAGATTTCAAAGATTTTGGTGTTTTAGAATACTTATAGGCAATGGTTATAAACACGAATTTAGTGCGCCTAAGACACCACAGAAGAATGGAATTTCTGAACGTAAGAATAGAACCCTACAAGATATGGCTCGAGTGATGTTACATGCAAAAAATCTCACTAAGTATTTTTGGGTTGAAGCCGTTTAAACCGCTGCCATGTCATTAATCGTGTATACCTTAAGAAAAATTCCAAACAAACTTCACATGAACTTTGGTTCCATAAAAAGTCTAACCTAAAATATTTTAAACCCTCTGGTAGTGTATGTTATATTTGTAAGGACAGGGAGCATCTTTCAAAATTTGACACCCGAGGAGAAAAGGGAATTTTTCTTGTATATTCTCAAAATAGTGAGGCTTTTGTGTCTTTAATTGTCGAACCAAAGTCATTATGGAATCTTTTAATGTAATTGTAAATGATACCAGTGCTGAGAGTAGTGTCAGTCAACTAGTAGTCCGGGATGAGGAAGAAACAAATTTCATCCCTGACTCTCTATAGATAACTATTTCACTGCCACCTGAAACTCTTTCTGTACCAAATTGGGTTTCTAAAAACCATACCATTGATAAAATTATTGGTAATCCTTATGAGCCAGTTAGAACTAGATCCCTACTTCAAAAATTAGCACATTTTTCCTGATTCATTTCTCTTGTAGAACCGAAAAATGTAAATGACCCCCTTTGTGGCTCATTCTGGATTAATTCAATGCAATAAACACTTGTCCAGTTTGAGAGTCATGATGTTTGGTATCTCGTTCCTAGGCTAGAAAATAATAAGGTTATCGGCACTCGATGGATTTTCAAAAACAAAACTGATGAGAATGGGGAGGTCATTAGAAATAAGGTGAGGTTAGTAACACAAGGTTACTCGCAGATAGAAGGAATTGACTTTGACGAGACTTTTGCTCATATCACTCGTCTTGAGTCAGTTCGACTTCTTTTAGCCATATCAGGCCATTTACAATTTAAACTTTTTCAAAAGGATGTTAACTCTGCATTTTTAAGTGGAATTTTAACTGAGGAAGTATGCGTAGAACAACCTAAAGGTTTTATCGATCCCTTTTATCCAGATCATGTGTTTAGACTTAAGAAAGCCTTATACGGTTTGAAACAAGCTCCTAGAGCCTGGTATGAACGTCTGTCTACATTTTTAGTCTCTCACGGATTTATTCGAGGTGGAAACGATCCAACCTTATTCGTTAGGAAATCGAACAAATATGTCCTGATTTCCAAAGTTTACATAGATGATATCATTTTCGACTCAACTTGTCCTGATCAAGTCAAAGATTTTTCTGAGATGATGCATTCTGAATTTCAGATGTCGTTAATTGGTGAATTACAATGTTTCTTAGGACTACGAGTCAAACAATTCAATGATGCTCTTTTTATAAATCAGTCCAAATATGCCTCTGATCTCTTTAAGAAGTTTAGGTTAGAAAACTCTAAACCTGCACGTACTCCCATGAGCACAACTACCAAATTATCCAAAGAAGAAAAGGAGGAAAATGTTGACCCAACTCTTTATAGAAGTATTATAGGGAGCCTCTTATACCTTACTACTTCCTGACCTGATATTGCATACGTCGTATGTGTCTGTGCAAGATACCAATGTGAACCTAAAGAATCACATATGTTAAGTGTCAAACGTATCATCAAATATGTTAGGGGTACATAAAATTATGGTGTGTGGTACACTAAAAACACCACTAGTGCTACTGTAGGATACACAGATGCTAATTGGGCAGGGTGTTCGGACGATAGTAAAAGTACTTTCGGCGCCTGCGATTATATAGGAAATAATTTAGTAGGATGGAGTAGTAAGAAACAAAATTGTATATATCTCTCTCTCAACGACTGAATCCAAATATATTACAACCGGTAGTTGTTGTCCACAACAATTATGCATCAAGCAGATACTTAGTGACTATAGTATCATTGATGAAAAATTAAAAATGGTTTACGATAACCAGAGTGCCATCAACATATCTAAAATTCCAGTCTAGCTCTCTCCAACTAAGCACACAAAAATTAGACATCATTTCATTCGTGATCTTGTATAGTCTAAATAATTATACATTGAGTATCTTAATGCAGAAAAATAGTTAGCTGATCTGTTTACTAAATCTCTTGATAATATTAGATTTGAGTACCTTCGTAATTCCATACGTATGATAGTTCTTACTTAATGTAGGAGACCCTTGAATCTGCCTCTGATTATGTTATTGCTTGTGTTGTTTTCATCGTACATATTCTCCTGCTTTATATCTTTTTACTCCATTGTATATTTGAGCAAAATTGGGGGAGAGGAACTTGAGTACCTGGCTCATATTTCATGTACCTGGTTTAGATTTTATATCTTATTTGTACTAACCCCATCCTTGTCCTCATGCAAACTACGTGGACTTTGATGCCTTTATAGGCTACATAGGCATCTCAGGCTAAAACTCGAGACTTGAGTCCTATTTTCACATCTTCATATTTTTCCTATTTTATCCATATATTATTCGTATATATCATACTTATGATTTATACTCACGTCTTATCTAGCAAATATTAAAATTTCCTTATATCAATCAAAATCTCGATAAGCGCATACATCATATTTTCTAATTATTATTTTGGGAACATTCCTTTGGATGACCTCACTCTATCTTTTCCATGATATGAGTCGAATGATTCCGATCTCCAATGACATATACCCACGCAAACACTTCATGGAGAAATTAAGAAAAATAGTAACATAAGACCATGAGAGACCGAAAGGGCGGGATGAGTGCCTAACACCTTCCCGTTCCGTAACTTAGCCCCCGAACCTCTGAACTATTGGTTTTGTAATCATTAGTTTGACTTTGATGCCACTCTCTCGAGGCGGCGACATGCCCCCTTTTTCCTATTTTGTGCAAAATAGGTTGGCGACTCCATCTCTTTACATCACCCCATATCCATGAGAACTGAAGCGCTCCTAGAAAAGGGTGCGAGACATTCTCTCCCTCTCCAAACTACGCGCGCACAAGCGCCGACCCCCGATAAGGAGGAAAAATCCATGGAGGTATGGTCATAGTGGCGACTCAGCTGAGAACTGACTTAAGAGGGTTAGACTCTATTTGCATGGGTATTATCATTTTCTACTTATGTGCGTATGCACCTACCTGTATGTTCCTTTTTTTCTTCTCTATTATCCCTCGTATATATCTACCTCATGCTTATATCACTCCTCACTCACACACTTGTAGATACTTGAGCGTTAAATCTAGGATTTTTGTGAGTAAGGGTGTTGGGGTATTCGACGTTTGAAGACCTCTTTAAACCAGTTGTCTCTCTTAGAACCAATCTCTAAGAAAAACTCGAGTTTTTTTGTAGAAATCTTGAGTTTTGCCTAAGAGAAAATTACACGACCTTTTTTAGGTTTTTATCTCTCTTAGACCTTTAAATTTGTTATTATTTTGTAAAATATCCTACTCTATTTTCAACTAATTTTGAAAAATAGACTTCTGATTTTTCAAAGTGATTTTAAAGACATTTATGTCTCTCGGATTATATTTCACATTTTGTGATATAAAGTTAAACATAAATAAAAGTTTAGACATATAGGATCTTGGTTGCTTTTAATAGCAAGATTGTGTTTTCTGATCTGATTTGAAAAAGAAGTCTAAGTTTCATAAATAGTTCTTGGATGTCATATAGAAGTTTATGATTCTTAATATTTTGTCTGTATAAATATTCTTAGGGGTGTGAGTTGCATTTATGCATTTACTTCACATCATGAGCACCTATACTCTCACACGAACACTTAGTATAGAGGTTCTTTTTGAGAAACTGGGTGTTGTAAGAGCTGTTATAATCAGTGGACAAGGACAAAGCAAAGACTCTGCTGTGGGAGATCAAAATCAAGTCAGAAGCCTTTGAGAGTGGAGGAACTCGTGTAGGTATATTTTCTTGACTTAGATTTAGGATCTTGTTTTGCATGCTTAGTGCTGTAACTTGTATTGTGATTTTTTCTAGTGAATTTTTCATTTTGCTGCGCAGATGGGGCCATGGATGTTTCCCTTACTTTAGGGTTTTACCACGTTAAAAATCTTGCGTTCTTTTTCTTGAATGTTCTTAATTTATTATGTGAATGGTTTCTCAATTAAGACTTGGTGATAGGTTTTAATTTTAAAAACTTATGGTAATCAGACTAACAAATCTAGAAAACATATTCAGAACCTGTTCAACACATCTTGGGTTATATTTCAAAAGGAGTTTTGGTCAAGGATTTTATTATCGGAGTTTGCTTAATCTACAACATTTTGTTATTAACTTAGTAAACAAGCTTTTCAAAAGTGTAAAAAACATTTTCCCCCCTCTTTTCAAAATACCAAAAACATTTTTCTTCCTTGTACTAAAATAAAAATACTAAAAATTTTTGTCCTTCCCCTTCTAAAAATTTGTCAAAAACATTTTCCTATTTTCCCAAAAAGAAGATTGTTCCTTTTCTCTTTCAAAAATAAATTCAAATATTTTTCCTATCAGGTCGATTGCATACCCGACCCTTGGCCTGGCTCCCTATTGGCTTCGGTCTTCAGTCGAACCGCCTCTAGGCTCCGTCAGTTATCTTGCTACATCCTTCGAGTTCGGAATCAACATTCACCAATTTTCCATGGAGAATGCAGACTAAGTACTGAATGTGCATCCTGATTTGATGACGGTACTAGTCTAACTTACTGTTAAGATTGACAACCTTCAAACTGAGCTAAGTGAAATCGAGTCCCTATTACTTAAGATCCCGAGGTACTCTTCCCTCCCACTATGGGTCTGCCCGCACCTAAGCCTATATGGGTCTGGAAGAATATCAGCATGTTCCACGTGCCCCTCCTGCCAATGGGCCACCACCATCTCAGCTCCCTATACCGAATCTTGCCCAGCCAACGATTAACCTGCCAATAACTGTTGATCCGAAGGAAGAAGAGATAAAAAGGTCAAGGAGGACCTTAAGATGTTAACTAAGAAGTTTTACCAATTCTAAATCTTTGGGAACTATATGGATTACACCCATATGCCTCCCTACCCTAAAGTAAGGCTGTCAGAAAAATTTAAGATGCCCAACATTGAGAAATTCGGGGGCAGTGGGCCCCCAGTTGTCCATCTCTGAAGTTACCACCAAGCCATCACTCTCCTAAGTGCCTCTGAGGAAATAATAGCCCAAATGCTATTCGTTGGTTACTATCCCTCGAGGAATCTTGAATTCGTAGTTGGGAGGATATTGTTCATGAATTCATGTCGTAATACAAGCATAATGAGGAGTTAGAGGTTACACTCCTTGATTTAGAACTTCCCAAGAAGAATACTGAGAAAGAGTCAGTAACTTCATAGAAAGGTGGAGAGAGAAAGAAACCACCATGACCAACCGGCCTTCTGAAGAGGAGCAGGTCAGTATTTTGAAGAAAAACTTCTTAGCCCATGTCTGAGCGACGATGGGAGGATAATATTACCCCTATTTTTTAGCCCTCCGAGAAGAAGGGATGGAAATTAAAGAAAGTCTTGACAAGACAGAAGTTGAGCCAAAAAAAAGTACCTGGATAGTTCACTCAAAGAAAATATGATAAGCCTACCCCAGTTTCAATCATCAATAACATCTCACACGCAGCTACTTTATGGGCACCAAAAAGCCATGCCAACCTAGTCAGAAAAGAATACATCGATCTTCATACTCCCCTCTTTAAAGTCTACTAAGATCTTTTGATCCAAAATCCCATTAAGCCACCCAAAAATTTAAAACCCGACGCCCATTACAATTTCCATCAAATTGATAGCCATGCCACGATCAGTGCTTCCATCTCTGGAATGTAATCCAATTTTCTAATCCTAAACCCAACACTACTCACAATCCATTTCCAAACCATAAAAATGCTAACTTCATAGAAAATGATCCAAATTTTGACCCATCTACCCAGATTGTACCCAATAAATCACTAATTATACCCGTATATTCACCTAAACCCCTCAAAGTTTACCCATATTTTCTCCTACGCACTACCCGTTTTGTCGATCGGGCCCTGTCACCTCTTACAAGGGCATGTATTATCGTCTGTACCTGGTTTGAAAGGAAGGATATGTAATTTCCAACGTACTGAACCAGCTCCTAGAGTTTGGGCTAAAATTTCCCTCAGAAATGACCATTGATTGCCAAACGTTTAGCACATTATTCATGGAAGCTCGAAACTGGTCGACGAAGTCAATTTAGATGATGCCGTCTAGATTATTATATACTTGTTTCGACATATCGATGAAATTTAGAGTATGTCCGAGCTACTCGATGGTTTGAAACTATAAGGGAGGTTGGTCCCTTTACTTTTGTATCTCCCTGTTGAGTGGGAGGATTTATATGAAGAGGCCATTGAGGTTATAGAATGCATTGACTTCTCATAGAAGGATGACATAGTTGCCATTAGATGGGGGGACAAATTTGATCTTGTAGATGAAGAACAAAGCAAAAAAATGACTAGAACAGTGATCAATGTATGTGGGATGATATCATTTAAACATATGTTATGGGAAATCAACAAAGTGGACAAACAACTCAAGATAGATGAAGAAACATGATTTCTATTTTTCCCATATTCTATAAAGCATATGACTAGATTTGGGAGGCACTACCAGAGTCCAAACCTTCAATCAGCAACAACGGATAAAGGAAAAAAGTATAGTTTAGAAACTCCCCATGCCAGAAATGACCGTCGAGGAGAGAAAGATCCTCAACCAGTTGAAGAAAACTCAGGCTAACATCACCTTATAGGGACTCTTTATATCTTCCCAACTTCACTGAAATTCCTTGATTAAATTTTTTACCGGGCCCACTATCCCTCCTTCCACCACTCCAGAAGAGGCCATAAACTTAGTCAGGTCCTTAATCTCTACTAGAATGCTCTCATTTTCTGAGGAATAAATCCCTAAGTTTGGTCATAATCAAAATTATGCTATCAATATCTCCGTCGAGTTGATGGGGAAGACAGTCCCACTTTCGCACATTGACAACTAAACAACACTTATTGTTTACCCATTAAGGACCCTCAACTTCTTAGGTTTGAAAGTAAGCGACCTTGCTCTAAATTCCACCGTGGTGCATGCTTATGATAATACTCGTCGAGAGGTGATGAGATCCATAAATCTTACTATAGGGGTTGGAAGTATAAATCTCGTTACTGAGTTCCAAGTCATTAATATTCCAGCTTGTTTCAATCAACTGCTCGGTCGATCGTGGCTTCACAGCATCAAGGGATATCTTCCTCTCTCCACCAGAAACTGAAGTTCTTCGCCAAGGGACAAGTCATCACCATCTTGGGAGATGATGATAATACTGAGAATGCAATCATTAGTAACCCGATACTAGAGATACAACATGGGGAGAATGATATGATTCTGTCTAGTTTTCGAGTTAAACCACTTCCCCTCCCAGCAGGGGATGATTTCAAAGATAGAGTTTGTCCAGAGCACAACCCTCACGACAATGTCAAAGTGATACGTATGTTCCAGAATATGCACTTCTTACCCGGAATGGGGTATGACGATGACAACAGGGGATACTGGAACCCATAGTACTAGAAAGGCCTTTCCTCTATATGGCCTGGGTTATCAACTATCATCAGAGGAACTCAGAATGCTCCACCAACTTTAATTAAAGAGAAGGCTAGAAATTTCCAATACTGTCTCAGGAGATTCCTTGAACGGGAGATTCAACAAAGAAGGTGAAGACTTTCCCTTTTTGGATTTTTAGAACTGTGGTATGATCATGTGGACAAGAAGATGAAGCCAAAAATGGAGATCTTCTTCTAAGATAGTTATTCATGGGACAAAAGTTCCTAGCATCATGTGCAAATGCTCATTAAGAATGCTTCCACTATTATAGAGGTTTTTCACGGAAGTAACTCCGAGGACTCATTCAATCTGCAAACACTGGGGTTGACACTCTGCATGATCCACTCAGGCACTACATCATCGGATTCGTCCATCTGATCAAGACTATCGATGCACCCCTTCTCAACAGGAATGCTATACCAGTACCACCTGCTAAAATGTAACCCAACCTAGATGTTTATCATATTTCTTCTCTTTTTTTCTACCTACTTATTCTGATCATAATGTAATCGAGACCTCCTTTGACGAGGTTCTCAATGCTGTTTTTCCCAAGAATGAAATAGACGAAGATTTTGAGTATCTTGTTATGCCTTACATTAATTGTCTTGATTCTAATCAAACTCTTGATGATGGTGATTTTGCAAAATTAAAAATTATTAACTGATCGTAATAAGGTTAATAATAAAAAACATAACCACGTTCAAATTAATGAAGATGAAACTATCGTTATCAATATCAATTCAAGTAGTCAACTGCGCGAGATTAGGATATGGTCCACCCTTAAAGAGCATGAGCCCTCGTAACTCGAAGAACTGCTGAAGGAATATGTGAATGTCTTTGCATGGTCCTATGATGACATGCCCGACATTGATCCTGGGATCGCTCAACAAAAGATTCCAACTCTCTCAGAATGTAAACTGATCAAATAAAAAATGTGAAAGCTTCGCACTGAATAGTCGCTCAAGGTTAAGGAATAGGTGATCAAATAGTTGAACGTAGGCTTCATCTAGGTGATAGAATATCCCACATGGTTAGCCAATATTATACTCGTGATAAAATTAAGAGGAAAGGTTCGCATGTGCATTGATTATTGATATTTTAATGAGGCATCTCCAAAAGATGATTACCGGCTACCCAATATCAACATAATTATGGACATCACGGCCAGTAACGCCCTTAAGTCATTTATTGATGGGTTTGTCGGATACAATCAGATCAATATGCACCCTGATAATCAAGGAAAAACTGCATTCATCACACCTTGGGGAACCTTCTGTTACACAGTTATGCTATTCGGTCTCAAAAATGTAAGGGCAACCTACCAAAGGGCTGCCACAATAATCTTTCTTCATCTGATACACAAAGAGGTTGAGGTCTACATGGACAATATGATCATCAAGTCTAAGACTCGGGATGGTCATTTTCCTACTCTTCAAAAGTTCTTCGAACAACTGAAGCGATATCATATGCGACTTAACCTGCAAAAATATGTTTTTGGTGTTACCAAAGGAAAGCTGGTTGGATTCATGCTTAGCGAGAAGGGGATTGAAGCAGATCCTGCTAAACTGAAAGACATTCTCAAAATGCCACCACCTCGAACAGAGAAAGAATCCGGTGGATTCTAGGAAAAATTATAGTATATCAATTGGTTCTTCAGCCAGTTGACTTCTATTTGTGACCCCAGAAATCCATTTGAAAAATGCCCAAAAACACCCACAAAATGCTATTTGTGTCACTTTCTCTCTCTAAAAATAATTTTTTTTCTTTTTTTTGAAACTTTTAACTTGAGATTCATATTCCTTGCATTTTTTGTCTAAAAAATTATATTTACAATAATTGTTTGGCCTCCCAGATTGTCTTATACAAGGCGCATGAGAATCGGGACCTCCGCGCAAAACATATTTTTTTCGATTTTTCTTGGCATGGTAATATTCCTTATATTTTTGTGAGTCTAAATATATGGTCGAAATATTTTTTTGACTTACCAATTGTCTTAAATAATTCATGCAAAACTGAACTTTCGCTGTGTCACGCACTGTCAGACAATTTGTACTCAGGCTCACGTAGCACTCGTTGCTTGTTCGAATCGCGTGAAACTTAATTTAAGTACTTAAAATAATAATATAAATTCAAAATAAAAATCATGAGAGCCATGCAACGCAAAACTTTTCTGTTTAATCCGTATTGTGATACTTTGCTTTTCGTACTATTTAAATGTCGCGTTGTATTACCTATGTTCGTGTCACACTCGTTCCTTGATATTTTTTTCCTCAAACTTAATGAACATCCTAGATAATACTATTGGAGATTAAATACGTATTCATGAGACACATGCATCGTGGGATTTTTTTAGTTTATACCATTTACGTAATACGCCACCTTACGTATTACTTTACGTGTTACACGTGGATTATTTATTCCTTGAATTTTTCTTTGGACAAAACACCTTAAATAATGTTAAATACCTAATTTCTTCTAGGGAGGGGTATTATATTCCTCCCTCATTAGGAAATTTCAACCTCGAAATTTATGATCATCAAGCTCAAAAATCATTCATCCAACAATTTAATTCTAACCTAGATGTCTTTAACACTATAGTCTAACCCAAAGATTTCATAACATTAATTTGATACGACCACGGAGGATCTTGAAAAATTATTGCTAACTCCCAAGCATACCTATCATGCCCATCTAAACAATACCTCAAAATAATTGATAATCACCGAATATCATGCTAACACCCAAAGAACTCATTATCATGAATTATTCCAAACATCGAGATTTACAAGCCTACACGTCATCAAACGATTTGGATCTTGCCTAGCCTAGGAAGATACATCCTCAACATCAATAACTATTTGCATCAATGACTTCCAGAAATCTATTTAATCCCAATGATCCATTCGACCGATACCTCCTACGAGACTACATATTAAGCTAGAGCCCTCCTAGGTACGACAACCCAAATACACATGAGAGGCTATATTATCAATCTACAAATTCCATACGGAGTGGAACACTAGCATTTAATGTTCCATTAAGTTCCGATATTCATATCTTAGAGTCGTGACCTCAAATCCATTACATACATCATAACCAGCTATATCGGTTAACTAGTGAGTGTGTTAACCTAAAACTATCAAGTATGTATGCAAACTACATGCAACAAATCGTGAGACCATGCATACACACCAGCTAGTGTAAAATAATAGTGCTTTCGGAGAAGAGCGTATTCATGTACCGTGATGCATCAGCCTCAACCTGTCTTATTCCGCATCACTACTGAGCTTATGCAACGCTACACATGAATATAGACCCATAACTAACACAACAACTTCCCATAACCGTGATCAAAGAAGACATAATAAGATGTAATGGATCAGGCGACTGCCACACCCGAATGAAATAATTGAATTCGGGCAACGAACCATGCCACGTGAAGCAATAACCACAACGTACACTTGAAGTCTAAAATTTTACCGACCTACACGTGCGTTAAAGTCTTAGCCATAGCATGCACCCTGTATTGAATCACTAATCACGACTACCCATTTTCAAAGACAACGACCTAAGAAGCGATTCACTAGGGAAGCTAGAACGCTAGGCTTCCCTCCTCAAGATTGAGGTTACTTGTTATCCTTCCCATTAAATCGAAGTTGTATTTCTCATTTCTTAATGTTAGTTACTAATCTACATACTCAAATCTCCACAATCTCCACATTTAATTGCTAACTTTTAAACCTCGAGATATTTCTCATCTAGTGAAACACAGTGCTCACATAATTTTACCATACGGACCATCGCTACAATCCTTAGCAACGTCCCATCTGATCCCAAATCATATCTATCAGATTATTTACAATAACACCTCAAATTTTCAAGCATTGTTCATGCCTAATACCTAATGATTATCCTCACTAGCTTCATACTAAGCCATATGGGTTGCACAAGTAGGTGTTATAATCAAGCCTAACACTCCATTCCGAGTGTTATCTCTAAACCATGATGAACATCATCATTTCTTAAGTCTCCCAAGTGTAAAACCTAACGCGTATCAAACTATTTGCAATATTGTCCCCAAGGGTCGAACCTTAAAATAAGCTTATCAACAAGCCATGGCGCTAACTCCTAAGTATTGCCATAAACGACACGAATGAATCAGACTACAAACATCAACAGCCTATGCATCCACATAATAAATTTTCCAACTCTTTATGGAAGGGACACCATTTCAATCATCTCCAATGATCATGCACATTATGGATTATGAGTGATCACGATAAAATCCTACCAAGTATAACAATCGATCATGGTCGTTAATTTCTTTTCGAGGGCCAAACACTAACCCAATTACTACGTGTTACACCAAATGTAACTCTATATCCTTGACATTATAACAAATCCCCAAAGTTTAAAGAGAGACATCCTTGTTATCTTAATACATGAAGCGCAATCTAATGTTCACCACTACTAGGGAGTATCTATCACTTGTACTAATAACTTATTAGTTAATCCAGAGCACATATATCCTAAGGCATTATCAATACAGATTCACATGCTTGTCCATAACTATAAATCGATATTAAACTCATCACGACATATAACTTAACCTTATTGAACACTCGGTTATGACAACTAACTTGTCTCACTACATAGTTATCACATTCATTTGCTAGATCACAAGCTATCACCACTATAAAACTTTTGGTGGGATACGGGGCATCGGGTACTACCTATAAAACTTTGGTCCAATACTTATGACGCCATAAGAGATCATGTTCCTCAATACCACATCATTTTTCTAAAATCGTAATTCAAAACCACCATTACTAACACTAAGTCCCAAATATTATGTATAGATTTGTTCTTAAATTACCCTGAATCAATATGATTATCCAAATCCAAATCATAATCAAGTCACTTAGGCATTCAAATTTTCATAGAATTAATTATTCACAAGCCATGCTACTTAGTCACCTAATCCCATAGATGAAACCACAAGCATACCAGCTAAGATACAACTGAAATAATTAAGACTTTCTAATCATCAAACTTACACATGATACATCTTACACAAGCCTAAGGTGCCACCACCTAACGGCCTACACCAAAACTCGATACTTGTTAGCTAACACTACCAGAACAAATGCAGCGGAATAAGAATGGCTACTAACCTATCCAATCACCAACTCAAGTAGAAGGGCACAACGTGCTAAAGACCTCGACTTTACCATCAAGGTACAATATAAAACCATCACCAGGTAATGCGTGAATGGATCCAACCAACAACGACGTCGACAAATCCACTACCGACCTCACCACGTCACACCCGAAAGGAACATTGAACCTAAAGCTCTGATAACAAGTTGTAACACCCCGACTTGGATTTAAGGGTTAATAAAGGATCAACCTAATCTGGTTCCTATGTTAATTTTGAAGTGAAGTGAAGCAACCTAAATGATTTTTCTAATCCAGTTTTGCTATTATTTAATGTTACTCTTTTTAGCATGCAATTTCAATTTTTTTTCCTCAACTACGTGATAGAAACCCAAGGGAAGTGCCCCCAAGGCCAAGTAAACAGAGGTACAAATCATAAATGCAAGTAACTACTTACTTGTATAACGCTCTCATAGCACAGAACAGCATGCAACCTGTCGTAACTAAAGCAGGAATGTGAGTCAAATGCTCAGTGGGAACTATACAAATGCAGTATAGAAACGAACGGCAGAAAAGAATACTCACATGCTACACTACATGTATGTGAAAGTACGTATGTATCCACATATATACCTTTGAAAATACATATCCCAATGTATTAAACCATTTTATTTCAGAAACTTCATTTAACCCGTTTATTATCCTTATCTTTACAAAGAATCATTTTGTATCATTATGCTCAAAAACTAGCATTCCTTTCCATTAACGCACACGGTTAAACAATTAGCAATTATTGGGAAAAATATTTCATTTACTTTCAAAGGTTTATTACCCAACGTTCATTAACTCACGTCGAGTTATTAATCATTACTTAATACTTGCTTTCAACGTACACACCGTGTTTTAAAAAATACTCATTTTTCTTTGAAAACCTGACATAACATACGCTTGTGTTCATTATGGTTCAAACCTCATTAGGTTGCTTAAACATCATTATATCATCTTATTAAACCATCCCATGTTGCCACATAAAATTTAAACGCTTAATTCGTTATTCTACACATGTAAATCAATGAATTAATATCATTCATTTACGCCTCTTTCATGAATATTCAATTCATACTTAGCATTTTCTTTAGGGATTCCACTGACGCACACACCCGTCACAACAGATGCACACCCACGGTTTCAAAAAATTTTACCGTCCGACACCGAACGCCAAGTAAACTGCAGTTGGTTTGGGATCTTTCATCACTAGGGACAGCATAACCCTACTTAATTATTTAGCATGGCCAATATCATTATCTTGCCAATGTATTAGACATTTTTCATATTTCCCACATTAATTTGCCTTTTTCGGGTCTAAGCCAAAGCCTTGGACTTAACCGTCCGTTTTTCCATTATTCATTTAGGAAAAATCATTATATTCCATTAAAGTCCTTTTTTCACACATGTTGACTTTACACCAAAAATTATTTTCGTTTAAGGACTTATTTTATTCTTTCTACATACATGTCAAACCACTCTTTAACATTTTTGTTTCCTGAAAATATTACACTTTAAGTAAATTGCCAATTCACCCAATTTACATCAAAATACGTAACTTCACTTTTGTTTTCAAGTGCTACTTACAAAAATACCCTTTTTAAGCTTGAAATTTAATGCGTAGGCATTTTAGTCTCTATGACACTTTCAACTTCTCACTTTGTCAAAAATCACTTTTGTGCACATTCATCCTTTTAATACATAAAATCATGATTTTCATATATCAAAGTCTACACATTTATTTATGACTTTTAACATTAAAAACCCATTTTAGTCAACATTTACACATTTGACACTCACTACACCAAAATGCCAATTTTGTGACTGTTAATGGGGGTGACAAATTTATCACTCTCGGGAGCAGTCACAAAATTATTTTTAACTCCCATTAGGAGTGATAAAATCAAGGGGTAATAAAAAATTCGAGTTAATTAGTTTGTCACTGCTAGTGAGAGTCATAAGTATTGCCATTTAATCAATTTGTGACTCCTATAAGCAGTCATAAATTTATAACAACCACAAGTAGTCACAAATTTATCATTAGGTCTAAGTGATGACTATTATGAGCAGTCACAAAATTCTAACTATTATGAGGAGTCACAAATTTTGTCCTAATACTAAATTTGTGACTGCTATCGATAGTTATAAATTTATAGCTGCTCGCAGCAGTCACAAATTTTGACCTAGGACTTAATTTATGATAGCTATTGGCAGTTATAAATTTATAACTGATCTCGACGGTCATAAATTTTGACCTAAAACTTAATTTGTTACTGCTATGAGGGGTCACAAAATTTTTGGCTAACTTTAATTTCCCTCTTCTCTCTCCTCTCTCTCTTCTCACAATTCCCGCCCCTCTCTCTTTCATTTTGTTGTGAATTTTAAATTTCGTTTATGTTTACGTGAATGTAAATTTCCAATTTCGCTTATGTTTATGTGAATGTGTGCTAAATGTTATGAGAAGCCCTTATGTGTGTGTGTGTCTTCCGTTCGATATTTATATACATTCCTATTTGAATGTTTATTTGGTCTTGCCTTCGATATCAATTAGATCTAAGGCTTTATTATTACGATCAGTAGGATCTCATTTAATTTTGAATGTTTTAATCCGATCGTTTACATTTGTTCTTCTTCAATAATGCATAGTTTTTTCCATTTTTTTTGTGTTATATATATATATATGTTGTGTGGTTATGTTTTTGCGTTTTGTGTTTAGGGGATTCCATCTCCGATTTTAGAGCTTACTATTTTTGCGGGATTTTGTAGTTCTTTATTACGAATAGGAATTATATTTAGTTCGTACCCTTTTAATTAGTGTGTGTTCGTAATGTGGTTTTCACTTTCGATTATATTTAGTTTTTAGTTCTCTATTACGAATAGATCTTACTAATTTTGTTTTTTCATTGTTCATTTCAGTGTTTGATATCATAATTCCAATGTTAAACTACTCGCACGCACAAGACTAGCATAATAAAGGAAAAAGAGCTGGAATAGAAAATGAGGTGCCTAATAAAGGGAAAGGGAAAGGAATGGCCAATTTTAATTCAGTATGATAAAACTTTACATATATATATATATATATATATATATATATATATATATATATATATATATATATATATATATATATTGATGATCTTCGGTTAATCTAACATGTGTAAGTAATATTTTACAACATTAGGCACCATATCAAAGCTTTATTTCAAAATGGGGTCACCTATTTGAAGATGACTTTTGTTGACTAATTTTGTCAAAATCACATAAGTATAGTTATACACTTTATTACAATTTTATATGATAAATTAATAGAGTGGGTTTTGATCTTAACCAATGATTGAGTATATCCTTAATCTATACAAAAATAATAATAAGGACTCCTAATTTGGGACGGAGGGAGTATCTATAAATTAATTGATACTCTTGTTTCCTGAATTACAAAAGGTTACCATTAGGTAATGTACTCATAGTTAGGGGACAATGTGTCTATTTTTCTTAATATTTTCATAGTTAGTGGAACTGCCTAATCATACGATTAATTATTTATATTATTTATTTATATATATTTTGGTGTTGCTTAGTCATGAGTGTTTGAAATTGTGCAATAAGTTGGGAATTCTCACTGTGTAGGTCATATAAATATGCTATGATCTGACATATTCTAATTATATTTATCAAGGGTTCTACATTTACTAAGTTTCAGGTAAACTGATGTAGACTGATGTGGTTATCGGTGATACTTGTTTTCGCATAGAAAACATTTGTTCTAACTTCAAACTTATTAAACCATCCCATGCTGCCACATGAATATTAAACACTTAATGCGTTATTCTTGCATAAGTAAATCAATGAATTAATACAATTCATTACTTAGAATTTTCTTTAGGGATTCCGCCGACGCACACACCCATCACAACACACGCACAGCCATAGTTTCATGAAATTCCACCGTCCGGCACTGAGCTCCAAGTAAATTGCAGTTGGTTTGGGGTCTTTCACCACTAGAGACAGCATAACCCTGCTTAATTATTTAACATGGCATTATCCAATATCATTATATTGCCAATGTGTTCGACATTTTTCATATTGTCCACATTAATTTGCCTTTTTCGGGCTGAAGCCGAAGCTTTGGACTTAACCGTCCATTTTTCCATTATTCATTTAGAAAAAATCATTATATTCCATTAAAGTCCTTTTTTTCCCACATGTTGACTTTACACCGAAAATCATTTCCGTTTAAGGACTCATTTCATTCTTTCTACATACGTGTCAAAACACTCTTTAACATTTTTGTTTCTTGAAAATGTTACACTTTAAGTAAATTGCCAAATTACCCAATTTGCAACAAAATACGTAACTTCACTTTTGTCTTCAAGTGTTACTTAGAAAAACACCATTTTTAAGCTTCAAACTTAACGCGTAGTCATTTTAGTCTCTATGACATTTTCAACTTCTCACTTTGTCAAAAATCACGTTTTTGCACATTACTCCCTTTAATACATAAAATCGTGCTTTTCACATATTAAAGTCTACACATTTATTCATGAGTTTTAACATTAAAACCCCATTTTAGTCAATATTTACACATTTGACACTTTGCATTTCAAACTTAGTGTCACACACTTTAATTATAACTTTTCGTATAAAGCATTTTATTGACACTTAGTCTTTTACACTTTCATATTTATATTTTCACCGAAAGTTTACATGAAGACTACACTTTCACATATTTACACTTTTAATCCCAAAACTTAGTTTAGAAAACTAAATTGTACACTTTGTAAATAAAAATCCATTTTCTCATTTCATAATGATTCATCAACAATAAAAACACTATAGTAATCTCATAAAAAATGGCACATACAGACCAAATGTTCTTCACAACAAAGAAATCATTTATTCACCTTAAAACATGAGTTTAAACATTTTATTTCATAAAATATTTGTGAATAGTAGGTTGAAAATTATCCATTTTTAAAAGTCCATTCAATCATTAATTAAACTGCCCATTTCCATATAAAATAGTAAAAACGTATATTTAAAACCTTAATCAACATATTTTAAGCTCTAAATATGTAGAAAAATCAATCTAAACATAGGTTTCTACAAGACTCATTTCAAAGATAGAAAATTCCATTTTCTTTTAAACTATATCTTGAAATCATGTAGTATTCAATCTTTAATCATGGATGGCTATTTCTACACACCTAATATCAATAAGAAACAAAGTATTCATACTAATATCATCATCAACTTAACTTAGTAAGAGATAAGTATTTCTCACCTTAAAATGGTCTTCAAAAAAATGGTAGGAAAGGTTGGTGACTCCCCCATCTCCAAAGGTGAGCCTAATGGGAGTCACAATAGCCCACTCTTCAAGAGCCCAAATGAAAATTCAATATCCATGAACCACTCCTTCTTCTTCTCCAAAAATCCATCTTCAAGCTTCTATAAACCTCAACCAACCTCTAAGA
The DNA here is from genome assembly GCA_949130495.1 of Sambucus nigra. NCBI lineage: Eukaryota > Viridiplantae > Streptophyta > Magnoliopsida > Dipsacales > Adoxaceae > Sambucus > Sambucus nigra. The sequence continues at coordinate 243,008,828 of OX422222.1, forward strand.
ATAACATCTCTAACAACCCAACATCCTTCTTATGGTTCCACATGGTGAAATAAGGTGTTTTTATGCTATAAAATGGTGGTTTCATGGTGGCTTTGGGCAGGCTCAAGGGTAGATACAATTTTTTGGGATGTCTAATGGTTTAAGGAAATTCAAGGGGAGAGAGAGTGATGATAAATATTATGGGAATTGAATGAGGTGACCTAAGCACTCACCTTTCTCTCTTATAAGCTATTTTGGGAAGTCTTCAACTTATAACCCAAATAACAAGTGTTGGTGTGTTCAAAAATGTATAAAACACTTACCAATACCTGCAAACCAAGGAAGGAAAATGACAACACAATGCACCAACATGTGACCCCAAAAACTCATTTGAAAAATGCTCAAAAACACCCACAAAATGCTATTTGCGTCACTTTCTCTCTCTAAAAATATTTTTTTCTTTTTTTGAAACTTTTAACTTGAGATTCATATAAATTGCATTTGTTTGGCTAAAAATCAAATTTACAATTGTCTTTTAGCCTATCGGATTGTCCTATAGAAGGCGCGCAAGAATCAGGACCTCCGTGCAAAACATATTTTTTTTTATTTTTCTTCCCATGGTAATATTCCTTATATTTTTATGAATCTAAATTTATTCTCGAGATATTTTTGACTTACCAATTGTCCTAGACAATTCGCGCAAAACTGAACTTTTGCAGTGTCGCGCAGCGTCGGACAATTTGTACTCAGGCTCGCATAGCGCTCGTTGCTTGTCCGAATTGCGTGAAACTTAATCTAAGTACTTAAAATAATAATATAAATTCAAAATAAAACTCATGAGAGCCATGCAATGAAAAATTTTCTTGTTTAATCCATATTGTGATACTCTGTTTTTCATACCATTTAAATGTCGCGTTGTATTAACCTTGTCCGTATCACTTTCGTTCCTTGACATTTTTCCCTTAAACTTAAAGGAAATCCTAGCTAATACTATTTGATATTAAATACGCATTCATGCGACACAAGCATCATGGTATTTTTCTTGTTTAAACCATTTATGTAATACGCCACCTTACATATTACTTTACCTGTTACACATGGATTATTTATTCCTCGAATTTTTCTTTGGGCGAAACACCTCAAATAATGCTAAATACCTAATTTCAAGGGGGTATTACACTACCACAATAAAAGAAGATGCTCGGGGCAGAGGTCAAGAAATGAAAGATCGAGTGAAGGAAAGGAAGCCCAAAGCTAGTTAAGAATAGTTAGCTTAGGAACATGTGGGGGGACTTAAAGATAATCGTAAGATTAGAGTTAATCCGTCCCAGCTAATACAACAGACAGGGGAATAAGGGAGCTCTACAGCTCAAGTGAGGTAGCTCAGCGAGGTAGCTCAAGCGAGGTAGCTCAGCATTGCAGCCCATGGAGACTTTCCAGCGAAGTAACTGGTCGAGAGGTGTCACCATTTAGCTTTGTTATCCTACTTAGTCATGTTGTATCTTTTTATATTGGCTACATCTATAACGATTGTAATGATGTAACGATTATAGCCCTATTCGGTGTGAGGTAAAACGATACTCGCGAGGGACCAGGCCTGGCAGGGCCTGGGAGAGATTTCATGCTCTATCGGGAGACCTCGTCGTGGGAATGTGACACCCCACCTAATAAAATACGGGGTGATCAGTCCTATATCAAATTAAACAGGAATCTCATCTGGTTCATTCTTACAGATTTAGCATACAAATCACGTTTCTAAGAATATACTATATGGTTGACTTACTTGAGTCTGTCTCATATAGGAGTTCCAACTAGTTTGGATATCGAGATAAAATAGGATTAGATTTTTTATGAGTTACTCTATTTGAAAAAGGTATCCAAGCTTCATTAAAGGAATCCCAGTCCAAGAACTCCAATGCTCTATACAAAAAGGTAAGTATAACTCATGAACCACATTAGGACACTCACACTGCATATATGTGTCATTACGTGTGCACAAAATTCATTTGGTGGTTAGACCTCATTAAACATTTTTTTAAATTCAGTTAAACATTTTTTTAATCATTTTAAATGAGTTTTCATTTAATTAAACTATAGTTTTTATAAGGCTTAAGGGTTAAATCATGATTTAATCTTGTGGCCGGTTTTCTTTCTCTAGAGTTGTGCAATTTTTTTTTACAGTTTTTGGCTCATTGGGATTGAGGATAGATCACAACCATTGACCTTAGATCCATCAACGGTCCAAACCTGTACAACATCTCAATCCATGGCAGCCAATTATAGCCAATCAATGTGTGATCGTGAACCCTTGATCGCGGTAGTTAATAGACGGACCAAAAACTCATTTATCTCAATCCATGTGCGTAACAATTAATGAATTAGCAATCACTCATCCACCGACTTGTTTCCACGCTTAGATTAGAAATCTAATCATTGCAAAACAATTTTAACCTTTGGATTTACAGTCCGTTAGAAGAAACAGATCGTAACCCTTAGTTTGTAACATATTTTCGTTGCTGAGTATATATATTCATTTAGGGTTATTATTCATTGTTGTTTAGAGAATAGAGAGAGGACGGTGGGCTTTCAACAATATATATATATATATATATATATATATATATATATATATATATATATATATATATATATATATATATATATATATATATGGAGAGAGAGAGAGAGAGAGAGAGAGAAAAGAAACATCTTCTCCAAGAGAGAAACTGAGAGAGGTCATCGAATCTGTGTAAAAGTAAACCCAAAGAGAAGAGAAAAGAAGTTTATCCAAAACTATATCCCAATAGTTTCTCTTATACACCAAACCCAAAAGCCTATATTCTTTAAACACCTGAAAATACAAAAGAAGAAGAAATCGTGAGGGTGTAGAAAGAAGCCTAGTTTGGGTGTGTTTAATCTATTGAAGACCTCTTTAATTGAAGAGTGCCCAATATGTGTGTTTCAAACAAAACCAATTTTTCTCCGAAAAAGATCCAACTTTTAATTAAGCACCAAACCAAGTTGTGAAAACCCAATTTTTACTTTAAACCAGTTTTATCTTGATTAATCCTAAACATGCATCTAGTGATTAAAACAAGTAGAGTAAAGTAAAGAATACTCACAACGCCGGATGTACGAGAAAAAAACCCAAAACGGGAAAACAACCTTGGACGTCCCAAGCCAGACAATCACTATGAACAATGGTTTTACAAAGACAGATTAGCCTTACACTAAGACTCGATCCCCACGGGTCTTGACGCTACTTCTGATCTTCAACCGTTCTTCAATAGTACCCACGCAGAAAGTCCTTCTTCCACGATACCTGTCCACAACACGCATCCATATATGTCTCGGTGTCCACTGAATGGCTTTGATTCGTCTACAATGTCGAACACGATTTTCGTCGCTTCTACACCGCAAAACCCTTTGATGTTCAATGTGTAGAACAAACAACTTTGGTGCAACAAGATCACGTAAACATATAAGAATGATAACTCGGATCTTTGCAAACTCTAAGGATGTGTTTAAGACTTTAGACCATAGAAAACATGTGCAAAACAAGTTTCTGGTCGAATACTATTTTCCAGAATGCACACTTACGAAATTATGATGAAAACACTATTTAAATAGGATTTAAACGCCGCCTCAAAAAATGTGTCGTTCGAACAAGATCCAATGTCGTTCGAGCGACAGCGCGAGCTTTCTTTAACTTTCTGATTAAAATGTCTCTTAACAAAGAGATTCAAATTAGTCAAACTCTATTTCAAGCTTATCATCATAAAACGAATTTTAAACCTTTAAAATACTTTTAAAACATTTAAAACATTTTTCTTAATAAAAATCACATCCTTATCTTTTATAAAATAATTCCGAGCACCATTAATTATACGCATTCATACCTGAGTGATCTCGAAATGAATTTAACTTTGAAGACGATTAAACTTGCACCAATTAGACATCGGCATGATTAATTCTTTGAAGCTTTGCCACAACGTCTTCAATTTCTTCAATACGTCATAGACCAAGTGGGATCGTGACAAAATAAAATTCTCCCTATGACATATTACAAACACAGTTTTGTTCACGGAATTAAGTCAAAACAGTACAGGGACTCGATTGGAAATTAATGTCCTTACAAATCTCCCCCTTTGACTAGTCCGGGACAAAACTAAACCAGTAAAATGCCTAACCGGGTCGTCAAGCCGTATGACGCCTAAATCCCATCCCATAAACCCAAAACAAAAATTACAGGACACGAACTAGAATATGTAGCACCGGCAAGCATGAAATGTGTAAATGTGATGTAGACTTGAAATCTCGAATCGCTGAAGCATACATACATACATAAAACATACAAACAAATACCCAGTGAAGTATGGAGGAACAAATGATACCAATTTATATTTCTTATAAGAACAAATCATTTGAACCATATGAGAAATTATTTGATACCAATTTGAAACAAATATACTCAAACAAAATGTAAATCCAGATATCAATAATAGCGCTCAACAAATCTCCCCCTACATCACATACATCTCTCCCCCTTTTTGTCTCGAATAGACAATCCGGTGAAAAGATAAACCACTATGAAATATCTAGCATGAGAATATGATACCAAATTGAATCAAGTTGATACCAATTTTGAAAAACGAAAAATGCTAGATAAATATGAAACAACCAGCTAAATATGATCAAGCAATGATAAATCAGTAGCTAGTAAACCAATGAATCACACAAGGAATATACCAATCAAATCAGGTGTGATAAACGGACTCATATGTAAAATACCAATATGGAACATAAAAGAACCTATATATAAACCAAACAGTCCAGAAATGCTTCCCGCAGTACCAAAAATATAACAAATTAAACCAGTGGACTGCAAACCAATCAGAAGCCATTTTTCAGCCTGTCGTTCGAACAAGCCAGAGACTTCGCTCAAACGAGATGAGGAAGTCTCTTGAACGAAGTACAGAAGTCGTTCGCGCGAGATGAGTTGTCGTTTGAACGACTTCACGCGACCTGCCAAAATTTCCCAGTTTCCCAGAAATATTATAAAGTATTACCCAGTGAAAAAATTTCCACAAAAATATTCCAGGAAGGGCCTGACAGATGAAAAATAGTGTTAAAACAGTAGGCTTTTAACACAAAACGCAAAATCTCATAGAAACTAAAAATGCGAGTTACATGAAAACATAGTACCGATGTGCTCAAACATGGACATGGACTGAATGGGCGTGAATCTAAAACAAATGAGCCGCAATTCCAACACATCGAAATGATCAAGAAGCTCTAATTGATAGCGATAAATCATCAAACTTTATCATAGCCATATGACAATTAAAGAGTGTGCTTAATGAACTAAACATACTACATGCACACAAATCCAGAATTTTGACGATTCTACGAATAATAGCGTCATATTGTAATGTTTCAACATTAGGATTAGATGTGCAAACCCGTTTAATTTTCTCCAACCAAACTCCCTCATATATATATATATATATATATATATATATATATATATATATATATATATATATATATATATATATATATATATATATACTTTTTCAAGTTCTTTTGAGGTTTCTAGCATTCTCAACTTAGAGAAAATCTTATTGGCCCTTTTCTTAGCATATAGCATTTTCTTTGGGGCTCTTTTAAACGGTGGCTTTCACGATGAGTTAATTTTGAACTCTCGCAGCCCTTTTCCATGAATCACTCATCATTTTTACCAATTTTAAATTCTCACGGTAAACGGTTATTACATGCACACTTATCCTTAAGTCTACTTACGCATAGATGACAAGATTGAGATAAGAACGCCTCACCAAATTCAAATATGTAAGAGAAGTCAAACATCCATATAAACTCGTGCATGTGTGAAATGATGGCATATATACAAAGTTGAATCAAAATGCATATCAACTTCGAAACAACCCCATATAAACAATGGTCAAGATCATTCTAAGCATCGATATTAATGACCAAATGTCCTAGCCACATGGATAATGAAACGATGGGGGGGTCCAAGCACACCAATATGCCACATTAAACATGTAAACTCAAAAACAAAAACTGAAAATCTTTTTGGCTTTTCAAACATATTTGACTCAAAAAAAATTCTTTTTAGATTTTCAAAAGTATTCTCAAAAATAAAATCTTTTTGTATTTTTCAAATAAGTGAAAAATAAAATACAAAGAGATAAACATGTCATATCACTAGCAAATAATAAATCATGATGCAAGGGCTAGCGTATGACAAAACATGCAAGCTACTAACCATAAGAAATATCAAGAGATGAATCATGTACATGCATGTGAGAATCAACCAACGAAGCATTTAGCATCTCCAAAACGAATTTCCTAACCCAAACATGTGTATACCTAACAAAAAGGGTTTTGGAAACCAATGGGACACTACGTTTAATCTTCCTAGGGTCTTTTCTGAGATCAAAACTGAAACTCCTAAGGTGACCTTTCCTACCACAATATGAACATGTGAAAACACGACGAGGAACGGGACCTTGAGGTTGACCTTTTTAATTACCCTTGGATGTGGTTGATGCTCTAAAATAAACTATGGTTTTGGCTTTTACAATCGAACCACTAGAACAAGATAAGCCGCTACCATCACTACTCGAGTCATTTAAATCATTTTTTAACTTCAAAACTTTTGACTCAAGCAAATGATTAGACTCCTCAAACTTTCAGGACTCCTTCTTTAAATTTTCAATTACCCCTAGAAGGTTATCTCGCTCCCCCTCAATGTGAGCAAACGTATCCCTAAGAGCCTTTTCTCGTGCCACAATGTCATTAATCGAATTATTTTCCTCAACGGCATAAACACTAGAATTTCTCAAATCCTCTAACTCTTTTTCTAAAATGAGGACTCTATCATCACTCTCCTTTTTGCCCAATTTTAATATATTAAAATCTTTAAACAAGGAAAAAAAGTGCTCACGATAAATATCTCTTTGAATTTGAAAGCTTTGCAAATATTCAATCTTATTTTTAAAACCGAAATTTTCTTTTTGCAAAACTTCAATACGTTTTGCAAACTTTAAATTCAAATGATGTAAATCGTCAAAGCTTAGAGAATCCATCGAGAGAAAACAAACACAGGAGAGGTAAACAAACACACGGGATTACAAAACAAATAAATAATGTTTTCTGGCTCTGATACCAATTTGAAGAGTGCCCAATATGTGTGTTTCAAACAAAACCAATTTTTCTCCGAAAAAGATCCAACTTTTAATTAAGCTCCAAACCAAGTTGTGAAATCCCAATTCTTACTTTAAATCAGTTTTATCTTGATTAATCCTAAACATGCATCTAGTTATTAAAACAAGTAGAGTAAAGTAAAGAATACTCACAACGCCGGATGTACGAGGAAAAAACCAAAAACGGGAAAACAACCTCGGACGGCCCAAGCCAGACAATCACTATGAACAATGGTTTTACAAAGACAGATTAGCCTTACACTAAGACTCGATCCCCACGGGTCTTGACGCTTCTTCTGATCTTCAACCATTCTTCAATAGTGCCCACGCAGAAAGTCCTTCTTCCACGATACCTGTCCACAACACACGTGTCCACATATGTCTCGGTGTCCACCGAATGGCTTAGATTCGTCTACGATGTCGAACACGATGTCCGTCGCTTCTCCACCGCAAAACCCTTTGATGTTCAATGTGTAGAACAAATAACTTTGGTGCAGTAAGATCACGTAAACATATAAGGATGATAACTCGGATCTTTGCAAACTCTAAGGATGTGTTTAAGACTTTTAAACCTTAGAAAACATGTGCAAAACAAGTTTTTGGTCGAATACTATTAAAGACATTAGATCAAAGAATGCTACGCTGAAACGTGAAAAGCCGCATAGATATTAAAGACACTAGAACCTGACGCTCTAATACCATCTGTGACACCCCGCCTAATAAAATACCGGGGGATCAGTCCTATATCAAATTAAACAGAAATATCATCTGGTTCATTCTTACAGATTTAGCGTACAAATTAGGTTTTTAACTTCTAAATTCACCTAATCCCAAATGTTTCACCCTAAATTTCATCATAGAAACCCATTAATCGAAAAGCCCAATATTAGATGAAAACCCACAAAAATGAATTTGATCCACTTACTATGATATGAATGAAATCTAAAATTAATTTAGAAGAAATTTAACCACTTGCCTTAGAGTTTGTAGAATCTGAATCTTTGATGAAGATGATGGGTTGATGAATGCTATCCTCTCTTGTTCTTGATTTTTGGCCCCCATGGCTTCTCCCACTTGCACCTACTTTCTCTCTCTAAAAAGGGTTTTCTAAAAATGTATTATGAATTCCACACCCTCTCACTTTTAGGGTTTAATAATTAAATTCCATTTTTTGGGCTTATGGGCCTTATAAAAAGGGCACAAACACTCACGCGTGGCCTCAAATGTGTCTAAACAAGCCTCGAAATCCATATTATACCTATGAACACTCTTTTTCAACTATTTCGACCTATCCGGACTCAACGGTACACTCTGAATTACAATCCGAATTAATTTATAACATTCTCCAAAATTTTTACCTCAAAATGCAACACAAAAATAATCCAAATAATTAAATCTCAATTCTCCAAATTAATAAATTCCTCAAATTTAAAAAATTTCCAAATCATGAATTTAATTCATCTAAATAAAATAAATTCATTTTCTCCCAACTATAATTAAATTAAAGATCCTTGGGTTTATGAGGTGTTACAGGGAACTTCAAAGGGACTTGGTTTGGAGGATTGAGAAGCGAGGTAGCATTGGGGCTTGTCCTGACCATCTTAGATACACTTGATAAAACATCGAAAAACCTTTGATCGTGAAATCTTGGGTGGGTCAGCCTTGAGTTCCATCGTGCGCTGGGTTGTGAACTAGACAGCCCCTACTTAATGTCACATCTACTTATGTGATGTCACTAAATCCTCACTTGAGTAAATCACTGTGGTATTTTGGGCTGTCAGACAGTTGGGTGAGCCACCTCTGTGATAACAGCCCCCTGACGCACAGTGGTTAGGCAAAAGGTATGTGATGATGCGCAAATATTGTGTATTTCATCCTCCGAACGGATGAATTTTAGCTCCCTCGAGTATCTTATTCCCTATATTTATGCTCATTAACAAGACAACCTCGTATTTCTACGTTAACATGTTTTGCATGGGTTAATTGAGCTTTTATAGGTATTTGGATGCAAAGTGTGAAGTTCGGACGCATTCTACTCGGTTTCCGTACACAGTCGCACGTTCAAGGGCAATTTAGTCAATTCACTTTTTGGGCACCTGGCCCATCATCTTCACAAAAGTTGTATCCCTCCTCGTAATCTTTGCGTGGCCATGAACGGTGTGCAATTCCAATTCATAACAAAGAAGTTACGGCTATTTCAGCTGACGAGAAAAGCTTGGAAACCAAAACAGCAATGCAGTGGCTGATACCTGCTTGATCGATCGATCGACGATTTTGGTCGATCGATCGACCCTTCTGTACAACCAAAATTTTGCCTTGATCAATCGATTGACCCTTTTGGTCGATCGATCCCCTATTTTCTACAGATATTTTGCCTTTTCTTTTCTTTTCTCTTTTCTTTTCTAATTTAGTTCCAACTTAGTATATAGACCAATTTTGTTGTAATAAACAGGGGTGGACGATTTTATCTTAGAATAGGTTAGGGTTTGGGTGATTTTGGTTAGTTCTTCTTCATTTCTCTTAGGATTGACACCCTTTTTGGTATGTAAGTTGACTATTCATTCATCGTCTCCATTAATATAGCTATTTTCCCTTAATTCTTGCTTTGTTAATTAGGTTTACATGCTTTCTTCCCGTGCTTTCTAGTGTAGATTTATCGCGTTTCTTTACCGCTTTATTTATCGCGTTTTTATCATGCTTTCTAGGTAATTTAAATTAGGTTGTGTTTGAATGGAACTCACTCGGGTTAACGCGTTGCTTTGCTTAGTGATAGTGTTTACGGGTTTATTTTGGGTGCGTTGTCCTAGTTATTACGCCTAGGAGATTTGACGGGGCATATCATGTATGTCCCGTGCTTACGACCTTTTGCGCGTAATTTCTGGGATATTTGTTGACGTTAAATCTTATTAGGTAAGATCAATATATTTCCCATGTTCATCTTTCAATAATTTGACTGAAGTACTCATGAGTGTCCTAGCGTCTTTGGCATTTTCTAATCCAAATTTCTTTACTAACTTTAAAGCATATTTTGATTGCGAAATATATAACCCATCAGATAGTTGTTTGACTTAGAGACCTAAAAAAGTACTGTAGCTCCCCCATTAATGACATTTGGAACTCCCCATGCATAATATTTGAAAAGTTTTTTAACTTCAGTAGGGGATGTTGATCCAAAAATGATGTCATCGACGTAAGCCTAGGTGATTAAGACATGTTTGTTGAAAATTTTAAGGAAAAATGTCTGGTCATTACCACCTCATCGAAAACCTTTATTGATAAGAAAAGTCAAGAGGCGTTCGTACCAGGCCCTGGGGGCTTGCTTTAATCCATAAAATGCCTTTTTCAATCTATAGACGTGGTTTGGGTAATGAGGATCAATGAAACCTTTCGGTTGTTCAACATAGGTTTTCTATATCAAAATACCATTAAGAAAAGCGAATTTCACATCCATTTTAAAAGTGTGAAATGTAAATGACATGCTATTGCTAAGAGTAATCGAACAGACTCGAGGTGAGTTACAGGGGCAAAAGTTTCCTCAAAGTCTATTCCTTCAATCTGAGAGTAACCTTGAGCCACTAATCTCGCTTTATTTCTAAATATCATTCCAAATCCATCTGATTTATATTTTTAAATCCATCTAGTTCCGATAACCCTTTTATTTTTTGGTCGAGGTACTATTGAATTGAGAGAGTTCCTCTTGCATAGCATCAATCCAAAAAGAGTCACTTAGTGCTTCATTCACATTCTTTGGTTCCACTAGGGATACAAAGCATGCAAAATGAGCAATATTTCGTAATTGGGATCTTGTACGAACAGGCTCATTAGGTTTACCAACTATTTTATCTAAGGGATGATCTTTAGAAACCCAGTTAGGTACATTACGGGTCTCAGTTGGTAAAGAATCAACTATCTCTGGAGAGTCATAATTTAAAACATTTTCATACTCATCCACTATAGTTGGCTCTTGCTTATTGATCTCAACATTAGTGTCACTAATAATCACGTTTATAGATTCCATTAGACTTTTGATACGTATATTATAAACACGATAAGCCCTACTATTAAGGGAGTAACCCAAAAAGATAGCTTTCTCGCCACAGGTTTCAAATTTAGACAGGTGTTCTCTATCTTTACAAACATACCAAATACTCCCAAATGTTCGAAAATATTTTAAGTTGGGCTTTTTGCCAAACCAAAGTTCATATGGCGTCTATTTGGTATTTTTCCTAAAATAAACCCTGTTATTTATGTGACATGATGTCTGAACTACCTTAACCCAAAATTATTTTGGCAAGCTCTTTGCATGTATCATTACCCTTGCCATCTCTTGGATAGTGCGATTCTTATGCTTGGCTATACCATTTTTTTATGGCGTTTTAGGGGCACTGAATTCATGTTTGTAACCATTGTAGTCACAATATTCTATTACACCCAAATCTATAAATTCACCTCCTCTATTTCTATGAATTCGATTTACTTGGGTATCCTTATCATTTTCAATTCGTAAAAGGATTTTTGAAAATTCATGAAATGTTTCAGATTTTTATTTTAAGAAATCAACCCAAGTAAAACAAGTGAAATCATCCACCATAACTAGAATATAACTCTTGCCACAAAGGCTTACAGCTCTAGAGGGACCCATAAGATCCATGTAGATAAGCTCTATAGGTTTTGTTGTTTAGATTTCTTTAACTTTCTTGTGAGTAGCTTTAATTATCTTTCCTTCTTGACAGGCCCCACAAACAACGTTTGAAATAGATTTTATTTTGAGCAGACCTCTAACTATTTCTTGAGAGCTTAATTTTCCAAGGCTATCGTAATTTATGTGACCCAACCTATTGTGCCAGATTTCATTATCTTCCATCTTGGCTATATTAAAAATCTCGTTTAAAATTTTACAAATATCTATCCCTAGATTTACTATGTAATAGTTATCCGGAGTTCTGAGGCCTGTAATGATGCAGTCTCCATTCTCGTTTAAAATTTTACAGTTTTTTTTTAGAATGTGACTGTGTGGCTGGAGTCGTAAAATTACGATATCCTTAACAAGTTAGCTTTAAGATCTTTTACTAAAAGGACGTCTTCAAGCATAGGTAATCCCTTTTCTTAGAGTGTCCCCTTACCTATGATCTGAGTTAATACTCCATCTCAAAATAAAACTTTTCCTCCTAAGAAGTCAGTTATGTTGGTTAGTTTAGTATCTTCCCCGATCATATGTTTGGAACAACCCGAGACTAAATACCATCCAAAAGAAGTGTGTTCAGCTTTTAAAGTGATAATTACAATATTACACTTCATTTGGGGTATTATATCATCTTTTATAACCCAAATTGCTCTAGTTTTAAAATATTTGCGCGAATTTGCTCGAATATTATAAAATTTACGAGCACTAGATTTTTCTTCAAAAGATTTGTGCGCCTTTACTTGAATTTTTTCAAATCTTTGAGCATTTGGTCTAGTGATGTATCTAGAATTCTTCCTCTTGGGCTTTCATTTAGTATTAGATCGTTTCTTCCTATTAAGATAGTTAAAGTTCTTAACAGGTTGCCTATGAAGGACGCAGCTATTTATGTTATGTCTAGAGTAGTTAAAGTGTTTATAGTCAGGTGAATTGAAGATGGGCTTATACAGACATTTTTGAAAACATTCTTCAAGGCAGTGTCCATAAACGTCGCAGTAAGAGCAGTATAGACAGCTAGATGGTTTTTTAATATTTTAAAAATCTTTAACTATTGGCTTGTCCATGTGTTGGACTTTGGCCTTATGTCTAACTGCAACAGGTTGAAACAAAGGGTCTCCTTGCCTTATAGGGGGAAGCTACTTAGACTTAGTCTCAACATTAGAATTATAACTGTTTACCATAACAATGTTTGGTACTTTATGTTTATTATTGAAGTCATTTTTCAAGACATAGGTCATTAGGTCTTATTCCTCCAGGAACAAATTTCACATTTGGAAAAGGTTCGTTTGGTGCCTTGGATTTTTGTTCAAATCCTATGCCAGTTTTATCATCAGAATTGGTTTTACTTGATGCTACACAATCTTCAAAACAGTTAGCATTATTTTTAAATTTGGAAATTTTTTTAAGATTGTTGAAACTTTTCTCTTTAGATTATTCAAATTCCAGTAAAGTAGCTTTGTATTTCTTTTCTAAAATCTCATTTGACTCTCAAAGTTCTTTGATTTTTTCAAGAAAAGACCTAGTTTTATTTTCATGATCCAGACATTGAGTGGTGTAGTCCTCGGCACTCTAGTTTACTATAAGACTTAGGGCTTCAATTTTCTCAGTAAGGTCCTTGACTATTTTTTCAAGTTTAGTGCATTTCCTAAGAGTTTTGGTATAGAGTGTGTGAATGTCTGGGAGGTTGTCATTATCGAAGTCACTAAGTGTAGTGCATGGATTGTCCCCTAACACTTCATTTTTAGGACTCACGCACACATTCAATTATTCATTCAAACGTTCCCTTTGACTCACACACCCTGTAGATGAACTATTAACAATATCAATAACATTAGCAATCTCTTTGCACAAAATAGACAGACCAGTAGGCAAAATATCATGTGACATAGCAAGATTAGACATTCTGTCATCAGGTTCAGCATGAATTGTAGGCTTATCATCAGTATATACAATCTTAGCAAATAATGACATGCAAGGATCAAACACTTTGGGTGATTCGGGCTCATCATTGTCTGAGTCCCTTGAGTCATAACAAGTCTTACAAATATTGGACATAATGTTTTTGTTGTTCTTATTCAGATTAACTCTACACTTGTTGGTCATGTGACCTAATTTTCCACATCTAAAGCATTCAATATTTTTAAGATCTTTGTCAGATCTATTGTTGTTTTCAGTCTGGTGTTCGTCATGTCTTCTCTCATGAGGTCTATTATTAGAGAAATTTAAATAAGCAGGCTTGCCTTGTTTAGAAACAATATTATTTTTAAATTTCAAAATCTTTTTGAAATGTTTAGACATTAAGGCAATCGGATTATCCAAATTGTCCAAATCACACTCCTCATTAGAGCCTAACTCAATGTTGGGAACAACAAACTCAGGTTTCGTCACTTTTGACTGGAAAATAAGATTAGGACTGGAATGTTTCTTTTGACCATTGGAGAGTTGTTTCTTAAACTCTAATTCCATTTCCACTGTTCTAAGTTTGCTACTGAGGAGTTCTGGAGTGCGATTTGGGCCATCCATCTCTTCAATTTCATATCTTTTATTATCATTTTTTGGTGGAAGCGATCTTAGAATTTTTGATACAATATCTTTCCTATCATACACAATGCCATTAGCATGCAATTTGGTAATTGTATCAGTCAACCTAATCTAAAAGTCATTGAAAGTCTCAGTCTCAGTTATGATGAGTGTGTTATACTGTTGTATAAGCATTTGGATTTTAGCAGCCTTAACACGTGTGTTACCTTCATGAGCAGTGACCAACGTGTCCTATGCTTCCTTAGAGGTTGAACAAATAGATATTCTATTAAATTCATGTTCATTGATAGATATAAAAATGGCATTCCTTCCTTTATTGTTATTATAGGAGGCCAATTTTTCTTCCTTTGTGAACTCACTTGTAAAATGCGGTGTGTGATACCGATTTAAATTAATTCGCAAGTTTCCAATTAAACCTTATTTAATTAGAGTCTATTTTTAAACCAAATCAATTAAGCTCCTAAACATGCAACTACGTGTGTGCGTGTGTCAACCCATAAATAAATAAAGCATGCAACACAAATTTCAGGAAAAATCCTCGAAGGACAAAACCTTTTGTTTCTAAAACTTTAAAAAGTTTACAAGACCATTGACTTAAATACCATCTTGCTTTCGCCCACAAGAGTAATGCACAGTATCTTCGTCAAACCTTCAAAGCAACGGCTAAAATTTAGCAGTGGTTCACACGCAGCTATACCACAAGGACGCGCAGTCCAGACACACAGTCTAAGATCTTCACAAGGACTCCCTCCACAATAGCACGCAGCTCTCCGGTTGTAGAGTTCTCCCCACAAAGAATTATCAAAAGCAAAGTGTGTTCTTGAACACCAAAACGATTCACCAAAGCATATGGGATTTTTGTCAATTGAAAACAAAAGGGATGAAAACCCTAAAAGAAGAAGTCAAAAATAATTCTGTTGATTCTGAGTTTTCTGTCTTTCAAAATGCTGGGACTTCTTAATGAAAACGAAACATTTAATGAGAATTTTATAGAAAAATGCACCACCTCAGTCGTTGGAACGAAAAAGGGATCTCGCTCGAACGAAGTGCACGTGTCGTTTGAACGACATCGTGCGACATCTCCATGTCGCTCGAACGAGATGAGATCTCGCTTGAACGACCTAGGTGTCAAAATCGAGGAACGCTATAGGACTTATCAAAATTACTCATTCTCATATTTTGAGGAAAAAAGTCCACTCCAAAACTTAGAAAATATTTTGAAAAAATATCCCAAAACTCTAAGTGCAAAGTTAAGGTATTTAAAACAAAACCTTACCAAAGTAAACTTTGCGGAGTCTTTTTGATGAAGAACCTTGATATATTCGGATCCGTCTTAATGTATATTGATCTTGAACTTCTTCAACGGTTGTAATGGTATACGACATAATTAGTTGTCACGGACATTTATAAAAATATGTCATTACAAATCTCTCCCTATGTCTATGTCGGAACATACATAAAAACATTTGAATTATCAAATACAAAAATTCCTATACAAATATACCCTCACATAAATCTCAAAACTGAAAAGGTAGAGATCTGCAAGTTCTCAAATTTTTCTTCAAAAAATCGTCATCAAATCTCAAAGCTTTTCTCATCAGGGTGTGCAACATAATGATCTTCAATTTTTGTACCTACACACATGAGAAAAATCAAAAACCTTCGTGACGTATCGAGTTTGAAATGATATAAGAATAAATCATTAATAAATCAAATCTCCCCCATACTCCAAAAACACCCCCATAACATGATAATTCGTTCTCTCCCTTTTTATGATGTCCCCAAATAGACAAATAAGAAGAAACAATCAAAACATGGAGTGTCACGACAAAATGCATAGCAAACAGGAATCAAACTACGCGCATACAAAGGTATATCTCAAAAATACCAAAAGTTATTTTTGATTTTTCAACTTTTTCGAACAAAAATAAGATGCAAAAATCACACACCATGGATTTATACTAAAACAACGAAGTCATGAAAACGGAATGAATGGGTGTGAACACATTCAATAGGTAAATCAACTATATCAATCATATGTGCACGATACATACGTGTACTCCTAACGAATGAACATCAAAAGTATCCTTACGTGTCAAAATTTTTTAATTTAGATGACATCGTCTTATACAAATCAACAAATCAAAGTCAAAGTGATTTCCACACCAATAACATCCAAAACAATGTAGCGCTTTTTCAAGACTTTCAAGGATGTGCAAACCCGTTTTAATTCTCCATTCAAACTCCCTTATATATTTTCTTTTAGAGGTGTAAAAACTAAATTCTCAAACTTTGGAGAATTGGTGCAAAAATCTAATTGGCACATGATTGGCATGAATTTCTTTTTATTGCCTTTAAATTTTTTCGGGCTCTTTTAAACCTCTTGGACCCCGGGTAATAAAATTCCTCAATTTTTTATGTCCGATATAATGGTGGCTTAGTATTCGCAAAGGCCAAATGAACCTTTCGCAGCCCTTTCCCGTTTTCAAGTAAAGCACACAAACTCACAAACGGCTCTTACATGCATAACTTTCTATCAAGTTTTATCGCGCTTGGTCCGTTTTAAGGACAGGATTAAAGTGAAAACACCCAACCAATATGTGATAAGACAAGCACAATAATCAAACAAATCCGTGCATGTGTGCAATAAAGGAAATCATGAGTCAAACATATAGGAAGTAACACTTAATTACATCTTAATGACTCCACACATTATAAAGCACATGGATGAATTGACCTATTGTCTCAAAACACTATCAAATAGTCACATGGATAAATGGAATGATGTTGTGACTTGGTCATCCTAAGTGTCCATCCATAAACGGTGCAAACAAAATACAAAACTCTTTGAATTTTCTCACAAATTTTATCAAAATAAAATCATTTTGTATTTTTTTAAAAAAAATTAAAAACAAAAATTTATAGAAAAAGTACATGTCACAATGCTAGCAAACATAAATATCATGAAATAAAAAACTAGCGTATGACAAATATGCAAACACAATCATCTATATGATATGGCAAGAGAAGAATCATGTGTAAGCAAACGGGAATCAACTTATCTAAAATCTAGTGCCTCTAAAAGTGATTTCCTAACCCAAATAGATGTGAAGCGTCGTGTGGGGGATTTAGGAACCAAGGGAACACTAGACATAAACTTCCTAGGACTTTTTCCAAGATCAAAATAAAAATACCTAAGGTGACCTTTCCTACCACAATATTAACATGTGTAAACGGGTGGAATGACACCTATGGGTTGACCTTGTCTGACGTCCTTAGGAATGGTTGACCCTCTAAAATAAATAATGGTTTTGGCTTTAGCACCAGAAACATGATAATAGGATGAGCCATTACCATCACTATCAAACCTACTTGAATCATTTAAATCATTTTTCAACTTCAAAATATTTGATTCAAGCAATAAATTAGACTCTTCCAATGATAGGGATTTCTTTTTCAAATTTTCAACAACTTCTAAAAGGGTATCTCTCTCCCCCGCAATTAAAGCAAACTTTTCTCTAAGAGTCTCTTCACGTGACACAAACTCATTGACTAAAATATTTGTATCCTCTTTGGCACAAACACAAACCATCGAATTTTTAAGGTCCTCTAATTAATTTTCTAAAAATAGGACCCTGTCATCACTCTCCTTCTTGGACAATTTTAAAGCAACAATGTCATGGTCCAAGGCAACAAATTTCTCACGATAAAAATCTCTTTGATTTTGAACCGTTTGCAAAATATCCATCGCGGATTTAAAATGAGAATTTTCTTTTTCCAAAAAGTCAATTCTTTTAACAAACGTCAAATTCAAATAATTTATATCATCAAAACTCTGACTCGTGTCATCAAATGGGGGCATCCAATTACATAAGTGCTCCATCGGAAAAATTGCGATTTTTCACAAAACTAATTTTTCAAAAAAAATCAATATCACACAAATTTTGTGAAAAGTAGGATTACGCAATAAATTAGCGTAACCCGCTCTCATACAAATTTCACGACGTGAGAAGTCAAATTGTATCAAACAAACAAAAATCAAGATCACGCGATAAATTAGCATAACCCGCTTTGATACCAATTTGTAAAATGCGGTGTGTGATACCGATTTAAATTAATTCTCAAGTTTCCAATTAAACCTTATTTAATTAGATTCTATTTTTAAACCAAATGAATTCACCCCTAAACATGCAACTACGTATGTGCGTGTGTCAACCCATAAATAAATAAAGCATGCGACACAAATTTCAGGAAAAATCCGCGAAAGGGAAAAACCTTTTATATCTAGAACTTTGAAAAGTTTACAAGACCATTGACTTACATACCATCTTGCTTTCGCCCACAAGAGTAACGCACAGTGTCTTCGTCAAACCTTCAAAGAAATTTCTAGAAATCAGCAATGGTTCACACGAAGATATACCACAAGGACGTGCAGTCCAGACACGCACTATAATATCTTCACAAGGACTCCCTCCACAATAGAACGTAACTCTACGGTTGTAGAGTTCTCCCCACAAAGAATGATCAAAAGCAAAGTGTGTTCTTGAACACCAAAATAATTCACCAAAGCATATGGTATTTTTGTCAATTGAAAACAAAGGGATGAAAACCCTGAAAGAAGAAGTCAAAAAGAATTATGCAGATTCGCAGTTTTTTGTCTTTCAAAATGCTGGGACTTCTTAATGAAAACGAAACCATTTAATGAGTATGTATAGAAAAACGCGCCGCCTTAGTCGTTCGAACGAAAAAGAGATCTCGCTCGAACGAAGTACACATATTGTTTGAACGACATCGCGCGACATCTCCATGTCCCTCGAACGGGATGAGATCTCGCCTAAACGAACGCTACAGGACTTTGAAAAATTACTCATTCTCAAATTTTGACGATAAAAGTTCGCTCCAACACTTAGAAAATATTTTGAAAAAATATCCCAAAGCTCTAAGTGAAAAGTTATGGTATTAAAACAAAACCTTACCAAAGTAAACTTTACGGAGTCTTTTTAATGAATAACCTTGATATATTCGGATCCATCTTGATGTAGATTTCTCTTGAACTTCTTCGACGGGTGTAACGGTATACGACATAATTAATTGTGACGGACATTTATAAAAATATGTCCTTACACTAAGCAGTTTCTTAACTCTTTCATTACTACCTTCTGCTATAGGTTTAGTAGGATGTACATATTCGTTATCAATAGCATCCCAAGCTTCATCTCCCAAGGTCCCTTAGATGAAGGCTATTATCCTTACTTTCCAGTAAGGGAAGTTAGTCCCATCAAAGAGGGGAGGCCTGGACAGATTCCCTAATCTCTCAAATTTCTCGTATATATGTTTGTTTTGAAAAACAGTTTTAAAAATACAGGGTCTAAAATATTTTGTGAAAACCAAATGCCAAGCTCTAATATCAATTGAAAATACCTAACTAAGTTGTTTAACACTAGTTAACACAGTTCAGTATGTTCCGAAGTTGTTTCTTTAAGAAACTCTTTTTAGAAAATAAACTATTAACACAAGATGTGCTTAAAAAATATTATGAACGAGTTATTTCAGATATTAGTGAATAAGTTTTGAAAAAACAAAACTAATTTTAGTTAAGGAAGCAGTAGTTATGAGAGATTAACAAACAAGCACAGGAGATCGAGATTTTAACGTGGTAAAACCCCACCCTAACGGGAACACATCCACGGAGGTCTCTACACCTCAAAATGAAAAATCCACTAGAATGAGTTTAGGTTACAAGCAAGCAATGAAACTTAAACACACAATACAGACCTAAATCTAAGTTAAAAAATTATACCTGCTCCGTTAGGTAACTCCAACTGTTGAGGCTTTGATTTGGTTCCCTGTCGTTCTGCAGCTTATCTCCTTACGCTCCTTCTTTACGTCGACTCTGAAGTTGAAATCTCTCAACCAACACACTGGTTTATATGATGTTGAGTGAGAAGTGTTGTGAGTGAGGTGCCTAATATATGCATGTACTCACACATGCTTATACAAATGATTCCTACAAATTATAAAGACTTCTAAGTATAAAATGTTATTTTTCACACTACTAAAAATAGATTTGATCTTTAACTCTTTTAAACTTTCAGATTTGTCTTCTTGGGAGTCTTTAAAAAAGAAAGACCCTACGAATATTACTTATATATAAGTTTTTCAAAGTGAAAAACTCAGATCTAAAAACTTATCAAACCCTTTTTCAATTCTGTAAAAAAGAGAAGAGATTTGTTGGATAAAATTTGATAAGAAAAGATTTTAAACTAGTATCCAACAAGAGAGGTTGATTTCTAGTAAAACAAATCAAAACAACAACTCAACACAGTGACTGTATAACTTTGAATTAGACTTATAAGTTTCTATATAAAGAAACGAGTTCTGATTTGAGTAATGGTGTTAAGAAGAGAGATTAAAACCAAAGAGGGTTTGAACTTCGAATATCAAAAACCCCTAAAACTCTCAAACTCTCAAAATAATTTTCTAAAAATATTTTGCAAGAGTTTTGTTTGGATTTCACAATTTTCTCTTGATTTTTCTCTCTGTCTCCACTTTCTCTCTCTTTTTTCTCTCAAATCCTAAGGTCTTCAAAAGTTGGGCATGAGGGGACGAGCAGTCTCATTTATAGTGATCTTGGAAGGATCAGAAAACCCTTATCAAATCAAGGGTTGTGATCTACTTAACTGTTCGAAGTTTTAATCCAAAGGTTCACAATAGACCGACTGCATTTAAAACAACTTTGATTGGTTCATTTCGTTATCACAAGGATAGATCTAAGAAACATGCAGACCATTGATAAATGTAATCGAACGTCCAAGATTAAGTCTGGTTTATGTGAGTGAGAGAAAACACAATCTCAATGAGTAAATGATCATAACGTTTATGTCTCAAATCTCTCCTCACACGCGTGTTTTTAAAGATTTAAAAATTCTATTTGCACCCACAATAGTCTCTAGCCCTTTTGAATTCTACCCAACATAACTTTTTAGGAAATTCAATATTAACCCAAACATTTTAAAACCCTAATTTTAATTTCTTAAACATGGATTTTAAATGTTTTAAAAATTCCTAAAAAACCCAATTAAATTCAGAAAATTCATTTCAATCCAATTTTAACACACACACCTAAAATATGTAATATGCAACTCAAATTATGCAATACTAGAGTGTTGTGTGTTGGCTTTCTACCTGTAGGACCATCTTCTTGTTGATGTAGATATTTTGGAATCTTGAAGAGGCAATGAGGCTTAGGGAAAAAATAAGGATGACATAAATTTTGTCTCTGTTTCCAAACTAGATAAGCTCCTATATATTAGATTCAAGTAAGTCATATATATATAGTGTGATTCAAATTGTAATTGAATGAGCTTCAAAGTTGTGCTTCAATTTTTGTGATGCAATGACCAGAGAATAGACTAATTTTTCCAGTGGCAGGTAATTTTTCTCGGCATGTAGGAGTGTTTTACTGACATAGTAAACAGGGGATTGGCATCCCTCCTTTTTTCTAACTAGAGTTAAGCTAGGCTAGATGACTTGAAACTACTAAATGGAGATAAAAAAGGGTATCTTGGATCTGAAATAGTCAGCAGAGGAGGTTTGCTCAGGTACGACTTGATCTCTTTAAGGGCCTTTGAGCATTCCTCATTCCAGGTGAGGCCTTTCTCCTTCTTCAATAGCTAAAAAATGGTCCACAACATTGGAAGACCTTTAAATGAAATAATTAAGGGTTGCTAACATTGTTGTTAACTTTTGAATCTCATGTTGTGTCTTTAGAGAGAGGACATAATTGATTGCGACTAGATGGTCGGGGTTGAATTCAATACCCATCTTGTTAACCAAGTACCCTAGGAACTTTTCAAATTGAACCCCAAAGGAGCATTTGGACTCATTAAGCTTCACTTTATAATGCTTGAGGATTTCAAAATTTTTCGCCAAATCCTTCAGATGGACGGCTTTGAGCTTACTCTTGACGAGCATATCACCAATATACACCTTCATCTTTCCCCCAACTGTTGTTTGAACATCCTTATAACTAGTCTCTGGTATGTGGAGCCCGTATTTTTTAGCCAAAAGGAATGACCCTGTAACAATATAAGCCCAGAGCAGTTATAATTGATGTTTTGTCCTCTTCAGGGCCGAATAAAGGGATCTGATGATACCCTGAGTATGCATCCAAAAAACTTATCCACTCATGGTTAGTTGTGGCATCGACCAGCTGATTGGTCTTAGGCAAAGGAAAACTATCTTTGGGGTAGGCCTTATTGAGATCCGTAAAGTCCACGCACATTTTCCATTTGGCGTTACTCTTTTTTACCACCATGGGATTTAAGAGCCATTTTAGGAATTTAACTTCTCGAATGGACCTTGTCTTCAAAATTTTCCCCACCTATGTATCTACTGCTTTTGCTTTTTATGGGGCAGTGCGGTGAGTCTTTTGTGTAACTATAAAAAATGTGGGATCAACGTGAAGTTTATGGCATGCTACTTTGGGATCGATCCCAGACATATTGTATGGCTTCCATGCGAATAAATCTTAATTGTGCTTCAGCAAAAAAATTAGTCCCTCCCTCTCCTACTTGGATAGTGTGGTGCTGATCAGGAATTTTATTTTCGAGTGTGACCCATCAAAATTTATCTCCTCCAATCTCTCTATGACCCTATCTACAGGGTTCACCGTACTTTAGTTGATATTTGGACAACATAGCCACGTCTTGAGACATTTCAGGAATGACCACGTTTTTATTTTTCTTTTCATATTTTGGCCTGATGGTAGTGATGAAACACTTCCTAGTAATAGCATGGTTGCCTCTGATTTCCATTATCCCTCGCTCCATAATGCAGTTGAGTTTTTGGTGATAAATTGAGGGAATAGAATGCATGGCGTGAAGCCACCCTCTTCCAAGGATGGCATAATAGGGCGAGTCAATGTCTACTAGCAAGAACTCAATCAGTTTTGAGATATTACCAGCCCTAATTGGTAGGACCACCTTCCCCAATGGTATAGTCATTTTTCACCAAAGCTGACTAAGGGAACATTCGCTTCCTTCAATTCTTCTAACTTCAGTTTGACCTTGTGAAAAAACTCCAAGTACATGACTTTAAAAGAAACTCCCTTGATCAACTACTAGCTTATCCACATCCCAGTTTGCAATCCTGAGGGTGATTACCAGTGCATCATGATACGGCATTTTCACTCCGATCAAATCTTCTTCCACGAAGACTGTGTGCTTGGTGTAGTCCACGTCCTCTGGTCACCTATGCTTACTATCTTGGCTTTTGACAGGATCAATTTAGAATGCCTCCATAAACAGGGTGACCTTCTTAAGCTCCATTCGAACTGCTTTTTCATGGATTTACTTGGGATCTGAAGTGCCATGGATAACGACAAATTCGTGCCCCAGTTCATCCTCCAAAATATTATTTTCTTTTGGATCGGTACTGGTGATAACTTGGTCAAATTTCTTTTTAACGTATTCGTTCGAGTGCCCCTTCTGGTCTAACTCTTCCAAATGGAACTTAAGGCCTTGCATTTCTGTGTCTTGTGTTCGTTATCCTTATAATAGGTGTACGTGAGAGCATTATTCCTGTTGCTCGGATCACCACCCATCTTTTTCGATCACTTGAGGAACTTCTGGTCCTTGATCTTACCCAAGATCTTATAAATTATTTTTTTTTAAATCATGTTGATCTCCTGGAAAGCCTTGGATAATTCTGCATTGACCCCATTTTTGGATCCTCCATTCTGCTTTTTACTCCCTTTCTTAGGGTGATTTATTTTTTCGTTTCCCTTGGTTACCTTTGCGTGACCATTCTCGCCTTAGCTGAGGGAGATCACATCTTCCACCTTGGCATACTTTTCTATGTGTGACATAAGATCGTCGATGGTATCTGCCTTCTTATTGGTGAGGGTCTAGTGCAATATGGAGTTGTTGGGTAGGCCTATCTCAAACAATGCTATGGTAGCCGACTCCGAGCAATTTTTGACATCATTAAAGGTTTCCCAGTAGAGCCTGACATAATCTTTTAAAGTCTCCTGGGGTTTCTTAGTCATGTTGAGGAGAGAATTCATCCTCTTTGGGTGAGAAGTGCTTGTTATAAAGCGAGTTGTGAAGGTTTCTGCGAGTGACTTGAAATTTTTTATTGACTTATGAGGCATCCTTTCAAACCACTTTTGGGCGACATCTCCTAGGCTATATAGGAATATAAGACACATAACGGCATCGTTATGGTTCAACAGGGTCATCACTTACCTATATTGATGCACATGGTTTATAGGATCAGTATTTCCATCGTATATCTTGAACCTTGAGGTTGCAAACTTCTTTGGGGGGCTTTTCCTCCTCAATCGCCCTTGAAAAGGAGGACTGCATCGGACACACCCCAACCCAATTACTTATAATTAAGTTTGGAAGTCAAAGTGAGTCAAATCATAATTACCTTAACCAAACCATAAACACGAATATCCTTTTTCAATTATTAAAATGAGTCAGTAAAACCAAAAGCCTTTTACAATTTTAAGGTAATTATGCTTATTAAAATTACTAAAAAGATAAGTAGGCTTAAATTACCCCATTTACGTTTGACCAAATCATAGTTTTAGGCATCCATTGCTAACCCCACCGACCTCCTAGATTTGGCAGTGATATCACAATACCTGAAAAACACAAACATAGGAACCATGAGAAAAATATCTCAGCAAATGCATCAGTACTACACTATTGCATAAAATTAAATGCAATAAATCATATCCCCGTGATGATATATGCATACTTATTTGGCCCATTCATAAAGTATTACCAATCATATACTTATCCAACTCATTCATAAATAAGGACCAATTATATACTTATCCGGCTCATTCATAAAGAATGACCAATTATATACTTATTCGGCTCATTCATAAAGAATGACTAACTTTATACTTATCCGGCTTATTCATAAAGAATGACCAACTTTTCTGAATCATGATTCACATATCCTGTCTGCAATAGACAATTCTCCCCCATTCCTGGTCGAGAAGTAATCCCTTGTCTTTAATAGACAAATCTCCCCCATTCCGGATCGGGGAGTAACCTCTTATTTTGGTAAACTGAAATGAATAAATTCATATTTAATATTATTCTGATCATTCCGTAACCATGTATAATACATCTTACCAATAAGTGATATTCAAATTATATCCATACCATGTATAATACATTTTACCAGTGAGTGATATTCAGATCGTATCCACAACCATTTATAATACATCTTACCAGTGAGTGATATTCATATCGTATCCATAACCATGTATAATACATCTATTTCCGATGAGTACACTCATCTTGGCCATTTCATGTGTTTTTTCATTGCCTTTGTCTGGCACTTGTTCAATCGGTTCTTCTACCATTTCACATATAAATTCTTACAATATTAGTATCATCATAAGGATATTGACAATCCAAAGAATAACTTAAACGTAACCCAATTCATAAGCATCATATAATCCCATTCAAATCATATATCGTAAATAAAGTACAATCTAACTTCATGGTAAGATATTTACCATACCCGAATCATAGGCCAAATATATTTTAATTTATTCTTAGTAGTTTCATACTTAACATATTTGGCTCCAAATCCAAAATACAAAATATCATTTCAAGTTTCCTAGAGCAAGATATGCCCATTTCTTTGCTACATAACAAATCTGCCCTATAGGCTCTTTTATCGTGCAGTCAACTTCCAGGAATTTTTATATTTTTTTTACATCATAACTTCCTGTGATATTTCACCCAATATCCATAAACACGTTGAAAAATACAAAATTAAAGCTTCATAATTTTTAAGGTTCATTTTCTATGTCAAGCAAAATATCGAACACCTGGTATGCATACATATACCTTTGGCCAAAGGGGCAGATTTTATACCTGAACTTTAAACTATCACCAAAGATTCATTTCTTGGTATTTTCTCATTAATTTCGGATATGTTATACATATATGAGTATTTTTTTATCTCCAACTTGAATTATTTAATTCTAATAATTATAAAAAAAGATATGTGGGTTTAAATACACAAGGTTTCCAATCGAAGAAATATACATGATTTACACGTTCCACTTTGTTTAAACTCGCATCTATTCATACATATAAACCAAGCCATGAAAATTACATAAAAAATATATTATTTATAACTTTTTAATCAGTCACACATGAAAATTAATAAGATTTACATATGGAATTACCTTAAGGACTCTTCCGTAATTTCCCAAGGATTTTCCTCCAATTTTTCTCCCCAATTCTTCTTCTTCGACTTCCCACTTCTCTTACTCTCAAGTCAAACTCTTTAGTGGATGAAATATACTGAAGGAAGATCTTATTTAAAACCTTTAAAGTCGGCAAAAACCCACCTCCATCCTTAACCAATCAAAATCCACCATTTGTTAGCCTAATAAGACGAAATATCATTTAACGAATGGACAACTTTTCCCTTGCTTCATAATTCTCGCATAACTTCTTGCTCGGACCTCTATTTTACACACCGTTTATTGTGTTACAAGCTTCACTCATATATATATAACTATCTAGTTTTCACCTCAAGTCAATTATTATGTTAAAGTGGCCAAAACTAGTCTCGAACGCGAACATTTCTATCGAAGACTGCACAAAATTGTGTTTGTGACTAATTCAATATTTTATAAGTTATGAAGGTAGGATTAAACTAAACAAAATAACTTAACATTAAATATTCTAGTAACACATTATCCCCATCCCATATGGTAAGCATGATTTAAACATGGTTTATCATAATCATATCTGGGTCGTCACAACCTTCCCCTCTAGAAAATTTCGCCCGCCAAATTTAGGTTGAATTTCACTTATCAAACAATTAGGGATACTATTTTATCATTCTATCTTCCCTTTCCCAAGTTTCTTATTTAATTTCATGGATCATCCACAATAATTTAACTATGGAACTAACTTTATTCCCTAATACTTGCTCCTTACGACCGAGAATTTCAACCGGTTCCTCGATGTACTGCAAATCTTCTTTCAAAACTTCAGTTTCTTTATCAGTACACGTAAGAATAATCATCTAATGTTTTTTTATTAATGAAAACCAATCCCCAACTAATATATTACTTCATACCTTTTTATACGTATGTCAAACATTCACACATACTAGATTATCAGTTATATCATCGTATATTCACATTGAGTGAATATTCTTTACAAACCTAGTATCATTCTTTACCTTTCTTCCTTCATTCCTATAGTCTATCCTTATCATCGTGTAATATTCCAAATCATAAATATCATATTACCAGATTAGCTTATTACACGGAATATTTCCATCTTCCATTCAACACCAAATACACGTGTTTGACTTTAACTACTATCCATATCATTTCTGATGTTTAAGAGTATGTTAAATCTCGTCCTTATAATTTCTTAATTTAAATACATCCTCACTACTTTTCATAGATAGAAATTGTACCATCTTTCACTAAAATTTTATTCTTAACCAAGATATCATATTCACATTCATGTATATTGTGTAGTCATGCACTATGAACTCAATATAACTTCTCACTATATTCCCCTTTTTAGTATCATATGATTGTTCTTTAACTAAACATACAACGACTTTAACGAGTCATTTATCTGGCACAATAACTTTACAATCATAATCTTACCCCAATCCTTATTAACATTATAGTCTTATGCAACATTATTAATACACTCACCTTACCCGTTTGGTAACATGGACGTTAAACATAACATCACCACTGGAAACTTTAACCACACATACCAACCCCATAATACTTATCTTAACTATTATATGTCGTATTTCTTTCAAATAACTTGAACAAATACCTTAATGTATCCCATTATGGTATCTCACATAACATCTTATCCTTACACATACTCTTTGGTGACTCCGTACAATGTCAATCATGTTCATTATATGCCATACTCTTAATGATAACACGTACGTACAATGACAAATACAACTCAATATCCCCCCAACTAGTTGCTAATATTCAGACCCGACTAACATTTTTCCCATACTTATACACAACACATATTCTTAAAAAGGCTCCCCAATATTTTTAAACTCCCAACTCTTTAACACCTTGTCTCAATTTTCTTATTCATATTAGTATTTCAAAACATCACAAGGGTAATATCCACTACATATACTCATAATATTAAATAAGTACATCTCAATTCTTATTACTCTTATTACTCATAATATGAACCCATATTCGGATCAACTGTGATATATTGACTAGTAATTGAATTTTCAGACCATTTCACATATTAAATTTAAACATATACAACCATTAATCTTCTCACTTCACATTTACCATGTGAATCTTCATTTTATTCACACTCTAACAATTTAAGTCTCATCATAATCATGTAATAGTAATTCTCCTCACATCTTATCCTTTAATGGAATATGGGTTCTCGTACCTCACTCTTCCACATAAATGGGGCACACAGCAAACCATGGCTTAATAAGTGACACAACTCAAGTCCATATATACAGTATAAGAAGAGATCACTTCAATTACTTCACAATTTTCGTATACCACATTTTGCCTTTAAAAACTTTCCTTCAATGACATGTTTGCCCATACCACAACTAAAACTAAGCAATGATTCATATTAAAATACCTGTATTCGTTGTCATTCCCGAATAAATCTTAACATCTCATTTCCCTTTCCTGTTGTAAGAGGGTACTTTAGACTATAGATGGAGGCGTAACGACTTTTGAGTATAGTAATGATAAGTTAACTAATCACGCCATCACTTAACTACAAGACACGCAAATACAACTTAATGAAGATAGACTCAGTTTGAACTCACAAATCTCTCGTGTATAACTCAGAAGGTAATAATGATCTCAGAAGTAACTTCGCTTAGAGGGAGAGAGAAAATGAGCACCCTAGATACACCTTGACAGGCAGCCAAACACCCTCACCGCCCTCAATGATCTCTGTCAAGTATTAAGGCTTCATAATAAATGACAATGGTGGGTGAGTAAACTCTTTGGTTCGTAATAAATCTCTCTATGATGTATATTCTCTCTAGTAATGACTTCTGAATTCTCAAAAAGAACCTCTCTTCCTCAGAGGTAGTTGGGGCTCTTAAATAGCCCCTACACCACTCCCGAGGTAACTCGGTCATTAATACACATGAAAGATATCCCTCATACTTTATGTCACAAATATTAAATGCCAATACATGCCTTTTGTCTAACCACTGTGTGTCAGGTGGTTGTCGTCACAGAGGTGGCTTACCAACTGTCTTACAACCCCAAATACCACGGTGGTTTACTCAAGAGCATATTTGACATTATCTAGATGTCTAGTGACATCACCCACAGTAGATGTGATATTAAGTAGAGGGTTGTTTGGTCCACAACTCAACGCCCGATGGAACTCAAGGCTGCTTCGCCCGGGGTTCCACGGTCAGTGTCTTTTGGCGTTTTACCAGGTGTATCTAAGATGGTCAGGACAAGCCCCAACGGTGCCTCACTTCTCAATCCTCCAAACTAAGTCCCTCTAAAGTTCCCACGACGAGGTCGTTCGATAGATCATGAAAGCTCCCCCAGGACCTGCCAAGCCAGGTCTCTCGCGAGTACCGTTCGACCTCACACAAAAATCATTATACTCGTTACATCTTTAAAATTGTTATAACTCATAGTCAATATAAACAAAAGATACAACAAGACTAAATTAATCAACAGGACTAAAGGACGAGCTTTCTCAGTCAGTTTCTTCACTTGAAGGTCCCTCTGAACAGCCACGCTGAGCTGCCTTAATCCCAAATACTATTGTTAATGGGGGGATTATCTCTAATCTCAGGATTAACTTCAATCCCCCTCTACATTTTCCCCTTCGTGAAGACATTTGTTGTGGAAACAAGTTATATCTGCACGAAAACTTCTCAATCCGATTAACCTTCTCTGTGAAAAAAATTATGTTGTCTTTTCCTTCATTGCAACCAACTGCGGTTAATGCCTCCAGGAAAAAGTAAAATTCTCCCCGATGTACCAGAGTCGAAGTGTTGTGGCTTATTGGCGCTTTGGCAAAGGGACATCGCAACTTTTTCCTGTTACTGAGTTTCAACCGTTGTAGCTTGACTATTTAAAATTCATTCGATAGACCTACTAACTTTCTCAAATACTCGTTTTGACTTTGGGGAAGTGAAATTCTTCGGTTTACGCTGTGGTGGAGTATAGTTGTAGGCAATGAGTTTTTCGTTAGGAATGCCCCTGTTGATATGCCCTGAATGTACCCCCTCGGCTCAGAGACATCGACCTCGGCCATGGATATGACCGATGCTGGAGGGACCTTGGATCATCACCTAGCGGTCTCGTCCTAGGCAAGGTCGGCCACGACCGACGTTTCTAGCTAACTCGGCAAGTGAGGTCTCCCTGATCCATGGAAGGTTATCCAATTGGTCTTCCAATTATTGCAACCTCGGCTCGGAAGATGAAGAGGTTACCCATCATTAGCGTCAGTCTCGGCTGGGTCATCATCTGGACATCCAAAGTCCGTATCCTCGGCTTGGAACAGGCCGAGGTGGCCATCACATTGCCAGAACTAATCTCAGCTAAGGATCAGCCGATGTTCCTGCTGCACCACCATCACCTCAGCCCAGGCCAACGTCATAACTCAACGTGTCATACTCCGGCTCTCCCACTGAACCAAGGTCACCACCTCGTCCTATTCCAGGTCTAGGTTGTGACCAATCACAGATGGCCGAGCTCTTTTGCGCGTATGTGGGGCTAGGAACACGTGTGCACAAATCAGTTATAACCGAATCATTCCCCCCACGTGAGGGAATATTGAGGTCATAATTATCTACATGAGATCAGCCAAGTGTCATTCTCATACTGGTTCGATCCTCATGCACATACTCATTGCATGCTTGGGGGGTACACTACACCCCCCAGGCACTATATATAGAGGTCATCCTCTACCTTGAAAAGGATAAAAAAAATTAGCAACCCTAGCTAAAACTCTGTCTAAATACACAGTAGAGAGAGAAAGCTTGAGAGATTGTATCTATAGCCATTAGAGCCCTCATACAGTGATACATATCATACACTTGCACAGTGGACGTAGGCCTAATTGGCTGAACCACTTATATTCCGGCGTGAATCCTCTTCTCCTCACCTCCCTCTATTATATGTGTATGTACCCTTATGCTGCCATTGTTAACATTGAATTGAGCTCACAAACACCTTGAAGGGTGGTACTATTTCCAACATCATCATTTTGGCGCTGTCTGTGGGAACGAGAAGCAATCTCTTCCCCATCCGTTGCTTAACCTCACCGGAGACTCTGGTGGTGAACCAGGCCTCCCCCTTTTGCGCGGAGCTATTTCACCATTGAAAGAGGTCCTGTAAGGTATTAAGATCATTTACTACACCAGCTCTTTTGTGCTAACACATGTCACAGGAATTACCACCTCTCCCGCCGCCTGCTGCGGCGGGACCTAGCTCAAGCTAGGCACCGCCCCAATCTGAAATGGCGGAGGTGGCTGCAGCCTTGAGGTCCTTGGCTGCAACGCAACAAGAAATACAGGAGAAATTCGCACAGCTCAGCCAAAATATGATGAGGCCACCTGGAGTCTCACTGGAAATGATCACTCCGACGGCTGTTCAGCCTTATCCTGACGCTAGGGGACCACCCCAGGCATCGCAGAAAGACCAACCAACCCCACAGCAGAGGAGGGACGTTACTGACCCTAGGCGCTTGCGCCTGGGGAGGCAAGGAAACCCTTACCCAGTGGACCGGTATGATGATCTAGAGGTGGAAAATGTCCCAGAAGACTCTTGGGAGCCCTATGAAGGCCGAAGGGGTGACGAAGCCCAACAACGGGGATCAGCTTTTGATCGACTGAGCAGAGGATCGGCTTTTGAAAGGCTAGACCCAGTGAATGACCTAAGATAAAGGTTATCAAGGTTGAGAAGTGCAGATGGCTCATAAAAGGAATAGGGGCAACGTCGGCCTCATCAAGGCTGACCCCATGCAGGAAGAGGTTAACAGCAGACGTTGTGCTGTGGATGGGGAACCCTCGGTCCACCCCTTGGAGGTGGCTGGGGACAACCTTGGTCAGGTTGACGTTGCAAGACCATGGAACGACTTTATTCAACATCTTGAGAACAAGATAGGAGACCTCATCAAAAGTAGGGACCCACTGCAAAGAGGTTTCTCAGAAGGATCTCCATTCGTGGCTAAGATAGTAAGCTTCCCTACCCCAGCTAAGTTCAAGCCACCTACAGTGACTCCCAAGTATGATGGTAGTACCAACCCTGTACGTCACATTGAGATGTATCAGTCGGAGACGGACATCTACTCAATATCGGATGAGATGAAGTGTCGTGCCTTTTACGGAACTTTGACAGGAGCAGCGCACATATGATTTACTTCTCTTCCGGAGAATTCTATAGAGAACTTCAAGGGCTTGGCTGAACGATTCATCCACAACTTCTGCTTTGGGGTAAGACCTCAAAAGAAGACCACCCATATGTTGTATGTTAAGCAAGGCAAGCACGAGAGCCTAAAAGACTATATCGCCAGGTTCAACAAAGAAAAACTTGAGGTTGAGGATTACGAAGAGAATATTTCCATGATCGCCCTCATAGGAGGTCTTCATAAGGGAAAGTTGTTGTGTAAACTTACGGAAGACCCTCCAAAATCCATGGTGGAGCTACTGTCAACTGCGAGGAAGGTCATGAACACTAAGGAAGCCATGGCCGCTAAATATGAAGACAAAAACGGTGGTAGCAGCAGGAAGTTCCAAAGAAAGAAGGATGGAAAGAAGAGGTCAGCTGATCATAAGTTTGCACGTTATACCCCTCTTACGGTAAGCTGCGAACACATCCTCAATGAGATCAAAAATGACCGATCCCTAAGATGGCCAGAGAAGCTAAAGTCTCCTTCACACAAGAAGAACCAGAGATTATGGTGTGAGTTCCACCAAGACCATAGCCATATAACAGACAAGTGCTTCGCCTTGAAGGATGAGATCGAGAAGATGCTGAAGTTGGGAAAGTTAAGGAAATATGTTGATGGAAAAGCTCCCAAAAAGAGGAGAGATGATTCTAAAAATAAGAGGAACGATAGATGTCGTGACAAAACCCCGACACGAAAGGATGGAGACTCAGACGAAGATGACGAAGACGATTCAGACCTCCCATCAAAAGATGACAACACCCTAGTGAAGAGGGTTGGTATGATCTCCTTTGGCATTAACACCATATGCGGAGGACTTGCGGGGGGTAGTTCTGAGGTTGCTGACAGAAAAGCTCATGTGGCAGAGGCCAAATTAGTGGCCAAACTTGAAGTGGTGAACCTAACGACTTCCGAGACTATGCAGAAGAGAAAGAAGATAAACATGGATACTCTGGTAGTTGGGTTCTCCTGACTCGACTTCAAAGGCATCCTATCTCCACATGATGACCCTTTGGTAATCACGACAAGAGTTTATGGATGTGAGGTGCAGAGAATTCTTATAGACGGGGGAAGCTTGGCAGATGTGATGTTTTGGCCTTGCTTCAAGAGCCTGGGTCTAAGAAGAGCTAGGCTGGTACCCTATCACCATCCGCTAATGGGCTTCAGCGGTGAAAAGGTCCATCCATTGGGCATGTATGAGATGGACGTGCGGATGGGTGATGAATGGCCTAAGAGGTTAACCCAAAAGATTAATTTTTTCATTATGGACAAAAATGTCTTCTCGGCCTATAACCTCATCATAGGAAGAGTAGCCCTTAACGAGTTTGAAGTCGTGTCATCGACGGTCCACCAGATGCTAAAATTCTCGACCCCCTATGGGGTAGGGGAAGTGCAGGGTGACCAGACCATAACACAAAAATGTTACTTCAACTCGGCTGAAGAAAGAGATACCCATAAGAGAGCTACTACCACTTATAACATCGATACACTTGACCCTAGAGATGAAACAAAGTTGAAGAAAGGAGAGGCCGCGGAAGAGGTAGAATCCATCGTCCTCAATGAGGACGAACCGAAAAAAACCGTCCAGGTCGGTAAAGCCTTAAAATCGAAGATCAAAGAGGAGCTGATAAACTTATTGAGGAAGAGGTAGAGTGTCTTCGCTTGGAGTCACACAGACATGCCTGGCATTAACCCCGAGGTCATGTGCCATAAACTCAACGTATCTAAGGATGCAAGGCCAATCAAGCAAAGACGAAGAGTCTATTCTAGGGAGAAGTACGACGTCATCCGCGAAGAGGTCAGAAAATTAGAAGAGGCTGAATTCATCAGGGAAGTGATATATCCGGAATGCCTATCAAATGCAGTCATTGTGCCCAAAGCCAATGGAAAGTGGAGAATGTGCGTAGATTTTACTAATCTGAACAAGTCTTGCCCAAAAGACAGTTATCCCTTCCCCCGGATCGATCAAATGGTAGATGCAACTGCAGGACATGAGCTCATGAGCTTCATGGATGCGTATTCAGGCTATAACCAGATCTTCATGGACGCCGAAGACTCAGAGAAGACAACCTTCATTACTGATAAAGGGACGTATTGCTACAAGGTGATGCCATTCGGATTAAAAAATGCAGGGGCAACATATCAACGTCTTATGAATAATATGTTTGAAGACCAAATAGGCAATACTATGGAGGTGTATGTAGATGATATGTTGACAAAGAGCTTAAAGGCCTGCACTCATGTGGTAGACCTCGAAAAGACCTTTAATACCATGGACCTGTACAAGATGAAACTCAACCCAACAAAGTGTGTCTTTAGGGTTAGAGCTGAAAAGTTTCTTGGATTCATCGTCAATCAAAGAGTAATAGAGGCGAACCCTGAGAAAATCAAGGCTTTGCTCGACATGAAGACACCTCGGAGTATCAAGGACGTTCAGAGGCTCACTAGAAGAGTAGCTGCGCTCAACACATTCGTTTCCAGGGCGATCGACAAGTGTCTTTCGTTCTTCAAGGTGCTTAGAAAGGCCTTCGAGTGGGACAAAGAGTGTGATGAGGCTTTTGATCAACTCAAGTCATACCTCGGATCTCCCTTGCTCTTATCTCGGCCGATAGCGGGTGAGAGGCTGTTTGTTTATCTAACGGTCTCTGAATCAGCTATAAGTGCGGCCATTGTACGGGAGGACGTTGGGATTCAAAGGCCCGTACACTTCAACAGTAAAGCCCTTCAAGGATCTGAATAGAATTACCCTCGCATGGAAAAGTTAGCCTACGTCTTGATACATGCTTCTAGGAAGATGAAGCCCTACTTTCAAGCCCATTCCATGGTCATCCTCACAGATTCCCCACTAAGGCAGGTCCTCCATAAACCTGAGAAGTCGGGGAGATTGATGACATGGGCCATTGATCTAGGGGAGTATGACCTTACCTATCAGCCTAGGGCGGCCATCAAAGGTCAGGCACTGGCAGATTTTGTCGCACAGTTCACATGGAAAGAGGACGAGGTTAAAAATAATCCAGAGACTGCAAAAGGGTCAAACAGCAACGTCTTGCGACACCCGGAAGAGGTTATGCCCAAGAAAGTCAAAGATGGAATAGCCGAGAATGAGGAAGACTGATACCTCTTCAGGTAGGGAATCATGTTAGAAGAGGATTTCTCATCAGGTAAAGACATCTGGAACCTCTTCGTCGACGGGTCTTCTTGCGAAAGTGGAAGCGGTGCGGGGTTAATACTCTCAGCCCCGGATG
Source organism: Sambucus nigra (assembly GCA_949130495.1). Classification (NCBI taxonomy): domain Eukaryota; kingdom Viridiplantae; phylum Streptophyta; class Magnoliopsida; order Dipsacales; family Adoxaceae; genus Sambucus; species Sambucus nigra. The sequence continues at coordinate 243,044,961 of OX422222.1, forward strand.
GTACTAACATCGAATATTCCCTAAGGTTTAACTTCAGGGCATCGAACAATGAGTCATAATATGAAGCCATGATAGCAGGTATCTCATTGGCAAAGACTCTGGGAGTAGGACGACTTATACTTCATAGCACTGTTCTAAAAAGCCCGCCTAGGCACGCCTAGGCTTGAGGCTTGGGAGAAACGCCCCGCCTTAAGATTTTGACACCTTATGCTTGGTAAAATCCTTAAGGCGTACTTTTTCTCTAAAAACAACAATGCTTTAGTGAAACGATATCGCCTTTTAAAGTTTTTTTTGCAAATCGGACCATTATCTCATCCAAAATAATCAAATAGTATTTTTATTTGCAAATATTCAGACATATTTTTATGATGTGTACAATTTTAGTATTTTAATAGCCTTGTTATGGTTAAAAAATATTAAAATATATTAAAAAGACCTAAACGCCTTTTCACGCCTTTTTACGCCAAGGCCCGCCTAGGCTTCTAAGGCTTGGCCTCCACACCTCGATCACGCCCCGCGTTTTTTAGAACCTTGCTTCATAGTGACTCAAGGTTAGTTGTTAATCAAGTCTTAGGGGTTTATGAGGCTAAAGATGAAAGGATGGCTAAATACCTGAAGAGGGTGAGAATGATACTGGAAGGCCTCGAAGAGGTAAAGATGAAGAGAGTGCCTCGGCAAAACAACAGCCACGCAGATGCCTTAGCAAGGTTGGCTTAGGTAATGAAGACAGATATCCGTAGAACAGTCCCTGTCGAGATCTTGCCCAGAGAAACCATTAAAGAAGAAGAGGTTAGTACCACCTGCCTCAATCTGAACCTAGGGGATTCTTGGATGGACCCCCTTATCAGGTATATCAGAGAGGGAGAACTGCCAGAATCAAAGATGGAAAGGAGGAAATTAAGATATAGAGCTGCAAAATTCTCCATGGTGGGAAACGTCCTGTATAAGAAGGGATCCCTATTACCTCTCCTCAGATGCGTTCATCCCACGAAAGTTCCCCGCATCTTACAGGATGTACATGAGGGTTCGAGGAAGACCCTTGGCCAAAAGAATTATTATGCAGGGGTACTGGTGGCCAACCTTGGCAAAGGATGCTGCAGCTTACGTAAAGAGGTGCGAAAAATGTCAAAGATTCTCCACAATACCCCGTCAGCCTCATCAGCCTATGACGTCTATCAGTTCCCCTTGGCCATTCGCAATATGGGGGATTGACTTAGTAGGTCCCCTGCCAAGGGCCGCAAATAATTACCGATTTCTGATAGGTGTCATTGATTACTTCTCCAAGTGGGTAGATGCGGAGCCGATGATCACAATTACAGAGCAGAAGACCTTCCAATTTATTTGGAAGAATATCATATGCAGACATGGCCTCCCAAATACCCTCATTTCGGACAATGGAACCCAGTTAAAGAATTCTTCCCTAAAAAAATATTGCGAAAGAGTTGGGATAAAGCAATTTTTCTCTTCTCCTGACCGACCTCAAGCAAACAGTCAGACCGAAGTCACCAACAGAACAATCCTCGAAGGGCAAGAAGAGGTTGGAGGAGGTTAACACTACACCAAAATGACAAAATTGTCACCTTTCAGCCGGCCACCCTTGCCAAGGTCATTGACCGTGACACAAATCTCGCGTTTTGTGTCACGGTCATTGACCTTGACACGACCGTGACAAAGAATTGTCACGGTCAATGACCGTGACAAGGCCGTGACAAATATAGTTGTCACGGTCGTATCACAGTCAATGACCTTGACACGATCATGACAACTTCTGCAGTAAAAAAACCCTTACCCCTTCTTTTTTCCTTCCCATCGTTCCCTCCCTCTCTCTCTCTACGCTGCTTTCTCTCTCTCTCTCTACTTTTAGGTTTATTTCTCTCTCTCTCTCTCTCTTCCATTAATATATATGTTTGTGTGTATATGTGTGTGTGTGTGTGTGTGTGTGTGTTTGCGTGTGTCGGGGGTGGGGAAGGGTGGGGGTAGGGGGTGGGGCAGGGTGGGGGTAGGGGTGGGGAGGGAGGTGGGGCAGGGTGGGGGCTATTGTGTGTGTGTGTATGTGGTGGGTGGGGGTGGGGGTGGGTGTGTATGTGGTGAGTGTGGGGTGTGGAGGGAGGTGGGGGTGGGGGTGGGGGTGGCTGTGTAATTGAATTAATTCATGAATTTGTATTTTTGTATTTGAATTAACCCATGAATTTGTCAATTTGTTTGTGGGGGGGTGGGGGTGGGGAGGTGGGGTAAGTCAAGGTTAACTCATTGTAGATAATATATATTGTTTCAAGGTTAACTCATTGTAGATAAAAATATTCACATTGTAGATGATTCTATAATTACATCCACTAAAATATAATTAATAAATGAAACAGTTTCAGATGAAAGTAAATTAATAATTAGTGCCCATTTCATATGAAAGTAGGATTGCCCCTCAGTGTAAATTAGTAAATTAATAATTCTATACGTTAATTGTTAGTTTAATTGATGAAATGAATTAATTGAGTAGATGAATTAGAAGGAGTACGGGATACGCATTTGTTGTTGACATTGTTGTTGGATTATTTTGTTTAGTAAATGTTTGGTTGGTTAGTTTTAAAAGTGGCATGACCACTGGATTATTGTCCATATGGGGTGAAATTTTTCAACTTTTTTTGAAAATTACTCTGTATATCGAACAATATATATATAGTATGATAATTAAATGAAACATACTTGAAATTAAATATATTGCGCATAGATATTAGCCTTCTAGTTCTTATGCGTACGCATTCAATGGCCCTTAGACCCGTTCGAGAGTCATTACCCTTGTAATGAGATCTCTTGAATTGTCCCATTTAGAGAGTTTGAGACTGTATAATTTCTGTATAATATTCTTATTGGCTTAAAGTTGATACTTTTGGAGGAAGTTCTGCAGTCGTATCTTAATGTTCTCTGGGTACATACTAGATTGAAAAGTGTGACTATTATTTCAATTGATCAATTGAAATAACACTCACACCTGTCAATCTACGCCGTGTACTTGGAGAACTACGGGGATATGCTGTCGAATTTTTTTCAAATCGTAACAATGTGCATGAGCTGTTAAGTATATTACAAGAAAATACAGTCTTGAATGGGATAGGACCACTCACCCTTTAATAGGATAATTAAATGATGGGATAATTAAATAAAACATACTATAAATCTAAGTTTTGTTTACCTTTAATAGATGTTTAGTTGTGGTAGTTGTGATGGGATATCCGAAATACAAAGAGTGGATGGGTGAGACTAATAGAATGGGGGATGTGTTTCGCAGAGGTGCTAACGAATTTGTGAAATATGCAAAGAGATGTCATAATGATGAAGAGTTTTCGTGTCCGTGTGCTAGGTGTAAGAATGGTAAGGTGTTTGAGTGGAAAACAGTTGAACTACATTTGTTAAGATCGGGTATGCAAGATAGTTATCGATTTTGGAGTTTTCACGGTGAATTGAAAGTTCCTTTTGTCCCCGACCAACCTTCACAACAACCTTCAACAAGTAGAATAGATGTATAAGAGGACGACGTAGATCATAATATGTTAGAGGGTTTAGTTGATGATGCGTACGGAGTTTATGAAGCAAAGGAGAATGAGGTTACTGATGATGTAGAAGATTCAAGTGCTCGTGAAGATAACACGATAAAACTTGACGATGACTACCAAAGTTTAAAATTTAAGGCGATCCAACCGTTATACTCTGACTGTGAGAAAGATCAAACAACTTTACATGACATGGTTTGTTTGCACAGTTTGAAGACGCAGTACGGTTTGTCTGGCAATAGCGTGACGGGAATTCTGAAATGGGTGAAGGGCTTATTACCCAAGGTGAAAACACTTCCAAATAGCTATCATGTTATGAAGAACAATTTTAAAGGTTTGGGAATGAAGTATAAATCGATTTATGCTTGTGTGTATGACTGCATACTATACCGAAAGGAGTATGAAAATCCCGATCGTTGTCCGGTATGCGATGAACCTAAATATGTCCAATCTACTAGTAAGGAAGGCACAAGCTCAAAAGTGCCTCAAAAAGTATTGAAATATTTTCCCGTTGGGCTTAGATTAAAGCAATTTTTCACAGTACCATGGATTGCAGAGGCAATGACTTGGCATGCTAAGGCAGAAGTAGGGGGTAATATCATGCGTCCTCCTATTGATTCTACTTCCTGGTGGAGGATGAATTTTGAGTATCCAAATTTTGCTCGAGAACAACGCAACATTCGTTTGGATATATCAACAGATGGTTTCAATCCATTTGTAAATATAAGCATCAATCAGAGTGTATGGCCAGTTATCCTAGCCCCACTCAACCTCCCTCCTTCACAGTGTATGAGACCTGAATTTTTTATGATGGCTTTGTTGATACCTAGGCCAAAGGCACCAAGTGATGACATTGACGTCTACTTGGCTACTTTGGTAGAAGAATTAAATGAGTGGTGGGAAGAGGGTGTGCAATCATTTGACTCTTTTAGAAAAGAAGAGTTTAGGCTGAAAGCTATTTTGATGTGGGCAATTCATGATTTTCCAGCTTATGGGACATTATCCGGTTGTGTAGTACATGGTTATTTTTGGTGTCCTATTTGTGGAGAGGAGACTGAATCTCTTTGTCTATCCTCTAGCTTAAAAAATGTATACCATCGCCACAGGAGGTTTCTACCCCCAGCTCATAGTTTCAGATCTGAGAAAGGTTCCAATTTTTTATTGGGCAGAGTTGAACATAGGCTACCGCGAGATAACTTTCGGGTTCAGAAATTAAAAGTAAATCTTATGAATGTGGCCCTAATATGCTAGGTAAGAATCTCAAATTTAAGAATGTCAAGCATAAGAAGACCCCAACTTGGAATGAAACTGAGATAAGAAAGGCATGGTCTCAGAGGTGAATTTTATTTGACTTGCCTTATTGGAAGAATAACCCGGTGCGTCATGTATTGGATGTGATGCATGCAGAGAAGAACTTCGTTGAACATATTGTGGGTACTTGCATTGGGGGGAGTCATTCGAAGGATGGAGAAAATGCACGAAAAGACCTTAAAACGTTAAAACTTAAGCCACAACTACGGTTGAAAGAAGATAGTAGGCGAAGGACAATAATTCCCCCTGGTGCGTTTACTTTTACGAGTGGGGAAAGGAAGGTGCTTCTAGACACAATATATAATTTGAAGGGCCCATCTACTTTTTCGTCCAACTTGCAAAGGATTGTGAATTATGCTACTCATGATTTACATAAGTGTAAGTCCCATGATTGGCATGTGATCATGCAATTGGTTCCTCTATTGTTTAAGCACTATTTTTCCAAGCACAAGGATTTGCGTAGGGCTATTATGCAAATTAGTATTACCTTCTCCCTCTTGTGTGAGAAGGTAGTGAATCGAGAACACATAGTGGCCGCAAAATTGGCTGTGATCGAAGCGATTTGTGTATTGGAGAAGTACTTTCCCCCAGCATTCTTTGACATAAGTGTTCACTTGTTGGTACACCTATGTGACGAGGCACTTTTTGTGGTCCAGTTAGATATCGGTGGATGTATCCGTTTGAAAGATTGATGAAAGTTTTTAAAGATTACGTCAAGAATACGCGATACATTGCAGGATCAATTGCAGAGGAATACATCACCGTGGAGTCATCAATATATACTCAAGAATATATGCCTGACTCGACCAGCGTTGATGACACTAATGAATTCGTCGATGATGGTGGTCATGTGATGGGAAAACGAGTGAAATTAACTAGTTTGCAACATGAACAAGTAGCTCGTTATCTACTTGACACACATGAAGATGTCGAAGAATGGAAAGAGTAAGTTTCGATTATTATAATGTTTAACATTATTTTAGATTATTTTATACATGATTAATTTTGTAATATGCAGAAAATATGAACCTGTGAGAACAATAAAAGACGAAAAACAATGGTACAATCAGACAGCGAATTTAGGCTGTGGTTGACACAAGAGGTAATTATAATGAAAACAGTCATTATATAACGTTACATTACACTCAAATTTTACCACTAATATAATTAATTTATCTATATTCTCAGCTCCTAAAGACGGGTGATGCGACATCAAGGCTTGCTCGTCTAGCCACTGGACCCTTGTTCGTGGTACAAGAGTACAAAAAGTATCGATTGAACGGTTACATTTTCGGTGCTAAAGTGTACGAGGAAAGTACAAATGTACAGAACTCGGGAATTTCATACAAAGTTCTTACTATCTTTCGAGCGAGCGCAAAAGATAAAAAACTCGTTGAAGCTGAAATGACTTACTATGGTGTAATCCAAAATATATTTGGATTGGATTATATAAGCTTCAAAGAGGTTGTATTTTACTGTGACTCGGTAAGAGTTGAGGATAAAAATGCTTGTAAAGTTTATCCTGTCACCAATTTGATCATGGTTGACTTGTCCAAGTTGAAGAGCAACGACCACGTGAGCGATGAGCCGTTTGTTTGTGCATTTCAAAAGGTTAATCAAGTGTTTTATTCGGAGTATATCAACAACGAGTCGTGGTCAATTGTCCAACACGCTCCAAGGCGTTGAAATAGTAGTGTGGATAACTTGGCTGCTCCTACCGAATATCAATCCATTTTTTATGATAACCCGAATTTGAAATAATTTTTCAATTTGTAATAAATATTTCAATTTGTACTGAAACATTCATTTTTAATGCTTTTAATTTATTTGCACTTTATCATTTTTACTCTTGTGTGGTGTGCGTGTGTGGAGAGGAGATTAATACATAAATATTCCAACTACATCTAAGTTTTGTTTATACTAATCCATGAATATACGCTTCTTACCTTTAATAGGTGATTAGTACATCGTATTTGGGGTGCCCTATTTGTGGAGAGGAGACTGAATCTCTTCGTCTATCCGAACACTAAGAAATGCCATAATCCTATGGAGTTATGCTCTACAAATTCCTCCCAATCATTATGTAGACAAACATCACCAGTTGAAGTTGTCAATTCCACTTTCCATACCCCACCACTTGAAACATCTAGCAAAACATGGGAGACCATTGAAAGGTGGAATTGACAACTTCAACTGCTGATTTTTGGCTACACAATGGTTGGAAGGAATTTGCAGTGCATAACTCCATAGGATTATGGCATTTCTTAGTGTTTAGATATGAAGAGAATTATATTTGACACGATTGCCCGGGGTACATTATTTGGAAGGAGGTGCCATATGAGCTCAAGTTAGCTGTTTGGGTGACACTACAGGTAATGTATTTATATTTATATGTCAATTTCGATTTCAATTTCAATTTTAATTTATATTTATCTATATTTGCGGGGCGGATACTAATTTTACTTTATTTCAATTCAGGGGACAGGGAGTGGCCCTGAGGGTAGGCCACATATGCTCGATACTTATGTGGCTATTCGGACGAGAAGGGAAGGATAAGGAGGTGTCCTCGAGCATCGCGGTACAAAATTTCTTTTCCAGCTAAATAGTTTGTAGATTTGAGATAATTGATGGTGATGTTGTTTCTTCTTAAATAGTTTCCATTTTGAATATATATTTGCATTATCTTTAGTTTGTTTGGATATATGATCTTTGAACAGTCACAACGTTGCTAAAACAGGTACAAATATACTGCTGGGCAGTGGCAGTGGCCATACTGCCCAGCAGATTTTTTTTAAATTCTACCCAGAATTGTCACGGTCAATGACCGTGATAATTTTTTTAAAAGGGGAAAAGACTTTGTCACGGTTAATAATCGTGACTAAACGTGTCACGGTCATGGCCCGTGACACGACCGTGATAATTCTAACGAACTTGTCAAGGTCAATGACTATGACACGTTCGTGACAAAAAAATTTGTCTCGCCTAGTATTGTCACGGTCATTGACCTTGACAAGTCGAACTTGTCAAGGTCAATGACCGTGACAATATGGCAGATTTGGTGTAGTGTAAGGGAAGGTGGACTGAAGAGGTTTATGTTGTTCTTTGGGCCTATAGAATGACGGCTAGGACACCTACGGGGGAGACCCCATTTATGTTATCACATGGCTCAGAAGCCGTCATACCCACAGAGGTAGGACTCCCTACTCATAAGGTTCAGACCTACGACCCTGAGAAGAATGGAGAGGAAAGAAGACTCGGCCTAGACTTGATTGAGGAGAGAAGGGAAGACGCAGAAATCAGACAAGCAGCTTACCAACAGAGAACAGCAAAATTCTACAATCAAAGGGTTAAATCAAGACCCATAGCTGTAGGGGACCTGGTGCTGAAGAAGACGTTACAGAAGGCAAATAAGCTTCACCCAAATTGGTATGGTCCTTACAAAGTAATTGAAGAGGTTGTACCAGGAACCTACAGGCTAGAGAACCTTGAAGGAAAAACTTTTTCCAATCCCTGGAATGATGATCATCTAAAGAAGTATTACATATAATGTTGCAAGAGAGTGTGTAATTATATCATCTTAGGAAGAGATTATTAATGAGAATATCAGTTTCCATGTTAATTCTTACTTCATTGTGCTCTAGTGGTAGAATTTATGAGGATAACATCTTAGTGATGACCTCGAACCTTATAACATCATGATTTGGTGAGAAGGTCTGAGGTCAGACATCATACTTGGATGACCTCAGACCCTTAACATCATTAATTTGGTGAAATTATTTATGGGGATAACATCTTAGTGATGGCCTCAGACCTAATAACATCATAAGATGGTGATAAGGTCTGAGGTCAGACATCATACTTGGATGACCTCATACCCTTAACATCATTAATTTGGTGAAATTATTTATGAGGATAACATCTTAGTGATGACCTCGGACCTTATAACATCATGATTTGGTGACAAGGTCTAAGGTCAGACATAATACTTGAATGACCTCAGACCCTTAACATCATTAATTTGGTGAAATTATTTATGGGGATAACATCTTAGTAATGGCCTAAGACCTTATAACATCATAATATGGTGACAAGGTCTGAGGTCAGACATCATACTTGGATGACCTCAGACCCTTAACATCATTAATTTGGTGAAATTATTTATGGGGATAGCATATTAGTATGGACTCAGACCTTATAACATCATAATATGGTGACAAGGTCTGAGGTCAGACATCATACTTGGATGACCTCATACCCTTAACATCATTAATTTGGTGAAATTATTTATGAGTATAACATCTTAGTGATGACCTCGGACCTTATAACATCATGATTTGGTGACAAGGTCTAAGGTCAGACATAATACTTGGATGACCTCAGACCCTTAACGTCATTTTTTTGGTGAAATTATTTACGGGGATAACATCTTAGTGATGGCCTCAGACCTTATAACATCATAATATGGTGACAAGGTCTGAGGTCAGACATCATACTTGGATGATCTCAGACCCTTAACATCATTAATTTGGTGAAATTATTTATGAGGATAACATCTTAGTGATGACCTCGGACCTTATAAAATCATGATTTGGTGACAAGGTCTGAGGTCAGACATAATACTTGGATGACCTCAGACCCTTAACATCATTAATTTGGTGAAATTATTTATGGGGATAAGATCTTAGTGATGGCCTCAGACCTTATAACATCATAATATGATGACAAGGTCTGAGGTCACACATCATACTTGGATGACCTCAGACCCTTAACATCATTAATTTGATGAAATTATTTATGAGGATAACATCTTAGTGATGACCTCGGACCTTAAAATATCATGATTTGGTGACAAGGTCTGAGGTCAGGGAATTATTTATGGGGATAACATCTTAGCGATGACCTAAAACCTTATAATATCATAATATAATGACAAGGTCCGAGGTAAGACCATGCTTCGTTGACCTCGGACCTTAAACATCATTAATTTGGTTTAACAAAGCATCATTGTGCCAAGACTTCAGAACAGAACACATTGCATGGCAAAGAAAAGTATTCAACAAGAAAATCAGCGAGAAAATAAATAAAAGCCCTCCTCAGAGGTTGACAGATTAAGTTACAAATTGGAGGTGATATAAAGTAACATCGATCATCAGAGGTTACAATTAATTGAGAGTTGCAAAAGATAGCATAAAGCTTCGCAATAATTTAAATGTTTGTAGTATCAGGGTTATGGACATCTCTGCATTTCCTTGGCTGAGGGTGGTCACTTCCACCCCATCATCTTGAGCACCGACGTCTTCAGTCATGGTGTCTCCTTGGGGGGCAGTCTCAGTGGGTGTAGCACCTCCCTCTTCTTCAACCTCCTGCAAGGCCTGAGCAAACTTAGGGTCGACATAGCCCAGGTCAATGAAGTCAGTAGCTGCAAGGATTCCTGATTCCTTCTCCTTTATAGCAGCCCATTTGCCAGTTTCCTTAACCCCCCTCTCCAGATATTCAAAGCCGAAGATGATGAATTCGTCAGAGACCTTATACTCCTCCAAGATCTTCTCGGAGGCATCATCCAATGCAGCCTTGACAGCAACATCGACTTTGTGCTGGAGAGAGTCTGCCTGAGCCTTCAGGGCAGTATTGTGGTCTTCCCTCTGTTTATCCAAATCCTTCTTCAGTCCCTTCACATCGCTCTCAGCCTTCTTCAGAGCAGTCTTCAGACGTTCCACTTCAGCGTTCAAAGTGGCCTCAGTTTTCTCAACCTCTTGGCCCTTCTCTATCAGAGGGAGCTTCCCCAAGGTCCAGTTAATATAGTGATGCATGATGAGCAGACCCTGCAGAACATTTTTAAAGATATCAGTATAAGGTCTGAAGTAGCCCATATACCGATGTTACACTTGCATAATTCGGAGGCAAGAGTTAAAGGTCTTACCTGAATAGTACGGTGAAGAGAAAATTCAACCAGCAGGGGATTATCCATGGACCAGCAAAAGCGCTTGTCAGACTCGGTCATGACACTGTCGATAGCATCCAAGGACTTCATACTTTGGCCAATGACACTATCACCAATCTTTAATTGCTCAAGACGAGCAATCAGGGCATCCTCAGAAGAAATAGGGATGGCACGATCCCCCATTTCTTCTTCTGCCTCTGATCCTCAGGGGCAGGGTCGGCAACCTTTCTCTTTTTTGTGGCCTCAGCCCTCGAGGTAGATGGAGGGGGAGGAGGAGCATTTAGTCCAGCTTTTTTTACGAGCTTTGCCAGACTAGGGGCGGCCATCTCCCATAACTCGTCAGATATTCCTTTTGGGCGCTCTGCAAGATGGATAGGTCTGAGTTAGAATATCAGATATACAAAATTCAGAGGAATAACTTGTTAAAATAAAAAGACTTACGAAGCTCTATTAAAAGACTTCCCCCAAGCCCTGTCTCAGAGAGATAGTAGGGGGTCATCAGATATTTGAATTTGACAAGCAGACCATGCTCCCCTTGATCCTGAAGGTCTTTGACCTTCTGAAGATTATTTAGGCTTAGCCCAGGGTCGGCCCTGGCAGCCATTGTTACCTTTCCCCATCTCAGGGGCATTCTCAGCTCTAATGAGGAAGTGGTGGAACTTGGACCAAATTCCCAGGGACCTGATGTAAAGAAATAGCGTGGCTTCCGGTTATGGTTTGAGGTTTGGGTGATCTGCAGCATCTTTTTATTTGACTTCCGAGCTAAGAAATGATAATATCTCGGATGATTCCTGGCAGATGAAGGGGCATAGCACCCAATGAATACTTGGATTGGAAGGTTTGAGTGATGGACAGCCTTCCATATAACAATGGCTCCAATTATCACCCTCCAAGCATTGGGTGACAGCTGGGAAGGAGCCAAGTTGATATAGGCCAATATAGCCCTGATGATGGGATGGATGGGCAAACCAAATCCCAACTTGAACATATGCTCATATAGGCAGATCTCACCATCTCGGCCGTCATAAGCCCTCTCTTCCCTCAGAGGTATCCTGAGTTTTATTGAGGGACTTATGGAATATATATGTCTGAAGGCTAGAAGGTCGACCTCACTGACTGTACTCTCAATCTCGGCCGCCTCAGAGGTGTCAACATCACTCTCCACACCATCATCACCATCTAGCTCAACGTCGGCCCGAGAAGACGATGGGGTACCACCTGGAAACCTTTGAGCGAACTCAGCCCCTGTTACTGCCGATAGAGGAATGGCTTCAAGAATCGGTGGAACAGCCACGCTGGGTCCAATAATTTCGACCTCTGAGGAAGAGGTTGATGTGCTTGAACTTTTGTGAGACGAGGCCCGACTGGAGACCTCTGCCTGCTCAGGGACCTGATCTTGTTGATTTGAGAAGTCCATGGCCTCTTGGAAGGAGTCCACATACATAGGGTCTAAGGTGGATGACTCAGACTCCGATATTGGATGGGGTTCAGCTGGGACCTCTACTTGGTTAACTGGTTCGGTTGGTTCAGGGTATATGACCTTCAGAGGTGGTGGAAAGATAGGTCTGAGGGGGAATTCCTCTTACCTACGAGCTTCCTTCTGCGCTCTTTCTATTTGCCTAATTTTCTCTAAGGTCTTCTCTCAAAGAGAGGGGAACTCCTCTAAAAGTTGGCAAAGGGGTCTGAGAATATGAGGTAGACGCTAGACTTATTGACTCTCCTAAATTGCAAACAAGATTGGCAAATGGAATTAAAGATCAAGCTATTAAACTTTGAACAAAAACGACGAAGAATAATTAAGAACAGTTCGCCGGAAAAACCAATAGTTTCACCGGAAACCTCTTGAAGCTCACCGAAAAATGCAAAAGCAAGAACAAAGGCAGAAAAATGAAGAAGAAGGGATAGCAAGGGGTACCTGAAGAAAGGTGATGAGAATCAAGGAAGGAATCCCAAGGAATGACCACCCAAACGCACTTCAAATCAGAGCTCTTCTAGAGAGAAAGTTACAGAAATGACCAAATTCGGAGAAGGAGAGAAATAAAGAAGAAACCGAATAAAAGGGGGGTATAACCCTCAACACCTAATACACGCATCCCAAGGCCCATCATTGCCTTGGGAGCCCCAAAGGACGCCTGAAATCACATGCTTTCCAGGCACGCCTCACACTTCAGCAATTGACAAGTGTCAAAGGAACATTGGCACAAGGCAGAAGGACCTCAGAGATGTATACCCCACAGTCACCTACTCTCATATGTAACTAAGGGTTGGGGGTGATTGATATGCCCTGAATGTACCCCCTCGGCTCAGAGACATCGACCTCGGCCATGGATATGGCCGATGCTGGAGCGACCTTGGATCATCACCTAGCGGTCTCGTCCTAGGCAAGGTCGGTAACGGCCGACGTTGCTAGCTACCTCGACAAGTGAGGTATCCATGATCTAGGGAAGTTTATCCAACTAGTCTTCCAATGATTGCAACCTCGGCTCGAAATATGAAGAGGTTACCCGTCATCAGCATCAGTCTCGGCTGGGTCATCATCTGGGCATCCAAAGTCCGCATCCTCGGCTTAGAATAGGCCGAGGTGGCCATCACATCGCCAGAACCAATCTCAGTTAAGGATCAGCCGATGTTCCTGCTGCACCACCATCACCTTGGCCCAGGCCGACGTCATAACTCAACGTGTCATACTCCGGCTCTCCCACTGAACCAAGGTCACCACCTCGTCCTATTTCAGGGTGAGGTTGTGACCAATCACAGATGGTCGAGCTCTTTTGCGCGTATGTGGGGCTAGGAACACGTGTGCACAAATCAGTTATAACCGAATCATTCCCCCCACATGAGGGAATATTGAGGTCATCATTATCTACATGAGATCAGCCAGGTGTCATTCTCATACTGGTTCGATCCTCATGCACATACTCATTGCATGCTTGGGGGGTACACTACACCCCCCAGGCACTATATATAGAGGTCATCCTCTACCTTGAAAAGGATCAAAAAAATTAGCAACCCTAGCTGAAACTCTGTCTAAATACACAGTAGAGAGAGAAAGCTTGAGAGATTGTATATATGGCCATTAGAGCCCTCATACAGTGATACATATCATACACTTGCACAGTGGACGTAGGCCTAATTGGCTGAACCACTTATATTTCGGCGTGAATCCTCTTCTCCTCACCTCCCTCTATTATATGTGTATGTACCCTTATGATGCCATTGTTAACATTGAATTGAGCTCACAAACACCTTGAAGGGTGGTGCTGTTTCCAGCATCATCACCTATCATTGAGACTTATGGAATTCTCCCTTGTAACGTTTCGCCAGGTTCGAAAAAGTAGAAATTCTCCCCGATGTAGCTGAGTCACAATTTAAATAACGTTTGGACTTATGGTGAGGGGACATCATAGCTTTCTTGAACCGTTGGGGAAACTTATTCATTTGGAGTTATTGAATATGTCTGACAAAAGAAAAATTTTGGTGCCAAACCCCAAAACTTATCTTGGAAGAAACCCTTTCCACCTCCCATACGTCGCTTCATTAATGACGTAATGCCTTTTTTCAACTGTCAGGACACTTCTCGAAGTGCCACGTGTCTGTTTGAAATGATTGTAGGCGGCTTTGCACGTGTGGTGGTGGGAAACTCAAAAGACAGGTTAAAAGATTTCAAACGTCTATTTTTCAAAACACTTCTTCTTTCTTCGTCTTCTTTAAACTCTCGTCTACTTTAGAGAGAGAAACTCCGCCAAAACTCCATTGTTGCCAAGCTTTTCTTCTCAAGTTTTCTCCTCATTCCTTTCCTCTGCAATCATCCTCACTTTCTAGCCATTCCATTGTTACTTCTCTGGTGCCTTTTTTAAGCTTTTCTTTAATCTTCACTGTCACCTTTAATGGCCTTCTCAAGCAATCCTAGTACGTCTGCCACCAATGCACCACCTGCCACCTTTGTTGCCACCTCTTTGACTGCCTCCCGTCAGGACCAGCTGCATTTCTATCGTCGGTCCCCTATATTTGGCAAGGGTGATGATTTTGCTAAGTTTTGCAAAAATTGCATTTTCAATGCTAAGTATGATGTCATGACGCTTGGTGATGAAGACAAAAGTGTTGCTGGCTGGGGATTTCTCCCCCCAGAAGGGACTCTTCGATTTCGTCTTGAGAGGGGGGACTTCCTATGGTGCCATATTGACTTCGAAGGGCCTGTAGGCTCTCCTGCTCACTTCGCTGCCTGGAACTCCCACATGCAGAGTTCCCACGCTGATACCCTCACCAAAATTGGGCTTCACCGGGCTAAGTGGTTTGGTTAGTTTACTCTGTCCAAGAATAATGTTGCCCTTCCTGTCCTGGTGTCTCGTTGAAACGGTACTACTCACACCTTCATTACTACGTGGGGTGAGTTTACAATAATGTTGGAAGACGTGTGTGAGCTTCTGGTCCTTGAGGCAACCAGCCATGAGCCCTATTCTGATGAGTCCTTGTATGCCCAAGAGGCTGCTGATCGTTTAAAATTGGACCGTATATGCCGAAGGTGCATCGGTTCTTCAAATAAAGCCACTTTCACTCCTCTCATCAACTATTTCTTCAAGGGTACTTCTAAAGGTAGTTCTTCTGGGGCTGCCCCTGGTCAAGGTACATCGCTGGAACTTACTGCTTATATCCTTGTCATTCGTTCTAGTTTCATTTTAACGGGGGTTATAACTGATGTAGACTCTGGCGAAGGACCTTCTCCACCACCAGCCAAAAAGATAAGGAAGTCCAAGACTGGGACTTCCTCAAAGTCTAAGTCTCAAGCTCAACACAAAATTCCTTTGGAGGCATTTCCCATCGCTTTCGTTCCTCCTTCCATGTCTACAGAAGCAAGTGAGGAGTTAAGAAAGAATTTCAGACTGAGGTGACACGAATAAATCCTGAGTTTCAACGAGTCGCTCCCATCGTTCCTCCTTCTACTGCCTTCCCCACTATCTTGGTTGATCTAACGGAACCTGGGTCAAATATAAATAAGAGTTTGAAGGTTCCTCAAAGTACTGGTGCTGCAGGTGCAAGGAAGAAGACTCTGGGTACCAAGTCCCAGAGGAAACAAACTCCAGATATGCATCTTCCCTCAACTCCCTCTGTTGCGGCCTCCTCTCCTCCTTCTCCAGTGGTTATATCATCCCATTCTCTATCTGTATCCGAGGTATGTATGCGTGTTATTATTCTTACTCCCATTTTTCTAAGGCAAGCTGCATCTGTTTAATTCTTAACAACTTTGGTGCAGGAGGTTGAAGAAGAAATACCCCCCCTGTGAGCCCTTTTGTGGGGGGACATTTTGGTTCCTCTTAGACCGATGTAACTCTTCCCCATTCCCCCATGATCGGGCTTACTTACTCCCGCCGTTCGGCCTCACAACGTGCAAAGGATGCTGCTGTGGGTGGTGATTCCATTGAGTCTGTGTGCATATCTTCTCAACCAGAAACAACTCCCTCAGCCCCTTCTGAATTATCACCTCAGCCCGAGGTTCTTCTGCCCCTCGTTCCAGCTGCAGAAAGTTCCCCTGAGGTAACATGTTACCAATTACTTATTAGGTCTCACGTTTTTTTCTCCTCCATCCATTTTTTCTATTTAACATGCTGAACTTTAATATATTGGTATGCCTTAGGTTGAAATGGCGTCTTTATTAGCTAACACTCTTCTTCCCATTGTGTTGAGGATACCCCTAGCCATTGTTTCCCTCTTTGGTGCCATAACTGAGGTAAGTAACACTTAGAGGTATTTCTCACTTCTTTTATACTTATTCCTCATTTCTAACACTTAGCTTCATTTTTTTTGTAGTTTTCTCCAGATCTTGTCCCACCCTCCTCTCTTGGTGGGTTGCCTATTCCCAAGGCCAGGGTTGAAATTTCTACCAAGCTTGGTGGTTCATCTGCATCCACCAATGTTGGGGCATTACTTGGAGGTCAAACGTCTTCCTCAGTTGAGGCTCCTGTGTTGGTACCTTTTATTGGCGAAAGAGCTTTACCGGTCGTTGAGGCTTCTGTAGTTGGGGGTGCTGTTGAGGCTTCTGAGGTGGTAAGACTGCCCCCAACAGTTCCTGTCGTTATGGCCTCCGTGGTGACTCCCGTTCTTGCTCCAGCTACTGTTAAGGTACTTCGTTAGTTTCTCTTCGTTTCTCGTTGTTTGTCTTTTATTCTTGACAATGTGTAATCTAGAAGAGTCTCATTTCTCAACCTTCCCAACTTCACCTATAATGGTGACTTAACGATGAAAATATTTGTTAAGATTTTTTGCAAACTCCGCCTATAACGGTGACTTAACAATGAAAACACTTGTTAAGATTTTTCGTAAACTCCACCTATAACGGTGACTTAACAATGAAAACACTTGTTAAGATTTTTCACAAACTCCACCTATAATGGTGACTTAATAATGAAAACATTTGTTAAGATTTTTCGCAAACTTCACCTATAACGGTGACTTAATAATGAAAACACTTGTTAAGATTTTTTCCACAAACTCCACCTATAATGGTGACTTAACAATGAAAACATTTGTTAAGATTTTTCATAAACTCCACCTATATCGGTGACTTAACAGAGAAAACACTTGTTAAGATTTTTTCACAAACTCCACCTATATCGGTGACTTAACAATGAAAACACTTTTTCAGATTTTTTTCACTCAACTCATTATTTCTTCTACCTATTCTCAGGTTGCTCGTGAATCCTTTCCGGCGGGAGAGAAATCTCCACCAGTTCTTTGGCCCGTCGCTTCACCCCATCGGTAACCCGTTATCTCAGAAGATTCTGGTCACGGCGATCAAGGTCCCATGACTAGTGCTGCTGCTGATAGTGAATCTGGTTGTGAGCATCCGCTGCTCGATTTAGCTCCTCATGACTTTTGCCTCATAGTCCTTCAGCGTTCTCCTCAAATGCCTGCCATCCATCGTTTGGTAGTTGAGAAGCTTGTAAGCCACTATCCTAAGACTTTTACTATAGATTGTCTGCGTTCCAACATCCCCGTGATGAGCTATAGGCTGCAGGGCATGGCGACCATTATTGTTGATATCGTCAGCACCCCTACCGCGAACGTTACTAGGCCTCTTCTTAACCAATTTTTGGGCTATCTGAGGGAGTTGGGTCGAGATGGCTTCCGTTTTGACTGGATTATTGCACACGTAAAAACTTTGAAGAGCCAATGACTAGATAGTCAGAGGGAACTACTACAGAAACATCGAGAGGATCAACAGGCTGAGAAGGCTAAGTTGGTTGAGCTAGCACCTTTGATTAAAGCTATCAACAAGGAGGTAGAGGACTTCGAAGAAGCTCTACGTCAGGTGAAGCTAAAATGAGAGAAACTCCTCATAGAGTGTACACAAGCGCAAATGAGATTGGAGGTTTTTATTAATGCCCAACAGTCTTGCTTAGCAGCTTCTTCGGGCCTTCCTGGAGAATTTTTCTCTGCTCCAAATTTATGGTTCCTCTTAGGCCAATTAATTTTTTTTATACATTTCCCTTTTCTTCTTCTTATGTAATTCTTGGGCAGTAGCTCCCAATTTTGTAATGCCCCAAAGTTTGTGAAGAAATGAAAAAGATGTATGCTTTTCTATGTCATTTCTTTGTGCTATAACTGTTTGCGTATATTATAGAGTTCTACAATTCTTTTATCCCCACTCGAGTTATAATATAAAAACAACTTGTATATTCAAAACAACGGCTAAATACAACAAAGGTCTAAACTTAATTACTTACACATGATAGACTTGAGAGTGCAGCTACAGCGGAAATATTGCGACTTCTCAAATAAAAACCAATTTTAATTAAACCCAAATTTTAGTTAAACCCTAAGACATGCATCTAGATGATTTATCAAATAAAATATAGCATGAAGGATAAAAAAAATAAATTTCAGGAAAAATCCCCCAAAGGGGCAAAACCTTTTATTTTCATTATAATATTGTAACATACAATTTCGGATTGCAATGAAAATACAGTGACTAAGAATTACCCTCAGGTATCGGATTCTGTAGTCGGCGACTGGAAATATCCCTTTCCAGTAGGGCTGCAATGGAGAAGAGAAACGGCTACTCCACAAGTTTGTCGGCTGGAATTTTCCCTTTCCAGGAGGGCAGCAATGAAGAAGAGAACGACTTCTCCACAAGGGTTGAACAAACCAAAGTTGTGTTCTTGGGTTACCAAAAAGATTCACAAAGGTTTGGCAATTTTGTGAATCAAAACATGAGTCTTGGGACTCAAAAAATATGAAGACTAGAGTAATTTGGACTCTCAAAAACGTCTTCTAAAGTCTTGCAAAACAACTCCCCCGAAGTTGGTATTTATAGGGAAATACATGAAGAGACCCAAGATTTTAAAACTCTAAAATTCTATCCAGCGTACAGGTACCCCGAACCGGTTCGGGTACCCTGCGAACCGGTTCGCCACCCCCGAACCGGTTTCGGACTGGGTTCGGGGAAGTGTGCTGGGAATAGGGGATTAAACACTTACAAAAATTCCCAGTATTTTCTATGTAAATATCTCCATTTTCAACGGGCCATAACTTGTTCACCGTAGCTCGGATTGAGGTGTCGTTTCTTCCAGTATCTTTGTTGCGGCAAGCTCTTCAACTTTCCAGTTGACCGGTCCTACGGACAGTGGCTGTAAAATTACCAATTTGCCCTTGAACATCCCTATCATGCCTTATTTCACTGATTTGACTTCTCTTGCGTACCACTTGCATTACGAGCCTAGAATCAAGGAACGTGAAGCCGTTGATGCATATGTGGGACACATTAATGGAGATGTTGAATGCTTGATTCCCGAAATTCGGATAGAGGCCGTCATGTGAGATCGTGAGGTGACGTGCCAAATGTAGCGGCGTACGACATACACAAATGTAACATGTTGGACATGAGAAAAATGTCCTTACAAATCTCCCCCTATGTCTATGCCGGTACATACATAAAAAATCCGAATTATCAAATATGAAATTGCCTATACAAATCTACCCTCCCATGAACCCAAAACAGGAAAAGGTACAAATGAATAGTCTTCATCGTTTGTTCTTCAAATCTTCAGGAAAAGGTGCAAACCCGTTTTAATTCTCCAACCAAACTCCCTCATATATATATTCTTTTAGAGGTAATCTAAATTCTCAAACATTGGAGAATTGGTGCAAAAACCTAAATGGCCCCTTTTTTACATGAATATCTTTTTATTGCCTTTCAATTTTTTCGGGCTCTTTTAACCTCTTTGGACCTCGGATAATAAAATTCCTCAATTTTTTAGGTCCTTTTTAACGGTGGCTTTTGCGCAAAGGATAGATAATTACCTTTCGCAGCCCCTCCCCGTTATTCAAACAAAGCACACAAACTCACAACACGGTTTTTATATGCACAATTTCCTTATAAAAAATTATCGCGCTTGGTTTGTTTTAAAGACAAGATTGAGATGAAAACACCCAACCAACATGTGATAAGACAAGCACAATAATCAAACAAATCCGTGCATGTGTGCAATAAAGGAAACATGAGTCAAACATGTAGGAAGTAACACTTAATTACATCTTAATGACTCCAAACATTATAAAGCACAAGGATGAATTGACCTATTATCTCAAAACACTATCAAATAGTCACATGAAAAAAATGGAATGATGTTGTGACTTGGTCATCCAAAGTGTTCATCCATAAACGGTGCAATACAAAAATCTTTTTGGATTTTCTCAAAATTTTATCAAAATAAAATCTTTTTGTATTTTTCAA
The DNA here is from genome assembly GCA_949130495.1 of Sambucus nigra. Taxonomy (NCBI): domain Eukaryota; kingdom Viridiplantae; phylum Streptophyta; class Magnoliopsida; order Dipsacales; family Adoxaceae; genus Sambucus; species Sambucus nigra. The sequence continues at coordinate 243,065,488 of OX422222.1, forward strand.
AAAAATTCAAAAACAAGAATTTATACAAAAAGTACAAGTCATCACACTAGTAAAAATATATCATGAAACCACAACTAGTGTATGACAAACATGCAACCACAATCAACCAAAAGATTTCACATGGGGTGAATCACGTGCAAGCAAACGGGAATCGTGGACAAATAAACCATAAGCCTCTAAATCCGATTTTCTAACCCAAATTGATGTGTAACAAAGTGTGGGGGTTTTGGGAATCGAATTTATTCTTTCATTAACCTTCCTAGGTCCATTTAAAAGCTTGTAACAAAATCGCCTAAGATGACCTTGCCTACCGCAATGTGTGCAAGTGTAAATCGGGCGGTGTGTGTTACCTAAAGGTGTCCCTCTCCTCAAATTTATCGGTTGCTCTTTCCGAATTTGCCTAGGTGGGTCTCTCCTAATGATCCTAGAAGGTTCTCTCACAATGTTCTTAAGGGGTGCTTTCCTAAAAACTTTAGGTGCCTCTTTCTTAACAAACCTAGGAGGCTCTCTCACACGTGTGGGAATGGGTGCAACATATTTTTCAAGACCAATCCCGCCCCTATCCGTTTTGATCTCGACTGTGCCTAAAATCTTATCAAGTTTTTCAGACCTAGACTCCAAATCAAATTTCACTTTACTTGAATCTTTCAATTTCACCTCAAGTTCACCTATCATAGATTCAAGTACTCGTTTAGAATCCTCAAACTCTAAAAGCTCCTTTTTCATAGTCTCCATCAACCCTCTAAGACTATCTCTCTCACCCTCGACGTACTCAAGCTTCTCTTTCAAAATTTTCACATGAGCCCTAAGTTCTTCAACTAAAAAATCATTATTTTTTATGGCACACTCTTTCAACTGAGCTTTCAATTTCAAATTTTCTTTCTTTGTTTTCAAAGTTTCAGCATAAAGTTCATTGAAAGCAGTTTGCAAGTCATGCTCATCTACACTTTCCTCCTCACTTTCATCCACACTCCCATCACCTTCACTATCATCACTAATCACATGGATGGGAAACTCTCGCCTAGAAGCATAAAACACTTCTTCTTCCGAATCACAATCACTAAGGGTAGAAACATGAGAAATCGGTTTATTCAATTTCTTCTTTAAATTTGTGGTACACTCATGTAACGTGTGACCAACACCCTCACAACAAGGACACTTCTCAGATTCGTTTTCAACAGAAGATTTAAAGCAAGAGTTCGTGTGAATTTTCCAATTAATTTTTTCAAAAATTTGACATCGAAGATCATCAAAACCATCAAAAGCCATTTTTGTGCAAAATCATAATTAAATCACAATAACTTAGTGCAACTGGCTCTGATACCAATTTGACGACGTGAGAAGTCAAATTGTATCAAAAAAAATAAATCCTCGAAAAAACAGGATCACGCGATAAATTAGCGTAACCCGCTCTGATACCAATTTGAGAGTGCAGCTACAGCGGAAATATTGCGACTTCTTAAATAAAAACCAATTTTAATTAAACCCAAATTTTAGTTAAACCCTAAGACATGCATCTAGATGATTTATCAAATAAAATATAGCATGCAGGATAAAACAAATAAATTTCATGAAAAATCCCCCAAAGGGGCAAAACCTTTTATTTTCATTATAATATTGTAACATACAATTTCGGATTACAATGAAAATACAGTGACTAAGAATTACCCTCAGGTATCGGATTCTGTAGTCGGCGGCTGGAAATATCCCTTTCCATTAGGGCTGCAATGGAGAAGAGAAACGGCTTCTCCACAAGTTTGTCGGCTGGAATTTTCCCTTTCCAGGAGGGCAGCAATGAAGAAGAGAACGGCTTCTCCACAAGGGTTGAACAAACCAAAGTTGTGTTCTTGGGTTACCAAAAAGATTCACAAAGGTTTGGCAACTGTGTGAATCAAAACATGAGTCTTGGGACTCAAAAAATATGAAGACTAGAGTAATTTAGACTCTCAAAAACGTCTTCTAAAGTCTTGCAAAACAACTCCCCCGAAGTTGGTATTTATAGGGAAATACATGAAGAGACCCACGATTTTAAAACTCTGAAATTCTATCCAGCGTACAGGTACCCCGAACCGGTTCGGGTACCCTGCCAACCGGTTCGCCCCCCCGAACCGGTTTCGGACTGGGTTCGGGGAAGTGTGCTGGGAACAGGGGATTAAACACTTAGAAAAATTCCCAGTATTTTCTATGTAAATATCTCTATTTTCAACGGGCCATAAATTGTTCACCGTAGCTCGGATTGAGGTGCCGTTTTTTCCAGTATCTTTGTTGTGGCAAGCTCTTCAACTTTCCAGTTGACCGGTCCTCCGGACAGTGGCTGTAAAATTACCAATTTGCCCTTGAACATCCCTATCATGCCTTATTTCACTGATTTGACTTCTCTTGCGTACCACTTGCATTACGAGCCTAGAATCAAGGAACGTGAAGTCGTTGATGCAGATGTGGGACACATTAATGGAGATGTTGAATGCTTGATTCCCGAAATTTGGATAGAGGCCGTCATGTGAGATCGTGAGGTGAGGTGCCAAATGTAGCGGCGTACGACATACACAAATGTAACATGTTGGACATGAGAAAAATGTCCTTACAAATCTCCCCCTATGTCTATGCCGGTACATACATAAAAAATCCGAATTATCAAATATGAAATTGCCTATACAAATCTACCCTGCCATGAACCCAAAACTGGAAAAGGTAGAAATGAATAGTCTTCATCGTTTGTTCTTCAAATCTTCAGGAATCTCAAATCTTTTCTCATCAGGGTGTGCAACATATAGATCTTCAATCTTCATACCTACACACATGAGACAAAGCAAATACCACGTGACATATCGAGTTTGAAATGAGATAACATGGATATCAATATATGATAAAAACATAAGCAACATCTCAAAAACTCCCCCAAAATTCAAACTCCCCCATAATATGATAATTCTTTCTCCCCCTTTTTATGATGTCCCCAAATAGACAGATGAGAAGAATGAATCAAATAAGCAAAATCGAGGTGTCACGGTATACAAAACAGGGCATCAAATAATATGGTAATCGTGCTCTTGCAAGGAGATGCTCAAACAAATATTCTCAAACTATTTTTGAATTTTTCAAATTTTTCATACAAAAATAAGATACCAATATGAACAAATATGAAACAAAAATCACACCATGGATTTAGACTCAAACAACCAAGTCATGGAAATGGAATGAATGGGTGTGAACACATTCGATAGGTAAATCAACTCAATCAATCATATGTGCACGATGCATACGTGTACTCGTAACGAATGAACATCAAAGGTATCCTTAAGTGTAAACGTTTGTTGAATTTAGATGACATCGTTTTATGCAAATCAACAAATCAAAGTCAAATGATTTTCACACCAATAACGTCCAAAACTATATAGCGCATTTTCAAAAATTTCAAGGACGTGCAAACCCGTTTTAATTCTCCAACCAAACTCCCTCATATATATATTCTTTTAGAGGTAATCTAAATTCTCAAACATTGGAGAATTGGTGCAAAAACCTAAATGGCCCCTTTTTAACATGAATATCTTTTTATTGCCTTTCAATTTTTTCGGGCTCTTTTAACCTCTTTGGACCTCGGATAATAAAATTCCTGAATTTTTTAGGTCCTTTTTAACGGTGGCTTTTGCGCAAAGGATAGATAATTACCTTTCGCAGCTCCTCCTCGTTATTCAAACAAAGCACACAAACTCACAACACGGTTTTTATATGCACAATTTCCTTATAAAAAATTATCGCGCTTGGTTTGTTTTAAAGACAGGATTGAGATGAAAACACCCAACCAACATGTGATAAGACAAGCACAATAATCAAACAAATCCGTGCATGTGTGAAATAAAGGAAACATGAGTCAAACATGTAGGAAGTAACACTTAATTACATCTTAATGACTCCAAATATTATAAAGCACAAGGATGAATTGACCTATTATCTCAAAACACTATCAAATAGTCACATGAAAAAAATGGAATGATGTTGTGACTTGGTCATCCAAAGTGTTCATCCATAAGCGGTGCAATACAAAAATCTTTTTGGATTTTCTCAAAATTTTATCAAAATAAAATCTTTTTGTATTTTTCAAAAAAATTCAAAAACAAGAATTTATACAAAAAGTACAAGTCATCACACTAGTAAAAATATATCATGAAACCACAACTAGTGTATGACAAACATGCAACCACAATCAACTAAAAGATTTCACATGGGGTGAATCACGTGCAAGCAAACGGGAATCGTGGACAAATAAACCATAAGCCTCTAAATCCGATTTTCTAACCCAAATTGATGTGTAACAAAGTGTGGGGGTTTTGGGAATCGAATTTATTCTTTCATTAACCTTCCTAGGTCCATTTAAAATCTTGTAACAAAATCGCCTAAGATGACCTTGCCTACCGCAATGTGTGCAAGTGTAAATCGGGCGGTGTGTGTTACCTAAAGGTGGCCCTCTCCTCAAATTTATCGGTTGCTCTTTCCGAATTTGCTTAGGTGGGTCTCTCCTAATGATCCTAGAAGGTTCTCTCACAATGCTCTTAAGGGGTGCTTTCCTAACAACTTTAGGTGCCTCTTTCTTAACAAACCTACGAGGCTCTCTCACACGTGTGGGAATGGGTGCAACATATTTTTCAAGACCAATCCCACCCCTATCCGTTTTGATCTCGACTGTGCCTAAAATCTTATCAAGTTTTTCAGACCTAGACTCCAAATCAAATTTCACTTTACTTGAATCTTTCAATTTCACCTCAAGTTCACCTATCCTAGATTCAATTACTCGTTTAGAATCCTCAAACTCTAAAAGCTCCATTTTCATAGTCTCCATCAACCCTCTAAGACTATCTCTCTCACCTTCGACGTACTCAAGCTTCTCTTTCAAAATTTTCACATGAGCCCTAAGTTCTTCAACTAAAAAATCATTATTTTTTATGGCACACTCTTTCAACTGAGCTTTCAATTTCAAATTTTCTTTCTTTGTTTTCAAAGTTTCAGCATAAATTTCATTGAAAGCAGTTTGCAAGTCATGCTCATCTACACTTTCCTCCTCACTTTCATCCACACTCCCATCACCTTCACTATCATCACTAATCACATGGATGGGAAACTCTCGCCTAGAAGCATAAAACACTTCCTCTTCCGAATCACAATCACTAAGGGTAGAAACATGAGAAATCGATTTATTCAATTTCTTCTTTAAATTTGTGGTACACTCATGTAACGTGTGACCAACACCCTCACAACAAGGACACTTCTCAGATTCGTTTTCAACAGAAGATTTAAAGCAAGAGTTCGTGTGAATTTTCCAATTAATTTTTTCAAAAATTTGACATCGAAGATCATCAAAACCATCAAAAGCCATTTTTGTGCAAAATCAGAATCAAATCACAATAACTTAGTGCAACAGGCTCTGATACCAATTTGACGACGTGAGAAGTCAAATTGTATCAAAAAAAATAAATCCTCGAAAAAACAAGATCACGCGATAAATTAGCGTAACCCGCTCTGATACCAATTTGAGAGTGCAGCTACAGCGGAAATATTGCGACTTCTAAAATAAAAACCAATTTTAATTAAACCCTAAGATATGCATCTAGATGATTTATCAAATAAAATATAGCATGCAGGATAAAACAAATAAATTTCAGGAAAAATCCCCCAAAGGGGCAAAACCTTTTATTTTCATTATAATATTGTAACATACAATTTCGGATTACAATGAAAATACAGTGACTAAAAATTACCCTCAGGTATCGGATTCTGTAGTCGGCGGCTGGAAATATCCCTTTCCAGTAGGGCTGCAATGGAGAAGAGAAACGGCTTCTCCACAAGTTTGTCGGCTGGAATTTTCTCTTTCCAAGAGGGCAGCAATGAAGAAGAGAACGGCTTCTCCACAAGGGTTGAACAAACCAAAGTTGTGTTCTTGGGTTACCAAAAAGATTCAGAAAGGTTTGGCAATTGTGTGAATCAAAACATGAGTCTTGGGACTCAAAAAATATGAAGACTAGAGTAATTTGGACTCTCAAAAATGTCTTCTAAAGTCTTGCAAAACAACTCCCCCGAAGTTGGTATTTATAGGGAAATACATGAAGAGACCCACGATTTTAAAACTCTGAAATTCTATCTAGCGTACAGGTACCCCGAACCGGTTCGGGTACCCTGCGAACCGGTTCGCCCCCCCGAACCGGTTTCGGACTGGGTTCGGGGAAGTGTGCTGGGAACAGGGGATTAAACACTTACAAAAATTCCCAGTATTTTCTATGTAAATATCTCTATTTTCAACGGGCCATAACTTGTTCACCGTAGCTCGGATTTAGGTGCCGTTTCTTCCAGTATCTTTGTTGCGGCAAGCTCTTCAACTTTCCAGTTGACCGGTCCTCCGGACAGTGGCTATAAAATTACCAATTTTCCCTTGAACATCCCTAACATGCCTTGTTTCACTGATTTGACTTCTCTTGCGTACCACTTGCATTACGAGCCTAGAATCAAGGAACGTGAAGTCGTTGATGCAGATATGGGACACATTAATGGATATGTTGAATGCTTGATTCCCGAAATTCGGATAGAGGCCGTCATGTGAGATCGTGAGGTGACGTGCCAAATGTAGCGGCGTACGACATACACAAATGTAACATGTTGGACATGAAAAAAATGTCCTTACAAGACTTTCAACCATTTATTGGTAATCTTGAATGGCTTGTCTTCTTCCATCTTAGAGATTAAGCAATAGCCTGAATCATGGGCTTCTTTTACAATAAAAGGTCCTTCCCAATTTGCTGTAAATTTAGGTAAAGGAAGCCCCCTGATGTGCTTCACTGCTACCTTCAAAATGAGGTCTCCCACCACGAACTTCCTTGGTCTCACCAAGTTATCATACGCCCTGGAGAGCTGCTTCGTATACATTTAAAAGTGTTGTATTGCATTATCTTTGTGTTCGTCCAATGCTTCCAACTGCACATGTCTATTCTGAGGGAGCATGCTACTTCACAAGGCATATCGAGCAGAGGTAACTTCTAACTCTACCGGAAGGATCGTCTCAACCCCATAAATAAGGGAGAACGAAGTATACCCTTTGGTCTTCCTCTTGGTTATTCAATAGGTCCACAACACAGCTGGTATCTTGTTATCCCACGTTCCTGGGAAATCCTCCATTATTTTAGCCAAAATATTAACCAAGGTTTTGTTAGTTGATTCGGCTTGACCGTTTCCTTTTGGGTATGCCATCGTTGAAGTATGATGAATAATGGAGTACTTGTCTGTGAGCATTGTTACCTCTGAGTTGATGAAGGGGATTACGTTATCTGAGAGAATAACCTTTGGAATCCCAAAATAGCAAATTATGTATTCCCTAATGAAGTTTCTCACCACCCCTGTTGTTTCCCTTCTTAGTGGTACCGCTTCAGCCCATTTTGTAAAGCACTCCATTTCTACCAGTATCCAGATCTTCCCCCTCGAAGAAGGATGTATTGCCCCTATTAGGTTAACTGCGCAAGTGTGAAAAGGATAAGGCGTTATTAGGGAATGTAGGTCCATCGATGGGGCATGGATCTTATTTCCATAAATTTAGCAAGCCTTGTATTTTTGAATGAACTTAGCAGAGTCCTTCTCCATCGTTGGCCAATAATACCCCAACGTCATCAACTGGTCATACAACTTGGCCCCTCCTATATGAGATGGATCATGCGCTTGTTTGAGGACCTCGACTGCTTCTTCCTTCGTGATGCAATGCAATGGCCTGTTAAAGTAACCCCTTCAGTAAAGCTTCCCCTCCTAAACGTAGAACCTCGGGGCCCTTAGCTTTAGTCCCATCACATTAATTTTCTCTGTTGGGACAACTCCATCTTTAATGAAGTCAATATAGGGTTGCCTCCAGTCAGGTTGAGCTTCCACGAAATGACATTCAGCTACTTCGAAGAATAACTGGCACTTATCGCACTTCCGTTATAGCTCTGCTTCATCCTGCTTAATTCTAGGCCAAAAATATCCCTTCACTTGAATTCTCCTGTAAAGAGGTATCTCAGTTATTTCGTAGTGCTCTTCATGTGTTTTTTTCAACCTTCTCTCTACTTCTTCTGGGCCGATGCATCCGGACAACCATCCTCCTGCATTTTTGAAGTAAAGGTTTCCCTGATTTGTAAAGTATTGGGCTAATTCCCTCAGCTCCATCGCTCCTTCCCCATAATCTAATTATTTTCTAATTTCTCCCCTCCAGTAAGCGACCTCCTCCATCGGCGGAATTATTTATACTACCGAGGGAGTTGTTTTTCATTGGACCATAATTGTGGTTGTATCGTCTCTCATAACCATCTTCTGAGCAATGATGGCATGGACATCTGGATGATGATTCATTGTTTGGGGATGTCTCTTGATTTTGGTCCGATGGAACTGGCTGAGAAGCCTCTGAATGATCATTTTGTATGGTGCTAGGCTCAGGTGTTTCAATGCATATTCTTCATTCACTTACTGAATTGCCAAGTTCGAATCACCCTTGATGCAAAGTGAACAAATTCCCCTTCGAATGGACTCCAGCAACCCCAGTACTAATGCTTCATACTTTACTTTATTGTTGGAACAAGAGAAATCTAACTTGTAGGAAAGACAAATCTCCTCTATTCCTTTTGAAAGAATAACCCCTGCTCCCCCTTTCTTTTCTACCAAAGATCCATCAAACTGCACTGTCCATTCTTGATCACTTGCATCCACGTGGTTGGCCTGCAATTCATCTCCTGGAATACTTTCTTTAGGTGGTTCAAACATCTCAGAGGGGAAGATTGCCAAAAGATTTAAGTACGCCTGGCTTTGATCGCGTGAGGAACCACACACTTCAAGTCATATTCTGAGAGGATGAGGAACCACCTAGTTGCCCTACCAATTAATATAGTTCTTGATAACAAATACTTAATAGGATAACATCTAGTTACGATATGAATTGTAAAAGATAGCATATAATGTCTAAGTTTTTGTGCTACAAATATTAAGGCTAAATAATGCCTTTCCAAGCTACTATACCTGACCTCTGGCCCATGTATGATTCTACTGAGATAGTAGATTGGCCATTCTTGTCCATCAATCTCTTGTGCCAACAGAGCTCCAACAGACCTCATGGTGGATGTGAGGTATAGCTGCAACGGTATTTCTTCCTTTAGTGGAACCATGGTCTGCGGTGAAACGAGCAGTTTCTTCAACCCAGTGAAAGACTCCTGGTGAACCTCCTCCCACTTGAATTTTTTATTCCTTCGCAAAAGCTGCATCAATGGGTGCATCATTTCGGCCGATCCAGACACAAATCTCCTAAGGTAGGAAACATTATCGAGGAAACTCTTCAGCTCCTTCGCCGTTCTTGGACTTAGCATCTCCAAGATCGCTCGATGTTTGTCCTGGTGCATCTGCACCCCCTGTCGATCAACCATAAAACCTACAAACTTTCCACTTGTTACTCCGAAGACACACTTTAGTGGATTCATTTTCAGCTTATACTTTCTGCATCGGGCAAACACTTTCCTCAAATCGCTTAGATGGGACTCCTCCTTCCTTGATTTGATGATCAAATCATCCACATAGAATTCCAAAAACTTATGAAAAAAGTCATGGAAAATCGCCATCATTGTTCTTTTATAAGTAGCCCCAGCGTTCTTGAGTCCAAACGGCATTACTTTGTACATGAAGTTGCCCAATGGGTTTCTAAACACCGTTTTCTCTGCATCCGTGGGGTCCATATTGATCTAGTTGTACCCTATATAACATCCATGAAGCTGTACATATCATAACTAGTCATTGCATCTATCAAGATATCAATGGAGGGTAGAGGGAACTCATCCTTGGAGCAAGCCCTATTCAATTCTCTCAAATCCACACAGATCCTCATTTGATTTTTGTCTTTCTTTCCCACTGGAACAATGTTAGACAGCCAAAGTAGGTGTTGTATTGGTTTGATGAACCCTATCGTCAGTAAGCATTAGATCTCTTCCTTAATCTTCAAGTCTAGCTCAAGCTTGTACGTTCTCGTTGCTTGTTTCACCAGAATGGCTGAAGACATCACGTTCAACTTGTGGCAGCTTACTTCCTCATCTAGCCCTTCCATCTCTTTATACTTCCACGTAAAAATATCTATGAACTCTTGAATCAACTTAACCAAGGCCTCTCATTTCTCCTTACTCAGATCCTTCGAGATGAAGATGGGCCTTGGATCCTTCCCTTCTTTTGCCAGGTTAAATTATTCTAGCTCTTGTGCTTGTGGTTTTGGTTGATCTTCCATATAGTCTGGTTCTTCGATGACATCCTCCATAAATTCCTGTATATTGGAGTTGTCTATCACTATACATTGCCCCTGTTGATCCACCAGAAAGCACTTATATATCGGGTCAGCCTCATCATCAGTTTCTTCAATCTCCTGTTCACACCATTATAATCGATAAACTACCTTTCCTTCTTCGGTAATCACCTTTTTGCACTGTCTGCTGGTAGTCACCACTGCCTTCCTCTTTTTTTCTCTGGAAGCCCCAATAATTCTTCCTCCTGAAAAATAACTCATCACACTTTGTCATTGGACCTCATGATTCATTGGATCCACTCAAGGCCTCATCCAATCTTTGAGTTACTGTGAGATGTTTTGGGGCCAAGGGACCACCTGGTGGGCTTCTTCTATCATCACTCCTTTGTTGCTTGCAACTTTGTTATTCTGCTCATTCATAGGCCCCATCCTTTCTCTGATCGAGGGAACCCAGGCTCCCTCAATTCTTCTCATTAGGATTCTAACGTCCTCCTCTAATTCTGTATAAAAGGTTGCGTCTACCAGGTGAGCTTCTTCGACAGCAAAGGGCCTCTTCGTAGCTCTAATGGTCACCTCTGTTCCCTTGATATTCGCCTTGGCTCATTGGCGATACATTGAAGAAACTAGCCCTTAGTTGTGCATCCACACCCTTCCTATCAATAGATGGTAGGAAATGGCACTCTCTATTACGTGGAATTTGATGTGGGAACTCAGATTTCCCATCACAATCCCAACGTTCACATGCCCAATGGACTTGAAGAACTAGTTATCATAGCCTGAAATTACCAAAGGCATGAGGACCATGCTCTCCTCCGGAATATTGATGGAAGATCCCCCATCCTCCGGAATATTGATGGAAGTTCCCCCATCCATGGAAAGAGTTGATTGGCATGATATTGATGGAAGCTCCCCCATTCATAAGAGCCCTTACAAATCTAACTCCGTTGATGCTGGCAGTCACATACAATAGCTTATTATGAGGGAATCTCACGGTCCTATCTGCGTAACTGAAAGTTATTTCTAACAGAAACTTCTTTACTAACCTGGCCATGGGTCCCTTCTATCTCAGTGAAGGGACTGCGATCTTCTTCGCAATATCAAGGATTGCCTGGGTTACTTCCAACCTACTCTCCCTTGGTATCCCTACCTGGTAGAAGAACTAGGCAAACTTTGGGGATTTTTAAACTGCACAATATTCTATAGCTTCAACGTTATATACGTCCTCTACATCTTTAGCGCTTGCTTCATCGTAAGCTAACACTACGTTATCCATTCCCCTACTACAATCTTCCAAAGCTTCTTCAAACTCCTCCTGCTTCGTCATTAGCCCCCTTAATTCTCTCTCTGCATCCTCATCATAGGCCATCGCCAGATTGGCCCCGTGTGCTAGGAGTGGGTTGTTGTTAACATTCTGTAAAGGGATTTGCAACATTCCTGCCTTTACATACTTGTCGATGGTTCTTCTTAGCGTGAAACAGCTCTCCGTTGGATATTGGAACTTTCGATGAATCTGGTAATATTTTGGAACCTCCCTAGTCACCTCGTCTAGTTCCTCAAAGGGGATGCCCTTTGGTTCGTACACTGTTCCTCCTTGAATCATTGCATTGTAACAGCTGACAACCTCTTCTACAGTACAAGGCAATAGTGGTGGATCTTCCATGTCTCTTCTAAACTTCCTCTTATTGTCCTTCTTTGCTACCTTGCCCCCATCTGCTCCTTCGGTATATCCTACTCGTGGGGGCTAAGACCTCCCTCCCACAGATTTTATCGGTTGCCTGAACATTATGGGCACTACCACTGGGTTTGGTCGTACAACCAACGAGATATTCCTTACTGCTTTTAGGAATGCCGCAAAAGTCCCCTCACGCATCTCGTTAATAAGATGGCAGATGTACTCAGGACGCAGTCCCTCCGCACAGATCTGTAGTAGCTTGGACTCTTTGGCCTCCTCCCTCACATCGAGAGACCTTTCCCTGAACCTTCAAAAGTAAGACACTACTTCTTCCCTGGGTCGTTGCTTCTCTCTCCCCAGTTGGGTCAAGGTGAACTCGTCTTCCGCCAGAAAGAACTTCTGGACGAACAAAACATGCATCTCCACCCACGTGAAAACACTCTTGGGGGCTAGGTGAGAATACCAGGTATATTCTTTATCGGTTAAGGATTTAGAAAATTCCCTCAACCTAAGTTTCTTGTTATTACAATGCACCCCAAAGTGTTCAACAAAGCATTTAATCTGCTCTTTTAGGTTCCCACCCTTTCCCATGTATTTTTCGAGGAATATAATCTTTTGGGTAGGGCTTATCATTGTACTCCTGGGAGTAAGGCGTCCGAAAGTCGTCATAGACCGAAGCTACCTCGCCCGCAGATTGTGAGGAAGCTTGCATAAATTTTAGCATCTCTTTCTGCATCTCTTTCCTCGTCTCCTCCATAGCTGATGCCGTTAAAAGAACAACCAGAGGGACCATAGGTGGAGTGCCCGTTGTAGCTGGGGGAAATCATCGCAGTTGGAGCCGTTGATACTACTGGAGTTCCTGCTGTTGGATTTACAACAGAAGTCATACTTACTGGGACCGTTCCTGTTAGAACTGCACTTAGTGGGGTCATTGGGGTTGCCCCTGGTGTCACGAAGGATTTGGCCTCAAATCTCCCCAACACCGTTGAAGCTACGGGAGTTCGCAAAAAATCGTAAAAAATTTTCATGAGGAGGGCCACTTGGGCTGGTCCTAACCCAGCGCTTGTGGAAGCTTGTGTCACCCCTGGAATGTCTATCGCCATTTGAACTGGAGGTACCTCGATTCAAGGAGCCCCATCCCTTGAAGCCTCCAACTCTCTCATCGCCTGTTCTACATTGTGTTGAATGTCATCAAAGTTGAGTCTTCGATTAACGTTATCCTGCACCATACTCCTTGTTTAGAAGAATGCCTCCCCAGCGGAGTCGCCAAAATTAAAAGGGTACTTTAGATTATAGATGGAGGCGTAACCCTTTTTTAGTATAGTAATGATAAGTTAACTAATCACGCCATCACTTAACTACAAGACACACAAACATAACTTAGTGAAGATAGACTCAATTTGAACTCACACATCTCTCGTGTATAACTCAAAAGGTAATAATGAACTCCGAAGCAACTTCGCTTAGCCTTTGCAGGCATCCAAACACCCTTACCACCCTCAATGATCTTTGTCAAGTATTAAAGCTTCGTAATAAATGACAATGGTGGGTGAGTAAACTCTCTGGTTCATAATAAATCTATCTCCGGTGTATATTCTCTCTAGTAATGACTTCTGAACTCTCAAAAAGAACTTCTCTTCCACAGAGGTGGTTGGGGCTCTTAAATAGCGTCCACACCACTCCCGAGGTAACTCAGTCATTAATACATGTTAAAGACATCCCTCATACTATATGTCACAAACATTAAATGCATGATGCACTAGTTGGCTCCACATCATAAACATTAAATGCCAAGACATGCCTTTTGCCTAACCACTGTATGTCAGGTGGCTATCGTCACAGAGGTGTCTCACCAACTGTCTGATAGGACCCAAATACCACGGTGGTTTACTCAAGTGCAGATTTGATATTGTCTAGTTGGCTAGTGACATCACATACAGTAGATTTGATATTAAGTAGAGAGTTGTATGGTCCATAACTCAATGACCGATGGAACTCAAGGCTGTTCCGCCCGGGGTTCCACGGTCAGGGTCTTTTGGTATTTTACCAGGTGTATCTAAGATGGTCAGGATAAGCCCCAACGGTGCCTCCCTTCTCAATCCTCCAAACCAAGTCCCTCTAAAGTTCCCACGATGAGGTCGTTCGATAGAGCATGAAAGCTCTCCCAGGCCCTGCCAAGCCTGGTCTCTCGCGAGTATCGTTCGACCTCACACAAAAATCATTATACTCGTTACATCTTTACAATCGTTATAGCTCATGGTCAATATAAATAAAAGATACAACAAGGCTAAATTAATCAACGGGACTAAAGGACGAGCTCTCTCGATCAGTTTCTTCGCTGGAAGGTCCCTCTGGGCTGCCACGCTCAGTTGCCTTAATCCCAAATACTTTTGTTAATGGAGGGATTATCTCTAATCTAAGGATTACCTTCAAGCCCCCTCTACACCTGAAAGATCCTTACATTTCATATCCCGTACAAAAATATAGATATATGTATAATTAACAAATGTTAGTCAATAAATCCAATTTACTTATGGTCTAAAACAATTTCTACTTCCACTGCAAAATCTAGGCGCTCCTCACCCCAGAACCTCTAAAACCTAGGCTCTGATACCAAAGTTGACACACCCCAACCCAGTTACTTATAATTAAGTTTGAAAGTCAAAGTGAGTTAAATCATAATTACCTTAACCAAATCATAAAACACGAGTATCCTTTTTTAAAAGTAAAACTAAAAGCCTTTTACAATTTTAAGGTAATTATGCTTATTCAAACTTACTGAAAAGATAAGTAGGCTTAAATTACCCGATTTACGTTTGACCAAATCATAGTTTTATGCATCCATTGCTAACCCCACCGACCTCCTAGATTTAGCAGTGATATCACAATACCTGAAAAACACAAACATAGGAACCATGAGCAAAATAGCTCAGCAAATGCATCACTACTACACTATTGCATAAATTAAATGCAATAAATCATATCCCTGTGATGATATATGCATACTTATTCGGCCCATTCATAAGGTATTACCAATCATATACTTATCCGACTCATTCATAAAGAAGGAGCAATTATATACTTATCCGGATCATTCATAAAGAATGACCATTTATATACTTATCCGGCTCATTCATAAAGAATGACCAACTTTATACTTATCCGGCTCATTCATAAAGAATGACCAACTTATCCGAATCATGATTCACATATCCTGTCTACAATAGACAAATCTCCCCCATTCCTGGTCAAGGAGTAACCCGTTGTCTTTAATAGATAAATAACCCTCATTCCGGGTCGGGGAGTAACCTCCCATTTCGATAAACCGAAATGAACAAATTCATATTCAATATTATTTTGATCATTCCGTAAGCATTTATAATACATCTTACCAATAAGTGATATTCAAATCATATCCATAACCATGTATAATACATCTTACCAGTGAGTGATATTCAGATCGTATCCATAACCATGTATAATACATCTTACCAGTGAGTGATATTCAGATCGTATTTATAACCATGTATAATACATCTATTTCCGGTGAGTACACTCACCTTGGCCATTTCATGTATTTTTCCATTGCCTTTGTCCGGCACTTGTTCAATCGGTTCTTCTACCCTTTCACATATAAATTCTTACAATATTAGTATCATCATAAGGATATTGACAATCCAAAGAACAACTTAAACTTAACCCAATTCATAAGCATCATATAATTCCATTCAAATCATATATCATAAATAAAGTCCAATCTAACTTCATGGTAAGATATTTACCATACCCAAATCATAGGCCAAATATATTTTAATTTCTTCTTAGTAGTTTCATCCTTAACATATTGGGCTCCAAATACAAAATACGAAATATCATTTCAAGTTTCCTAGAGCAAGATATGCCCATTTCTTTGCTACATAGCAAATCTGCCCTATAGGCTCTTTTATCGTTCAGCCAACTTCCAGGAATTTTCATAATTTTTTTACATCATAACTTCCTATGATATTTCACTAAATATCTATAAACATATAGAACAATATAAAATTAAAGTTTCATAATTTTTTAGGCTCATTTGCTATGTCAACCAAAACATCGAACACCTGGTATGCATACTTAACCTTTGAGGCAAATTTTATACCTGAACTTCAAACTATCACCAAAGATTCATTTCTTGGTATTTTCTCATCATTTTTAGATATGTTGTACATATATGAGTATGTTTTTATCTCCAACTTGAATTGTTCAATTATAATAATTATACAAAAAGATATGTGGGTTTGAATACACAAGGTTTTCAATCGAAGCAATATACATGATTTACACGTTCCACTTTGCTTAAACTTCCATCTGTTCATACATATAAACCAAGACATAAAAGTTACATAAAAAATCTATGATTTATAACTTTTCAATCAGTCACACAAGAAAATTAACAAGATTTACATATGGAATTACCTTAAGGACTCTTCCATAATTTCCCACGAATTTTCCTCCAATTTTTCTCCCCAATTCTTCTTCTTCGACTTCCCACTTCTCTTCCTCTCAAGCCAAACTCTTTAACGGCTGAAATATGCTGAAGGAAGAGCTTATTGTAATCCTTTAAAGTCGGCAAAAACCCACCTCCTTCCTTAACTAATCAAAATCCACCATTTGTTAGCCTAATAAGACGAAATATCATTTAACGAATGGATAAATTTACCCCTGCTTCGTAATTCCCGCATAACTTCTTGCTCGGACCTCTGTTTTACACACTGTTTGTTGTGTTACAAACTTAACTCATATATATATATACAACTATCTAGTTTTCACCTCAAGTCAATTATTATATTATAGTAGCCAAAACTATTCTCGAACGCGAACATTCCTACCGAAGACTTCACAAATTTGTGTTTGTGACTAATTCAATATTTCATAAGTTATGAAGGTAAGATTAAACTAAACAAAATAACTTAACATTAAATATTCTAATAACACATTATCCCCATCCCATACGGTAAGCATGATTTAAACATAGTTTATCATAATCATATCCGAGTCGTCACAGCATCTTAGTGATGAGTGCCCTCTTCGCCAGCTCCTTGGTAGATCTAACCACCCCGATTAGTTGGGTGTTAATCCATTTCTATCTGAACTAGACTTCAAATATCATGTCTACGATATCCTTCGTCTTGGTTTCACCTTTTCAGATGGCTTTTGTGTTCTGAGTGATCTTGCTCACAACGCGAACTCCTTCCTCGGATGCGAGTCTTGCTCGCCTGAGGGTTAGGCATCCGATCACGATGCTTGTGTTTATCTCCATAAAGCTCTCACTCCATTTTTCCAGGCATCTTTGAATACGCAAGTTTTTCTCCACCTAGAGGCGTGTTGTTTCCTTTCGTTGATGGAGTCATTCCTCATAAGCGTTGACCAGTCGTGAGATCTGTGTTGATCTGAGTTACTCATTGCTCTGCTCAAAAAGCTATTTTTTGGGGAGAAATCGTGGATGGTTGACGGCCTAATTTTTATCCTGGTGTATCTCAAATCTGACTCTTTTGAATGAGAGTCCGACTCGTTGATCGCCCGCAACAGGTGCACTGTGAGGGTAAGACATTGCTTAACTTGCTTGCTTCGATTTGCTTAGGAAAAAGAATCTATTCCCACATACGGCGCCAATTGTGAGTGGAAATAATCACAATGAATAACTCTAAGCTACTTAGAATCAAATAAGGAATAAAATCAACCTCACAACAAAAGGATTTGCTTTGTTCGGCAACTGCCTACGTCCACGGGATTTTTTTCTCTTTATATTAATTCTTTATAATTCGTGAACAAGGAATTACATGCCCCATTGCCTCGGAATAAGGGTTCTATTTATAATGATATGAGTGGTTGAGTTACGTTCAAACTCTCCTAGATGTTGGTTAGCTCGTTTGGTGATCCATGTTGATCTCCTCCGAGATTATAAATATCAAAATTGAGCTTTCCATGTTTATCCCGCGTGACATTAATCTTGACTTTAGCAGCATGCTTTATATCTCTGAGTTGTGCCTATTTGAGCCGCTGAAATTTGGGTCATTGCGGTTTACATCCCATATACACATATATATAGAGAGAGGGAGAAATATTCAAAAGCGAACATAAAATATGAACATTTTAGTGAACCTTAACAAAAAAAACACCCAACACCCAATCAATTTTAATTCTTATGTTGTAATTGGTCCGCGCTAGCGGTAACGGACACGCGTGTGACACACGTGCTTTTTGTTAAGATTCATTAAAATATTTATCTTTTATGTTCACTTCTTAACCTCTCTCTCTCTCTATCTCTATCTCTATCTCTCTCTCTCTCTCTCTCTCTCTATATATATATATATATATATATATATATATATAAACGCATTGGCGGCGCTCTCAAGTCTCAATAATTTAAAAATCGATATTTTTGTACACTTGCATTCACACCCGCACTTGCATTTGGGCTCTTAGGTCAGAACCCACTACTACAATTCGAAGTACATCTAGAGAGAGTGAACCTATTTCTCTTAGATACTATGCAAGAAGCCTACATGGCTGACACCTCTATTGAAAAAATGATAAGTCAAAACCTAATCCTTAAAGTAATTATTCAATATGAAATCATCCTCTAAAGAGTGTGTGAAGGAAGGGCCCTCATCTTTCCTTTTCACGTGATTTTGTTACATAGTTTTTGTTTAAAATACAACTTAGAAAGAAAGAGAAAGGTAAGAAAAGAAAATGTAATAAATTAGTAAATCTTTTAGGGAAGCAAAAAAAGCCTTGTCGATTACAGTAGCTTTTGAATCTTACTCCCTCGTGTCTTGTAAAGTTTTTTTTTTCTTGTTTTGAATTATTCGATCGGTCTCTGTTCCATTCATTTTATTGAAATATGCTTACATCTAAATTCATATTTTGATTTTCATTTAAATCACCTTATGGGAAGATGTGACTAAATAAGAAGTCAACTCAATAATATAGATTTAATAAAATTGAAATAGTTAGGGAAAGAAAAGTGAGTTGAAAACCTCCCCTTTTTTTAAATTAACTTGATAAAATTAAAAACGTAAAGTCGTTGAAGATTTGTGAGGGTTTTTTTTTTTTTTCCACAAATTCAAGCCTCCTAAATTGGAAGACTCAAACGTTTGATCCTTGCCGGTTATGGGTCCTACAATAACCAACGAAAAAGCCCCTTGGGTTGATTTATGAAGAGTTGTTTGATTCTATTTATAAAGTTGGTTGTCCTACGTGGCCGGCAGGCAAGCATCTCACTTGTGAAAGCAAAGCTACATAGTTTGCAACGGGTGAAAAGTAGCAGGGCAAAACTGTCTCGCTGCGCACAATCCTGAGATGCGTTATTCCCTCTAAGGCCAAGTCAAAAGCCGAACCTTCCTCCATTTGTCGTTAAACCCTAACCCCCTCTCAGGGTTTTTACCAAGAAACTTCGCCCCCTTAATAAACCCATTCCCCCCTTCTCCGATCAAAAATAATGGGCACCAATGAAGAAAACCCCAAAACCCGTCAATACCACCCCTACCAAGACCTCCAAATCCCCATTCACAACCTTTACAACCTCCCAACCTCCCCCGAATACCTCTTCCACGAAGAAGCCTCCCTCACCCGCCGATCATGGTCCGAAAATCTCCAATACTACACGGGCTCAGCCTACTTAGCCGGCGCCATCATCGGTGGCACCAAAGGCTCAATCCACGGTCTCAAATCATCGGAGCCCGGTGACACCCTCAAGCTCAAAATCAACCGGCTGCTAAACTCGGGTGGGCATTTGGGTCGGAGATATGGGAACTCGTTGGGTGTTTTGGGTTTGATATTTGCTGGGGTGGAGAGTGGGGTTGTTTATTATAGAGGGAGTGATGATATTTTGAATAGTGTGGTGGCTGGGTTGGGTACGGGTGCCATTTATCGGGCTGGGTCGGGGCCCAGGTCGGCTGCGATTGCTGGGGCTATTGGTGGGTTGGCTGCTGGAGCTGCGGTTGCCGGTAAACAGCTTATGAAACGATATGTGCCGTTATAGTTGATTGGAGATTGAGGGAGAAAGGGTTGGGGGAAATTTTTTTCTTTTTGGTTTGATTTGTTCTTATTGTATGAATGTTTAGTGGTATGATTTAGGGTTATGTGTTTACTTTTTTAATTTGTAATGCAATCTGTCGAATTCACTTTTATCTTTTTTTGGTAGAAAAACAAGCTACTTCAGCCTTCAGGGCAAGAGGTTACACGAGGAGACAGCATGCCTCTACAGTCTGTATCAAACCAAAAATATAAAGTTGAATAAAAATTAGCAGAAATCGTACAGGCTTATTATTACCAAAAATATAAAGTTGAATAAAAATTAGTAAAATGTATCAAACCATTTAAAACTCAAAAAATCTCTTATTGTTATTATTATTATTTCAAAACCTAGAATGAACAGTTTTATGGTTTGTTTTCTTTCGAAATTTTTGCACTGTTGCTTATTGTTCAAGAATGAAGGTGGTGAGGGGAAACTAATTCACATTGTGCCGTAATTATGTAATCTTCAATTTTGATGTTAAGTTATATTTAAAAAACTTCTTGATACTCTTTTTTAATATTTATAAAAAAGAATAATTTCAATCATTTTTGTCGGACAAAAAATAAGCAAGGGTGTGTTTGATTGATATGAAAAAAAAAAATTATGAAAAATTGTTGTTTTGACTCCTGTTTTACTTTTGTACTACTTTAATTGTGAATACATCATATAAGAACAACACTCATTTATATAACAAATGCTTCGTCTCAAACCTCACTTTTAGCACAAAATATTTTTATCCACTCATCAAAGAATTGGTTTCCATGAAAAATAGAAAAAGTAAGACAAAAAACTCATATCTTTTTCCACTCATTTTTCAATTTCTTATCCAAATGAACTATTTTTTTGCGCATTTTTTTATATTTGTAATCAAACACACGGTGTTTTGAGTGTCGTGTAGAATGAAAAGGACAGAGAGTCATTTATATTGGAAAAATCTTTGCAATCATGATTTCATATATGGTTGTCCTCTGTCTGCATCCACTCTCGAGCTGGTATTTCGAAAATTTTAATATAATTTGGTTCTTTTCATGGAACCAAAGAATCACTTCACACTTGCAACTGCTATTAAATACCAAAAATGGCACTATACCCTTCTGTTAAAGCGAGCACGAGCAACCCAAAGGAAGTCTACAATTTCTTAACCCTTCAATAGCAACTATCGGCTAAGAAGTTTCCAACCAAAGACATTAAATGGATTGTAAGCGTAACCAATATGACAATCTTTGTCAAATGAAATAATTGTCTCCAAGATATAACACTCTTAAGATGAATAAACTATGGCTCTATTTGTACAAGAATATTGATGGATCTTTTTTAATTTTTTAATGTGCCCTCAACTTGCATTTGAAATATCAATGAATCTTTTGTTGAAATGTTGTGCGAGTGTTTCGATGTTATATTTTGGTTAGTTAGTGTTATGTGAGTAAAAATCTTGTTTAAAGATGTTTATATAGTGTACAAATAAAACTAGTCATTAGGGTAAATTTGCTTTTTGCCTTTTTAAAAACTAGCCATTATTGTCCTTTTCTCTACCCAATATTTTCAACCATATTCAGATATAGTTGACTCTTCATCAAATGTGTGGATTGTTTTGCTTGTTTTTTCTTCTAGTTTTGAGACAATTTGAATTAAACTAACATAGTTGTTGTACCATAAATATGGAACATGGAATGGACCAATAGTCTCGTGACACCTATCATCAGAAGGTTCTTAACCTACTCGCTAAACGTGGTAGGCTGATAATCAATCAGGTCGGCTGGATAACTAACCACAAGTTGATGTTAGCAGTCAACCCCACCAAAGCACCTGTGGCTCATATGATGGAATATAGACAACTCCACTCACACTAATATGCATGTAGGGTATCCTACGTGGTGGCCACCCTTTAGTTGGTTGTAACTGAATCATCATCAACTGTATTCTGAAATGTAGAAATGTGTAACTACCTAACCTATAAAGGCACTCCACCTACCCAACTACTCTCCCTCTCCCCTATAAATAGCACACATTCCCACTTGAGGAAAAATAAGAGATTGTTATACCTAACGCCCATACTGAGAGACATTAGAGAGAATACTGAGAGCTTGTATTAATTTTTCTGATGACTTTTGTCCCACGAAATTAAATACACCTGCATAGCACTTGTGAATGTAGGCATTACATTGGGCCGAACCACGTTAATCCCTTGTTTCCTCCTCTGTCTCTCACTTATCTCTTATTCGGCAAGTCTAAACTGATTTTTTTTTATTTGTTATGGTTTATTATTGGTATATAACAGCTAAGACTCATAAATCAACATACCAATTTTAGACGATAACAAATTGGCGCCATCTGTGGGATATCGATAAGTTATTTGTTACTTCTTACCATTTCCTATCCACGAACCTCACTTCCGTAAAAACCCCGGATCCATGTTTGTTCAGATACCCTGTTGTACTTATGATTTATGAAAATGGGAGAAAATCCAGAAAGTAGTTGTGTGAATGAAACAATTCCACCTCAACCCCTAGTGGAATGGAGGGCACACAAAGAATTCTGATGAGCCTGGCCAAGGGCTAGGAGGCTATACAAGAAAGGGTAAAGCAACTGGCGCAGACACTCCAGACCAGACAAGGTAGACCCGAGAAGAACCTATCAACCTGGCAGGGGGCGAACACCTGGGCATGAGGGTAGAAATGCCACCTCATGCCCCCTAAGGAGAAAGACGACATTCCTATCATGACTGGGACTTAAATAACCCAAGAAGAAAGGTACAGGTACATGTATTTCGAATCACAAAACAATAGGTCGTACCGTCCGAGGGATACCTCGTCCCTCAGAACCATAGGCTTTAATGATGAACAAACCTTCTTCGTAGAGAGGTTGAGCATGTTGGAGAGGTTAAGAAGATATTCTGTGTTTGATTATCTGGGCCCACGAGTATTGAGGGGACAATATCGTAGAGAGCCCACAGGGCCTAGGCAATGCGGGTAAAAATCAAAAAGGTCTGTCACCAGGAGAATGGAATGTTCGGCCAGACCTGGGACAGTTGCATGAGGGTCGGTGCGAACTGAGCAGACTTCCAGGAACGAGAGTTCAGTAGAAAGTCATGGCCAATAAGGCAAATCTGTCGCAGCCATTGCCGAGCAGGATGAACAGCCCTGGAAGGGGTCAATTCAACATCTAGAAGATCGACTAGGAGAAATCTCTAGATCAAATAATCCTTTACACAGAGGTTTTGTGAAAGGGTCTCCATTCACCCTGTTAATTATGGAACAGTATCAGGCTGCCTCCGATATTTATTCTATTCGGGATGAGATGCGATGTCGGGAATTCTCCAGTACAATCATGGGATCCACACAGATCTGGTACAATAGTCTACCGCAAGGACATATTTCAAGCTTTCAATAGCTCGTTGATTTCTTCATGAACAATTTTTGCTTTGAAACCAAGACCGACAAGAGGGTTTCTTATTTGTTAATTGTTTGGCAAATGGCCGACAAACGACTCAAGAGTTCATCACTCGTTTGAACAGCAAGAAGCTAGATATGATCGACTATAATGAGAAGACAACCATCAAAGCCCTGATGAGTGATCTATTATCGGGAAATTTGTATTGGTCATTAGCTAAGGAGACACCTAGGATGATGACAGAGTTATTAGCCAAGTTCGAGAAGATTATGAATGCTAAGGAAGCTATGGCTTCTAAAAGAAGTGAGAAGCTCCAAAGCTAATACTAGCAAAAGCTTAGAGAAGAAAGAGCATAAATATAAAAAGACTGACAAACCAACGAGATAGGATGAGAATACTCCTCCAACCGTTGGTGTCCATCATATCATTAAGGATATTCGTGGAAGAAAATACCAAAAATGGCTCAAAAAATTGAAAGCCCCATCGAACAGAAGGGACGGGAGCAAGTACTGTGAGTTCCATATGAATCACGACCATATCACAGACAATTGCTTGGCCATAAAGAACAAGATAGAGAATCTAATTCAGAGGAAAAAATTATCAAAGTTTGTGGATGGAGGAGGCCGAGCTAATCATAGTGACGAGCAGAAGCCCAGGAGACACTCAGAGCCCCCTACAAGAAGGCTAGCAAAAAGAAAAAAGGGGAGAGATGATGATTTAGAGGATGACCTGAATCTCCCCAAGAGATCCAAGGATCCTGCGCATAAGGTTAAAATGATCTGTTTTGGGTCTAACTTTATTACAGGGGGAGATGTTGAGGTGGAGAGGAACCCACAAAAAGAAAAGCCTATCTGAATGGAGCTAAGGCGTGTGCTCACATCAGATAAATTAACCAGATGGGCACCGTGCCAATTGCCCTAGGAAAGTGAATAAAGATCGCCTAGTGGTTGACTTCTCCAAGGATAAATTATTCAGCGTACTTTACACACACTAAGATCCTCTGGTCATCACGATGATGGTACATAAAGTAAAGTGGTAAGAATTATGGTCGATAATGGTAGCTCACCTGATGTCTTGTTTTATAACTGCTTCAAAAGTCTGAGATTGAGGGATATCAAACTTAAATCCTATCACAAACCACTTATGGATTTTCAGGAAGAAATATATACCCATTGGGTACAATTGAATTGGAAGTTGTGATCGACACATGGCCTTCCTGTTAAACAGAGAAGATTTATTTCTTTATCCTGGATAAGAACGTCCACTCAACATACAACCTCATCTTTGACAGGGTAGGGTTGAAGAAATTTGAGGTGGTTCCCTCCAATGTACAAAACTGCATGAAGTTCCCTACCTATTATGGGGTCGGTGTTGTAAATGGAAGTCAAGTTGAAGCCAGGGAATGTTATTATACATCTGTCGACGAGGAGGAGGAGGAGAAGAAGATGACCACAACCTACCAAACCGAGACACTGGATCCCAGAGACGGGGAAAAATTAGTTAAGAGTCAATTCATAGAGTAGATTGAGTCAATTATCTTGGATGACAAGCGCCCGGAGAGAATAACTCAGATCGGTTCATCGCTGGATCCAACCCATAAGAAAAATTTTCTAATTTTCAGAGACAACGAAAGGACATATTTACCTGGAGTCATGAAGACATATCGAGGATTAATCCTGATTCATTTACCATGAGTTAAGCATAGTGAAAGATGTTAAGCCAGTGAAATAGAAATAACGTGTCTTCAGTTAGGAGAAGAATATGGTTATGCAAGAAGAAGTAGAGAAGTTATAAAAATCAAGCTTTATCGAATACGTTAAATACCCAAAATGTCTTTCCAAAATAGTCATAGTAAAAAAGAAGGATAACAAGTGGCGTATGTGTGTCAACTTCCCCGACTGGAATAAAGCGTTTTTAAAAGATCATTATCCTCTTCCCAGAATTGACCAGTTGGTCGATGCTACTTCAAGTCATGAGAACCTCAGTTTTATGGACGCTTATTTAGGATGTAATCAAATAAAAATAAAGTCGGAAGATAGTGAGAAGACTTTGTTCACCATAGTTGAGGCACTTACTGCTACTATGTCATGCCTTTTGGACTAAAAAATATCGGGGCAAGGTATCAGAGGCTGGTACACAAAGCATCTAAAGGCTAGATAGGTAGAAACATGGAGGTGTATGACGACAACATGCTGACAAAGAGCAAAATGGCTATTGACCAGATCAAAGACTTGGGGCAGACGTTCATTGACCTGAAGAAATAAAGAATGAAGCTCAACCAGGAAAAATGTGTCTTTGGGATAAAGGAAGGGATATTCCTGGGCTTCATAGTCAATTATATGGTCTTGAAGCTAACCACGATAAAATTCAGGCGCTGATCAACATGCAATCCCCAACAAGTAAAAAAGAAGTTCAGAGGTTAAAGGGGTGAGTGGCTGCATTGAATAGGTTTATTGCGCAAGCTATCGAGAAATTCTTACCATTTTTAAGGGATTACGAAAGACATTATAATGGAACGACGAATGTGAAATCGCATTCTTATAATTAAAGAAATATTTGGGGTCTCCACCCCGCTTTCAAGACTTGTTCTAGGTGAGAAGCTTTATGTGTACTTGGTCGTATCCAAATCAGCAGTCAACTCAGCATTAGTTCAATAAGAAACGGAGTGCAACGAACCCTTTACTATACCAATAAGGCATACAGATAGGAAGAGATCCGATATCCGAGGCTAGAAAAACTAGCACTGGCCCTAATTTGAAGCTTCCTGGAGGATAAAGCCATACTTTCAGGCTCATACTAATTTTGTCTATACAGACCTACCTCTACGCCAAGTTATTCATAAACCTGATATGTCACCCCTCCTAATTAAATATCGGGTGATCAGTCCTTTATTAAATTAAATCAGAATATCCAGTTGGTTTGTTCTAACGTCACGGTCGAAAAACAATTTCTTATTAATTCACCTAATAATTAATTAAGCTAAGTGTCAAAACTTTTCCAATTTTATTTTAATTAAATCCATACCACCATACTGATTTAAAATAAGTAATATCCCATCACAATTGAATTAAAAGTCATCAAGTATAAATGTAACTGGATAAACTCTCCAGTTCAAATATCTCAATATCACCATTCAAAACAAAGTGATAATAACAGTATCGATATAAAACTAGTACAATATCCGAAATGGAAATGAAACTACTAGAATCTTGGGCGACATGCCCTGAGTCAGACAAATACTATAAAGATAGGAATCAAGGAAATGAAAGAGTCTAATTCAAAGCTGCATCTCTAGAATTTGTCAAAATATCCATCCTCTAAGTCGGGTGTCCCTAATGCTGGGCACCTGGTAATATAGATATAGTAGAGAAGAGAATATGCAAGTAAACGGGACAGAGCCCGATTCTAAAAGATTTTTAAAATAGCAGGTGCTTAACAAGTGCAATTAAGCAGGTATAGTGTACATGTTAGTTCTCGGCTCTCACTTGAGATTCTCACCTCTCATCTATTGTGCACGCCTAACGTACCTTATTATTCCACTAAACAAGGTTTTCACATATCATCCAATCTCTTCTCATTATCCTATATTTCCCACGTAATACTTTATTTAAACATGTTCATTTCTTTTTAATATGAACTAGGCATTCAAGGATTAAGTATTCACTTACTTAATTCAATTTAGATTTTATTATTCATTTTTATCTACTAATTCACACAGTAGATCACATCATAGTATATATAATAATACGGCACCTCCCAGACACAGCTGCGGTGCATGCATACTCTGCTATCATGTCCAATTACATCTCTTACTGTAAAAAGCACTATTGGTTCAGCGTCTCTCCCGAACCATAAATAACATAACACACATATTTGGAGGCGAGCATACTCCCCAGCCAAATGAGTCACACACATACCTACACTCCCATTCAACTATCGAAACTATCATTCACACCGATAGAACGTGTCCAATCTCCTATGCTCAAGGTAGGAATCTAAAATCCCCCTAAGTGGGCTCATCAAGATAAGATCGACCATAACGCGAAACCTACACCCCTGATAGCAAGCAACATAGGTATGTCATAAAAATAAAAATATAGGTATTCACCCCACCTATATAATATCAATAAGGTATTCACACAACCCATATGATAATTCCATACATAGTATATTTTTCTCTCTAATATCCTACATATTTTGTAGAATTTGACTTTACTTATTAACATATGTTTCCCGAACTTTCTCATCACTCGAAAATTAACCATTAATTCTCAAATAAATTTAGTAGGTAATTATCTACACCCTACTGGTCCATGTCATCCCAAATCCCGAATTTTCATAAATTCATATCATCCTCAAATAGATTTGCTCTTCGATAAATTTTAATTGCTTTTAATCCATTATTCTATTCTCAAGGATTAATTCACATATAAATAATTTACGGGTCTCAATTATCACCCTACTGACCTTCCCTAAATACCATTATGCTATAATTAATTTACACTAAGCATTCTTGGGAGTTGGGAATTTAATCAAGCCTTAAACAAAAATCAACAAATGAATTCTAGGATAGTTGATCGATCGACATTCAAGGTTGATCGATTGATCGAACAGGTATTAGCCTACTATTTTTGCACATTTGGTATACGGGTTTAACCAATTTTTATCCTCAAATCCTCTATATTAAAATCCCAAACTCCTTATAATTCATTCCACATGATATAACAATACATATAATTGGTTTCCAATCATTACACAACCTAAAACATCAATAGGTTTGGATTAAACATGTTAATTCTCATAATTCCCAAAAAATCCACCTTTTATCATTTCTCCAAGGATAACATATGAAAACTCAGATTTTGTTTATCAAATGAATCCAAATTCGTGGATTAAATTATATAATCAGAAGAAGGCTTGTTCTACATATTTCTTATATAAAGGATTCTATAAAAATCATCATGGTTTATCTCTAAATCATGCAATCTCTCAGAATTCTACAACTATCCTAACATGGGCGTTATACATGCTAATTTTGCAACGATTAAGTCACTTGACTTTAAATTAAAGGTCTGATCCTTTGGGGATGTTTGTCTACTGGTGGTCCTCTCGCTTTTTCGGCCAATTTTCGGTGGGGGTGATGGTGTAGGATGACCTTTGACTCTTGGCTTCCTAAGGTGGCTCTTCCTTTCTTAGAAAACCCTCTCCTTTACTCACAAACTTGTCCTTTGATTTTTTTTATGAGTGAACCTCACTTAGATAAACTCTAAATATAAATAAGACAACTCCAAATTTCATAGGTACTGTTCACATACCGTGTAAAATGACTAAAATACCCCTTTTGCCCCGAGACCCAAATCAAATACCCAAGTAGACTTTTTTGAATATTTAAACGCTTCCGGATACTTTGGCGCTGTCAAAACGATCATTTTGATGATATAAAATATTTTACTTTTCATTACTTTAAATTTAGTCCTGACACGACTCACACGCGCGTCCCGACTTAATTTCCGTAATTGTCGAATTCATCACTAGCGACAAGTTCTATTAAATCATAATCATATATTACTTTTAATCACTAAGTAATATTCAACATACATCACATATTACTTTACTCTCGAGTAATATTTAAATTTAGATTAATTTTAAATATCTCATAATTAATCCTAATTAATCCCATTTTAACTTCATTAAAAATTACGGGGTATTGCATACTTCCCCCCTAATAACGGAATTTCATCCCGAAATTCAAAAAAAGGCATACCTGGTAAAAATAACTCCGGGTATCGGTCGCGCATATCATCCTCACACTCCCAAGTCAACTCCTCCACATTATGGTGTGCCCATTGAACACGCACAAGTGGAACTACTTTCGATCGCAAACGTTTCTCACTGTGGTCTAAGATCGCCACTGGTCACTCCTCTGAAGAACTATCTGGATGCAAATCAATTTCTTCCAATACAATATGAGTGTGAGCCAACTCATCACATAGATATCGCCTCAGCGAAGAAACATGGAACACATCATGTATACGATGCAAGTGCTCCGACAGCCCAAGTATGTATGCTACTAGTCCAACCCTCTCAATAATAGAAAATGGACGTACATATCTCGGATCCAATTTCCCTTTCTTCTCGAATCTCATGATTCCTTTTATAGGAGACACGCACAGTAATACTTGGTTCCCCACATTAAACTCCCGAAAGATCCTCTTAGCATCGGCATAGCTCTTCTCTCTATCCTGAGCTACCTGAATGTGACTTCTGATCATATCAATTCTGGCAGACGTAACCTGAATTACTTCTGGCCCAAGTAACTTACTGTCCCCGACCTTTAACCAACACACGGGAGAACGATAAGGTCTACCATATAAAGCCTCAAATGGGGTAACACCAATGGTAAACTGGTAAGAATTATTATACGCAAATTCCACCAATGGAAGGTACTACTCCCAACTCCCTCCAAAATCCAGAATACACATGCGTAACATTTCCTCTAACATCTGGTTAGTACGCTTGGTCTTCCCATCCGTCTGTGGGTGATAGGCCGACATGGCCTCATGAAAACTCTTCTAAAATCTCGAGATGAAGATCTTATCCCGATCGAACACAATATCTAATGGTACCCCATGCAACCTCACTATCTCGGCTATAAAGAGTTGTGCATACTGCCCCGTCGTAAAATCAGTCTGCACCGAAAAGAAATGAGCTACCTTAGTCAAACGATCCATAATCACCCATATGGAATCGTGACCCCCCTGAGTAGTAGGCAATCCAGTAATAAAATCCATGGAATTGCTCTTACATTTCCACATTGGAATCTCTAGCGGCTGAAGCAACCCGGTTGGTTTCTAGTGATCCACCTTCATTAATTGACAGGTAGCACACTTAGAGACGAACTCAGTAATGTCTGTCTTCATCCCACTCCACCAATACTGTCACCGCATATATTGGTACATCTTATCCCCACCGAGATATACCGCGAATTGAGATCCATGCGACTCTAACATCACAAAGTTTCATAATTCATCCCCCTCTAGAATAATCATTCTACCGTTAAAGCGCAAACCTCCCTCTAAACTCACTGAGTAAGACTTTTCTCCCTCGGCCAAATGTTGTTGAATTTTCTCCTGACAATATGGATCGGCTGCCTGAACCTATACTATCCGCATCACAATCTGAGGAGTAACGGTCATAACTGATATAAATGACCTAACAACGGCATCCTGATGGCCTAGTTCCTTCCATTTAGCCTTCCACACCGCGGCTAGTTCACCCTCAGGCCTACGACTCAATACGTCTGCTACCACGTTAGCTTTCCATAGGTGATAATGTATCTTAAACTGATAATCCTTCACTAATTAAAGCCACCTGCATTGTCGCATATTCAACTCTCCCTGAGTGAACATATACTGTAACGACCTATGATCTGTGAATAGGCAAAAATTTTCACCCAATAAATAATGTCTCCATATTCGAAGGGAAAATACGACTGCTGCTAGTTCCAAGTCATGGGTAGGGTAGTTCTTCTCATGAGGCTTAAGCTTCCTAGAGGCATAAGCTATAACCTTCTCTTTCTGTTGTAATACCCCACCAAGTCCTTGTAACGATGCATCAGTGTACACTTGGTACTCAACTCCTAGCCTGGGCAGTGCTAGTATGGGTGTTGAAGTTAACTTATCCTTTAGTTTATCAAAAGCCAACTGACACGCATCATTCCAAATAAACGGTACACCCTTACGAGTTAGATTGGTCATCGGACCCGCAATCTTTGAATAGCCCCTGATAAACTGTCTGTAGTAACCAACTAGTATCAAGAAACTGCGGACCTCTGTCGGTGTCGTGGGTTCTCCCCGCTCCCTCACCGATGATACGTTGCTAGGATCCACTGCTATACCCCTTTCTGACACTATATGCCCTAGCAACTGCACCACCCGGAGCCAAAAACCACACTTTTCATATTTTTCATACAAATGATGCTCACGTAATGTCTGTAGGACCCTTCACAAATGCTCGGCATGTTCCTCTTCGGTACGAAAATAAACCAGGATGTCATCTATAAAAATAATGACAAACTGATCCAGGAACTCTTCGAACACTCTATTCATTAAGTCCATAAATACAGCCAGCGCATTGGTTAACTCGAATGTCATAACCAGAAACTCATAAGATCCATATCTTTCTAGAAAATCAGTCTTAGGCACATACTTCTCCCTTATTCGGAACTGGTGATATTCGGACCTCAAGTCAATCTTTGAGAAGTACGCTGCTCCTCTCAACTGATCAAACAAATCATCAATGCGGGGTAGTGGATATTTATTCCAGATCGTGACTTTATTAAGTTCCTTGTTATCCACACATAATCATAGGGATCCATCCTTCTTCTTTACAAATAAAACTGGGGCACCCCAGGATGAGATACTCCGACGGATGAAACGCTATCCCAAAAACTGCTCAATCTGATCTCTCAGCTCCCTCATCTCTATAGGATCCATACGATAGGGGGCACGAGCTATCAGATAAGTGCCCAATGATAAATTAATCACAAACTCAATATCCCTTCTCAACGATAACCCTGGTATGTCCTGAAACACAACTACGAATTCACTAACAACAGGAATCAAATCAAGGGAAATCACAACTCCTGTAGAGGTATCCACCTCTATGTAATACAAATGAGTGGATGATTCTCCCTTGGGGTGAGGCATCGCCACTAAAAACATCTACTGACCTGGGATAGAAAATATAATGCTTCTACCAAAGCAATCAATCGTGGCTCTATAAGCAATAACCCAATCCATCCCAATAATAGCATCATATTCGGACATGTCTAACACAAGCATATCAGCTGGCGAAATTAGACTCCCAATCTCTATACTCACACTCTGACATATAAAGAAAATAGGCGTCCCACTACCCATCGATGAGTCTACATAAGTAATAGTACTATTGGCCGTGTCTAATAACCCCATGGACCGTGGAAATCTAATGGCTATGAAAGAATGTGAAGCCCCTATATCAAACAAAATATGTCCCATAGCCCCAGAAATATAAAACATACCCTCAATTCCGGGTAGTGGCTGCTGAATTGCTGCTTGCTGGACATTATACACATACCTATACTATAACTGCCCCTGTTGTGGTGGGGCTGTAGGAGTAATGTCTGGTAAGGATGGCACCTGAGCCGGTACTTGAAGGGCAGCTAGAAACACAGGCCTCTGTGGTTCATGATACGCGCCTTGTTGCTGGGGTATCTTACCCTTATCTGGGCAATCCTATTTCCTGTGGATAATTTTACCACAAGTGAAGCATATACCTCCAAACGGTTCCCCATTTCGACCCTGCTGGCCACGACCTTAATGACCATTTCCACCTTTCCCTTGGCCCTGATGGCCCTGGTGATTGTGTTGTTGGCCCTAGTGGCCTTGTCAATTATCGCCCTGCCCAAAGCGTACTCCTCCCAACCTCAGTCGTTTAGAATAGTCCCCCTGCTGTGAGTTCTGATCATTTTGCCTCTGTTTCCCCTGGGCTGAAGATGATCCACTACCACTGATTCCCCCAGTTCGGCTTGCTGACATGACTCAGGCCCCCCCTTGCTATCCTTATGAAAACGGTGGTCCTGGCAATGAAGTAATGTTGCATTCAACACATCAGCATAAGTCTATAGATAAGGATTGCCTAAAAGATGCTGGCGGATCCTCCATGTAAGGCCGTCTCGAAACATCTGGATCTTTTTCTCTTCGGTGGATACCTCAGCTGGTACCAAATTAGTTAACATAGTAAATTCATCTTCATATTCAGCAACTGACTTCCCCTCCTGGGTGAGGTCCAAAAGTTTCCTTCGCATTTCGGTTTGAACAGCTGAAAGAAAGTATTTACGATCAAACCAAGAAGTCCTGAATAACCATCGTATCCCTCTCCTTTGCTGTAGTAATGGACTCCCACCACTGAAGAGCTAATCCAAGCAGCTTAAATGTCGCTAAGATATGTTTCTGAACCACCGTGCATTCATAGATACACAAATGACGCTGGATGTCTATCTTCCATTCCCTAGCAGTCACGACAACGGAACCCCTTTGAATTCTAATGGATGTGCCTTTTGAAAGGCGTCCCTGACACGCTCCCAAGCAGTGGGAAATGCCTGCGCTGGTGTCGGTAGCACTGTTTGTGCTAGTGGCGGTGCTTAGTGGACAACCACTAATATAGCATTAACAGCTTGAGCAATAATGGCAGCAACCTCTGTTGCGTTCATAGTACCCTGGGCTGGAGCGGGTTATGGGGCTGGCTGGGCCGCTTCGGGGGCTCATCGTGCACGTCGACGAGGCATCTGAAAGGAGGGAGAGATATTTTTATCAGCATTTAAAATATTACAAAAATAGTTGAAGTCGTAAATGCGCAATTATGAGTACAACAATCCTAATCATCGGGCTCTATATCAAAGGACGCTAAGCAGAAAGCATAGTAAATCGTATAGACCTTAAGGAAAATATAACTGATGCTCTGATACCACGTGTGACACCCCGCCTAATTAAATACCGGGTGATCAGTCCTTTATTAAATTAAATCAGAATATCCAGTTGGTTCATTCTTAGCATCACAATGGAAAAATAATTTCTTATTAATTCACCTAAGAATTAATTTAGCTAAGTGTCAAAACTTTTCCAATTTTATTTTAATTAAATCCATACCACCATAATGAATTAAAATAAGTAATACCCCATCATAACTAAACTAAAAGTAAACAAGTATAAATGTAACTGGAATAAACTCTCCAATTGAAATATCTCAATATCACCATCCAAAACAAAATGATAATAACGATATCGATATAAAACCAATACCATATCCGAAATGGAAATGGAAATGGAACTACTAGAATCTTGGGCGACATGCCCTAAATGAGCCAAATACTATTAAGATAGGAATCAAGGAAATGAAAGCGTTTAATCCAAAACTGCATCTCCAGAATTCATCAAAATATCCATCCTCTAAGTCGGGCGTCCCTGATGCTGGGAACCTGGTAATATAGATATAGTAGAGAAGAGAATATGTAAGTAAACAGGTCAGATCTTTAATGTAAAAGATTTTTGAAAGAACTTAAGCAGGTATAATTTACATGTTCGTTCTCGGCTCTCACTTGAGAATCTCACCTCTCATCTATTGTGCACGCCTAACGTACCTTATTATTCCCCAAAACAAGGTCTTCATATATCATCCTATCTCTTCTCATTATCTCGTATTTCGCACGCAATACTTTATTTAAACATGTTCATTTCTCTTTAAGATGAACTAGGCATTCAAGGATTAAGTATTCCCTTACTTAATTCAATTTAGATTTTATTATTCATTTTTATCTACTAATTCACACAGTAGATCACATCATAATATATATATATATTCTTCACACTATTATATATACTAATACGGCACCTCCCAGACACAACTGCGGTGCATGCATACTCTGTTATCATGTCCAGTGACACATCTCGTTGTAAAAAGGACTATTGGTTCAGCGTCTCTCTCGAACCATAAATAACATAACACACGTATTTGGAGGCGAGCATACTCCCCAACCAAATGGAACACGCACATACCTACGCTCCTATTGAACCGTCAAAACTATCATTCACACCGAGAGAACGTGTCCAAGCTCATATGCTCAAGGTAAGAATCTAAAATCCCCCCAAGTGGGCTCATCGGGATAAGATCGACCATAACGCGAAACCTCCACCCCTGATAGCAAGCAGTGTAGGTATCTCATACAAATAAAAATATAGGTATTCACCCCACCTATATAATATCAATAAGGTATTCACACAACCCATATGATAATTCCATATGTAGTATATTTTTCTCTCAAATATCCTACGTATTTTATAGATTATGGCTTTACTTATTAACATATATTTCTCAAGCTTTCTCATCACTCGAAAGTTAAAACCATTAATTCTCAAATAAATTTAGTAGGTAATTATTTGCACCCTACTGGTCCATTTCATCCCAAATCCCGAATTTTCACAAATTCATATCATCCTCAAATAGATTTGTTCTTCGATAAATTTTAATTGCTTTTAATCCATTATTCTATTCTCAAGGATTAATTCACATATAAATAATTTTCGGGTCTTAATTAGCACCCTACTGACCTTCCCTAAATCCCATTATCCTATAATTAATTTACACTAAGCATTCTTGGAAGTGGGGAATTTAATCAAGCCTTAAACAAAAATCAACATATGAATTCTGGGATAGTCGATCGATCAATCGAACATGTATTAGCCTACTGTTTCCGCACATTTGGCATACGGGTTTAACTAATTTTTATCCTCAAATACTCTATATTAAAATCCCAAACACCTTATAATTCATTCCACATGATATAACAATACATATAATTGGTTTCCAATCATTACACAACCAAAAACATCAGTAGGTTTAGATTAAACATGTTAATTCTCATAATTCCCAGAAAATCTATCTTTTATCATTTCTCCAAGGATAACATATGAAAACTCAGATTCTCTTTATCAAATGAATCCAAATTCGTGGATTAAATTATATAATTATGAGAAGGTTTGTTTTACATATTTCTCATATCAAGGATTCCATAAAAACCATCATGGTTTATCTCTAAATCACGCACTTTCTCAGAATTCTACAATTATCCTAACATGGGCATTATACATGCCAATTTTGTAAAGATTAAGTCACTTGCCTTTAAATTTAAGGTCTGAACCTTTGGGGATGTTTGTCTACTGGTGGTCCTCTTGCTTTTCCTGCCAACTTCTGGCGACGGTAATGGTGTAGGATGACCTTTGACTCTTGGCTTCCAAAATTCGTAGGTACTGTTCACCTCCCATGTAAAATGACTAAAATACCCCTCTGAGGTGTCTATTCGGCTCCAAAGTGCCCCGAGACCCAAATCAAACTCCCAAGTAGATTTTTTCGACTATTTAAATGCTTCCGGACACTTTGGCGCAGTCAAAATGATCATTTGTATGATATAAAAGTATTTTACTTTGAATTTCTTTAAATTTATTCCCAACACGACTCACACGCGCGTCCCAACTTAATTCCGGTAATTATCGTATGCATCAGTAGCGACAAGTTCTATTAAATCATAATCATATATAAAGTCAGAATCATATATTACTTTTAATAACTAAGTAATATTCAACATACATCACATATTACTTTAATCTCGAGTAATATTTAAATTCGGATTAATTTTAAATATCTCACAATTAATCCTAATTAATTCCATTTTAAAATTATTAAAAATTACGGGGTATTACACCTAAGAAATCAGGTAGACTAATAGTTTGGGTTGTAAAATTAGGAGAGTGTGACATCCAGTATAAACCTAGTATGATCACTAAGGGCCAAACAGTAGCAAATTTCATCATTGAGTTCATATCACTACACCAAAACTGGCGATTGGTCACGGCCAAAATCCCTGAGCAAAGTTGTGGGTCGCGGACTTGGGCCGTGACCATTTCGGGCGTGACCATTTCCGTGGGTCGCGGCCCAAGTCCGTGACCAAAAAATGGTCACGGCCGAGATGGGTCACAGCAGATGGTCGCGTACTTGGGCCGTGACCCATGCCGTGACGGGTCGCGATCGTCATCCGTGACCCACAACCGTGACAAATTGGTCGCGGTCTAAGTCCGCGATCCACGACCGTGACAAAAAAATGGTCGCGAACCTCATCCGTGACCCATAACCGTGACAAATTGGTCGCGGCCAAAGTTCGCGACCCACAACCGTGAACAAAAAAATAAAAAAAATGGTCGCAGTCCAAATCCGTGATCCACGACCGTGACGAAAAAAAGGAAAAAAATGGTCGCGAACTTTGATCGTGACCGATAACCGTGACCAAAAATATAAAAAAAATGGTCGCGGCCCAAGTCCGCAACCATTTTTATGCATGACGAAAAAAATAAAAATGGTCATGGACAAAGTCCATGACCATATTTAACTATAATTTTAAAAAAAATGTATTTTTTTTTCCAATCCTAAAATTGGGAGTCCTGTGAGTGCACCTAAAATTGGGGGTCCAATCACAAACTGCGAATCAAGAACGTTGTTTATAAACAAATATATATATAAACTTATAAATATTAAGCGTCTTAATAATTCACAAACCAAAAAAAAATTGGACATAGTTTCCTCTATTTTCTTGACATTCCAAAACCTGTAAATGTAAAACCTACTTATTATAAAGCCCGGACGGCCATAAAACTAAACAATAAAAGCCCGCACGGCTGTAACACGAAAAACAAAATCCTGAATGTCCACAACATATAAACAATCTTCATGCTGTAGACCATTGCATCCTTCTTTTGTTCCGCGTGCAAAAATCCTACAAATGATAGGATACATAAAAAAAATATCAGTAACCAAATAGTTTTACAAAAAATTTAATCAAGCTGTATGAGTTAAAATTATCAGTAACCAAGTAGAAATATACAAATTACCGTCGTTTTGAGACCCGCGGCTGCGGGGTCAGTTCCTATGAGTTACATTGGTCCCGTGGGAGGTGTTAGTGCCACCCACGGGGACGTTCGGGGGTTGGTCCCGTGAGAGGTGTTGGTGCCATATTTTTAAGTTTAAGTCTAGACATTAGCAAGTTATCGTCGTATCCCGTACTCCTTCTAATTATCCCATACTCCTTCTAACATATTATCCAACAACAAGTCAACAACCAATAATTATCCAACAACCAAACCAAACAAAACCAATAATTATCCCGTACTCCTTCTATCATCTAATAGATTTAATAGATAATGCATATCAATTATATAACTAATTTAGTTAACGTACAGAGTACCTGGTGTGTAATGAAGAACTGGTATGTAATGAAGAAATTGTATCCAATTGGTTAGATCTGCAATACGTAAACAATGTGTTATGAAGAACGGGACTCAAATGGACCGACACCGTATTAGTGCCATTAGTATTGACTTTAACAGCCCCTGCACTTGGAAAACACCAAGAAATTAGTCGTTGCTCAATGCCCCCGAGTGTAGGTACACTTACTTAACTAAATATATAATCAAACAACTCAAACCAAATTAACTAAATGTACAATCATATAGGGGTATATAATACACCATAAATTGGCACCAATGCGCATTGTTACTCACTATAAAACTCGTGATACACCAATTCAACAACATCTTCTACGAAATAGCTGCACAAATCTGAAAATAAAGAATTCGAATCAATATAGTGTGAAGGAATCTAATTTGCCCCGCAAACAACCGCATAGCAAACAGGCAATAAAGAAAAAATTGATTCACACAGACAATAAAGAAAAAATTGATTCACACAGACAATAATAAAAAAATTAATTCACACAACAAAATAAAGCCCGTGAAATAAGACTTATGTTATGCCAAATAAAATGCCATGTAAGAGACCCGCACATATCATGGCTTGTTCTTACAACACACTGATGTAAATGGTTATATAAAACAAACAGTAAAACCTAGATGATTAATAAAGTGAGACATAGAAGTTCTCTATCAAAAGTGATACAAAAGAGGAATAATGAAGTCCACATAAAATTTATTAAACAGAATTGGAACATACCTTTGCAAGGATAAAGTCCAAGATCTTAGTTTTTTTAATCTTAATCACTATGTAATAGATACAACACTAGTAAAAAACAACTGAGGAATAATGAAATAAACAAATACTTGTGAAAGAACATAGGAATATAATACCTTTGAAAGAAGGCATAACTTTCCACACCAACAATCTTGTTAATTCCTCAATGAAATATCCCCTATACAATAGGATAATTTTCAATAAGCCTAACAATAGTAAACAAAATACCAATAAATGGATTATATATTATTTTCCCATAAATCAACAACTTCTGCTTCGAGCACCTGCTGCGTGAGAAGGAGGAGGAGTTTTTTGCCGAAACCCTAACGACCCTCATTTTTAATATTTAATATTTTTTTATCTCTTATATCTTGTCAACACAACTAAAATTATATTATACTTAATGGATCAAAATGCGTACCTACCTTGTCATATAAGAAATATAAGGACTTACAGATTACAAAATTTGTCCAAGCGAAATAAAGCCAATATTACAAATTTTTAATAAGCATTACAAACATGATACAATATTACAAAATTTATCCTTACAAAAATCACCATAAACATTTGCGTACGAAAACCTTGTTCTCGTTCACTCGAGGCGAAACATTTTCCATAATATAGACGAAACATTTTTTTATCTGTACTAATAACATTTTTTCTATCTGTACTAATAACATTTTTTTTACAGCAAAAATGTCTCCTTCAGATGTTAGGGCGAAGATGATGATGCTGTTTATGATGATGTCGTCGTCTGGGTTCGGTGGTAGCGGAGGCGACGAGGGCTCCTCCGCCTCTAGGCTCCCCAAATATGGAAAATTTGGGATTACCGTCGAAAACAAGTCGGAGCTTTTAGCGAGATCCCTCGAGCTGCTAAAGACGGTCATCGGCCCGGGGTTTATGAGTTGGAAGGAGGTGCCGTATGAGCTCAAGTTAGCTGTTTGGGCGGCACTACAGGTAATATTTATATGAATATTTCAATTTCAATTTCAATTTATATTTATATTTATATTTATATTTATATTTATATTTATTCGCAACTAACATTGTATTTGTTGGACAGGAACAATTCAACTTGGATCCAAAGCTACGCGATTCCGTCTTCGAGCAGTTGAGGGAGCAACACAAGACGTGGAAAAAAAATATGTGGACACGGTACTTTGGAAAAACACGAGAGACCATTTTACAATGGCGCGGATCCGTCCCGCCCAAGGAGCCGATCTCATTGGCACAATGGCAAAAGTTCATTGACAATGAGATCGAGGATCGACAATTGGCATCTCGCCAATCGGGGAGGGAAAATCGGGCTAAAAAGACGGACGTGCACTACTCCGGTCGGACCTCTTACGCTGAGGTGGAGCATAGGATGAAGGTAATATTTAATTTATCTATAACTACAGAAATATATTATTGGATATTATTTTACTTTGCGGGGCCGATACTAATTTTACTTTACTTTATTTTATTTCAGGGGGTAGGGAGTGGGCTAGGGGGTAAGCCACATAGGCTCGATACTTATGTGGCTCTTCGGACGAAGAAGGGGAAGGACAAGGAGGTGTCCCCGAGCGTCGCGGCCACGATTGTAAGTAATCCGACAGTTTAATTATTGTTAATTACGTTATAATTTTTTAGTTTACTTATTTTACTAATCATGTGCTTTTTGTCGTTTCAGGCAAAGCTTAAGGAAGTGCATGAGTCGCAGTCTGATGCCGACAAGGCATCTTTGTCCACAGACGCACTCAGCCAAGTGCTTGGCTCTGATCGCAAGGGGAGGACAAGGGGAGTGAGCTCGCGGGTGGCCAAATCTAGGATCATCGGATTGGAGACGAGCGACACCGGGTTGGCTCGAACGGTGGATTCACACGACGCGAAGCTGTCCCGTTTGGAGGCGACGGTCCAAGATATGTACGCATTCATGAAGCGTACGTTGGGTGGAGACCGTAAAGAGAAAGGGAAAGGGAAAGGGAAGGAGAAGGCGGTGGAGGAGGAGGTGCGGGAGGACGAGGCGCAGGATGACGAGGATGTGGACCTCGCTGCTTCATCACCGACACGTTCGTACTTCGACGATCCACTTCCCTATTTGACGCCCTCCAACAGACCATTATCGACAATTGGTTGGCCGAGCGTGTTCATATTGGACATATTTGATGGCCAGCGGATAGGGCGGGGATTGAGGGACCCGAACATCGTCGAGGGTGGACTAGTCCATGGACGTGTGCTTCAAGAGATGGAGTCCAGGGTGCTCGTCACGCATGTCATACCCGGGAAGGAGAACTCCCTATTGTGGTTGCGCGAACAATGCGGCACGACGTATATTAGTGGGTGCGTCAATTCGTATGTCGTGTGGCCTACTCACCTCCTCAGTTTTATCTAAGACATGTAGTAACATTATTTTTAAGTTTGACCATTTTAATTATATTTGGATTATATCGTCATGTATATTATTTTTACTTTGAAGATTTGGATTATACTGTCATGAATATATATTTGCATTATCTTTAGTTTGTGTTGGATATATGATGTTTGGAACAGGTACAACGTTGCTATAACAGGTACAAATATACTGCTGGGCAGTGGCGGTGGCCATACTGCCCAGCAGATTTTTTTTAAATTCTGCCCAGAATTGTCACGGTCAATGACCGTGATAATTTTTTTTTAAAAGGGTCACGGCTTTGTCACGGTTTATAACCGTGACAAACGTGTCACGGTCATTGACCTTGACACGACCGTGACACAAAACGCGAGTTTTATGTCAAGGTCAATGACCGTGACACGACCGTGACAAAAAAAGTTGTCTCGCCTCGAAATGTCACGGTCATTGACCTTGACAAGGTGAATTTGTCAAGGTCAATGGCCTTGACAAATGGGCAGATTTGGTGTAGTGTTACCGGTGCCTTTGAACCGGCTTTGAAAGATAATTCCCACATCAGTGTCTTATGTCTTAAGCCT
Source organism: Sambucus nigra (assembly GCA_949130495.1). Taxonomy (NCBI): domain Eukaryota; kingdom Viridiplantae; phylum Streptophyta; class Magnoliopsida; order Dipsacales; family Adoxaceae; genus Sambucus; species Sambucus nigra. The sequence goes on from OX422222.1 coordinate 243,107,449, forward strand.
CTGATGATCGGGTATTTCATTCACTTATCGTTTAATTTCAAATCTTGAGAATGAGGTACCTGAGTTCTTTATTTTATTAAATTAGTGCAGATTTATGCACATGACACGTGGCTCAAGGAGGTGGATCCAAAAGAAATTTTTAAATTTATTTTTTTATTAGTAAAATAAATAAATATTCCTTTGGAATATTCTAGATTAGGATACTTAAGTATTTTAGTCTTTTTAGGGTCTTTATTTGGTCTCCAAGTAAGATTAGAGGCTATTTTTGTCTTATTATTTATTTCTCCATTTTAGTCTTTTAGCTTTTAGGGTTAGATTGACTAGTCTCAACCCATTTATAGGCATTTGATCACGATTTGTAACCACAACTTGACTTCTATGAATGAAGATTTAGAGTGAGTTTCCTTTACATTTCATTATCGTTGTTGTTGTTGTTTAGTGTAATTAATACGCTTTCGCTACCCACTACACATTAAATTGTTATCACTCTCTTGGTGTGTTTATGTATTAAGTGGTTTACGAAGTTCGGTTAGAGTTGTGGTTTCAACTCGAAACAACCATTCGACCGAGAGGGTGTCTTGACCGATAAATGTTCCCGTGGCAGCCGGATTTGTGATCGAAACCCCTAAAAAACGATCAACTATCCAACGAAGAATTGTTACGACGAATGGACCTCAACCTGAAGGGCGATGGAGCCGCCATGAGGGGGCCCAAGAAGTTATCGTCACCACACACAACCACCAACCAACTGCCAGCCACCATATTCATCTCCATTTGAAGCGGACAACAATGAATCTAAATGGGATGCATATTGAGAGGATTAGGAAATCCCCTCAGACGACCTCCTTGGCATCTGGTAAATTCCCTGCTTCAAACGACAAGCTTCAAATGACAAGCTGCCAGGCACCGAGAGTGGTTTGATTTGAACCTCATCATTTCTCCCACTTTCCAGTCCATGTCGGGTCAATTTTCAACCAGGCCCAGAGCCAAAACTCTCTGCCCGGGCCGTAATCAACCCAGGCCACCAAATCATTTCATGAGGCCCCGACATGAGCTATTCTCGACTAGATCGACCTCCCCCCAACTCACAAGGTGCAGATCCGACGTAAGGAAGTCCATCATCTGACTGACAAGTGGTACCCGACCAGATCTGAGATGGAGGCTCACTACCATGGTCGTAGCCAAACCCCAATCTACGAAACCCCTCATCCGGCGAATGCAAATCCTTGTGACCGCTTTGTTCAACATTCTGAGACGACACTGAGATCGTCGGTCCAAATCCAACGCCCCCAGCAGTTCCCGACCAATGTATCCACTCCACCTTCCAGTCACCCAGTGTTTCCAACCTCTGGTGATGATATCCGACCATAAGCGATGGTCATCCGACCTCCAACAGCTCCATTGGTGGTTGGGTTGGGTGGAGGGGTTGCTAGGGTTTGTGAAGAGCAGGAGGCAACTAGAATTTCCATTTCTAAATTAGGTCTTTAAAGTGTTGTCATAAAATTGGGCTTGGGCCATAGAGCTTTTTAAGGAGTATGGGATACCCAAGTGATCTTTGTCTAATCTTGCCCTAATTTTAAGAGACATACCCCTTAGGGTTAATGGTCCAAAAATTGATTTCATTGGTGTGGAAAAACTTGGACATCCCCTAATCTTTCAGGGGTTGAAAAATATTTTATTTGGGCCCCAAAATTTTCAAAAAATCTTTTTCATCCCGATTAAAAAAAAAGTTTCCAAATATTTATTCTGTTAGCACGGGCTCATTCAATTTTTTCCACGCTCGAGGGCAAGCTTTTTCAAAGGAGGGGAGAGTGTTGTATACGGATGACATGTGGAGCAGGGAATTGGAACCAAACGAAAATTTTTATTTTTATTTGTTTTTCATTTTATTTATTAATAAAATAACTGAACATTCCTTTGGAATATTCTATGTTAGGGTATTTTAGTATTTAGTCTTTTTAGGGTCTTTATTTGGTCTCCAAGTAAAGTCGGAGGTTAATTTTATCTTTTGTTTATTTCGTCATTTTTAGTCTTTTTAACTTTTAGGGTTAGCTTGACTAGCAAGCTAACCTCACCCTATAAATAAGGCTTTTGATCCCCAATTGTAATCACAACTTACAACTTAACTTTTAATCAATGAAGAATTAGAGTGAGAGTTTACATTTCATTATTATTATTGTGTAGTGCAATTAATATGCTTCTTCTACCCACTACACATCAGAAGTCATTATTGGGTTTTGGTTTACTTTAACTTTATAGGCTTATGAAACAAACACAAATTATACGTGTTTACAACATTATTTAAGAAAGAGCATTATGTGTGTTAAGTGTAGCCACTAAATATTGGATCGAATTTGAGTTTTCAGTCTATTGACCTAATTATACTTACCGTTCTTTGTTGCGGCTTAAATTTCTATATAAATATAATATAGATTCACACTACTTCACTCTCTCTTGTGATTGTATTAATTTGTGTTTTCCATATGAGATATAGGTAGGGGATTAAACATGGATTGATGGAGATTGATATATATACTATATAGAATTAACATTTCACATCATGTTAATATATGGTGTTATTTGAGAAATTCTTTGGCAATGATATCTTGACATGAAATGATACAAGTATTAGCAAAAAAAATGTTTCATGTTAAGATCTGGTGTTATTTCATAATAAATGACAATCTTAAAGGACTTCTCAAATCACCACATGTTATTTGATTAGCCACTGTATGTCTATGAATTAAGTTGGTGAATGAATCAATTGTAATAAGAACAAGGTATCTTTGTGTATTGTGATAGCATAATTCACAAATTGTATGATAATGAGAATGGGAATTGATATATTGAAGCTGGGTTCAAAGGGTCTATCTTTATAAGAGCATTATTGCTCTCGTGAATTCTTTGTGTTATTACTTTCCCATGCACACCCACCCCAAAATTTGAGACCCTAGAAGAACATCCATGTCTGGTTAGGCACTTTCAACTCCAATTTGGTTGCCATTGCCGCCAGATCCCTCTACGCCTGCAATGCCAAAACCAGTTCCTTTAATACTCATCTCCATCTCGATGATGAAACCAAATTTTCATCATCCAAAGGGCACCATGTTTAATTCCTTATTTTGTAATGAATTTTTTTATGGATCAATACACGTACTGTTTTTTTAATGTTTTCACCAAAAACTTCACAATCGGTTTCTACAGATACAAGTTAATATACAAAAATTATATAAGAACCCTCTATCGAGGTAGAGTGTCCTTTATATTTTTATTTTTGCGCGTGAGCTTCATGTGTGTTGTAGCCATTAGCATAGGTTCGATTTTGTGAATGGTTTGATAACTTTATGTGGATGATTTTATCCTATATAATATAGAATAAAAATCAATCTTGGATTAAATCTGAAAAAGAGAATATGAAAATAAATAAGAATGAAAAAGGAAAAAATACTAAATCCCAGTTTCAAGTTTCCTTGTTCTCTTTTACTATCATCTTTCAATAAACTTCCCGTTTTGTTTCCTCTTCATTTCAATGTGTGTGCGTGTGCGAGTATATCCATATATATACATTGATCAGTACGAAGATTCTTCAATATTAATTATAAGATTTGACTAAAAGTTGAATGCCTATGGTACATAAAAGAAAATGAGTAAGAGGGTGGGGGTATGTACAATTTGGTTAGCTTGCGAAGTCAGGTATGTTAGGTTCCATATGTGAGGATGAAGGAAATTATGGTTATGTATCGAAATGAATTAAAAGTGAAAGAGAAATATCTACAAAGGTAATAACGAGAAACGATACTAAGTCTTAGTTTTAGTAGAAAGTTTTTTAGCTTTAGAAGGTCATGTAGATGGCTTTGTCGGAAAAACGTAGCATTGTAGGTCACAAAGAGGATAGAAGGAAACCAAACAAAATAAAAATAAAAATAAATAAAAAAATAAAAAGTAACAATCAATATTAAAATTCAAGGTCAAAATTATTTTTCATATTGAAACTAGCACAGATAAAACAAAAAGGATGAAGACATAGTTATTGACATTCCATTTATGAATATAGTTGGTCAAATTTAGGAGACAGAGTTGTTATCATAAAAAGTCCTTAAGCAGGTCATCATTTATATATTACAAGTTATATGGTTAGGATCCAATATATCCATAGAAAGGGACTTATTATAAAAATTTCTCGTGTCAATATTATTTTTATCAATTTCATGGTCGATGTATGACCCTAAATAATAATTGTCAACTTAAATAATAAAACTTCATACCAATTTGAAATTTATTGTGGTGCGTTAACTATAAAATTTATTACATACAAGGACTTAGTTTGCGTGGATACATACGAAATGATTAGGTGGCACAAGTAGGAGCACACATGTTGTTAGCACGTTATAAGTTGTGCGTATAATGCATGATTGTGTTTAAAGAAGCGTGTCTCTTGCATCAAAAAGTTAATTGGCAGAAATCGCTAAATGGAAATTAATAATTCATGTAGAAGAGGCTATGAATATATTGAGTTGAGTATATATGTACTATATGAATGTTTTATACTTCTTCCACCCAAATTAATAGTCCTTGTCCGATCTTTATGTTGATCAAGGATACACTCAATCAATAGCCAAGATCAACAATGGATTATTGTCGTCGAATTTCGTCCGTTAATTATGTCCAAAAATCGAAAGTGGACTATTAATTTAGGACCCCCAAAAACGAATAGTGGACTCTTAATTTCGGACAGAGGGAGTATTATTACATACATGTATAAAACTATATACAAGTATCATGTATGCATCGATAATATTATATAACATATAGATCTTAGTATACTAGATATTTTAATTATACATACATATATATATATATATATATATATATATATATATATATATATATATATATATATATATATATATATATATATATATATATATATATATATATATATATATATATATATATATATATATATATATGTGTGTGTGTGTGTGTGTGTGTGTGTGTGTGTGTGTGTGTGTAATTTTGTGTACATGTATATGTATAACTTTATTTATTATAATCATACATACACACACATGAGGAGCCGGGAATTTTGCCTGGGTGTGGCACAATGAAGAGGGTTCCGCCCCCGGAAAAAAAATTAATGTTATTTTTACGTTTTTACAAATATTTAATTAATAATTTATATTTTTAAACAATTATAACTCAAATAAAACAACATCGAATACAATAACAACTCATTACTAAAAAAGAGAAACATAGTGTAAATCCCTAAAAAAAAAATGGATCAAATACCAAAAAGTCCCTCAAATATTTTTTAATACACATTTAGTCCAAGCCTTTTATTTTGTACCAAGAAGCCCCTTATTCTATTATCTTTAAAGGTTCGTGCCAGCCGCATGGTAAAGCCTTTTTGACATGGTAAAGGACTTTTTGATACAAAATAAAAAGGTTTGGACTATACACGTATTAAAAAAAGTTTAAGGGACTATTTGGTATATGCCCCCAAAAAAAATAGCTCCAATCCACTAAAAGAGATAAACATATGGCAAATAACTCAATAGCTCCAATCCAATATTGTAAAAATAAGGCAATATCTATGCAAACATTAAAATAAACAACAAATTAGCAATCAACCCTAGAAGAAAAAATTAAAATCAACATCTACACTAATTCGCAATCTGTACGCAAATAAATTAACACCTACAGAAGATTCATAAAAACACCTACACAAATTAGCAATTTATACATAAATAAATAAACACATATAGCCTACAGGAGATTCATAAACAAAACACCTACACACGGTAGATTACACAAATTAGCAATCAAATTCAAACCTTCGAATGATTAAAACATCAAAAATACTAAGGTTAGCCACGAAGTTACCTTGAAAATGACACTGCCGTGGGTGGGTGTGGCCGTTTTATGAGGAGAGTTTTTAATTTGGGTGAGTTGTGTTTTGAGCAACTGTTAATAGGTTTAAGTTAGAGAGTGGGGCAGTCGTATGGTATTTTGGGTATAGATTTTTTTTTTAATCCTGAGTGGGGCACGTGCCCCTCCTAGTGATACACTCCCTCCGCCACTGTATATATATGTATATTATATATTAAGGCATAAATGCATGAAAATATGGAGAATGAAATATTATGAGTTGAAAAACAGAAAACATAATTTAGAAAATTGCCTTTTCTTGTTTTCTGAAAACATGATTTAAATACAAAAATATTATAATTCAGGGCCCGTTTTGATTCTGTATTCAGAAAACTCGATTTAAATGTTGTTTTTAAATAAAGTTTTAAAATTCAGTTTTTTGTGTTTATAATTTTTTGTGCGCGTTTGGTAAACTTGGTTTTAAATACAGGTTTTTTAAAATTTGGAAAACTTGTGTATATATATATATATAGTTGAACTCCTCAACATACCTCATTAAATATACTTAAAAATACATGATATTAAAATATATGTATACAGGCTCTCCAACATACCTTCTAGCAACATATCTAAGAACATACCATTTTTTTAAAATAATAAAAAAAATAATTTTGAGGTGATATTTTTTATATGGATTCATGATATTTCACTATGCCCCTGTAAAAAAAATCAACTGAAAATAATATTTTTTGTTATTTTTTGAAAATAGGTCAAAAAACTGACAATTTTTACCCTTGAAAACTGTTAGTTTTTTTACCTATTTTTTAAAAATAGCAAAACACATTATTTTGAGTTGAATATTTTTACAGGGGCACATTGAAATATCATGAACCCATATAAAAAATATCAAATCAAAATTATTTTTTTAGTATTTTAAAAAAATAGATTTGTTAAGTGAGGTATGTTGGAGAGCCTCTCTCTCTCTCTCTCTCTCTCTCTCTCTATATATATATATATATATATATATATATATATATATATATATATATATATAATGATATTGCAGGTATTTTTATATTATTCCATTCATTAATAATACATGTATAAAACTATATATAAGTATCATGTATCTAGTGATAATATTATTTAACATATGGATCTTAGTATATTATATAATTTAATAATATAAATATACATAATTTTGTGTACATGTACATATATATTTTTTATTTATAAGAATTACACACAATTTTGTGTACATGTACATATATATTTTTTATTTATAAGAATTGCACACATAATAATGTATTATGAATGTATATTATATACTAAGATATAAATGCATTAAAATATAAAGAATGAATAATTCTGAGTTGAAAAATAAAAAACAGAAGTTATAAAACACTCTTTTGTTGTTTTCTGAAAAACTTGATTATAACACATAAATACTATAATTCAGTGTTTAAAAACAGGTTGTCAAACACAATTTTTTCTCAAAATTGTATTTAAACACGGAAAAAAGAATTATAGTTGCAAACCAAACAAGCCCTGAATATTTAAAAATAGGTATGCCAAATGTAAAAAAAATCCAGAATTGTATTTAAACACATAAAATAGTATTATGCTTTGTAACCAAACAGGCCCTAAATTCCTATTGTTGTAAAAAATAAATTTTTTAAGTTGTTACGAAAAGAATTTAGGGTAAATTAGAATAAACCTCTTGACATATATCATCTAATTAATATCGGAACCAGTTGTCAATGATAAAAAAAAATGTAATCATTTTATTTAACTTTTATTTATGTAACTTCTAAATGAAGTATATGTAGTAAATTATTTTATTGACTAAATGTTGGCTTGTATTGAAATATTTAAGTTGACAAGTTCGAAATGCTTTAATGTAATTAATTAGACGATGTTAATCTCTACTACTTAAAAAGAGGGAACTTCCTCTTCGATGGTTAGAAGACTAAACTATCCTCATTAAATTTAAAATTTCTATTATACCCTTAATAATAGTCAAAATATCTTTTCCCAACTCATTGGCTCCTACGAAATAATCAGGTTCATTTCATCTCATATTTCTCATATTCATTCACACATACCAAGAATCCAAATACATTCATGTTCCAATCCAGAAAATTCAAATTTAATTGCCTCAAATTTCATTCTCCAATTCACTCACATTCATGCATCATATCTCTCTATTATTCATTCACGCATATCAACCATCAAAATACATTCATTTTTCAACCCTAGAAATTCATCTTTACAAAATGGAAGCTCAAACAACTATTTAATTGAAAGTCCATCGTTTCTTTGCTTTTCTTTGTTTCATTGCTATCATTTATTCTGCCAAAATTAAGGTCAATACTCCTAATTCCGTCTATAATTTTTTATTATGCCAGCAAAGTATGCATTTGTTAATTTGAAGATTAAGACAATTACATAAATTTTATAATTATATATATCTCATTGAAGAATTTTGTCTCTCATTTGTGATCAGAGTTTGTATTTTTCATTTTCATTTTTTTCATGTTTTTAGATATGTGTACTTATTACATATTCTAAATTAAATGTTAATTTTAAAGCAATTATATATATTCACATATGCCTATTGTTTTAAATGTTAATAATTTGAAAATTGTGCATACTGATATAAACTTTTTCAGTACTAAAGATTGTGCTTATTTTTTGTGATTTTCTTCTACTTACGAAAATTTCACTCATGATAAAAAAAGGGCAATTTACAATTAGGTCCCCTGATAACAATTTTTAAACATTTAAGGACAATTTACAATTAGGTCCATTTGTTATGCCACTAGCGTGGACTTCTACAAGAAGGGAATTAGTGGACCTAAGTGTTTAAAATTTGTCAAAATTCCTTTAGTGTGTAAAATTTGTTCGTAAAGGACCTAGGAGTATTTTCCCCTAAAAAAAATTATTACTTTCGCAAGATGAAAGTTCACTACTACAATAGTTGATGGAACTAAAACAAATACTTAATTTATGGTTTATTATCATTCTTATATAATTTCTAATTACGAAAATTTCACTCATGGTAATAAATTTTTTTATTATTTTCACAAGGTGGAAGTTCAATATTTTGGTACTACTGATAAGACAAGTACATAAATTTATGGTATATTGCCATTATTATATAATTTCTAATTACGAAAATTTCACTCATGATAACAAAAAAAAATTGTATGGTGGAAGTTCACTATTACATACATTAGTTGATGGCACTAAGACAACTATTTACTTTTGGGGTTTATTGTCATTCTTATATAATACGATGTTCTTACTCTTTACACGTATGTTAACAGTAGTAGGAATGTAATTTGATAGTTCGTAAGAAATTGTTATCATTTCACTTTTTCGTAAGTAATTGTTAATTCTAGTAGGATATTGTCAACATTGGTTGTACAAGCTCGAATTGTGAATCTGAGAGTAAAGAAATTTTACTTTTGTTTACGTGGTATGTGAAGTACTTAATACCATATTGAAACTTTTTCGTACAATTTATATTCGAGATGGTAATATATTTCGTTTGAATTTTTGTAGGATATTGTCAATACTTCTTATAGAATTTTGGACTTTCAATCTCATAGTGAAGGAATCTTAATTTTATTTACGAGGTAATTGCAATTGATTAATGTATGATTGTGAATTTACTTATCATTTTTTATTTAATTTACTGGCCATTATGAAACCAATTGAAGAAATATGTAGATGAGCTAAAAAAATTCATACGCTTTACAATTTGTAATCTGTAGCTTTTTTTTCTTTATTATGGAAAAGAAAAAAAATTAAAGAGTTAGGAAACAAATTACATCATATCAATTGAATTATATGAAACACAAACTACGCATGTATAACAAATTATATAGTAGAACCGAGTAGATACCCAAATCTTTATAAACTAATGAATAACAAATTGTTTGGATAAACAAAATTAATTCATTGCAATATACATATTTAACGTTTTGATATCATGATGAATGAAACAACTTATGAACCAAAAGAATCAAAGACTGTGATGATTCATTGTTTGGTGGGCTTTTCTGGAACAATTCGGTACTCAGTGAGTGAAATTTTAGGACCACTAAGTTTAAAATGGCTTTGATGCAAGAACTTACGTATTCACACATAATTTTTTTTTATATTAGCCAAATATATATTTTTTTAACCTAATTTTTTCAAAATATTTTCATTATATTTTTTAACTTAAAACTTACGTATTCATGTCTTTAATGCCATTCATTTGACATGTCATCAAGCTGTAATTAGGTTTTATTGTTGTTATTGTATTGATTTTGAAATGTATACAAGGTGATAGGAAAAAGAATAAAGATACTAATCTACTTGAAAATTTCAGAATAAAATTATAGACATTCCATAAATTAAATTCATTCTTCTTGGAGTCCTAATTTACGATGGATCTCAGTCCTATAGGTGAACTATCAATATAGAAGTTGACTCCAAGGATATGTTAATGGTATTAGGGGACTGAAATGAAGTACAAATTTCTTGCATTCCCTATCCAATAGTATTTAAGACCAATTGAAAACCAGTTGACGAAAAACTGATCTATATAAGATTGTCTTATGTTCCCAAAAACGAAAAAGAAACGTCTGTCAGTGTTGTATTATGGGCTAGAATAGGCATTCATCTCCTTATCCTAAGCCAAATAATTGAGATAGTTTTTCTTATATAGGATTCGATAAAACTATGTGTCATTGACTAGATGATAGTAGAAAAAATCCTTCATAGGACATAAACATCTATTGTAACGTAAATGTGACGAATCACATTCATTAAAATTTTGTACTTCATCCGATATGTATAATGAGGTGAGCCTAAGCCATGCTTCAGCCTACCGCCTACGCCCGCAATGAATAAACCTTAATGAAGGAGCCTCACCCGATTTGAGGTGAATCGCAACATATGAAGCTTTGTTAGACGTGGGCCTGAGCATACCTTGGACAAATTCAATACTGCATCAGTTTTTCCCTGGTTTGAGATCTCTCTGTAATCTTATATACTCCACCTTTTTATTTATTATATAGACAAACGAAGAAAGAAATGAAAGCTTGATCGTCTTAACCTTAGTTTTAAAAAATCCTTAAATGAAGAAATAAATCCCAACCAAAATTCCATGAAGTCTAGCTTGATTAGTATGAATTCAGTTTACAATTTGTGGTTGCAATAAATAATAATTGTACTAAATTAACTTATAAACTATGTTATTATGGTTTTATATAAATCAATGTAACCTGTAGTTTTTCATTGGTCATATCTGTACTTATTGTGTTGGAATACTCAACTGGTTTATGAGTGTTCAAAGTTGGGTTTATAGGGTCAATGTGGACTGCTTCATTACCATTGGTTTCTTTTTTTTGCTGTATTCGATCAGATTTCGATTTTATAAATTAGCCTCCAACTGTTTGAGGATGACAATGCTCAATATAGGCAAATAATTTCCTTCTTCTATTAAAATGGAGATAAGAGCCACTGAATTTGGATATGTAGTGGCTCCATTATGTCAATCAGTAGCTGTAGATATTACTGCTTGGTTCGTGGATGTCACGACTACATTTAGTAACAAATATAGTAACAAATATTCTCTACCTATCATATAACACACATTTGGAACTACGTTCACTGCCCATGCTTTTATTCTTTTACATTTGTATCCTCTCTTAAGCTAATATTTAGAACTTGAAATAAATAAATCAACATACTTTGAATAGTAGGGTATGTTAATAGTAGTAAACAAGAAAACAAAACAATTAAGAATATTGAAGAAACATAAGTTGTCCTCTAGAGTTCCCTTTACCACTTCATTGGGGACTCAATTTCATTATTAAGATTTGGTGAAATAGACTCTGCTGAAGTGTTCGGGGGGAACTCCCAAACACATCTGATAAATATACATACTGCTAAGCATGATGAGCTTCTTGGTAGCGATCTCCCTAATCAATAATCCTACAATAAAGATTTTAAGTCTTATATTTATAGAGTAACTACATTTATTTACTTTAATATATATAATGAATATTAAATTGTAATTTCAGTTCCACATATTTTGGTTAATGACAGCATATATACATACAACGTAATCATAATTTTATTTATGATCTTTCTTGCAATACACCTTATTCATAAATAAAGTAGTCTTTAAATATCACAAATTAACTAAAGTAAACGAAATAATAAAGTGATGAATAATTATATAATCAAGATTAGTCACAATATACTTCAAACTATGAGAATCAAACAATTAAATTCCAGTAATCACCACAATCAACTCTTCATAAAATATATTTATAGATAAAACTCCATTATTTATTTGCAAACATTCTAATAAGTCTTTCCTAAAACCTTTCCCCATTTTTCAGCCCTCTATACCATTTAAATTCATAGCCTTAAAATCGAGATCACTTAGTTTACATATGTCAATCACCTCTCTAAAATTACGAACCTATCAAATCAAATATCTGGAATCAGCCACACGTGCAACGCACGTGGGCACAACTAGTCATATTAAATGATTGTTTTGAACCTATATAATTAGCACCCATTACTCATCTAATTTTTTAAAAAATTGTGTATTCTTTTGTAAATTTTTTCCGCTATCCATTTAGGGTATCGTTGCGTATGGCATGATACCGCAACCGAGTTGAAATCTAGGCGTCCGAGTCGTGGTCCGCGAACCAGATTATGAACTATGGCTGCAGTGCGAGGCTGTTGAGGAGCCCCTTGGTGTATTTTTTTCTTTTTTTAAAGAAGGGAGGGGAGGGGGGGGGACTTTAATACAAGTCAATCTAGACGTAGGGAGTGCCCTGCTCTTAGGCTGGCTTAGGCTAGAGTCTGCAGGTTTTATTTCAGAGGGGGGTGACTGATTTACCTTCAGAAGGGCATTACTTCAATTGGTCTAGTCATAGGGAGTGCCCTGCTCTTTCAAGATTAGGCAGGTTTTTGTCTATCAAGCTGTTACCAAAATTACAAAGACCCTTACTGATCACTGCATCACCACCAATGACTAAAGACACGGCATGACCAAATAAGTCTTTAGTCTTTGTTTTGAGGTTGGGACCAATGGAGTTGTATCAATATGAGGATTATGGCTCAAAGTGTGAGTTGAATGTGTTGCGAAGGATGACAACACTTCTCAATCAACGTTCTCTTTACGACAAGTACATCTCAGTTTGAGGTACGGCGATAAACATCTTTATGATTATGTGAGTATTTGGGTTTGTTTCACATGCAAAAAAGTTGTCCACGTGATAAAAAATAAAAACAAAAAAATAAAAAGAATCTCCGCTTTGCAGGTAGATAATTTAATTTGAGAGACCATGAGAAGGGGTGGCGAGCAGCGACTATAAGAGGTTTCTGAACAGCCGTGTGCAATGAGATATCAGCCGACTCAGGCTGACTCACAGTGACTCAAGGAAATATCGTCCAGCCAACAGTTTCGGACAAGTCAAACAAAGTTCGCGAGAATCAAACAAGATCCTACAAAGGTAGAGATTTACTGTTTTTAACTTTTATTACTTTGAACCTTCACAGATTAGGGCTTGACTTCAAAATCCAATATGCTGTCTCCAAAACCCTACGGTGCTGATGGTGTAAAGTGCAACCTCTGCGCATGTAGCCTGTTTGGTTTCAGACTTTCAAGCTACATAATAGAGTTCAGAATTTGTTTTGAGTCAAAAATTTGCTTATAGAGTTTAAGAATTTTATGGCTTTTTGGTTTTAAAACTTCTTTATCAAAACTCGAACAACTATATTGGTTTTATCTTAAAACTGAAGATAACTACATTCAAGGAAATGTAATAGTAATTTAAATTATAACATATGTTTTACATTTATGTGTAGAAGCTCATTGTTTTGCACAAAATAAAAAATCATTGTTTTGAACAAAAAAATTATAAGTTAGCTGATTACATTTGTGTTTTATATTTGTTGTACATTTTTTTATGAATTAAAAACGATGTCCTAAACAATTAATAATACCAATTTATTACAAAACTGTTGCAAATATAAATTTGTTGTACTTTTTATATAAAGTAGTTTAATTTCTTAAAAAATTAGTAGTATTCCATAAAAAAATATTGACGTTTCTTATTTGTTTTGTACAAATTAATACAACTTTCTTAAAAAATTATTGTGCATTATTAATAAATTAGAACTATTTCTTAATAATCGTTTCAAAATTTGTTGTACATTTTTTAATAAATTAGCATTATTTCTAAAAAAATCGTATCCTTTAAAAACATGGTTGAAAATATCAGTTGATACCGAGTTAACTCAGGCGAGTTGACGTTTCGTGGTCTACCTTTCCGATATCATGACACGAGTCGAGTAATATGTGTTCTTAGCACGAATCGGACCATATCAGCAATATCTCGGTCAACTCAGATTATATCGACGCGATCTTGGACAATATTGGTGAAATCTCGGCCCTCTCGAACAACTCATTATAAATTTCATTTTAAATGTAAAAGTCATTCAATCTGTACCACTTCTATAAAATGTGTGATGTCAATAGCGGCTGAATTAAATCCTTATTATATGTACGAAAATGTATATATATAATATTAAAATGTATTAAATATGTATCATTGAATTTAAAACATTACTTAATTTACTTCAAAAATAAATTTTAAAAAATGTATCATTACTAACTTAATATGTATTAAGATGTATCATTATTTACTTAAATTTTACTAAAATCTATCACTACTAGCTCTTTATAAAATGTACCTCTATTTACTCAACATATTTCTTTAATGCATATTATGGAATATATTAAGTATTATTACTTAATTAATAATTAATAGTTTATCACATTTAAGAAAGTGATGAAAACAGTGTAATTAACTTCAATTTACTTTTTTCTACAAGGTTTGGTATCTAATTAGATCGTTTTGCTTAGTTATTATCAAGCTATTATGGAAAATTGTACCTCATAAGTGTGAAATGCGTTAGCATAAGCAATACACAAGGTTATGCACATTGAATGATGGTTTTGTACATATCTAATTAATCAATAATATTATTCTTATTTTTTTTAAACTTGTATATTTCTTTCTATTTTTTTGGGCTCTCTAAATTGGATATTGCGCTCACAAAGCTCAACGCGCATTAGTAAAATCATCTAGATAAAGCTATGCATATTAAATGATGGTGTTGAACGTACTTAATTGGTTCACTTTATTAATCTCATTTTTTTAATTTCCTATGATTTTTACAAAAAAAAAATGGGCTCTCTAAATAGATTATAGCGCCTGATACCACGTCCGAGTTAAAAATTGAGCATCCGAGTCGTAAACCGCGACCAAGATTTTGAACCATGATGATGTAAGATTCCTTATAGAGGCATTGTATATTATATCGAAAGATTTAATCCCTCCTAGTGTTTGAACACTTAAGTGTGTTATGTCGTCGCGTATTGTTTTTAAGTTTGTTGAACAATATATGTGTTAGACATTAGCATGTCATTCAATCACTGATGGCATAGCAAAAAAGAGGGAGGGCGAGAGAGGTTGTTTACCATAATGACGAATATTTGATCGTAAGAAAGAATTTGGCCTTAAAAAATCCCAAGACTAGTAGCGAGAAGTATAGAAGTGTGTGTGGGGGGGCGCGCGTGAGAGAGAGAGAGAGTCTTCGAAAGTGAGCTTAATGTGTCGTTAATTTTGTTTGGTTCTAAACTAAACAGTTTTGTCTAAACTCTGGGAAGCTTGTGCCCGACACATGCCATGATTGGTACCTTGCCCAACACTTCTCTTCATGCGTCTATTACATAAATATAATACTAAGATGTCCTACACATGATTTGTACAATTCTATTCTATTCATGTGTGCTACTTGATCGTTTTGGTAATCACGATTTAAGAAATTTTGTCACGTTGGAATTTTTAATTGCTTCGGTGGTAGGATAGGTTTGCCTAGTGTATATGTTATTGTAGCGTGACGCTACGTGCGTGTGACATTTTATTGCAAATCTTAGTCATGTTAACATGTTTGGGTAGTGTCGTACGTGTGTCTCATGTCCGTTCCCATGCTTCGTAGGCTAAATTGCAAAGTTTTGTCCATGAAAAAGGATCTTAGTACATGGTACACAAAAATAGACGGGAGGTTATTTGTGGGGGGATATATAGAATTTTGTATTTTTAGGCTAACAAGGATGAGAAGTGAGCATGCAAGGATATTTTTGTCATGTTAGGCATATGTTTATCCCTTTTTAAGGCACCTTCAATTTTCTTCTTTGAACTTGAAATAATTTTCAATGGAATGGGGTTAATTAATTTGGCTTGAAAATGAAAATATCATAGGGACAGTACAAAATAAAACTGAAAATCGTTGAAGTGTGAGAGAGGGGTGCGAGTAGAGTAGAGAAGAGGTACGTACCTAGAGGAGCAAAGCATCGCGGAATGGCACAGGACCTCTATCTTCAAGAAAGTAAGAATGCATAGTCCCCACGACGACCGAGAGTGTTTGATGAGTGGACTTGGAAATGAGAAGCCTAGTGAAATGGAGGAGGTGATAAGGTTGGTGGGGATGGTAATCTGCCCACACGAGATAGAAAACCCCATAGGAAAGACGAAGCAAGGACGGCATCCTATCAGATGGGAACGGAAGCCGGGGGTCCTCTTCAAACTCATAAGATTGTGATTGGAAAAACTGATCTTGGACAAAATCATAGGCAAAAATACGAAAATATGCGGGAGAGAACCAGTAGATGGTGGTACTGACAAGTGCACAATTTATGTCTTGTACATCGTTTAACAACCATGTCCAGCTTTCGCAGTGGGCAATGGGGATGGCGGCAGAAGGAGGTTGAGCATAGCGGTCCCATTGGTGGGTGTGGAGATCGAAATAGATGATGAGAGGGTGGAGGGGGTACTGAAATGTGAAGAGCAAGATCCTTCTATCCTTGGGATAAAACACAACCTTGACGAAAATTTGGTCAAATTCGTCAGGGAGAGGCGGCATTGATTCATTTGTGTGTGATTTAGGGTCAAAAAACTCGCCAAACATGGTCTTGTGATGAGTACCACCAATGATACAGAGCCTGCCGTCATCCATAGCAGTTACTAGGGGAGAGATTCTGGGTATAATCATGGTAGCAGATTTCCAGAGTGAATTGGGATGAGACGTGTCAAGGTAATGGATGGTATCAAGAGGACGGTAGGGGTATGTAGTTGGAGGGGTACCATAGTCATAGTCGTCAGGTGCCTCCTCTCGACCGCCGACAGTGCACAAGAAAGATCCTACGGACACAAAGGTGCTCAGCTGGGTTTCTGACTTGAATTTTGTAAGGGGTGAAATTGTTGGTATGTCCTCCTCCTCTTCCTCCTCCTGAGTACGCATGCGCTTAACACCCCTCTCATCCGCCAAATCCACACAATACCACTTCATTTCACCGTCATCCATTTCCCATGTCCGAACCCAAAACTTTGACACATCTTTTGTTGTGTGTGTGTGTGTGTATAACTATTGGTGTGAATGATATACTCACAATAAGACCTTGTAGCCTAGTGGTAACTTTTGAGTCCCCTTTAAAGGAGGTCATGGGTTCAAGTCCCACTAAGGGAATTTAAGAGGATTTGGGGTATTTATACCTAAATAGATATATAATTATTATATTATATATCAAGACTTGGGACTTGGGTCTTGGGTCCTAATAATGAGTTAATTTTAATTTCGTCATTAAATTATTTTAATTAATATTAAAAATTGTTTTATTTAATTAATTAAAAATTATTCTATGATTAAACTTAAAACACGTTTTTTTTTTTAATTAGCCGTTGGGAGTGGTTTAGTGGGAGAAGTGGTCACCCACGTTTTGGGGGAAGTGGGTGGTTTCTGCATCCCTTTATATGAGGGATATGCAGATCAGTTTCTAATAATTTTTCAATCTCTCTCTCTCTCAAAAAAACGTCCTTCTTCATACTCCAATTCTGGGCATAATCTCTTGTGGTTTTAAAGTCATCCATTGAGTGCTTCAATCGGATGAACTGTGCTGTTGAATCCTGGGGACAGTTATCTGAGGCTCGAAGGATCACTGATTATCGTGCGGGCGATATTTCTGTCTTAGGACTGTGTGTCTAACACACACCTCAGCATCCAGATAAGTCGTTCCAATTTATTACTATCCTTTTAGTTTTCCCATATACGCATATAACAATCTAAGACAGAAATATAAATTTTATATTCGTACAATGGGAAAATTTGATCCTGCTGCTATCGCCTCTGCTAGGCCTGAAAAATTTGTTGGTTTGAATTTTAAACGTTGGCAACAAAAAATGCAATTTTATCTGAATCTGTTGGAACTCGATCACACGTTAGAAATTAAGGAAGATAATTCTGAAGAGACCGAACCTGCAAAAACTGCTGTTAATCAACTTTGGGAAAAATCTGATTTTATGTGCAAAAATCATATTCTGAACAATCTGGATGATGCCCTGTATGATATTTATTTTTCTGTCCCTACTGCTAGAGAGTTATGGTTGATGTTAGATAAGAAATATAAAACTGAAGATGCTGGAAGTAAGAAATTTGTTGTTAGTCGTTTTCTGGATTTTAAAATGGTTGACGAAAAATCTGTTTTGTCACAATTAGAGGAACTTCAAGTCATTATTCATGAAATTCATGCTGAGGGTATGTCAATTAGTGAGGGTTTTCAAGTTGCATCTGTTATTGAGAAACTTCCCCCTTCCTGGAAAGAATTTAGAAATGGCCTTAAACATAAACGTAAAGATATGACTATGGAAGATCTCACTGTTAGACTTAGAATTGAAGAGGATAACTGCGTTAAGGAAAAAAGAGACGTTGCCACGGCTATGGCTGCCAAAGCAAACATTGCTGAAAGTAGTGGGGGGACCAAAAATCAGTTTAAGCCAAATAAGTACCAACATAAATTTAAGGGGAAAGGAAAAGCACCAAATAATGCTACGAAACCTAAAGGTGGGATTAAGAAATTCGGGGGAGACTGTTTTGTTTGTGGTAAACCTGGACATCGAGCCCAAGACTGCTTCAAAAGGAAAAACAATGAGAATTTCAAAAAACCTAATGGGGGTGCACAAGCTTCAATTGTTGAAACTGATAATTTTTCTGCTGTTATTTCAGAGGCACACCTGGTTAGCAACATTAAGGACTGGTGGGTGGACACTGGGGCCACCCGACACATCTGTGGAGACAGGAGTGTTTTTTCCCACTACGAGGTGGTGGGAAGTGATGAAAAGCTCTACATGGGCAATTCTTCAGTAGCTGCTGTTGCTGGAAAAGGGAAGGTGGATTTAAAATTCACTTCTGGAAAAGTCCTGACGTTGAACGAGGTGTTGCACGTGCCCGACATTAGGAAAAACTTGGTCTCAGGCTCGCTGTTGAGTAAAAAGGGTTTTAAAATGGTTTTTGAATCTGATCAGTTTGTTTTATCTAAAAATGGGGTGTTTGTGGGAAAGGGTTACATGTGTGAGGGATTATTCAAATTAAATGTAACTGTTGACTCTGTTTTTAATGTAGTTAATTCTTCTGCTTATATCTCTGATTCCTTATATTTATGGCATAGTAGACTTGGACATGTTAATTTTGCTTCACTTAGAAGATTAATGAATTTAGGAGATATTCCTAAACTGCCTGCAAATGTCGAACACAAATGTGAAATATGTGTTGAATCAAAATTCAAAAGAAAACCTTTTCAAAGTATACAACGCTCTACTGAAATTTTGGGATTAATTCATACCGATTTGTGTGACTTAAAAGGAATTCAAACAAGGGGTGGGAAAAAATATTTTATCACCTTTATAGATGATCACACGAAATTCTGTTATGTGTATCTTTTGAGATCTAAGGATGAAGCACTTGAGAAATTCATACTATATAAAACGGAAGTTGAAAATCAACTAAATCAAAAAATTAAAATTGTGAGATCAGATAGAGGGGGAGAATATTCTGAGCCTTTTAATGATTTTTGTAAAATACATGGCATAATACATCAAACTACGGCACCATATTGTCCACAACAAAATGGTGTGGCGGAACGTAAAAATCAAACGCTAAAGGATATGGTAAATGCTATGTTAAACAGCTCGGGTCTTCCTCACAATTTATGGGGTGAAGCGGTACTTTCAGCTTGTTATATTTTAAACAAAATTCCCCCTAAGAAATCTGATAAATCTCCTTATGAATTATGGAAAGGAAGAAAGCCTTCATATAAATACTTAAAAGTGTGGGGGTGTTTAGCAAAAGTAGTTCTGCCTCCACCTAAACGAACTAAACTCGGACCTAAAACTGTTGATTGTGTATTTATAGGAAATGCTCAAAACAGTAGTGCATATAGGTTCCTTGTGTTTAAATCAGATGTAGATAGTGTATCTACAAATACTATTATTGAATCTCGTGATGCAGAATTTTTTGAACATATTTTTCCACATAATCCCACTACTAGACTTGAGGATGCTCCTTCGAACATATATATGCCATCTAGTAGTAGGCAAGAGAATGATATGGAAATACAGGAAGTTAGGAAAAGTAAAAGACGTAAAATAGATAAATCTTTTGGGCCTGATTATATTTCATTTTTGTCCGAGGGGGATCCTCAATCTTATCACGATGCTCTTATCTCTCCCGAAGCTCCATTTTGGAAAGAGGCTGTTAATAGTGAAATAGAATCTATTATGCAAAATCACACTTGGGATTTAGTTAGCTTGCCACCAGGTTGTAAAACCATAGGGTGTAAATGGATTTTTAAAAGAAAAATGAAACCTGATGGATCCATAGAAAAATATAAGGCTAGGTTAGTAGCTAAAGGATATAAACAAAAGGAGGGAATCGATTTCTTTGACACTTATTCTCCGGTTACGCGAATTACTTCTATTAGAATTCTAATTTCCCTCGCATCCATCTATAAACTGGAAATTCATCAAATGGATGTTAAAACAGCTTTTTTAAATGGGGAATTAGAAGAGGAAATTTATATGGATCAACCGGAAGGATTTGTTGTAAAGGGATTAGAGAACAAAGTTTGCAAGCTAGTTAAATCCTTATATGGACTAAAACAAGCCCCTAAGCAGTGGCATGAAAAATTTGATCAAGTAATGATTAATGATGGATTTAAAATAAATGAATCTGATAAATGTGTGTATTTTAAGTGTCATAGAGATGCTTGTGTGATTGTTTGCCTATACGTTGACGATATGTTAATATTTGGATCACATATGAGTATTATAAAAACCACTAAGAAGATGTTATGTGAACAATTTGATATGAAAGACTTGGGAGTTGGAGATTTTATTTTGGGAATAAAAATAATACGAGATTCTGTGGGAATCAAATTATCACAATCACATTATATAGAAAGTGTGTTAAGGAAATTCAATCAATATGAATCTACTCCTGTTAGAACTCCTTATGATCCAAATAGTAAACTGAAGAAAAACAAAGGAGAACCTGTGTCACAACTTGAATATTCAAGAATTATTGGTAGCCTAATGTACATTATGAACTGCACCAGACCTGATATTGCATATGCAGTAGGGAGATTGAGTAGATATACTTGTAATCCTAATAATGATCACTGGAATGCACTTATTAGAGTTTTGAGATACCTGAAATTTACTTTGGATTATGCTTTATATTATGTCTCATATCCTGCTGTGATTGAAGGTTTTACTGATGCTAATTGGATTTCAGACTCAGAGGAATCCAAATCTACAAGTGGATATGTATTCACATTAGGCGGGGCTGCCGTATCATGGAAATCCTCAAAACAGACATGCATTGCAAGATCAACAATGGAGTCTGAATTCATAGCTTTAGACAAAGCAGGTGAAGAAGCCGAGTGGCTGAGGACATTTCTGGCAGACATTCCAATGTGGCCTAAACCTGTACCTGCGGTACTTATACACTGTGATTGCCAAGCGGCAATAGCAAAAGCAAGCAACAAGTCCTACAATGGAAAGTCAAGACATATTCGTCGCAGGCATAACAGTGTGAGACAACTCATATCTAATGGCATTATAACCATTGACTTTGTAAGGTCAAATGATAATTTAGCAGATCCATTGACCAAAGGGTTGTCAAGAGATATCATTTACAAAACATCGAGGGGGATGGGCTTAAAGCCTAATGAGTAAAATCATCATGATGGATACCCAACCTATCTGAATGGAGATCCCAGGATATAGGTTCCATGGGAAAACTAATTGTGGATGATTATATGTGAGCGCTACAAAGACTTATCATTGTCTTATCCCTATGGTGTTATTAATAATAATAATAGTAGTGCTACCTGTAATGAGAAAGGTTGAGCTAAACTCTTAATGAATCTATGGCTTGAATTTTCAAGCGGGATGTGACAGGACATTCTTGATAGATTCACCTAAGTGAGTGTGGTAGTGGGGCCGCTACCTATGGGAATTGTGGCTGAATTCTCTAGAGCACTCATGATACTGGGATATAGCTCATGGCCTTAATGAGCAAAACTGTTGTGAACCACAAGTGTTTTAAAGTGTCATGTGTGTAGTCTATTGAACTGGTTTACCAAAATAACTGGTCAGTTCAAGATATGTAATTCACTGAATGGTTGTAAGCCCAATGGATATACACTAAGCAAGGTTCAAGTCCAAAAGACACCTCTGCCTATTAATGACAATTTTATTGCCCAAGACTTTCTTTATTCTTTCTTCTCGTATCTCATTCATGTGGGGGATTGTTGTGTGTGTGTGTGTATAACTATTGGTGTGAATGATATACTCACAATAAGACCTTGTAGCCTAGTGGTAACTTTTGAGTCCCCTTTAAAGGAGGTCATGGGTTCAAGTCCCACTAAGGGAATTTAAGAGGATTTGGGGTATTTATACCTAAATAGATATATAATTATTATATTATATATCAAGACTTGGGACTTGGGACTTGGGTCTTGGGTCCTAATAATGAGTTAATTTTAATTTCGTCATTAAATTATTTTAATTAATATTAAAAATTGTTTTATTTAATTAATTAAAAATTATTCTATGATTAAACTTAAAACACGTTTTTTTTTTAATTAGCCGTTGGGAGTGGTTTAGTGGGAGAAGTGGTCACCCACGTTTTGGGGGAAGTGGGTGGTTTCTGCATCCCTTTATATGAGGGATATGCAGATCAGTTTCTAATAATTTTTCAATCTCTCTCTCTCTCAAAAAAACGTCCTTCTTCATACTCCAATTCTGGGCATAATCTCTTGTGGTTTTAAAGTCATCCATTGAGTGCTTCAATCGGATGAACTGTGCTGTTGAATCCTGGGGACAGTTATCTGAGGCTCGAAGCATCACTGATTATCGTGCGGGCGATATTTCTGTCTTAGGACTGTGTGTCTAACACACACCTCAGCATCCAGATAAGTCGTTCCAATTTATTACTATCCTTTTAGTTTTCCCATATACGCATATAACAATCTAAGACAGAAATATAAATTTTATATTCGTACAATGGGAAAATTTGATCCTGCTGCTATCGCCTCTGCTAGGCCTGAAAAATTTGTTGGTTTGAATTTTAAACGTTGGCAACAAAAAATGCAATTTTATCTGAATCTGTTGGAACTCGATCACACGTTAGAAATTAAGGAAGATAATTCTGAAGAGACCGAACCTGCAAAAACTGCTGTTAATCAACTTTGGGAAAAATCTGATTTTATGTGCAAAAATCATATTCTGAACAATCTGGATGATGCCCTGTATGATATTTATTTTTCTGTCCCTACTGCTAGAGAGTTATGGTTGATGTTAGATAAGAAATATAAAACTGAAGATGCTGGAAGTAAGAAATTTGTTGTTAGTCGTTTTCTGGATTTTAAAATGGTTGACGAAAAATCTGTTTTGTCACAATTAGAGGAACTTCAAGTCATTATTCATGAAATTCATGCTGAGGGTATGTCAATTAGTGAGGGTTTTCAAGTTGCATCTGTTATTGAGAAACTTCCCCCTTCCTGGAAAGAATTTAGAAATGGCCTTAAACATAAACGTAAAGATATGACTATGGAAGATCTCACTGTTAGACTTAGAATTGAAGAGGATAACTGCGTTAAGGAAAAAAGAGACGTTGCCACGGCTATGGCTGCCAAAGCAAACATTGCTGAAAGTAGTGGGGGGACCAAAAATCAGTTTAAGCCAAATAAGTACCAACATAAATTTAAGGGGAAAGGAAAAGCACCAAATAATGCTACGAAACCTAAAGGTGGGATTAAGAAATTCGGGGGAGACTGTTTTGTTTGTGGTAAACCTGGACATCGAGCCCAAGACTGCTTCAAAAGGAAAAACAATGAGAATTTCAAAAAACCTAATGGGGGTGCACAAGCTTCAATTGTTGAAACTGATAATTTTTCTGCTGTTATTTCAGAGGCACACCTGGTTAGCAACATTAAGGACTGGTGGGTGGACACTGGGGCCACCCGACACATCTGTGGAGACAGGAGTGTTTTTTCCCACTACGAGGTGGTGGGAAGTGATGAAAAGCTCTACATGGGCAATTCTTCAGTAGCTGCTGTTGCTGGAAAAGGGAAGGTGGATTTAAAATTCACTTCTGGAAAAGTCCTGACGTTGAACGAGGTGTTGCACGTGCCCGACATTAGGAAAAACTTGGTCTCAGGCTCGCTGTTGAGTAAAAAGGGTTTTAAAATGGTTTTTGAATCTGATCAGTTTGTTTTATCTAAAAATGGGGTGTTTGTGGGAAAGGGTTACATGTGTGAGGGATTATTCAAATTAAATGTAACTGTTGACTCTGTTTTTAATGTAGTTAATTCTTCTGCTTATATCTCTGATTCCTTATATTTATGGCATAGTAGACTTGGACATGTTAATTTTGCTTCACTTAGAAGATTAATGAATTTAGGAGATATTCCTAAACTGCCTGCAAATGTCGAACACAAATGTGAAATATGTGTTGAATCAAAATTCAAAAGAAAACCTTTTCAAAGTATACAACGCTCTACTGAAATTTTGGGATTAATTCATACCGATTTGTGTGACTTAAAAGGAATTCAAACAAGGGGTGGGAAAAAATATTTTATCACCTTTATAGATGATCACACGAAATTCTGTTATGTGTATCTTTTGAGATCTAAGGATGAAGCACTTGAGAAATTCATACTATATAAAACGGAAGTTGAAAATCAACTAAATCAAAAAATTAAAATTGTGAGATCAGATAGAGGGGGAGAATATTCTGAGCCTTTTAATGATTTTTGTAAAATACATGGCATAATACATCAAACTACGGCACCATATTGTCCACAACAAAATGGTGTGGCGGAACGTAAAAATCAAACGCTAAAGGATATGGTAAATGCTATGTTAAACAGCTCGGGTCTTCCTCACAATTTATGGGGTGAAGCGGTACTTTCAGCTTGTTATATTTTAAACAAAATTCCCCCTAAGAAATCTGATAAATCTCCTTATGAATTATGGAAAGGAAGAAAGCCTTCATATAAATACTTAAAAGTGTGGGGGTGTTTAGCAAAAGTAGTTCTGCCTCCACCTAAACGAACTAAACTCGGACCTAAAACTGTTGATTGTGTATTTATAGGAAATGCTCAAAACAGTAGTGCATATAGGTTCCTTGTGTTTAAATCAGATGTAGATAGTGTATCTACAAATACTATTATTGAATCTCGTGATGCAGAATTTTTTGAACATATTTTTCCACATAATCCCACTACTAGACTTGAGGATGCTCCTTCGAACATATATATGCCATCTAGTAGTAGGCAAGAGAATGATATGGAAATACAGGAAGTTAGGAAAAGTAAAAGACGTAAAATAGATAAATCTTTTGGGCCTGATTATATTTCATTTTTGTCCGAGGGGGATCCTCAATCTTATCACGATGCTCTTATCTCTCCCGAAGCTCCATTTTGGAAAGAGGCTGTTAATAGTGAAATAGAATCTATTATGCAAAATCACACTTGGGATTTAGTTAGCTTGCCACCAGGTTGTAAAACCATAGGGTGTAAATGGATTTTTAAAAGAAAAATGAAACCTGATGGATCCATAGAAAAATATAAGGCTAGGTTAGTAGCTAAAGGATATAAACAAAAGGAGGGAATCGATTTCTTTGACACTTATTCTCCGGTTACGCGAATTACTTCTATTAGAATTCTAATTTCCCTCGCATCCATCTATAAACTGGAAATTCATCAAATGGATGTTAAAACAGCTTTTTTAAATGGGGAATTAGAAGAGGAAATTTATATGGATCAACCGGAAGGATTTGTTGTAAAGGGATTAGAGAACAAAGTTTGCAAGCTAGTTAAATCCTTATATGGACTAAAACAAGCCCCTAAGCAGTGGCATGAAAAATTTGATCAAGTAATGATTAATGATGGATTTAAAATAAATGAATCTGATAAATGTGTGTATTTTAAGTGTCATAGAGATGCTTGTGTGATTGTTTGCCTATACGTTGACGATATGTTAATATTTGGATCACATATGAGTATTATAAAAACCACTAAGAAGATGTTATGTGAACAATTTGATATGAAAGACTTGGGAGTTGGAGATTTTATTTTGGGAATAAAAATAATACGAGATTCTGTGGGAATCAAATTATCACAATCACATTATATAGAAAGTGTGTTAAGGAAATTCAATCAATATGAATCTACTCCTGTTAGAACTCCTTATGATCCAAATAGTAAACTGAAGAAAAACAAAGGAGAACCTGTGTCACAACTTGAATATTCAAGAATTATTGGTAGCCTAATGTACATTATGAACTGCACCAGACCTGATATTGCATATGCAGTAGGGAGATTGAGTAGATATACTTGTAATCCTAATAATGATCACTGGAATGCACTTATTAGAGTTTTGAGATACCTGAAATTTACTTTGGATTATGCTTTATATTATGTCTCATATCCTGCTGTGATTGAAGGTTTTACTGATGCTAATTGGATTTCAGACTCAGAGGAATCCAAATCTACAAGTGGATATGTATTCACATTAGGCGGGGCTGCCGTATCATGGAAATCCTCAAAACAGACATGCATTGCAAGATCAACAATGGAGTCTGAATTCATAGCTTTAGACAAAGCAGGTGAAGAAGCCGAGTGGCTGAGGACATTTCTGGCAGACATTCCAATGTGGCCTAAACCTGTACCTGCGGTACTTATACACTGTGATTGCCAAGCGGCAATAGCAAAAGCAAGCAACAAGTCCTACAATGGAAAGTCAAGACATATTCGTCGCAGGCATAACAGTGTGAGACAACTCATATCTAATGGCATTATAACCATTGACTTTGTAAGGTCAAATGATAATTTAGCAGATCCATTGACCAAAGGGTTGTCAAGAGATATCATTTACAAAACATCGAGGGGGATGGGCTTAAAGCCTAATGAGTAAAATCATCATGATGGATACCCAACCTATCTGAATGGAGATCCCAGGATATAGGTTCCATGGGAAAACTAATTGTGGATGATTATATGTGAGCGCTACAAAGACTTATCATTGTCTTATCCCTATGGTGTTATTAATAATAATAATAGTAGTGCTACCTGTAATGAGAAAGGTTGAGCTAAACTCTTAATGAATCTATGGCTTGAATTTTCAAGCGGGATGTGACAGGACATTCTTGATAGATTCACCTAAGTGAGTGTGGTAGTGGGGCCGCTACCTATGGGAATTGTGGCTGAATTCTCTAGAGCACTCATGATACTGGGATATAGCTCATGGCCTTAATGAGCAAAACTGTTGTGAACCACAAGTGTTTTAAAGTGTCATGTGTGTAGTCTATTGAACTGGTTTACCAAAATAACTGGTCAGTTCAAGATATGTAATTCACTGAATGGTTGTAAGCCCAATGGATATACACTAAGCAAGGTTCAAGTCCAAAAGACACCTCTGCCTATTAATGACAATTTTATTGCCCAAGACTTTCTTTATTCTTTCTTCTCGTATCTCATTCATGTGGGGGATTGTTGTGTGTGTGTGTGTATAACTATTGGTGTGAATGATATACTCACAATAAGACCTTGTAGCCTAGTGGTAACTTTTGAGTCCCCTTTAAAGGAGGTCATGGGTTCAAGTCCCACTAAGGGAATTTAAGAGGATTTGGGGTATTTATACCTAAATAGATATATAATTATTATATTATATATCAAGACTTGGGACTTGGGACTTGGGTCTTGGGTCCTAATAATGAGTTAATTTTAATTTCGTCATTAAATTATTTTAATTAATATTAAAAATTGTTTTATTTAATTAATTAAAAATTATTCTATGATTAAACTTAAAACACGTTTTTTTTTTAATTAGCCGTTGGGAGTGGTTTAGTGGGAGAAGTGGTCACCCACGTTTTGGGGGAAGTGGGTGGTTTCTGCATCCCTTTATATGAGGGATATGCAGATCAGTTTCTAATAATTTTTCAATCTCTCTCTCTCTCAAAAAAACGTCCTTCTTCATACTCCAATTCTGGGCATAATCTCTTGTGGTTTTAAAGTCATCCATTGAGTGCTTCAATCGGATGAACTGTGCTGTTGAATCCTGGGGACAGTTATCTGAGGCTCGAAGCATCACTGATTATCGTGCGGGCGATATTTCTGTCTTAGGACTGTGTGTCTAACACACACCTCAGCATCCAGATAAGTCGTTCCAATTTATTACTATCCTTTTAGTTTTCCCATATACGCATATAACAATCTAAGACAGAAATATAAATTTTATATTCGTACAATGGGAAAATTTGATCCTGCTGCTATCGCCTCTGCTAGGCCTGAAAAATTTGTTGGTTTGAATTTTAAACGTTGGCAACAAAAAATGCAATTTTATCTGAATCTGTTGGAACTCGATCACACGTTAGAAATTAAGGAAGATAATTCTGAAGAGACCGAACCTGCAAAAACTGCTGTTAATCAACTTTGGGAAAAATCTGATTTTATGTGCAAAAATCATATTCTGAACAATCTGGATGATGCCCTGTATGATATTTATTTTTCTGTCCCTACTGCTAGAGAGTTATGGTTGATGTTAGATAAGAAATATAAAACTGAAGATGCTGGAAGTAAGAAATTTGTTGTTAGTCGTTTTCTGGATTTTAAAATGGTTGACGAAAAATCTGTTTTGTCACAATTAGAGGAACTTCAAGTCATTATTCATGAAATTCATGCTGAGGGTATGTCAATTAGTGAGGGTTTTCAAGTTGCATCTGTTATTGAGAAACTTCCCCCTTCCTGGAAAGAATTTAGAAATGACCTTAAACATAAACGTAAAGATATGACTATGGAAGATCTCACTGTTAGACTTAGAATTGAAGAGGATAACTGCGTTAAGGAAAAAAGAGACGTTGCCACGGCTATGGCTGCCAAAGCAAACATTGCTGAAAGTAGTGGGGGGACCAAAAATCAGTTTAAGCCAAATAAGTACCAACATAAATTTAAGGGTAAAGGAAAAGCACCAAATAATGCTACGAAACCTAAAGGTGGGATTAAGAAATTCGGGGGAGACTGTTTTGTTTGTGGTAAACCTGGACATCGAGCCCAAGACTGCTTCAAAAGGAAAAACAATGAGAATTTCAAAAAACCTAATGGGGGTGCACAAGCTTCAATTGTTGAAACTGATAATTTTTCTGCTGTTATTTCAGAGGCACACCTGGTTAGCAACATTAAGGACTGGTGGGTGGACACTGGGGCCACCCGACACATCTGTGGAGACAGGAGTGTTTTTTCCCACTACGAGGTGGTGGGAAGTGATGAAAAGCTCTACATGGGCAATTCTTCAGTAGCTGCTGTTGCTGGAAAAGGGAAGGTGGATTTAAAATTCACTTCTGGAAAAGTCCTGACGTTGAACGAGGTGTTGCACGTGCCCGACATTAGGAAAAACTTGGTCTCAGGCTCGCTGTTGAGTAAAAAGGGTTTTAAAATGGTTTTTGAATCTGATCAGTTTGTTTTATCTAAAAATGGGGTGTTTGTGGGAAAGGGTTACATGTGTGAGGGATTATTCAAATTAAATGTAACTGTTGACTCTGTTTTTAATGTAGTTAATTCTTCTGCTTATATCTCTGATTCCTTATATTTATGGCATAGTAGACTTGGACATGTTAATTTTGCTTCACTTAGAAGATTAATGAATTTAGGAGATATTCCTAAACTGCCTGCAAATGTCGAACACAAATGTGAAATATGTGTTGAATCAAAATTCAAAAGAAAACCTTTTCAAAGTATACAACGCTCTACTGAAATTTTGGGATTAATTCATACCGATTTGTGTGACTTAAAAGGAATTCAAACAAGGGGTGGGAAAAAATATTTTATCACCTTTATAGATGATCACACGAAATTCTGTTATGTGTATCTTTTGAGATCTAAGGATGAAGCACTTGAGAAATTCATACTATATAAAACGGAAGTTGAAAATCAACTAAATCAAAAAATTAAAATTGTGAGATCAGATAGAGGGGGAGAATATTCTGAGCCTTTTAATGATTTTTGTAAAATACATGGCATAATACATCAAACTACGGCACCATATTGTCCACAACAAAATGGTGTGGCGGAACGTAAAAATCAAACGCTAAAGGATATGGTAAATGCTATGTTAAACAGCTCGGGTCTTCCTCACAATTTATGGGGTGAAGCGGTACTTTCAGCTTGTTATATTTTAAACAAAATTCCCCCTAAGAAATCTGATAAATCTCCTTATGAATTATGGAAAGGAAGAAAGCCTTCATATAAATACTTAAAAGTGTGGGGGTGTTTAGCAAAAGTAGTTCTGCCTCCACCTAAACGAACTAAACTCGGACCTAAAACTGTTGATTGTGTATTTATAGGAAATGCTCAAAACAGTAGTGCATATAGGTTCCTTGTGTTTAAATCAGATGTAGATAGTGTATCTACAAATACTATTATTGAATCTCGTGATGCAGAATTTTTTGAACATATTTTTCCACATAATCCCACTACTAGACTTGAGGATGCTCCTTCGAACATATATATGCCATCTAGTAGTAGGCAAGAGAATGATATGGAAATACAGGAAGTTAGGAAAAGTAAAAGACGTAAAATAGATAAATCTTTTGGGCCTGATTATATTTCATTTTTGTCCGAGGGGGATCCTCAATCTTATCACGATGCTCTTATCTCTCCCGAAGCTCCATTTTGGAAAGAGGCTGTTAATAGTGAAATAGAATCTATTATGCAAAATCACACTTGGGATTTAGTTAGCTTGCCACCAGGTTGTAAAACCATAGGGTGTAAATGGATTTTTAAAAGAAAAATGAAACCTGATGGATCCATAGAAAAATATAAGGCTAGGTTAGTAGCTAAAGGATATAAACAAAAGGAGGGAATCGATTTCTTTGACACTTATTCTCCGGTTACGCGAATTACTTCTATTAGAATTCTAATTTCCCTCGCATCCATCTATAAACTGGAAATTCATCAAATGGATGTTAAAACAGCTTTTTTAAATGGGGAATTAGAAGAGGAAATTTATATGGATCAACCGGAAGGATTTGTTGTAAAGGGATTAGAGAACAAAGTTTGCAAGCTAGTTAAATCCTTATATGGACTAAAACAAGCCCCTAAGCAGTGGCATGAAAAATTTGATCAAGTAATGATTAATGATGGATTTAAAATAAATGAATCTGATAAATGTGTGTATTTTAAGTGTCATAGAGATGCTTGTGTGATTGTTTGCCTATACGTTGACGATATGTTAATATTTGGATCACATATGAGTATTATAAAAACCACTAAGAAGATGTTATGTGAACAATTTGATATGAAAGACTTGGGAGTTGGAGATTTTATTTTGGGAATAAAAATAATACGAGATTCTGTGGGAATCAAATTATCACAATCACATTATATAGAAAGTGTGTTAAGGAAATTCAATCAATATGAATCTACTCCTGTTAGAACTCCTTATGATCCAAATAGTAAACTGAAGAAAAACAAAGGAGAACCTGTGTCACAACTTGAATATTCAAGAATTATTGGTAGCCTAATGTACATTATGAACTGCACCAGACCTGATATTGCATATGCAGTAGGGAGATTGAGTAGATATACTTGTAATCCTAATAATGATCACTGGAATGCACTTATTAGAGTTTTGAGATACCTGAAATTTACTTTGGATTATGCTTTATATTATGTCTCATATCCTGCTGTGATTGAAGGTTTTACTGATGCTAATTGGATTTCAGACTCAGAGGAATCCAAATCTACAAGTGGATATGTATTCACATTAGGCGGGGCTGCCGTATCATGGAAATCCTCAAAACAGACATGCATTGCAAGATCAACAATGGAGTCTGAATTCATAGCTTTAGACAAAGCAGGTGAAGAAGCCGAGTGGCTGAGGACATTTCTGGCAGACATTCCAATGTGGCCTAAACCTGTACCTGCGGTACTTATACACTGTGATTGCCAAGCGGCAATAGCAAAAGCAAGCAACAAGTCCTACAATGGAAAGTCAAGACATATTCGTCGCAGGCATAACAGTGTGAGACAACTCATATCTAATGGCATTATAACCATTGACTTTGTAAGGTCAAATGATAATTTAGCAGATCCATTGACCAAAGGGTTGTCAAGAGATATCATTTACAAAACATCGAGGGGGATGGGCTTAAAGCCTAATGAGTAAAATCATCATGATGGATACCCAACCTATCTGAATGGAGATCCCAGGATATAGGTTCCATGGGAAAACTAATTGTGGATGATTATATGTGAGCGCTACAAAGACTTATCATTGTCTTATCCCTATGGTGTTATTAATAATAATAATAGTAGTGCTACCTGTAATGAGAAAGGTTGAGCTAAACTCTTAATGAATCTATGGCTTGAATTTTCAAGCGGGATGTGACAGGACATTCTTGATAGATTCACCTAAGTGAGTGTGGTAGTGGGGCCGCTACCTATGGGAATTGTGGCTGAATTCTCTAGAGCACTCATGATACTGGGATATAGCTCATGGCCTTAATGAGCAAAACTGTTGTGAACCACAAGTGTTTTAAAGTGTCATGTGTGTAGTCTATTGAACTGGTTTACCAAAATAACTGGTCAGTTCAAGATATGTAATTCACTGAATGGTTGTAAGCCCAATGGATATACACTAAGCAAGGTTCAAGTCCAAAAGACACCTCTGCCTATTAATGACAATTTTATTGCCCAAGACTTTCTTTATTCTTTCTTCTCGTATCTCATTCATGTGGGGGATTGTTGTGTGTGTGTGTGTATAACTATTGGTGTGAATGATATACTCACAATAAGACCTTGTAGCCTAGTGGTAACTTTTGAGTCCCCTTTAAAGGAGGTCATGGGTTCAAGTCCCACTAAGGGAATTTAAGAGGATTTGGGGTATTTATACCTAAATAGATATATAATTATTATATTATATATCAAGACTTGGGACTTGGGACTTGGGTCTTGGGTCCTAATAATGAGTTAATTTTAATTTCGTCATTAAATTATTTTAATTAATATTAAAAATTGTTTTATTTAATTAATTAAAAATTATTCTATGATTAAACTTAAAACACGTTTTTTTTTTTAATTAGCCGTTGGGAGTGGTTTAGTGGGAGAAGTGGTCACCCACGTTTTGGGGGAAGTGGGTGGTTTCTGCATCCCTTTATATGAGGGATATGCAGATCAGTTTCTAATAATTTTTCAATCTCTCTCTCTCTCAAAAAAACGTCCTTCTTCATACTCCAATTCTGGGCATAATCTCTTGTGGTTTTAAAGTCATCCATTGAGTGCTTCAATCGGATGAACTGTGCTGTTGAATCCTGGGGACAGTTATCTGAGGCTCGAAGCATCACTGATTATCGTGCGGGCGATATTTCTGTCTTAGGACTGTGTGTCTAACACACACCTCAGCATCCAGATAAGTCGTTCCAATTTATTACTATCCTTTTAGTTTTCCCATATACGCATATAACATCTTTTTCATCAACTTCCATCTTCGCCACAAATCAAACTCTTATTTTAAGCAGATTTACTTGTTTCCGCCTCAGATATCTGGCCTGCTATTCCCTCTTCTTCCTCCTCCGACCTCCAAATTGGTTTGCGGGTTAAAGTAAAACAAATCCTCCTTCCCCCTTTTCGTGAAATACAACTATGGCCCCGTAAGTTTACTACCCCTTCTTTTAGTTTTTTGGGGCATAGTCTTATGTCCAATGTTTTTTTACGCACTCATCTCACGTATTTTTTAAATTGTATTAAGTTCCATAACCTTCCTCAACCACATCTCTTTCTCTCCGTAGAGAATGATTTGCGTCCTACAATTGTTATAATAGGACCAACGACTAAAAGAATAAAAACTTGAGAGTGGATACAAATAAATCTTTAAAATTGGGACTAAACGCTTGTGGTCCCTTCTTCTTTTCTTTCTTTGCTTTTTTTCCCTCCCTTTGCCACCAAATCTTCCTCAATATATCCACCAAATAATTTATTTTCCCCTACTTCTATCCCACGAGTGAGTCGTCAACCTTTAGAGGGGGAATGTTCTCGCAGGCGATCCTATTTATGCCTACCCCCATTTTCCACGTAATGGTTCATCAGACACAATTCGCGAGTTGCTCGTATCATTCTTGGTTCCTGAATCATTTTTGTTATAGGTCTTGTGTCATATTTTTTATATTAATAAAAGTAGTTTTCTTTTCACTCACCTTGTTTTATTCATATTCTGTTAAAATGTTTAATTACTAACCTGTTTATGGTCGGTGGAGTGTAGGAAATGTTGTAGCATAGCGGTCGTGGCTATGGAAGATGCCTGAGTCATAATAGTGTCAATCTTCGTTCGACCAACCACAGGTGGGGTGGTGCGGGTGGTGGGTGCGGCTGCGGCTGTGGCTTCCTGCTGAGCCCTCTCATTTGCATTCGGTGCGGTGGCACGTCGTGGTCTGCCTCTCCTACCATTTTTCATCTGAAAGAAAACAAGGTTCGTATTAGTACAAATCACTACAATACAATGAATTCTAGTCCCATGCTCTATATATTGATAGAAAAGCTTTTTGGTAAGTCGTTGTTCAAGCCTTTCTAATCAATTCCTTTCAATTACTTAAATAAAATATAACAAACTAGAAAAAGGTAAGTAAGGAGGTCAATCCTAATCTAAAGAGTGAAATAATTGAAGAATAATGCAATTTATTTTTTATTATTATTTTAATTTTATGATTTTTTTCAAAGGATTATTAATTAACTAAATATACTAAAAAAAAATTAAAGTACTAACTAAGATGTAAAACCTAATTAGAGAAAAATGAAATAAACAAATTGTGCTAATAAGCTAACTAGCTAAATTGGACTCATGAGAGCTTCAATTCATCCCATAAATGGAATATTAGCCCTCATTAATCATAAACAAATTAAAGCATGTGAGGATTGAAACAAGAGTAATTAAAGAGGAATATATCAAACCTATATAAGTCTTGAATTGGAAAATTTAATTACAACCCAAAATTCTCTCAATTATAGCCCATAATTCTCTCAATTACAATCACTCGCTAATAGGGGTGAGCGCGGTCCGGTCCGGTCCGGTTTTTGGTCATTTTAGGTGTCGGACCGAATTATTCGGTCCTATATTTGAGAAGACCGTATTTGGACCGATTTATTCCGTTTAGCCTATTTATTCGGTCTAGGCTATTTTCGGTCCAGTTCGGTTAATAATCGGTCGACATTTACATTTATTTACTTTTCTTTTCAATAAAAACTTGTTAATTTTTTTATGTTTGTACTATTTAAAGGCTGTTTTGACACTGAAATAATGCTGTTTTGCACCATTTAAGGTGTTGTTTTGCGCCATCTAAGGGTGCTGTTTTGCCACTTCAAATGTGTTATTTTGCACCATCTAAGGTGTTGTTTTGCACCATTTAAGGTGTTGTTTTTTCCCTTCAAATGTGCTGTCCTGTTTTGTCCAATTTTAGTAGAATAAAACATGTTGTTTTGCACCTTTAAATGTGCTATTTTGCACCTCCAACATATACATTGATATGCAAACATTAAAATAGCTTCAAAAGTAATACATGTCCACCATAAGAAAATATTACATGTCCAAGCAAGCACCATAAAAAAATATTACATGTCCAACTAAGTCCAAACAAGAAACATAAGAAAATATTACATGTCCAACTACGCCCAAGCAAGCAACATAAGAAAATATTACATATCCACCATAACCAAAAGTAAGGTAAAACAAAGTTCTCGAGTCTCCTCCAAAAGGTGCATCAATCCACCACAATAGTTGAAATTGAGGTCTTGAATCTTTCTCCCAATATTTCTAGAAAAAATACAAAACAAAGATTATGTCAAATAAAAATTCAATAACAAAAGTTTAACATTTAAATTATGAAAAATATATATTAAATTTAACTATTACCTGCATCAAGTTTCTCCATTTCTTGAATTTCATCCATGGCATCTCGAATGTTGATAGGTTTTGTTGAAGATTTGAGCCAATTTTGTGCACAAACAAGTGCCTCCACCGTTGTAGGAGCTAGAGAGCTACGAAAAGGATCAAGCACACGACCACCCGTACTAAAAGCGGATTCGGAGGCAACGGTAGACACGGGAATAGCTAATACATCTCGTGCCATACGAGATAGCACTTGATACTTGCCTTGATTATTTTTCCACCAACCAAGAACATTAAAGTTATCATTTTCCACTTCACAAGTTTCCAATAAATACTTTTCCACCTCCGATTTTGCACCTAAATTATCCTCCGACTCTAAATGCCTTTTAAATTGAGATGTTAAAAATGCACGACCATCCTCATCCTCATCAACCCCAACCACATTAATTGGTGGATTCATATTGTGTGAAGATGCATTAGATGATTTATGACCATCATACCACTCAAACAAACGAATTAATGCATCTTTAACTCTTCTTGACAACTCCATTGATTTAACACAACCATACAACTCACTAAACCAAAATTCAACATACTTTAACTTGTAACGTGGGTCAACGACAATGGCAATAAACAACAAGAAGTTAATTTTCTCTACATTCCAATACTTTTCAAATTTGGCAATCATTTTCCCGGCCATTGAAGATAAAAAAATCATCACCATAATTTTTCAAATGCACCAACTTACTTTCAATAATCACAAGTTCATGAAAAAAAGCATTGGATGTAACATATAAAGACCCCGAGAATTTTAGGGTAGCATTATAAAAGATTCGAAGAAACTTCACAAAACTCTTAGCTTTTTCCCAATCCTCAAATTTTGGAGGTCCTAAATTTCTTCCAAACACCGACCCTCTTCCCCTCTCATCACCATCACCATCATTTTCCTCCTCTAAACCAAAGTAGGACAAATAATCATTGTCATCTTGCTCCATCCTTTTAAATGCTTTCTCAAATTTAATGGCCGCCTCCAACATCATAAATGTGGAGTTCCATCTCGTTGGAACATCAAGACATAACAAACCATTTGATTCTATCTTTTGCTTCTCACAACAATTTTTAGACTTTACTAACCTAGAAGGTGACGATTTCACATATTTTACCGCCCTACGCACTTTTGCAATTGATTCATTCAAATCCCTTAATCCATCTCCAACAATAAGATTGAGAATGTGTGCGCAACATCTCATGTGTAAATACTCATGGTCCAAAATGGTACCATTCCAATGTTTTGTCATTCTTTTCAAATAACTAATGGTACCATTATTGGAACTAGCATTATCAACCATGAGAGTGAAAATACTATCTATCCCCCAATCACACAAACAATCCTTAACAACTTGTCCTAATTCCTCACCCTTATGAGTTTTGACTTGACAAAAGTTCAAAATCTTTTTGTGTAGGTTCCATTCTTTATCAATATAATGTGCGGTGAGACACATGTAATTTACATTTTGAATGGAAGTCCATGTATCGGTGGTAAGGCAAATCTTTTGACCTTTTAAATCTTTTTTCAACCTTTTCTTTAAATCCACATATATGTTTAGGCAATCTCGTGCAATTGTTCGACGACTAGGAATATGCAATTTTGGTTGTGCGAGAGCCATAAACCTCCTAAACCCCTCATTCTCCACAAATTTATACGGTAGCTCGTCAATTATCAGCATTTCAGCTAGCCCTTGACGGCAAGCTTCCGCATTAAAAGAGATAGCCAATAAATTTGAACTTGGCTCATTTCCGTTTGGTTCTTTTTCAACATAAATGACAACTTTTTTTGCCCATTTTCCTCTACTAATCTCTTATTTGCGGGTAACTCTCTACAAGAGGGAGTATGTTGTTTCATATTTTTAGTCCCATTCTTTTTAGAGTCGCACGCATAAGAAATGCCACAATAATTACAACTAGCTCTAGGATTTTTTACATCATTATTTTTATGGAAGTGAACCCATACCGTAGATGCATTTTTCCGTTTTTGTTGCACGGGATGAGATCTTGGCGACGCTGGCGAACCATGTAAAGTAGCATTCGCCGGATCTTCACTCACTCCATCCATCTACACATGGAAAACAAATAACAGAAAATATTTTATGCACACTCAATTGTAAAATCCATAACATATAAAATCCACAAAATGTAAAATCCACCACAAACAGAAAATATTTAGAGTCACTCAACACATAAAATAGAAAATTTTGGAAAACTTTTTAGAGTCACTCAACACTGATCATCATCACAATAATATTGTAAAGTCAAGATTTGAAACACTTATTTTGAAATAACATTTTAATTTTGAAATCTGACCAAAATTATTTTAGATCTAGATGTTTTAAAAGATTTCAAATGTTTTATGATTATATGAACTAACTGTTTTAGAACTAGATGTTTTATGTACAAAATCAATTTTAGATCTAGATGTTTTATGTACAAAATCATCTTTTAAACCTTACAAAGTTACAATTTATAAAGGTTATATGAACTAACTGTAACAAAAAAAAAAGAGTTGCAAAAACAGAGGTACGAATGGGTTTACCCTGAAACAAACCTAAGCAAAATGTGGGTTACAACAAACCTAAGCAAACCCTTGAGCGTTTGTCAAAAACTGAAATCAGTTGGGTAACGGGTTTGTAAATGGTGTTGTCAAAAACTAAAATCAGTTTGGTTTGCATGTAAACTGAAATCAGTTGGGTGGGTTTGTAAAAAACTGAAGCAAAAAATGGTGTTGTCAGCGTCGGATCGGCGTGGAGGCAAAAACTGAAGCAAAAAACTGAAATCAGTTGGAAATCAAATCAGAATATTACCATGGGCGTGGAGGCGAGGTGCGTCAGCATCGGATCGGCTGTTGTGGAGGCGAGGTGTGTCGGACTCGGATCAGCTGCTGTGGCCATTTATTTTGGGCTACCGTGGTGGCCGTGGCTATGTTGATGGGATCGTGTGTTCATGGTGGTGGCTATGGTGATCGATCGGAGAGTTGGAGTGGAGAGAGAGAGTGAGGAAAAGTGAGGAGGAGAGTTGTTTTGTTAGAGAGAAAGTGAAGAGCGGTCGTGACTCGTGAGTGATATATTGAAAGGTTAAGTCAAGTTTAGGGTTTTAGTATTTAGTATATGGTATATTTATATAAAATTAATATATATTATATAATATTAAATTAAACGGTCCGGTCCGGTCTTAAGACCGAATTTATAATGGATTTTTTGGACCGAACCAAATATTTCGGGTCTCTTAATTTAGGACTGAATTATGACCGATTTATAAAAAAGCCTACAAAAATGGGTTCGGTCCGGTCCGATCCAATCGGGTCGATCTTTTTTTTGTCCACCCCTACTCGCTAATATATTTTATTCTAATAAAAACTAACGAATAAAAAAATTATTTGTAATATAATGGATGAATTCATAATGGACTCTTAAATAATAAGTGAGATTTGCAAAAAAATACAAATCCTCTCATTATAAAATTGTACATTAGAATTTAACCAAGGAAATAAATTGTACATCATTACTTTATGTTGAGATATTTGCTAAAAATGCAAATACTCATTATAAAGGAATAGAGAAGAAGTAACTTTCGAAAGGGATGAATTCAACCACATCAATCTTTATTGAAATATTTGCTAAAAATGCAAATACTCACTATAGAGGGGTGGAGTGGAATTCATCTTAGAGATAAATTCTACCACACCACTCTATATTGAGATATTCGCTAAAAATGTAAATACTTTCTATTGAGGGGTGGAGAAGAATTTATCACACTAGATTAAAAACAAAAAATAAAGTTTTTTTTTCAATGGCACCAAGTCTTCAATTTATAGGTGGATTAAGTCTAGGGGTAATTTGGGCATGGTAATGTGCATGAAGGGTGAGAGGTGTGGAGAGCGTCAAGGGCATTTTAGGAGTTTACACAAGTTTGCATGTGGGAGAAGTGATGAGGGGCATTTAAGAAAAATGGGTAGGAGTCACTTTAAACATGTGCGCTTTATTCATTTGGTCTTGGTTCAAATGTAAGCGACAAAATCATTTTTTTGGCTTATGGGTTTTAAAATGGGACATGGGTAATGTTTGGAAATAGGTCGTGGGTTTCCTTAGGAGGAAACGGATTTTGGCTCTACCCAGGTGGAATGGAGCTCGTGTTGAGAAACCAGGTTGGAAGATTCGGGTACATCTGATTTTATGGCAAGCTCGGGTCGGAGGAATAAGGGTGGTGGGTCAAGGTTTTGGTGGAGATGACCGAAGGTGATTTGAAAATGGGTTTATGGTGTGAGAGGAGATCGGGGGTCAAATCGGGTTCTGAGAAGGCAGAGATCGGTCGGGTTTTATGGGATATGGGACTGCTGGCGGATTCGAATGGGTTAGGTGTAACACCCCATAAATTTATTTCAGTATTTATTTTATTAAATTTGGAAATTAGAGAAAAATAAATTTTTGGATTTAATTATTTTTAATAATTTAAAATGTTGGTTTTTATATTTGAAAAGTAGAATTTCAATCAGAAGTCAAATGATGAATTTATAAAAAAAAATTACCTATATATATTTTCCTTGGCGAACTGGGTGTTCTGCCAGGGGCGAATCGATTAGGTCGCGATCAGGGACGGCAGGTTGTGCTATTAATTAAGTAGAGCTTTAGTTGGATTAAAATACCTAATCACTATTTAACAGAACTAATTCATGGGCAGACTCTCATAATCCATTTTTCTCCAAGTTTTGCACTAGAAGGCTCTCCCAAAATATATTTTCTTTCAACCACAAACCTTAACCTCCAACTTAATTAAAGTTTTGACTCAAGATTTGAAGGCTCAATTAGGGGTTTACTCAAGATTGTTCAAGAACAACTCTTTTCTAATTTTTTTAGAAGAATTCAACCATCTAATCAGAATTTGCAAATGATTTTTACTCGAGCATGGATACTCTATTATCTTCCTTTAGTATTGTACGTTTTAAGTGTCACCTAAACCCTTAATGACATATTTTTCTTAAAATAAATTAGTAACTTAATTAGAAAAAAGTGATAACTAAATTTGGTACTATTTTAATGAAATTTTTTAAAATAGAATAAAATTTGAAACCCTTAGGTGCATAGGAGAGAGTAGTGGGTTTTGGTTATTATGGGTGTAGGATTGCATGTAGAATTTATGGGGTTATTTTAATTGAAATCGAGACGTGTACACGCATATGAAAATTATATAGTTAATAATAAGTGGACGATTGTGGTGTGTTTCATAACCTTGCATGTTGATTAATCTATAATGATTAAATGGGAATAATTGTATTAAGGACGACGACAATTTTATTAATTAAATTAAATTAACTTGTGCCATCGCAAATAAATTTGTGATGTTGTTTATATGTATTGTTGGATTATGTGATTTATTGTTGTTGATATTTATCATTGCGGGGACGACGGGATTTTGGTAGTATGCTCTCACCTATACGTTAGGATACTTTTTAGGTATGTAACTAGTGGGTAGGCCTTAGTTGCGATGTACGTTTTCTACGTATGGGACTAGTGAGTGTAGATTTTTTACGGATGGGTGATTCCGAGGTGGGGCTGATTTTTATATTTGATCCTCGTTGTGATAGCCTAGGTATGAGACTAGGACGAGATTAATGAGATAAATTTATTCTATACATAGGGTAGGACGTAATTGTATTTTGGAGACCTTTAGGTATGGGACTAAGGGTGTTTTTGAGGATCTCACATCGATAAAAGGGTGGGGTGAATAAATAAAAATAAGGAGAAACATGATAAATTAAAAATTAATACCCGAGATG
Organism: Sambucus nigra; assembly: GCA_949130495.1. Taxonomy (NCBI): domain Eukaryota; kingdom Viridiplantae; phylum Streptophyta; class Magnoliopsida; order Dipsacales; family Adoxaceae; genus Sambucus; species Sambucus nigra. The sequence goes on from OX422222.1 coordinate 243,149,500, forward strand.
ATAAAACGGGTGTTAAAAATACATTGGCGTCATTAATAATGTGCAGGACCGACAGATAGAAATGGATTGGTTGGCTATTGCGACGTGTGGGTGTGTGGCATCTGAATAACGTGCAGGGCTGATAGTTTAAACGGGTTGGCTGACTATGAAGACGTGTCTTGCGTGGAACCTCGTCCATAACGTGTAGGGTCGATAGTTTAAATGGACTAGCTGGCTATGGCGAGGGAAATGTGTGTGGTGTAGAACAGCGGGAGAATCACAACCAAATAAATAAAATGAGATAAAAATTTAAGTGGGAGTCTCACAAAGTGATGTTTATAATGAGGAAAACTAACTAGTTGGAATAACTTAAATTAAGTTAAATAATTAAAAAAAATTGGACTTAGGCGTTGAGATGACATAGTTTAGTATTCCTAGCATATCTTGTTTATTTAACCGCACCGTTATTTAATTATCTAGTTGAATTTAAAAATATTCTATTGTTATATTTATCATGTATAATACTATTGTCTGGGTTCACGGACCCTAATTGGAGGGAGTAGTCGGTATTCATGCTTGGGGCTCTGACCCTGTGCGTTGACTAATATTTTTCAGGTATTAGTGCTAGAGCTGCATAGGAGTATTTGGAGATATGTCTTAGAGGTGATGCTGGAATTTATTTCTTTTATGCTAAGTAGTTTAGTTTAGTTTCCATTCCTTCGCATTCATATTGAGACACAGTTTATGGATTTGGTGGGTCATTCGGTTCTACAGTTGTTACGGTTTTTATTCAGATATTTCATTATGGATTCAGTTTATTGGAGTTTTATTTAGTTGGAGATTTGGATATTGTTGAAGTTTAGCACTGTGATGGATTTTATATCGCACTGTTAATTATTTATTGGGATTGATTTAAATTATTATCTTGTGGAATAAATTTAGTATGTCTCATATTTGTTACATGCTAAGAATGGTATTTAATTTAGTAACCCCCGGCTTAGTTTTAGTGGTGGTCGATGCCCTAATTAAGCTGGGTGTTATATTAGGGAGTTTTTGAGTTGGCCGGAGCTGCTATAATGTTGGGTTTAGGTCCGATTTTTCCAGTGGGTCAAACAGCAGTGGTTCGGTCGATGGGTTATAGGGCAGATATGGGGGGTGAGGTCGCCGGAATGGTTGGGTTGGTTAAGGGAGGATTAGGAGATAGAGAGAGGGGGGCTCAAACTAGGTTTGGCAGCGGGTCATAAGGTGGGTTTCAAGGTTTGGTTATGGAGGTGAGTGAGAGAAAGTGTGTGGGTGGAAGGTTGAAGATGATGGGGCTAATTTTAGGGGTAGGTGAGTGTAGGATAGCTTAGTATGTGTGTGTTTTGATTATAACCCTAAAAAAATAAAACTATCTTAACTAAAAAAATAATAACTAATTAATAAAATTAAAAATTAAATTCTATTAAAACTAAAAAAATTAAATCCTCATAAAATAAAACTAAAGAAAAAATATAAAATCCAATAAAACTAGAAAATTACATTCCTAATAAAAGGCAAAAATAAACCTATTCTAATAAAAATAAAATAAAAAGGAAAAATAAAAATAAAAATAAAAATAAAACTTACACCTAAATATAAAAATAGCGAACATACAAATAAATCCTAAAAATATATACAAAATTCTAAACAAAATATAAAATAAATCCTATAAATTAAAAATGACTCAAATAAAAATCTAAAAAATTAAAAAAATAAAAATAAAATAAAGGGGTGCAAACTAAGCACACGAGGCTCGGGAATGGGTTTAGGTGAAGGTTACGGTACAGGGTAAAAGGCACAAGGGTTAGGTTCGAGCTCCTTGCACCACATTTTGCCCTAAAATAGAGCGTTTAAATCCGCAAGTGCAAGCAAGCCTACAAAACAGACAATTACGTGCATAAGACTCATTTTGTCGAGAATTAGCAATTAAAAATCGTTCATTTAGGGCATTATTTAAACACTTTTGGGTGCATATCATACATCAAAGAACGCAACATAGATCCTAAATATGCTATAACTTGGATGCTCTGATACCAACTGTAACAAACCCCATTTTGCACGTAAAGGTTGGTCAGACACAATACTTAGAAGATGTGGCTTGCTTATCAATTTATACCATTCTAAGCATCAAACCATAATAAAGCATTTATATTTTGAAACCACATACGTAATAAAACTGAATTAAATTAATAGCTAATAAATAATAAGTCTGAAATCAGCATCCTGATAAGACAAAACCCCAACGCAAATATGACTGCAAATTTCTCCCTCTAGAAGCATGCTTTTAAGCTAACTCTAGATACTTGCAAAATTTGTCATATTCTCAAATCGATAGTCCCATACAGACAGTTCCTACGAGTCCGTGTGAAGTATTCATGCCTTTTACAGGGCCTTTTAGGGGCTATTTTGGGTTTTTGTCCTGTAAATAAAACCCTAATCCCGAAATTAGGTTAACCCATAAGTGCCAAATGATTCGTATACCCCTAAACGGATCCAGACTGGTGAAAAAAAGCTCTCAACATTCGATCACTACCCACGGGTACTTAATTTTGACTATTTTGACCTATTCCGGATCAACCGTGCACTCGAAATCATCATATAAGTCACCCATCACAAATATCCTATCTCCACCTAATATAACCCACACATATGCTCCGATCGAGATATCACCAAATTCCATCACGTTTACCTACGTATGACGTAACACCATATCTATTTACTTTAACATACTAGTAAATATAATCACATAAATCTAAAATCTTTAATCACATAATATAAATCTTTTCTCAAAAATTCATATTTATTTATTTTCTCGTTCTCAATTTTATTCGAATTGCGTACACATGTGTAAATCAAATGCTAAAATATAATACTCAAAATTATGGGGTGTTATAGTTTCTCTCTAGAAGCTCCTCTTTTAAAGTAAAAACTTTCTTTCACATTTTCGTGTCATAAAACCCCTTTAATTTAATTAATGAAATGATGTACATCTTATGAAATCAATAAGAACGCCTGAAGTAAAAGTGTTTTTCCAACTTCATAGAATAAATAACAATTTAAGAAAGTCAACATCATCCTTCTTATTACAAATCAAATTTAAAAAGCTTTAAAACAGTTTCGAATAACATAGTCAAAATTTCATTTAAATAACACATTTAAAGTCAATAATAAACAGATCTCTATTGGCACGTAAATTCTTCCTTTCCTCTCACCATTTCCTTACCTTTATCATTTCCTTGGGGGGTTTAGTAAATAGTGTGGTATGAGATGGTCAAACACAATTCGCGCATTGCTCGTATCATTCTTGGTGCGCCATCCAAGAATATCACTGCAATCCTAAAGCCAATACAATCAATTTATATTTAAGGGATTAGCGGGCTAAGAAGAGGAGAACTTGCAATACTCCTCTCTCTGGTCAAACAACTACAGTGATTGCCCCAATGAATCATACTCGACCACAACCGTCAACATCTTGGGTTATTGATTAATTTGTAAAATTTAATCATTAAAATAATTTTCAATTAGACTATTAACTAAAATTTGGTAAATCGACCTTCTTATTTAACTTAATCATTATTCGTTGAAGTTAGGATCTATGACCGTCTTCTCTGACTTGTAGCATTAATCAATATCATAATGTTTCAGTTATCACGTTAACTAAATTTTGATAATAAGTATTCATATCTAACTTAATTATTATTCGATGAAAATGGTATATGTAACTGATTTCACTCACTTGTACCGTTGATTAATAGGCCAGTGTTTCAATTTAATAATTGACTCAAATTTGATGAGTTAACATTCTTATTTAACTTTTTCATGCATTTTCTCACCATTTCCAATTATCCAACTCACATGATAACACACCAAAATTGCAACCAATGATTCCTAACCATTCCTACATACTCTAGGATGATTTCCAACAATTTAAACATCATAAATCTACAAATTTAGCCTAGAATAATTCAAATCTTCTAATTATTCAAGAACCCTAAAAATATATTCTTCCCATATTTTAAATCATAAACCTAGATTTTAATTCGTAATAACAATCATAGCTCCTCTTATTTTTAATCCTCTACAGATGTAAATCTAACCACGTGTTATTTCTACCCAAACATGCCATTTATCAATTCTTTTTCTCTAAGAATATTCATCAAAATCAATTATTCATAAATCCTATGCATGGATATTATAACTCAAAATAATTTGCAAATAACCACTTGCCTTGATTACAGTAGGGCCTGATTTCGTGATTGTTGGAGGGTTGATGTTCTTCTTCTCCAATCTTCTTTAAATCTCTCTCTTAGGCTTCATAACAGATCTCTCCCTATCTCCATTGTCTTTTGTGAGTTTTTCTTTCCTCTAACCCTAGCCTCCAACTCATATAATATGATTTGGAGTTTGTAATTTTGTAGGCCCATATGCCAAAAGACAAGACGCCCCCGTATGGTCCCGATTAAGCACAAAAATGCCCCGGTACCAGACTAATACCCCCGGGTATACTATTTTGACTAATTCGACCCTTTCGAAATCAACTGTGACCTCTAAATTATTATTTGAGTCATTAAAAATATATTTCTTATCCCATCCTCAATTTAGTCTCTACGCGACACCCGGTTGAGATATAATCAAGTACGTCCATATCACTCGCTATGCCGTACCAATTAACTATCAATATTTACTATTCTCAATTAGTAAATTTGAATCATAATATTAATCAGTGTCTATCTCTCGATTAATATTTAATAACCATAATTATGATTTAATCACTTAATAATCATAATTCTTAGAAAATCACATTAAATTACTTCGCTCGCGTAATTTAAATATTAAATCACATTAAATTACTTCACTCACGTAATTTAAATTAAAACTTATTTTCCTATTTAAATACTTAATTAATTAAATTCTAAATACGCAAAAGTATGGGGTATTACATACTTCCCCCTTTACAAAGGAATTTCGTCCTCGAAATTAGGACATTCCTGCGGTGAATAACTCTGGATACTACTCTCGCATATCCTCCTCCCGCTCCCATGTCGATTCCTCAACATTGTGATGTCCCCACTGCACTCGCACTAATGGCCCCACCTTGGATCGTAGTTTGCGCTCACTATGATCCATAATAGCCACGGGTCTCTCCTCATACGAGACATCTGACTGCAAATCAATCTCCTCGAGTGGAATGCGCCAGAAAGCTCTCTCGCTCCTCTTGTATTTTCTTCAGCGACGCCACATGGGACACGTCGTGTATCCGCTGAAGATGCTCTAGAAGTCCAAATCTGTATGCTATTGGTCCCACCCTCTCAGTAATAGGAAACGATCCCACATATCTCGGTGCTAACTTCCCCTTCTTACCGAACCTCATAATCCCCTTCATAGGAGATACCCGAATCAACACCTGGTCGCCCACCTCTAGCTCCACGTGCCCCCTAACGGTATCAACATAACTCTTCTGCCTATCCTGAGCTATTCAAATACGTCCTCGAATTAACTCTATCTTGGCAAAAGTCTCATGTATCATCTTCGTCCCCAATAGCTTGTTGTCCCCCACCTCTAACCAGCAGGCTGGTGAATGACAATGACACCCATAAAGTGCCTCGAATGGAGCCATACCGATAGTGAATTGGTAACATTTGTTATACGCAAACTCTACCAATGGAATATATCGCTCCCATCCTCCCCCAAAGTCTAGGATACACATTCTCAATATATCCTCAAGTATCTGATTTACCCTCTCAGTCTGCCCGTCTATTTACGGGTGATACACCGTACTCAACCGCAAGTCTGTGCCCATGGCCTACTGAAAACTTTAACAGAAATGCAACACAAATATTTTGTCTTTGTCTGACACATTATTAATAGGAACCCCGTCCAGCTTAACGGTCTCTGAAATAAATAGTTGCGTGTACTACATTGTATCGAAATCAGTACTAATCGATAAGAAATGAGCTACCTTGGTCAGTCGATCCACTATCACCCATATAGAATCGTAACTCCTTTGTGATGTCGGTAACCCAGTAATAAAATCCATTGAAATGCTCTCCCACTTCCACACGAGAATCTCCAATGGCTGTAGCATTCCTGAAGGTCTCTGATGGTCAACTTTCACAAGCTAATATGTAATACACTTTGAGACAATCTCTGCTATGTCTCGCTTCATACTCGACCACCAATATTATCGCTGCATATCCTAGTAATCTTATTCCCACAAGGATGTACCGCAAACCTTGACTCGTGCGACTCCGTCATGACTGCATGCCTCAAATCTAGAGCTGGAAATTTTTGACCTGATAACCCGTTTACGTTATGTGACAACTCGGTATCCGAAATAAGGGGTGGCCAGCCCGATACTCCAATAATACAGGAATCATGGATAAATATCATCCTCAGCATCGTGACAACATAAAGAGTATACGGGATAACCACACAATATTCTAGAAAATGGGTTATCAAAAATTTTAGTTTTGTAATTTAAAGAAAGCATTTTCAACAACCCATAATAGAAAAGAAAGGTGGAAACTCCCACAAACATATATATATACCAACCATAATAAGAGAAGGACCGAATGAAATGTCGGTCAATAGAATTCATACAATATACAATAAGTTCCATGTGTTACATAATACATCCATTATACAATTACAACCATTTGGGCCACACGCCCGAATAAAGACTGATCATAACTAGAAAACAACAAGGGAGGCGTCTACACAAAATGTCCCGTGATACCCGCAAAAAGTCACTGCTCCTCAAAAGACACTAGAATAGGAAGGTCATTACGGGTGACCTTGCGGTGGAACACCTGAGCGGATAATATATATATATATATATATATATATATATGCACAACAAGAAAGAAGAACCGGTCAGAGCCCGGTTTTATGCGATTACCAGATAAATGACAAGTAGGACAATGATGAACAGTTAAACATGGATGATAGAGATGAAAAGATATCATGGTAAAATTATGAAATAAACTAAGGCAATTTAAATGATCATAAGGTAAGAGTCAATCATGTATGCAAATGATAATAGTCATTAACCTTTTTCATCTTTCATCTTTTTCTTTTCATCTTCTTTTCATTCCTTATCAGGAATACAAATTTATCCTGTGCTCTTTATGGCACGTATTTCAAGTGTATGCTCTTTGTGGCATATACTTTGCTCTTTATGGCATTCATGTTCCATCGAGTCCAACTCGATAATTAGAATAGTTATAAGTATATATATATATAACGATTCTAAGACTGCCCGTCCGGGTTTCCCCACTGTGCGCGCCCCTAAATAACCATCATCTTCCAGGGCCTATCATAAGACGACCTGGGATCCTATCGAAATGTCGGGAAGCGACCATATGCCTGCGGGGTAGTCAAGACCACACCCAGAATCTCCTACCCATCGCAGAAAATATAAAACAAGCGCTCATATGGCCTAGGACTATATCCAACCTGCATTCATTAGCCAGGGGGCTTCACCTCACGCACGGACTTCCCTTAAGATGGTATTTAGAGAGGTGTGTATCATCCATTTTATTAATTTCCATTACATGATTTAGTAAATTATCATTTACTTTATCCCTTTTACATTTTATCAAATGCATTAAGAATATCCGGAACTATACGTATTTCGTATCAGCATAACAACCTCGATAAATAGTTAGACTCCCCAAATTATTTTCCAAAGCCTCCTTTTTTTTGGCTTCATAATAGACCATCAAGTCAAAACTAGCTCACAATAACCCCCAAAGTCTCCAAATTTGACTCTAAGATCTCCTAGATTATTATAAAACTATACGAGAGAAGTAATGCCTGAACATTACTTTACCCCCCCCCCCCCTTGAAATGAACCCTAGATGAACCCCTTCGAGTCTAGGGTGTCGACCAAACTCAACTAATACTCTAAGACCCTATATTTACTTCATTTAAGAAGGTCCTTAAGTCCCTATGAAAAGAAAAGATTTGAAAAATGAAAATACAATTTTAGGGGAGAAAACAGGGGACCGGTCGACCGGTTCCAAGACCGCGGTCGACCGCGTCTCAAGATTTTGCCTAGGAAGAAAAGCAGAAAGTTCACTTCGGCAGGTCCGGTCGACCGGTCAGGGGACCGCGTTCGACCGCGCCATAAATTTTATGCCTTTGAAAGAAAGCAGTGTGCCCTCTCCCGAAGGCCCGGTCGACCGGTCTGAGAACCGCGGTCGACCGGTCTTTGCAGACCTAGACCAAACCAAATCTTCCTATTTCAAGCTAATACCCAAAGCCCACTCATTTATTTCCACCAACATAACATAAATGCTACTAACTACTACCACAACCATCAATAATCATCCAAATTATTTTTCAATGATTCAAAACCAACAAATACACAAAAAAACCTTAAACTAATGAAACCATGATCAATACACCATTATCACTACAAATCATTTTTCTTAAACCATAAATAGCAAGTAGAAAACTTGCCTCAATTGAGAAAATGCAGATTTTCCTTATGTAGAAGCAAGAATCCTCCCCCAATCTTCAATCTCTTCTCTTTTCTCTACTCTTTCACTTCCTCTCTCAAGCTCTCTCTAGGTTTAGGAAATGAAATTTGGGAAAATAGAAGACTTAGTAAGACTAAGTCGTGGCATTAGTCAAAATCCCAACTTAATTGACTAACATTGCGATAAAATAACACGCAACTGCATTTTTAAGGTATAACCAGTCAAAAGTGCCAAAAACCTCAAAATACAATATGGCACAATATTTGACTATCCCGCACGTTCCGGACTCAACTACGGCCTCCAAATTATCATTTGGACAATTTATAATTCATTTTAGGTTCCGGTCTCATTATTAAGCCAAATATCATTTTAATTCATATGATATTATAAAACATGACATGGCAATATTCACCTATAGTTACGGTAAATATGAAATTTCATAGTGAACATTTACGTTTCTTCATTAAATTCATACTCAATCCATAACCCAACATTTTATATCTAATTACCGTACCTAGTAAATAAATATAAAATATGTTCTCATAAGCGAGGGTTATTACACGGTAATAACCCGGAATTACCCGAACATGAACCGATTAGCTTGTATAGATTTAGGAGTACCCAAAACTTATATTAATATAAAAATCAATGCAACCCAAAAATGACACGATTAACCCGAATTGCCACCCCTGCTCAAATCTTCATTCTCGAATACTACAAGTCTCCCATTAAATCGCAGTCCACCCTCTGAGCTGATGGAGTAGGACTCTGCCCCCTCGGCTAGTAATTGTCATACTCTCTCCTGACAAAACGGGTCCTTTGTCTGTTCCCTCACCACCTGTATAACACTCTCGAGAGTGATAGCTAAAACTGACATGTATGCTATGGCTACCTCATCCTCATGTCGAAGTGCGCTCCACTTCGCTTTTCAAACCTCTGCCAACTCTTTAGTAGGTTTTTGGCTCAACGCATCTGCCACCATGTTAGCCTTACCAGGATGATACTGTATATCAAACTGGTAATCCTTCACGAATTCGGGCCACCGCCTCTGCCTCATATTTAGATCCTTCTATGTGAAGAGATACTGGAGTGACTTATGATCCATAAACAGATTAAACTACTCTCCCATAAGATAATGTCTCCATATCCTTAAAGCAAAAATGACCGCTGCCAACTCGAGGTCGTGGGTGGGGTAATTCTTATCATGTGGATTTAGCTTTTGTGACACATAAACTATAGCCCTCTCCTCCTGCTGTAACACACCCTCAAGTCCTTGCAAGGATGCGTCGGTATAGACCTGGTACTCCAATCCACTCCTAGGCAATGCAAGTACGGGTGCTGATGTCAACATGTCATTTAGCTCATCAAACGCTAACTGATAGTAGTCACTCCACACGAATGGTACTCCCTTCCGAGTCAAGTTTGTCAAAGGGCCAGCAATCCTTAAGAACCCCTTGATGAAGCGATGATAATAATCGGCCAACCCCAAAAAACTACGAATCTCGATCGGTGTTATGGGTTGTCCCCACTCCCTCACCACTGATACCTTACTCGGATCAACAACAATGCCTCTGTTGGACACAATGTGGTCAAGAAACTAAACCTCCCGAAGCTAAAATCCACACTTTTCGAATTTGGCGTACAACAGATGGTCCTGTAATGTCTGAAGAACGATACGTAAGTGCTCGGTGTGCTCCTCCTTCATACGAGAGTAAACCAAAATGTCGTCTATGAATACGATCATAAACTGGTTCAAAAACTCCCTGAATACCCTATTCATGAGATCCATGAACACTTCAGGCGCATTAATGAGCCCAAACGTCATCACCCTGAACTCGTATGACCCGTAATGCAATAAGAAAGCAGTCTTACGTACATCCTCATCTCGAATGCGCAATTGATGGTAACCTAACCTCAAATCGATCTTTGAGAAGTACGCAGCCCCTCTCAACTGATCATACAAGTCATCAATCCTAGGTAACGGAAACTTATTACGTATCGTCACCTTGTTCATCTCTTTGTAGTCTACACACAAATGAAGCGAACTATCCCTTTTCTTCACAAATAACACGGTGATATACTCCACCAAATGAAACCCTGTCCAAAGAGCTGCTGAATCCGCTCCCTCGGCTCTCGTATCTCTAAAGGAACCATGCAATACGGTGCTCTAGCAATCGATCTCGTCCCCGGTGCTAAGTCGATAACGAACTCAATCTCCCTTCTGGGTGGTAACCCTGGTATCTCCTGGAAGACATCCTCAAAATCCCTCACGACTGGGATTGAGTCTAGAGAAACAACCACCTCCTGTGTGGTCTCCTCCTCAATGTAATATAAATGAGTGCACAATCCTCTCTCGGGAAGAGGCATCGCCACTAAGAACATCTCCTGTCCCAGAATGGCAAACACGATAGTCCTCTCATAGCAATCTACCATCGCCGATAACCCGCCAATAAATCTATGCCTAGGATGACATCATAACCTTCCATATCTAATACTAAAAGGTCTGCCGCTAGACACAATCTCCCGATCATTATGCTCGTACCCCTACAGATCGAGTGTATAAGGGACCCGCTACCCATCGATGACTCCACATACATAAGATGAGTGTCGACTGTCTCTAAAAGACCGACTGCTCGTGCAAATCTAGTGTCAATAAAAGAATGGGTCTCACCTGTGTCAAACAGAATACTACCCTTATGACCATGGATAGGAAACGTACTCGCGACTGCCGACGGTGTCGGAGATGCTAGATGTATAGGCATGTCTTGAATGTTATACACAAGCCCATAGTGCATGGGGCTAACGGAGCCTGTTGCCCCTGTTGGGCACCCTGCTATTTTTCCTTGTCTCCCTGTGGACAAGTCCTACTCTTGTGACCCTGCTGGCCACATGTGGAACACTTACCCTAGAACTGTCTCTGGCCTTGGCCCTGTTGGCCTCCCCCTTGGTTCTCTTGGCCCTGACGGCCCTGAGGAACCTGCTGGACCTGTCAGTCAGATCGATGTCTCCCATACTTAAATCTCTTGGCATAGTTCCCCTGTCGAGGATCCTTCCCTGGCTGACCCGCTGTCTGCTGCTGCGGTGTGCTATTGTCGCTACCCCCATTTGCCTTGCCGAGCTGGCTAGGCTCACCTCTCTTGCTTCCCTTAGCATGGAAGTGATGATCCTGACAGTGCACTACTGTAGTGTTGACGACATCTGTATATGTCATCAATGCTGGGTTACCGATCAAATATTTCCTGATCCTCCAAGCCAAGCCATTCATGAACTTTGACTTCTTTCGCTCCTCGCTGCTCACCTCGTCTGGCACAAAGTTAGTCGGACGGGTGAAATCCTCCTTATAGTCAGCTACTGAGCGATCACCCTGAACCACCTCATAAAATTTCTTCCTCATCTCTGACTCTACTGTAGACGGGAAGTACTTGTGGTCAAACTGCACCAGAACTCAGTAATCGACGTCAAGTCCCTCTCCTCTGCGGTGGTAACTGACTCCCACGACTGTAAAGCTGCTCCCGCTAGATGAAAAGTAGCAAGCATTTTCTTCTGCACCTCGGTACACTGAAACATCCCCAGATGGCGTTAAATATTCTTCTTCCAGTTGCAAGCCTCCACCACGTCAGTACTGGCCTGTAACTCGAGCGGATGGCCCTTCTGAAAGGTCTCCCTGACTCGCTGCCAAGAAGGTGGCCCTGTCAAGGCTTGAACTGCTGGTGCCACTAGAGGTTATGCCTGGGGCTGAGGAAAATGGGTTGCCATGGCCCTCATAGCTGTCTCAACTGCCTGAGCCACTATCACTGCCACCTGAGTAGTAGAAAGCCTCTCGAGTGGGGGTAGGGGTAGGGGTGGGGTGGGGGTGGCGGTATCTATGGCTCCTGATGAGCCTCCCTCACCTCATCTCTGGCCTCGGCCCTATCCTCTTGTTGTCTCCTCAGTGGCATCTGAAAATAGATAAAATTGTACAAGTACACAGTTTATACAAAATCTAATAGCATAAGTATGATATCTTAAGCACGCAAAGGCAAAAGCAACAGTCCTAAAATAAGGTTATACATAAAAAGAACGAAACGTTGAGATTGTAGTAGGCTACTCAGATCCTATGGACACTAGAACCTGATGCTCTAATACCATCTATGACACCCTGCCTAATTAAATCTCGAGTGATCAGTCCTAAATTAAATTAAAACAGGTTTTTCGGTTGGTTCATTCTTAGCATCACTGTCGAAAACTTTTTCTCTTAATTACTAATCACCTAAGTGAAATTAAATCGATGTCAAATTTTATATTTCATTAACCCGATAAAATAACTCATGCGGAAATAATAATTAAACATTCACAATATACTAGAATTCAAACCATCTCACAATTTATAATTGTAAGGACACAAATTTCCAATTGAGTCCTCTTATAGGTTTGGCTCAATTCCGGACAAAAACATTTATTCATAGGTTTTTATTTAATTGTAATATTCAAGACCTATGAAGTGTTTGTTGAAGACGTAGCGGCAAAGAGTATAAAGCATCATCAACATGCCGTAGTTTATGTGCCTCGTTTGTACGTCATCAACTTAGGTTCCATGCTCCCAAGGTATGAATGTATTTATATGTATATAGGAGCTTGGAACAATTTGAATTGGGTGTTAGGTGAATTAAAACTGCATTTTATTTTTCAGAAAGAATCAATTAGAAACTTAAAAAATAAGTATATAAAAGTTTATAAAAGTTTCTGGGCCAAAATCGAATTTTACAAACTTTCTGGAAGTTCGTTAGAAATGTCGTTCGAACGAGTTTTTTCGTTCGAACCAGATTTCGTTCGAACGAGTTTTGACGTTCGAACGAGTTTGCCAACGACCCTTATCTGGTCAGTCGTTCGATATGTCGTTCGATATGTCGTTCGAACGAGTTTCGTTCTAACGAGATTCTAACGAGCCCAGGCTGGTCGCTCGTTAGAAGTCTCGTTCGAACGAGAGTCAAGTTCGTTCGAACGAGACGTCAGGCGGGAACGGTTTTCAGCAGTTTTTGACAGTTTTTTTCCCCACTTCTCCACTTGGTTTTCAACCAACTTTTTCATGCATTATTATGTGCGGGAAACACATTTTCCAAGACAACTTTTCCATTTCATATCCATCTCTTAGAGAGAGTTTGAGAGCTAATCTTTTTAGGGAAAATGTTCATGTTTTGAGTGTCAATTTCTAAAGAAAATTCATACACACTCTAGTTTACACCCAATAGTTGTTTATCCAAGTTCCATATATACATATCTTTACTTGGAGTTTTTGGCACCGGTTTTCTCTACCGAATTCAAGAGACGTTTCGGGTTTGCTTCTACACCCCATCACAAAGAAGACTTTTGGTGATATTCTACCCGTTTGGAGAAAGGCTCCATGTTCGGGTGACGGTGTCCGTTTAAAGTCCTATCGGTGTATTCCGAGACCACGGTGGAGCTCCGTTGGTTATCCGCTAATTGGAGGTCGATACAAGAAGAAGCGTCACGGCTTGAGAGGGTTCGAGTTTAGGAAGTAAGTCTTTTGTCTTGTATTTTGTAATACCATTTTTAGTGGATTTGAGGCTAGGGCCGTCCCGAGGTTTTTTCCCGTTAGTGGGTTTTTTCCTCGTACATCGCGGTGTAGTGTGACTGTTTATTTTATCTTGCTCTATTTCACTTAGAACGCATGCTAGATTAATTCAAGATAAAATCGGTTTAATTGTCACACTATATTTAATTTGGGACTTAAATTAAATATTGGGTAAAATTGTGTAATTCAAGTCACTTGCATTAATTTGGTTTGGCCTAACTTTGTTAAATGAATAATCATGACTTAGGCAAATTCTAGGACTTGAGATTAATTAAAACTGTTGTTGTTCTTTTGTTGAACCATCACCTCCTTTATAACGCTTCCGCATATCAACTTGAGTTTATAAATATAAAGGAAATTACATGTTTGTGATTTTAATTGAAGATTGTTTAAAATCCGGGGATCCATAAACTCTTGCGTTTACAAATTGGTATCAGAGCCAAAAACGATAAATTTTTTCGTTAAAGATCCTTAATTTTTGGCTAAAATGGATTTTTCCCCATTTTCAAAATTTCCTATTTTTGATGGTTCTAACTACGCGTATTGGAAAGCGCGAATGAGATCGGCACTAAAATCTATCGACGAGAGAGTTTGGATGTCTGTTATTAACGGGTATTCCCCACCAACTCATCTTATTGAAAATGAACGTGTTTTAAAACCCGTCGATAGATGGACTAAAAATGAGTTTAAACTTGCCAACTTTAATTCCCGTGGTTTAAATGCCTTATTTAGCGCTGTCGCACCGGATGAATTCCGACGTATTATGACGTGTGAAACCGCTAAAGAAGCTTGGGATATTTTACAAATAACTCATGAAGGAACTAGTGTCGTTAAAGCTTCTAAACTTCAAAACCTCACCACTCAATTTGAAACTATCAAAATGGATGAAAAAGAAACTTTTGATAAATTTTATGCTAGACTTTCAGATATTGTTAATTCATCCTTTAACTTGGGAGAGAAAATACCTGACGACCGTGTTGTAAAGAAAATTTTAAGGTCCCTACCCGATAGATTTATTCCTAAGGTGACCGTTTTAAATTCTTTACCCACTTTAGCCTCTACAAAATTAGAAGAGCTTGTAGGTGATTTACAAACCTATGAACTAGATATGTTTCCCTCTAAAAATGATATGAAAATTGAAAAGGGCGTTGCTTTAAAAGCCCGAAAAGAGGTTAAACAAGTTGTAGAGAGCGATAGTGATAGTGACTCGGAAGATATGGCTTTGTTTGCTCGTAAATTTAGAAAATTTCTTAAATTTAACAAAGATAAAGTTAAAAATGATTTTAAGAAATTTGTTACTTCTAAACATGATAAAAGCGAGAAGTTTTCTAAAGCCGAACCTATCCCTAAACCTAGTAATGAAAATTTAGATAGGGACGAGTCTAATAAATGTTTTGGTTGTGAAGGTTATGGCCATAGGTCTTTTGAGTGCCCCACTAAACTAAGGAAAGAGGGTAAACGACCCGTTTCATATAATGCAACCCTTAGTGATAGTGATAAGGAAGAGAAGCCCGATTCCCCCACTAAGAAAAATTTTGTGGCTTTTATGGCTAGACATGTGAGTGATGATGAGAACTCATCGAATGATGAAATTATAGCACATGCCACTTCCAAGGTCGTTGTACATGATTCTCTTATTTTTGATGATAGTGAGAGTGAAGAAGAAAAAGAGAGTGAAAATGAAGAAGAGGTTGATGAGAGTGAACTTCAAAATGCTTTTCATGAATTATATAAAGAATCTATTAATTTGAAAAGAACTAATTTGAAGTTAGAAGCTTGTTTAAGAAAGAGTGTCAAGGTCGTTGATGAAAGTTCCTTAATAGAAGACCTTAGGACACAAGAGAGGACTCTTCGAGAGAAGCTAGAATACGTAGAAGGCGAGAGAGATAGCCTTAGGGGTTTAATGGAATCCTTGAAAAAGGAGCTTCTTGCTTTTGAAGAGCGTAATTTTTTACTAGGATCTAACATTGTAGAATTGGAAAATAAATTAAAAGATTCTAGTAATGTCAAATTTGATTTGGAATGTCGTTCGGAAAAACTTGATAAAATGTTAGGAACGGTCCAAATTAAAAATGACACTTTTGGTTTAGGCTTCAATACTTTTAATGAATTTAACCCTAAAGTCAAAACCAATGTTTTAGGAGAATCTTCTAGGAATGAATTTAATGATCACTCCTTAGATAAATCTTTTCGACATGTTATTACTTGTACACATTGTGGTCGAAAAGGTCATCTTAGGCAATTTTGTTTAGACCTTAAACGAATTCCTAGAAAATCCCATAGTAAAGTAACCACGATAGCTAATGTTCCTACACCCCAAGATAGTAATTCTTCATTTATTTGGGTTAGGAAATCCGACTTGGTTGCCTTACAAAATAGGGATTTTGATTCTCATTTACTTACACATGCCTCCTCCCTTGCTAAATCTAAAGGATAAATGTGTTAGTGTTTGCATACTTTAGCGTTTGTACTTCATGCTATATTCATATGCTAAATGTATGCTTGTTTAGTCATTTTCTAGTCATTGCCTAATTTCATATCACATGCTAGAAAGTATGACTTGTTTATCTTTTTGTATTATATTTTGTGTTTGAATCGACTGCATAATATAAAAAGATTTTTGTTTATCATTTGTGTTTTATTTATTTCATTTAAGCTTAATGAAAAATACAAATGATTTTTGTTTGTCCTTTTGAGTAAATATTTATTTTTGATTAAAAATGTTAAAAAAAAAAAAAAAAACTCAAAAAGATTTTGTTTTGTGTGTATTTTTGTTTGACACACTTCATGTGGCATATATTTGTGTTTAAATCCTATCGTTTACGCTTCCATGTGGCTAGAACTTTTGGTTTAGATTTTCAATCCTTAAAATGTTCTTTACCATGTTTTATATGGAGTAGTTGGATTTTGTATTGTTTAAATGGATTCTATTTCTATATGCCTCTATTCACACATGCACGAGCTATTTTGAAATCTTAATGTCACATGTTATATTTGAGCTTTTTGAGGTGTTCTCCTATCAATCTAGTCATCTACATATCTATGACCTAGGAGGACTAGTGCATGTCAAAATCCGTTTCATGTGAGATTTGTGCGAAAAATGAAAACATGATAAATAAATATATGCACGGGGAAGGGCTCCGAAAGGATGAATTAAGTCCTTTGCGATAGTAAGCCACCGTTGATTGGATCTAAAAGAAATACGTGATCCAAAGGCCTAAAAACAGAATATTTGGCATTAAACAAAAAGCAATTGCCAAGGCCTATGTTTGTTTGATATATTCATTCAAAAAAACAAAAGAATATATGCTCATTGAGGGAGAACTGGATGGTATATCAACGGTTTGCACAATGTCCGTTTATCCTAGTTGTCTTTAATGTCATGACTCTATTTGATTTGTAGAATCATCATCATGCTAGGCTTATATGCATTGTGTATGTTTGTTCATTGAGTTCAATCTTTATATTGTCACATGAGGTTATATTTAACTGTGATGAAGTTTGCAATCAAATGAGAACTCCGTGAACGTTTCTTAAGTGTTTGGGTCTAAATTTAATTGTTGCTAGTTCACACCCCTACACTTTCGTTTCCATATGACACATTTTTGCCATACGAGTGTGCAAACTTATTGTATTTTGTGTCATGTGTGTGTTTATATCTATCTATATATGCTCGTACTTATTGGTATATTTATAGTATATATATATATGATATTTGTTTATCTTTGCCTTGCTTTTATTGACCATATGCTTTCATGTCGTTTCACTTTAAGCTTTCACATGGTGTTTCTTAGTTCTTTATCCTTTGCCTATTCCCGAACAAAAAGGGGGAGAATGATGATAGGGGGAGAAACGGTATCTAATCCTATTATTATCGTATCTTCGTTTGGGGGAGATTTATCTTAGGGGGAGACGTCTTTCTAAGTAGGTCATGTGTTTAAAAGGGAGAATTAATTTAGGGGAAGTAATTAATTAATTGCATTTAATACTTTGATATTCCCTATGCATTTGATGAGTTTGCTTAAGTGTGCAGGTATTCTACTAAAGTGGCATCTTTCTATGGCAAAGAGTTTAATCCTTGGGTTGAGTCAAGATTGGGCGGGTTATGTTTTGAGTCTAGTAGAGCTTGACGGCCCTTTAGGATTTTTGTATGGTTTTTGTCCTGGAATAGCCAAAGGGGGAGATTTGTAAGGACACAAATTTCCAATTGAGTCCTCTTATAGGTTTGGCTCAATTCCGGACAAAAACATTTATTCATAGGTTTTTATTTAATTGTAATATTCAAGACCTATGAAGTGTTTGTTGAAGACGTAGCGGCAAAGAGTATAAAGCATCATCAACATGCCGTAGTTTATGTGCCTCGTTTGTACGTCATCAACTTAGGTTCCATGCTCCCAAGGTATGAATGTATTTATATGTATATAGGAGCTTGGAACAATTTGAATTGGGTGTTAGGTGAATTAAAACTGCATTTTATTTTTCAGAAAGAATCAATTAGAAACTTAAAAAATAAGTATATAAAAGTTTATAAAAGTTTCTGGGCCAAAATCGAATTTTACAAACTTTCTGGAAGTTCGTTAGAAATGTCGTTCGAACGAGTTTTTTCGTTCGAACCAGATTTCGTTCGAACGAGTTTTGACGTTCGAACGAGTTTGCCAACGACCCTTATCTGGTCAGTCGTTCGATATGTCGTTCGATATGTCGTTCGAACGAGTTTCGTTCTAACGAGATTCTAACGAGCCCAGGCTGGTCGCTCGTTAGAAGTCTCGTTCGAACGAGAGTCAAGTTCGTTCGAACGAGACGTCAGGCGGGAACGGTTTTCAGCAGTTTTTGACAGTTTTTTTCCCCACTTCTCCACTTGGTTTTCAACCAACTTTTTCATGCATTATTATGTGCGGGAAACACATTTTCCAAGACAACTTTTCCATTTCATATCCATCTCTTAGAGAGAGTTTGAGAGCTAATCTTTTTAGGGAAAATGTTCATGTTTTGAGTGTCAATTTCTAAAGAAAATTCATACACACTCTAGTTTACACCCAATAGTTGTTTATCCAAGTTCCATATATACATATCTTTACTTGGAGTTTTTGGCACCGGTTTTCTCTACCGAATTCAAGAGACGTTTCGGGTTTGCTTCTACACCCCATCACAAAGAAGACTTTTGGTGATATTCTACCCGTTTGGAGAAAGGCTCCATGTTCGGGTGACGGTGTCCGTTTAAAGTCCTATCGGTGTATTCCGAGACCACGGTGGAGCTCCGTTGGTTATCCGCTAATTGGAGGTCGATACAAGAAGAAGCGTCACGGCTTGAGAGGGTTCGAGTTTAGGAAGTAAGTCTTTTGTCTTGTATTTTGTAATACCATTTTTAGTGGATTTGAGGCTAGGGCCGTCCCGAGATTTTTTCCCGTTAGTGGGTTTTTTCCTCGTACATCGCGGTGTAGTGTGACTGTTTATTTTATCTTGCTCTATTTCACTTAGAACGCATGCTAGATTAATTCAAGATAAAATCGGTTTAATTGTCACACTATATTTAATTTGGGACTTAAATTAAATATTGGGTAAAATTGTGTAATTCAAGTCACTTGCATTAATTTGGTTTGGCCTAACTTTGTTAAATGAATAATCATGACTTAGGCAAATTCTAGGACTTGAGATTAATTAAAACTGTTGTTGTTCTTTTGTTGAACCATCACCTCCTTTATAACGCTTCCGCATATCAACTTGAGTTTATAAATATAAAGGAAATTACATGTTTGTGATTTTAATTGAAGATTGTTTAAAATCCGGGGATCCATAAACTCTTGCGTTTACAATAATGAATAAAGTCTTACCAAGTCAACAATCAGCTAAATCCAAAACTGCTAAATAAACCAATAATATCCTGTAATACCCCGTATTTTTTATGCTTTATAAATTTGGGGATTTATTAAATTTAATGTGAATTATTAATTTAATATAAATCCGGAAATTAATTATTTTTAATTATTAACGTGATGTGAGTTAGTAAGTATGGGAAAATTGTTGAATATTACTAATGAGTAAAGTAATATATGATATTGGTTCTATTAAATGTCAAGAGTGAATAAAATGACAATTTTGGAAATTTGAGTCGGGACGCGCCCGTGTCGCGTCGGGACTAAATATTGATTAATAAAAGTGAAATATTTTTAAGTTATCTGTATGGTCATTTTGAGTGCACCAACGTGTCCGGAAGGGTCGAGATAGTCAGAAAGGTGTACTCGGGGGTTTAGTTTGGGTCTCGGGGAGTTTTTAGGCCTATTTAACACCCCGGGAGGGCATTTTGGAGATTTTGCATTTTTGGGTAATTAAGCCCACGAAAATTATTAGGCTATATCAGCCATTTAGAAGAGTCCTTTAGGGTTATCAGACTCAAAACCTTAGAACGGCCATAGGAGAGGGAAGGAGAAAGATTTCCAAGCAATCCAAGGCCTAAAAGTCATCCAATTGCACCGCCACCACCACCAACGCGTAGATCGCGCGACGGGGAACGCAACCACACCAAAATCGTCAGCAAACCAAAATTCTGAAATTTCTAGGCAAGTATTTATCTTGCTTATTTTCGTTAATGCATCGTTCATGTTAATCTAAGGTGATTAGGATGAGTTTGGTAGAAGAAAATCCATGTTGGAGATAGGAAAATCGCATGTAGCATTGATTTGAATGAAAATCTGGAAACCCCTTCATATGTAGAGGCTTAACCACGAAATTATGATGAATTAGGAGTAGAAATTTCTAGAAAAAGACTGATTAGAACCATGTTAAAGAAATTCTAGGGTTCTTGAGATTTTTATGAAGTTTTGGCCTATTAATCCATGATTATTGATGAAAAATTGCATGTTTTACATTGAAGATGAATAATATGGGTGTATACTGATTATAGTACAAATTTTAGGGAGTTTGGGTGTGAAAAATATGGATTTGATTGAGGTTGGATTGTGAAACCCGTAACTGTTAATCTGCAGAATTCGCATACCTGTTTGATCGATCGATCGAACCAGGAGTGTCGATCGATCGACGCATCGATCGATCGAGATCCTGCCATCGATCGATCGACCCCTTCTGGCAGACTTATATTTCCCCTTTTTAAATTAGTTGAATTCAATTTAATGAGAAATAATTCTTGGACACCCTTATTAAAATGTTTTGGGAGATAAAAAAGACCATTAGGACTTATAAATAATTATGGGACCTTTAATGTAAGACGAGAGTTGTATTTTTGGGATGTTTACATATAAGGGACGATGAAATTATGTATTAAGGGGAGAGACGCGTAAGATAGTTACGTTGGAAATTAGATGAGTACCTACTGAATTCTACACTTGGGAGGATAGAGTCCATGAGTGTTACGTAATAAGTTGGAATGATCCCTCAAATTAAAGTAAGAAATGAACGGTTATACGTGATAACTAAATAATGAGAAATAAGGACAAATGTCGTAATTATGGGATTAGAGATGTACCTAATTTGATATGGTAATAGTAGTATAGTTATATGACTGTGTTTATGCATATACTATCTATGTGTGAAAATCGTGTCCGCGCTACTTGCTATCCCTGAGGTTACCGCGCTGGGACAGTCTTATCTCGATGGGACCTTTATGGGGGATATTGACTCGTACCCTAGAAGATAGAAATCTTTGGTACAGGCTATCGAATCGATAGTTCAGACGGTCCTAAGAGATGTGGGGGCATGTGCTATCCTCTTAGAGACTTGCAATCTATGCTTCGCCTCAATATTGTTTGTGTATGTGTTAATACAGTTCGAGAGTGATTCTGAACCTGTATTTCCCTTAGTACGAGTGATACGGGGATTGGATAGCAGAGTATGCACGCGCCATAATTTTTATGTGGGGTGCTGTTAAAACATATATATATTATACGAGTATTTGA
The DNA here is from genome assembly GCA_949130495.1 of Sambucus nigra. Classification (NCBI taxonomy): domain Eukaryota; kingdom Viridiplantae; phylum Streptophyta; class Magnoliopsida; order Dipsacales; family Adoxaceae; genus Sambucus; species Sambucus nigra. Next base: position 243,171,465 of record OX422222.1, read on the forward strand.
TATATATATGAATTCCTTAAATTTGGAACTACCTACGGTGCTATGGTAGGTAAGAAATGAATAATGACTTCAAATTGGAAATACTTGTTTTGAAAAGTATAATGGAACACTGGAAACTTTATTAATAAATAAAGTTAAAATGAGAGGTTTGTTACTGAATGAAATTTTCCTCTTAAACAATTATATTGTTCAGTTTTAAATCTTACAAGTAACCTAAGATAAGTTAAGCCATTGGGAACTTTAGTGCGATATAAGATAAGTTAAACCATTGGGAAAATTAGTGCGATAGGTGTGCACATTAGAAGAGAGGTGAGAATTTCTCAAGAGAGTGTCGCACTAATATGTTGTTGCATTGGCCTGTAAACATTTTAAATACTTGCTAAACAAATTTTAAATCATTTACACTATCGGGCTCTGACCCGTTTCTATTTTACTTTCTCTCTTGTATCTATATGTATATATTACAGGTGCCCAGCCACAGGGGCGTCTTGCGTAGGATCCTTTGGAAGGAACGCGCTGCAGCTTAGGTGGGAGTTGCAGGCCTCTTGCTTAGACGACTTAATTTATTTGATTCCACTCCTAGCTTATTTATTCAGTTGGGCATGTGTCTCTCATTCCCATCATCCATTTGTTTTATTGGACATTGTGATTCATTTACTTCTAGTATTGTCACTTTGGGATTTATTACTGTCTGGATGTTTTACTTTAAATTTTAAATGTTGGGACTTAGTTGTTGAATGTTAAATTTATTTGGATTATATGTTCCATGATAATTGTGGTGTGATTCTTTAATATTGAATTGTTGTACATATTTAAATCTTGGTTTATAAAATAAAATTTGGAAAGTAATGTCTAAAAATGGTTTTGACACTTAGCTTAATTATTTAAGGTGTTTAAATTGGAAAAGTTATTTTTTTTCGACAGTGATGCTGAGAATGAACCAACTGTTCACCTTGATTTTAATTTAATAAAGGAGTGATCGCCCGGTATTTAATTAGGCGGGGTGTCACAGGTGGTATCAGAGCATCAGGTTCTAGTGTCCTTAGGATCTGTATGACTTATTTCGCTTTCAGCGTAACATTTTTGCTATAGAACCCTAACATTAGGAATGTTGTATTCATCTTTATGCGTTGGAAATTCGTGCTTCTGCGACTTGTCAATACGAATGTTAAACTTATTCTGATGTAATTTTAAAACTTTCAGATGGCCCGTCAGGAAGAACAAGCTAATACCATTGGGGAAGTTAATGAGCAAGGACAACTCACGCCTCAGGTGTCTCCGAAAACGGTACCAATCGCCAAATTTGCGGGCATTATGGCACAAGCAGTTACCACTGCAGTTTTACAGTACCACGAACGCAGCATACAGCTTAGAGGAGGCAAAAGATCTAGAGAGGTTAACCAAATGCATGTGACTAAAGTTGACAATTGTGCGAAGGCACCGAAATTGCGACAACAAACCACTCAAGACCGAGTCAGTTCGAGAAGTAACAAAATTTATGTAAAGGGCCAAAAGTGTCAGGGCCAACGAAGTCAGATTCAGAATGAAATCACAAAGAGGTGTTTCAGTTGTGGAATGGACGGTCACAAATGTCAATCTTGTCCGAATCAGACTGGGGATAAACTACAATCCGACCAGCGAAGAATTTCGGAACTCTGCTATAAATTTGTAATACCGGGTCACAAGTGGAGGGATTGTCCTCACCCTGACATAGTTTTTTCGCAAATTTCCCCTCAATGCCAGCAAGACCAGGGAAAAAGCGAGACTAGTCAACAACGTGGTGAAGTGAAGCAGTTTCGAGAGAGGTGTTTTCGATGTGGCAAGAAAGACCATAGGTGTCAGAATTGCCCAGAGAGGAATAAAGCCCCAAGTTAGCAAAGCCAGCAAGGCCGACACCGACAGCAGCAGGGTCAGAGGGGGAGTAACTTTAGAGGCCGATGTTTTGTGTGCGACAAGCATGGCCATAAGTGCCAAGATTGCCCAGAGGGTGATAGGGCCCCACAGCAGTAAGGTTGCCCGTAATGAGCCACAGAGGCCACTTTTTCCAGCCGCCCTCCCAGCACCAGCTCAGGTACCAGCCCTACTAACCATTCTAGCAGCTCCAGTGCAGCAGGGGCAGTTATAGTACGGACGTATCTATAACGTCCACCAGGCAGCAGCTCCACAGGCACCACCCGCAATTGAGGGTATATTTCCTATCCATGGTACTATGGGTCGAGTTTTACTTGATACTGGGGCGACGCACTGTTTTATAGCTACGCATTTTGCGAAGGCCTTAGGGTTGTTAGCCACAGCAGAGAGCACTGTGACGTGTGTAGACTCACCACTGGGGAGTGGATCACTCATTTTCTTTATATGCCGGGGTATGGGGGTAGAGATTGGTAGCTTGGTATTACCAGCAGACATGTTAGTCTTAGATATGCATGAGCACGATGTTATTATCGGTATGGATTGGCTCGCAGCTTACAGAGCCATGATTGATTGTTTCGGTGGGAGTATTGTCTTTACCATTCCGGGGCAAGAGATGTTTGTAGTGGCGATACCTCGCCCAGAGGGAGGCTCGACCGCTCATTTGTATTACATAGAGGAGGATACCTCTAAGGAGGTTGTGATTCCCTTAGACTCGATCCCAGTTGTTTGTGAGTATTCCGATGTATTTCAGGAGATACCAGGCCTACCCCCAGTCGAGAGAGAGACTTTGTCATAGATTTATTACCGGATACTAGACCGATAGCACGCGCTCCCTACCATATGGCTCCGGCGGAGATGCGAGAGTTATGAGATCAGATAGAGCAACTGTTAGGTCAGGGCTTCATTCGAAGGAGTACCTCACCTTGGGGCGCTCCAGTTTTGTTTGTGAAAAAGAGAGATGGTTCACTGAAGCTATGTGTGGACTACCGGGAGTTGAACAAGGTCACGATACTGAACAAGTATCCGTTACCTCGAATCGATGATCTGTTCGACCAGCTGAGGGGAGCAACTTTCTTTTCGAAGATAGATCTGAGGTCGGGGTACCATCAGCTACGTATTAGGGAGCAGGATGTTTCAAAGACTGCTTTCTTAACGAGATATGGGTCCTATGAGTTCAGGGTGATGCCATTCGGACTCACAAATGCTCTAGCCGTATTCATGGACTTGATGAACCGAGTGTTCAGAGAGTTCTTGGATCAGTTCGTCATTGTTTTCATAGATGACATCCTGATATATTCACACTCCGAGGAGGATCATGCCGAGCACTTGAGGCAGGCTCTTCAGACTCTGCGAGAGCATCAGTTGTATGTTAAATATGCGGGTTCTGGTTACGAGAAGTACAGCTCTTGGGACATGTTGTTTTTGAGGAGGGGATAGCAGTCGACCCGAGTAAAGTGTCAGCGGTGAGGGAGTGGGGACAGCCCACGACACCGACAGAAGTGCGTAGTTTCTTGGGGTTAGCCGGATACTATTGGAGATTCATTCGGGGATTCTCCAAAATAGCGGGTCCGTTGACAAACCTGACTCGCAAGGGGGTACCATATGTTTGGGATGATGCTCGTCAATTGGCTTTCGATGAGCTGAAAGACAAGCTTACTTTAGCACCGGTCCTTGCTTTACCTAAGCCGGGAGTGGAGTACCTGGTTTACACCGATGCCTCTTTACGGGGACTTGGGGGAGTACTTCAGCAGGAGGAGAAGGCTATAGCTTTTGCATCCCGCAAGCTTAAGCCCATACAGTATGCTACAGTACACACATCTCATATCATATATACTTAGATAACTTTTCACATCTTGTTACCTTTTACTTTAACAATTACGTCTCACTACTTAATTTATTCTTAAGATAATCACTATCTATCATTTAATCATCCTAATTAAGTCTCTCCACTAAATTTACTTTTAGATAAATGCACGTCATCTAAATTTTCTACTATACCATATAAGTAAATTATTTATACAGTATACATTTCACACACAATATATACTTATAAAATCTTTCTTCACTATTATGTCCTTATAACACACATTGAGGACCCTTGGTTCGGAATAGTCCATTGACACCAAGTAATAGGATTGGTTCACAATGTCACCTCGACCCCACTAATGAAATTTTTATATATTTTTGGTTCGAACTCTTTCATCACGACCCCAATTTACTATTTCCTTATATTAGTTCGGAATCCTACCTTGACCCTAATATAGGCAATTTTACTTTAGGTATTCTATCCACCTAAGTATTTATATATTTCAGTAGGTATACACATAACCTAATAATCCTGCTCGTATGTAATATTTTTCTCTCGGATATTCACCGTACTTTTAATTTACGATTTATCTCACTATCGCTTTTATTTGAGTATTCACACAACTCTAAGGGCCCTAGTTACCCCTCCATTTCTTGCAGTAGTTAAACTATATATAACCTACTGATATATATTTGGGATTGACGTTAACTCTCTTTGTAACTCGAATCCATAATTTTTTATATACGATTCGATCGGTTTATCCTCGTCGGTCAGTCTCTTTAAACCTTACACTCACAGATCATAACGGATCTCCACTAAATACCTACTGGTCTTCCCTTTATCCCTACATAGGTATAATATCCTCACTAAGGTTCCCCTCAAACAGTGGCAATCGATTTGAACTCAACCAACAAAAGATCCCAAAATCAGTCTGGGTCGATCGATCGAGGAATTGGTCGATCGATCGACATTCTTAGTCCATCGATCAATCGAGCAGGTGCAGGTACAGTTCGTCTTCTTCATACATTTTCTCACCATTTCCAATTATCCAATTCATATGATAACACACCAAACTTGCAACCAATTATTCCTAATCATTCCTACATACTCTAGGATGATTTCCAACGATTTAAACATCATAAATCTTCACAAATTTTGCCCAGAATAATTCAAATCTTCTAATTATTCAAGAACCTTAAAAATATGTTCTTCCCATATTTTAAATCATAAACCCAGATTTTAATTCATATTAACAATCATAATTCCTCTGATTTCTAATCCTCTACAGATGTAAATCTAACCACATGTTATTTATACCCAAACATGCCATTAATCAATTCTTTTTCTGCAAGAATATTCATCAAAATCAATTATTCATAAATCCTACGCATGGATATTATAACTCAAAATAATTTTCAAATAACCACTTGCCTTGATTATAGTAGGGTCTGATTTCGTGATTATTGGAGGGTTGATGTTCTTCTTCTCCAATCTTCTCTAAATCTTTCTCTTAGGCTTCATAAGAGCTCTCCCTCTCTATCTCTAATGGCTTTTGCGAGTTTTTCTTTCCTCTAACCCTAGACTTTAACTCTCATAATTTGATTTAGAGTTTTTCTAATTTCATAGGTCTCCTCACCCCCATATGCCAAAAGACTAAGACGCCCCCATATGGTCCCGATTTATCCTAAAAATGGCTCGGTACCCGACTAGCACCCCCGGGTATACTATTTTGATTAATTCGACCCTTTCGAAATCATCTGTGACCTCTAAATTATTATTTGAGTCACTAAAAATATATTTCCTATCACATCCTCAATTTAGTCTATACGCGACACCTGATTGAGATATAATCAAGTACGTCCATATCACTCGCTATGTTGTACCAATTAACTATCAATATTTACTATTCTCACTTAGTCAATTTGAATCATAATATTAATCAGTGCCTATCTCTCGATTAATATTTAATAACCATAATTATGATATAATCACTTAATAATCATAATTATTATTAAATCACATTAAATTACTTCACTCGCGTAATTTAAATTAAAACCCATTTTCCTCTTTAATTACTCAATTAATTAAATTCTAAATATGTGAAAGTACGGGGTATTACAATTCCTTCGTTGATTAGCCCGCCTCACAAATTGCACACACCTTCTCTTTCATTATTTGAGTGGACCCAAATGTTTTTCGTGCCCGTAATTCAACTATATCTTCCAATCTTTTCTCAAGTTGTCTGTCTTGAAGCTTTCACTTGACTTCCTTGCCCAATTACTAGAGACTAGACGCAGAAGGAGCTGTGGACGTTTGTCGAACCTAGGCTTTGGTGTTAGGATCGTATGTGCCCCGTGCTTGAGTAGTCTCGACGACATACTTAAGATGGGCCTCTGCATCGTTAGCGTATAACCTAGAAAATTCTCCATCACACATAGTCTCAACGTGTTGTTTAGAAGCTATACTTATCCCGTGATGGAAGAAAGAGATAAGATGATACTTCTCAAAATCATGATGGGGGCATGTGTTGACCAACTCATTGAAACGCTCTCAACATCGATCAAATGATTTATTTTCTAGTTGTTGAAACTTTTGAATTTGAGCTTTAATGGAATTCGTTCGATGTTGTGGGAAAAAATTCAAAAGAAACTTGGCTTGCATATCCCTCCATGATCCAATTGAGTTTGGTGATAAAGATCATAGACGGGTCTTGGCATTATCCTTCAAGGAGAAAAGGAAAAAGTTTGAGGCGAATGACGTCTTGAGTGCACGTTTGATCGTTAAAAGTTTTTCACGCCTCTTCAAACTCACAGATATGGAGGTATGGTTTTTTCGAATACATACCATGGAACGTGGGAAGAATCTGGATCATCCCATTCCGAAAACGAAATTGTCCCGCATTATACGGAAGTAGAATGCATCTCGGAGTTACGGTTCGCTAGGGATATAAGAGGTCTCTCATGGGATGACACGACACTTCACCCTCACCCGTACCATAACTAGAGTGGTCTGGCATCGCTCTCTCTCCAATGGACTCGGTATCCTCACTCGACGCCCTAGAAGTGTGACTCGCGATGGAATTAGGCGGTGTAAGAGGTGGAATCCAAAATTGTGGATCGTTATGAGTGTGTGGACCATTGGGGCCATATTTTACTATAGAATTTTTGTGAATGCGGGTAGGAGCGGATTGAGGAAGTTGTTGAGTATTTTATATGTAAGGACTTGAGAGATGCTATATTTTTTTACTTTTTTCTGTTTTTATTTTTATTTTTTATTTTATGATTTTTTTTGGCATTTTAAGAATTAGAGTCAAAATTTTGAATTAAATCGACCCAATCTGCAAACCTACCTAATTCCTCGGCAACGACGCCAAAAATTTGACGTAAGTTTGAATGTGTCTCTAGTGCTTGCTTATATTGACTCAAGTGCAAGTCGGGTGCTCAAGTAATAATCCGGTAAACCATGTGTCGAGCTCAGGGAATTTGACGAATGTTCGTGACGACGAATAGGAAGAACGAATAACCCTACGAATGACTGAGAGAAAGAAGAAAATGATGATGAATTGTGACTTTACCTATAAATTAATGCAATTTTAATTAAATTAATTACTAAACTACATATGCAAGAAGAACTAAATTAAACTTTAAATGTATGGGAGAAAATGGAGTTAGGGTACACTCCCCCGAACCATCGGTAATTGCATAGAACCTAAAAGCTTCAAAAAATCTAATTCTTCATTCCACAAGACATCAAATACTTTCTAAGCATTCAACATATGAGGACTTTACTCCACACCATATCAAATCAAAAATTGTATTTGATGAGGATGAGAAATTATCAAAAATTCAATTGCACCCTTAAACATTCCGGTTACATAGCGCAAACGGAAGTAAAAGACATACAACCATTAACTTGATAAGGTTTAAACCATTGAATGATGAATTACTTTTTATTCACTTTTAAATCCATATGTGTTACCTAGGTTGGGTGTATGTACCCCAACCCGCTAAAAACTTAGCTTAATATAACTACGTAAAAATATATAAAGTTCAAACGTTGCATGGATGGAAAATCTGTGACACCCCACCTAATTAAATACGGGTGATCGGTCCATTATTAAATTAAAACTGGTATCTCATTTGGTTCATTCTTAGTATCACTGTCGAAAACTTTTTAATATTTACTAACTGATTGGGCATAAATATTGTATATTTATCCCCTTAATTTCGGTACCTTTGTGAACCCGAGTGATGCAATTGATATGGATTTAACACGTATCTATGCTACTAACCTTTGTTGGCAAGTATTCCGTGTTTTGTGTTTCTCTTATGTGTTTTACAGGTTAATTATGCAAGCGGTGCGAAAGAGAAATCGAAACAATGAAAGAAAAGCTAGAAAGGCAAGTTCAAGGGCATTTTTGTAATTATGTATCCTGATACCGGATATGGGGACAACTGGAAAGTTTAATATCTTGGAACAATGTGAATACTGGAAGAAACGACATCCAAATCCGAGCTACGGTGAAAGAGTTGTGATTATTTGAAGTTGAGAAAAAATCCAAGAAAGAAAAGAAAAAAACAAAGGAAAAAATCTGAGTGTTGGAATTGAAGAAAAGAGGCCCAAAACCAGCAAAATTTCCCGAACCCCAGGGTGAACCGGTTCGGGGGACGAACCAGTTCGGGGTACCTTTGAACCGGTTCGAGCGCGAATTTTTCCTTTAATTCTGATTGGTCCAAAAGAGCCCCATTATGTGCAAACTCCTCTAAAATGTATTTGTATTATTGTATAGACTTAAAAAGATAGTTTTGAACAAATTTGGATAGAGAGAAGAGTAGAAGAACAACCTAGGAACATAGTTTTGAATTATTGCTTCAAGATTGATTAATTCCGGGTTTGGTTTCAAGTTTTAATTCAAGTTTTATTCTCTCCATTTCCCTTGCATGTTTATTCTTCTTGCATGATTCAAACAAATTCTAGGTTTATAGCACTTCCTTGCATGTTTCAATATAGTTTCATCATGATTTCTTTCGCATGAAACGTAATTAATTCATGCATATTAGGTACAACATTTCCGGCTAGATTTTTTAAGGTCGGGATACATAAACTTAACCCGATGTGATAATTGCATATGTATAAAACTAATTAGCTAAACTTAAGGATTTATTATAGCCGTATTGCATAGCAGCACAACCATTGTAGATCTTTGGATCTCGTTTGATTCAAAGTAACCGGGATGCTTCAGAGTTCAATTCGAGTGTAGCTATCGCAACACCGATTTACTCGTCCTCTGATTATGTATGGTGCGGGCTTGAACCTCGTACATGTAATGCTTGGGAGTACTAAATTTTGGGTCTAATTAATCACTTAAATTTACAATTAGTTTTATTCCAGCAATACACTAGGGTTGAGGTATTGTATTCCCGACCTGTTTTTCTCATCATATAGTTCAAGTTTAATTTAATCATTATCAGTATTTTAGGTAATTTAGAGTAATTGCATTCCATTCATTCCTGATTTCATTCAATAATCATCTTTTCGTTCTTCTTAGAGTTAAAGTTAGGTTGACCTTCTGTCCTTCCGTCGTCACGATTTTCTCGTCCTATTTCCCTGTGGAGACGATCCCGACCTACCGGGTTTATTACTAACGCGACATGCTTGCACTTGAGCCTAGAGAGTACGCACTTCTGAGACACATTCTTAGTCGCGTCAAGTTTTTTGCGCCGTTGCCGGGGAACGAACCTGGGTGCGCCTTTCGGCGGTGGAATCCCGTTTTAATGGACTATCACCCAATACAATAGAGACCAAGCGTCCTATCAACGGGATCAAGAGGCCTATCGAAGGCACACGAGCATGATGCATCATCTCCAAGCGCATTTATACGAGCTCAACTTCGGTGGACCGCCTCCGACTTTCTTTTATGATCCATATGATCCCAGCGCACCCGGTCCCCCAAATTTGCCTCCCCAATGAAGCCCGTATCTGTTGTTTCATGTTTGTGTCTTGTGGTGGTTGTTTACAATGTTAAGTTGTGTGCTCTATCCTCTCCTTTGTAACACGGGATTCTCCGTATCTGTAAAAAAAATCCGCATTTTTGTTTTAATTTGTTCGTTTTATTTACTCGTACTTTTAATTCGCTTTGAGTTAGATTTTAGTCCTTTTTCTTGAGGACAATGCAAAAGTCTAAGTTAGGGGGGATCACAAGTGCGTCTTTCTAAAACTTAACAAATTTTCAAAAATGCCCAAAAAAACAAAAAATCATAAAATTTTGAAAAATCTAAAAATATTTTTCTTCAAAATAAATAAAAATTGGAATTCAAAATTTTCAAAAATATCATTAAAAGTCGGTTTAAAGTCTCAAGCTGTAAAAACACAATACACAAAGCCGAAATTGACCAAAGATAGAAATTGAGCGAATATAGACGACTTAACGAATAAGTGTGGAGATTAACAACCCCGGTGAGATTCGAGACTTTCATTTTTGTGAAATTTACAAATCAATCCGAGTTAATTGTTAACTCAAAGTTCTTTTCAGCGGTCTAATAAGTCATCGAGGATATCAAGTCTTTCACTTTGATCGATTTTCATAAATGTGTGTGATATTGCCTTGAAAAACGTGCCGAAGAAATCTCTAAATTAAATTCATCTCGAAACGCATATGGTAACGCAATTAGTATTTTGGACAATGAAGTAGGCCATCATTTGTCACCCAAAAATATTAACCATAAAAAAAAAGTTGTGAAAAATTATCCCTTTTGTAACCCAAAATTGAACCGAATAATTTTTCCTTTCTTTTAGTAACCCGAAAAACCCAAATAGCCCTGAATTGTGAAAAATGGAAAAATTCAGAAATTAAGTCCGGAACGTGCAGAAAAGAATAGCTATGCTCAACAAATATAGCAAGAAAAAAAAAGAAAAAAAATAGAAAAAGAAGAAGAAAATGAGCAAAAGCCGAAAAAGCACTAACGAACATCTTAAGAAGATTTTCCAATTCCGAAGTTCTTAACCCATTTCCTTGTACCCATTACCCCATAAACCCGTAAAAGTCCTAACCGAGTCCAAAATTGCAAAATTGGTTACCACGTGGAGAGCTAAAACACAAAAAGATAATAAAAGAGATCAAAAATATGAATTAGAGGCAATGTTCTCGCTTTCTTATAGCCGTAATCCATTGAAGAGATCCAGTTACCATAAATTTCCGTCCTTCTACTTGTGTGCGTGAACTTGGTTCCAATACATTTACTCTTATAAATCACACATACCAAGAGAACATAGCCACCCCGAGTGATTCGTTGTGAGAGCATCCCGTGAGAATTTGAAATCAAAATAAACTTTCGGATAAGTGACATAATGGTTAATCGGTGGAAATTCGCGATTAAATTTTCGGCTTCGCACACACGCACTATGATTTGAGACTCTTGAACATGAATTAATGATGACTATTTTTTGGAAAAGTAAGAATTATATAATTGTTTCATATTTTGAGTTTTCTTTGAGTCGAATTTTGTGGCTATATTCACTGCAAACCCTCATGAGACAACACTCATCCTACTAGGGTAACCTAGGGGTTTAATAGTTTGTTGCATATACTAAATGCAATCGCTTTCCCGCGAAAAAGGTATTATATCCCAATAAAGTGTTTAGAGTAGTTGTGACATTATTCTTGTTCTTTTACGTTGCTCGGGACACGCAAAGTTCTAAGTTAGGGGGGTTTGATTGGGCGTAAATATTGTATATTTATCCCCTTAATTCCTGTGCCTTTGTGAACTCGAGTGATGCAATTAATATGGATTTAATTCGTATTTATGCTACTAACCTTCGTTGGCAAGTATTCTGTATTTTGTGTTTCTCTTATGTGTTTTACAGGTTAATTATGCAAGCGGTGCGAAAGAGAAATTGAAACAATGAAAGAAAATCTAGGAAGGCAAGTTCAAGGGAATTTTTGCAAATCTACAGCCTAATATCGGATGTGTGGCCAGCTAGAAAGTTGAAGAGCTCGGAACAACGTGAATACTGGAAGAAACGACACCCAAATCCGAGCTACGGTGAAAGAGTTATGATCATTTGAAGTTGAGAAAAAATTCAAGAAAGAAAAGAAAAAAACAAGGAAAAATTCTAAGTGCTGAAATTGAAGAAAAGAGGCCCAAAACCAGCAAGATTTCCCGAACCCCAGGGTGAACCGGTTTGGGGGTGAACCGGTTCGAGGTACCTGCGAACTGGTTCGAAGGTCTTGATGCGTGAATTTTCCCTTTAGTTCTGATTGGTCCAAAAGAGTCCCATTATGTGCAAACTCCTCTAAAATGTATTTGTATTATTGTATAGACTTAGAAAATATAGTTTTGAACAGATTTGGATAGAGAGAAGAGGATAAGAACAACCTAGGAACATAGTTGTGAATTGTTGCTTCAAGATTGATTAATTCCGGGTTTGGTTTCAAGTTTTAATTCAAGTTTTATTCTCTCTATTTCCCTTGCATGTTTATTCTTCTTGAATGATTCGAACAAATTCTAGGTTTATAACACTTCCTTACATGCTTCAATATAGTTTCATCATGATTTGTTTCGCATGCAATGTAATTAATTCATGTATAGTTAGGTACAATATGTCCGGCTAGATTTTTTAAGGTCGAGATACATGAACTTAACCTGATGTGATAGTTGCATGTGTATAAAACTAATCCGCTAAACTTAAGGATTTATTATGACCGTATTACGTAGCAACACAACCATTGTAGATCTTTGGATCTCGTTTGCTTCAGAGTAATCGAGATGCTTCAGAGTGCAATTCGAGTGTAGCTATCGCAATACCGATTTACTCGTCCTCTGATTATGTATGGTGCGAGCTTGAACCTCATATATGTAATGCTTGGGAGTACTAAATTCTGGGTCTAATTAATCACTTAAATTTACGATTTGTTTTATACTAGCAATACGCTAGGGTTGAGGGATTGTATTCCCGATCTGTTTTTCTCATCATATAGTTCAAGTTTTAATTTAATCATCATCAGTATTTAAGGTAATTTAGAGTAATTGCATTCCATTCATTTCTAATTTCATTCAACAATCATCTTTTCGTTCTTCTTAGAGTTGAAGTTAGGTTGACCGTCTGTCCTTCTGTCGTTACGATTTTCTCGTCCTATTTACCTGTGGAGAGGATCCCGACTTACCGGGTTTATTACTAACGCGATAGGCTTGCACTTGAGCCTAGAGAGTACGCACTTCTGAGACACATTCTTAGTCGCGTCACTAACCACCTAGTATTCAAAAAGCTAATGTCAATCTTTTTTAAATTAACAAGCAACAAAAATAAATAAATAATTATTTAACATTCACCATTCAATAACTAAACTCATAGAGAATAAAGTGACAAAATGAATAACTGTGACTGGAATAAACACTTCCATCCTAAATCCCAAATACATTAATCCGAAATGAAATTCTAATCCAATCCACGAAAATATAAAGATGTAAATCCACTATCTTTGAATAATATTTGAATAAGAATGGGCAACATGCCCGACTGAAATAAGTGTCTCATAAAAAGAAAATGATAAGTGTGGAGGTGTACACTACCGTGATCCTGCAACTTCCACAGCAGCTGCAGCACGTCAAATGATAGGAACTCCTAGTCCTAGCATCCCTGTGGCTGGGCACCTAAAATGTTTTTACAAAAATATAGATTTGGAGAAAACAGGTTAGAGCCCAAGAAAACATTTGAAAATTTTAGCAAGTGTATAAAATGCAAAATTAGCATATAATAAACAAAAATTCTATTTGTACAGAGGAATCTGTACAGAATCGTCTGTACAGACTGACGTGTCGCGTCTGTATTGGTTCGTGTCTTGAGTGGGCCCAGACACGGACCAATACAAACGCGACACGTCAGTCTGTACAGACGATTCTGTACAGATTCCTCTGTACGTGTAGAATCACTCTATAATAAATACATGTTAGGTTTACGTGCCCTCACCTGAGATCCTCACTTCTCAACTAATGTGCACACCTAACGAATCTGTCTAACCCGTCCTAGATATACTACCTCGCCTAACTAGTCTGAACCATATCTATCTCTACACAAACTAACTCGTTGTGCCACCCGCATTGCCCATATAATATATTATCGCATAACCCATATCATTTCGCCAATTATAACCTTCCCATTAGAGATTAAGTTTCCATATACTTAGGTTATTTTAAATGCCACTATCTCTCTCATCTACTTAAGCACACACCGTAGAATAATTCATAAATATATATGTATTACCCTCATTATATATATATATATATATATATATATATATATATATAAACACTAATACTGCATTCCTAGGCTGAGCTGCGGTGCATGCATACTCTGCTATCAAGTTCTGGTACATCACGTACTAAATAAAGGACTAAATATTTGAAATCACTCTTGAACCATAAATACAATTCACACAAGTTGGAGGCAAATATAATTCTAGTCCTTTGGAATACGTACATACCTAACTCACCCAAATGACCGGTCACACTATTGTTCACACAAATAGTGATCATCCCTAAGTTCTATGTTCTAAGGTACGAGTCTAAAATCCCCCAAAATGGCTCATCAGGATAAGATCGCCCATGACGTGAAACCTCCCATGATAACAAGCAGCGTAGGTATGTTCATTATGCGCTAATCCTATACATATATAGAGTATATTTCAATTTTATCACATAAACTAATGATTCACAATTTATTCCCATTTCCCATTATTCCTAACATCTCTTGTTAATCGAAAGGATATAAATAATTTAATTAATAATTTCAATAGCTACCCTCACCCCGTACTTACTGGTCTAAAATCTGGAATCATTATAACAAGCCCGAATTATATTTTAATTCCCAATATTTATTTTTTCTCGATAAAGTTACATTCTACCCAGAAATAGAAAATGATGATTTGAGGGTTTTCTAATCAAATTTTGAAAAAACTTAAAACTAAATAGTTGTTCAGAACATGATTTTATATAAAACTTCTCCTGCACACTACCGATTTCCGCTTAAAATAGTCCTAAAATTATTATACAATGTTCGTCCTTTTTCTAAAACGATGTTGCATGCGCTTGACTTTCGGATTTGTATGAGTTCACTTCATTTCTAGTTAGATAGTTGAATTAATTATATGATTTTATCACATTTCAAAATCATCAATAAACTATATAATCCTAATCATAAGTTATATAATCCCAAATGATGTTATCTCAAATCAAACCTTATAAACCTGGGTTTTTATCCAAAAATCTTATGATCTAACATGTATTTCAACAAACTTATAATTAAGCAAGTTTAAACAACTTGCCTCTTAGGATGATTCTGAATTTTCTTTGAAGAATATTATGTAAGTTCCTCCTCCTCATTCTTCCTAAATTTCGGTGGTGTATGGTGGTGGTGCAAGGTGGCTCTAGGTGTTGCTCCGCCTCTAAAACCCTTCACCTCATTGAGAAACTCTTAACTTTCTGGTAAAAGATCTAACACCATCTCTTCATAGGCTAGAAATCCAAAGGTCAAAAATTGACTTTCACTTGCCGGATCAACCTAGAAATGACCCGAGACCTTATACATATGCCCGAATATATTTTTCTGACTATTTTGACCCTTTCGAACACATTGACGCACTCTAAATGACCATTTGGTTTACCCATTTCCAATTTACCTTTTTATCCCATAATTCAAGTCCCGACAAACCTAACACACGCGTCCCGACTAAATTACTGTAGTTGTCGTATTTCTTACTCACGATAATTATAATGTATAAATAATAATTTATTACTTGTTCACTAAGTATTATTCAATATATCTCTCATACAAATAAATATTAACCCTTGTCATGCTTACTTAATCTTTATTTGTAATTCGGATTATTTTTAATAAATATCCCATTTTAATTAAATTAATCCCAATAATAAAAAATCATTAAAATTACGGGGTATTATCAAATCGTGATTACATTAATACAAAGCTTGCAAGAGATATTTATATTTCCAGAAAAAGAAAGAAACATACAAAGAAGAAGAACACGCAAGAACAATATAAAGAAGACAAACTTGGTATGGAAAAATTAAAATCTTGATCTTCAATAATGTATGAATAAGCTATGAAATGAAATCTAATGTTCTTATCTCTCTTCTTCTCTAATTCTAAGGTAAAAAGTAGATTAAAGATACTTAGCCCACCAAAACAATAATAAAACCACATTTTTACAAGTGTTTGAAACAAAATAAACTCTATAAAATAAGTGGAAATTAAGTTAAGAGATTTGCCAAACAGAAAAATGAACCGGTTCTACTTTGGAACCGAACTAGTTCTGGCTTCTTAAAAATCCTTGAAAAGGCGAACCGGTTCTACTTTGGAACTGAACGGGTTCTGAGTTCTGTTTCATTCATCTCATCTTCGAGCTCTCTTACCTTTTGAACTGTTGCTTGGATTGGGTTGCCATTTCTTCCTATATTCTTGTGAGCTTGCAATTTTCAATTTCTCTTTAGGTTCCATATCTGAATTTTCGCTGCATAATTACGGATTAGCCTTTGACTTTTCTTTTTTTCTTGTTGATCTTCATTTATGTTTTTTCCTTTTCTTTGCGTGCATGAATTACCTGAAAAATGTAAGAAAAATACACGAAGCTCGGTGTACTTATTAAAAGATGTTAATAATAATGGTATGAGATAAATCCACTTCAATTGCACCGCACAGGGTGATAAAAGCCTTTATATTATGAAGAATAAATATGAAGAATTTATGCCTAATCACCACTCTTAGCGATAGTGACGTCGAGTCGGTTGATTTTGAGAATAAATCACCACATGAACCTAATTTATGTACGTTCATGGAAAGTCACGTGAGTACTACTAGTTTGTCCCATAACGATGAGTACATGTCTAAATATGAGAGCTTTGACAATGTTTCGAATCATTCTGGAGAGAGTGGGAATTATGAGGAGAAATTGAGTGAGGGAGAAGGTGGACTACAAAAATCCTTTCTTAAAGTTTATGCCGAGACTTTAAAAATAAAATAGCTTAATAAATATTTATATCTTAGGGTGTTTAATTTGGAGAAGAGGGTGAAATTTCTAAGTGAGTGTGAGGTGTTGACGAGTCAACTCAAGAAGGTGAAAGTTTCTTTATATGAGCAGTTGATTATTGTTGGTATGGAGAAGACCGATTTGACCAATATTATGGCTAGTCTTACGAGAGATCTTCAAGCTTCATTGGAGACTTGTGAAAAACTTGAAGCCTATGTATCCTAACTCGAGATTGATCTCGAACGTGTTCGGGAGGTCAAAATCACTTTAAAGGAACCATCTAAGAAGGTTAGAAATATGCTCCTCAGTCCTGCATTATGTAATGTTGAGAGGAAATGAATAGGTTATGACAGTGCATCATCCACTTTTAAAGTTTCACCCGAACCTCTTCTCGAGTTTATGACGGATCCTTTTGGGCCTCGATCTAACCCACCAAGGAGACCTAACATACCAAAGAGAGCTCATCCTAGGCATTTTGATAAAGGTGGACCCACGAACATTTGTGTTTATTCACATTACAAACAATGAGGTCACCTTAAAGAGTTTTATTTTAAGCTAGGGAGAGTTTCTCACATTCGTGTTCCCTGGTATGCTCCCACATGAGTTCCTATTCATGTTCCCACATGCACTCCCACACATGTTACTCCACATGCTCTCGCACATCACAATAGATAATTTGAGAGTTTTTAAGAGCAAGAAGAGTATTTAGTCAAGACTTCACAATATTTTATGGAGGAATTTCATGGGATGCCTTCTCCTTTTGAGAACTCCTTTATGCCTAATGATTGAGGTTATGACTTGTATCTAGTGTATGATGATTATCATGTTCATATCTTTATCCATATTACTAGATTTTATTATCATTGTATTCATATCTTTTCAATGTATTTTGAAAAATCCAAAAAGATTTTTTATTTTTAAGAAAAAGTTTGAAAATTTTCGAAAAAAATATTTTTATAATTTTTTTTTGAAAAAAGACAAAATAGATGTTTGTATTTTTTCTTTTTCAATATATATGAATGTACATTTATGATATCCGTATCAACCCTATATTCCATCCATTCATATGACTTTTTTATAATGTTTTGAGACATGGCTTTATTTCGCTAGTGTGCTTAATAATGCGTGGATAATGTTTTGCTGATCATTGATGATTACTTTCTACATGTTAGACTCTTTATCGCCTTTATTGTACACATGCACGGACATTTTGAACATTGTACTTGCCTATCACGTGTCGAATAGGGCGTTCTTATCTCAATCATGCTTAATAATGAACCAACTATAAAAAGAGATAAGTTATGCTTGTAAGAACCATTGTCCGAATTTCATTTCTCGAAAAATATTGTTATATATTAAGCAGCGGAAATGGGCTACGAAAGATCAAGATTATCTTTATTTTAAAAGCCAACATTTACAAAAAGAGCCTAAAATATTAACGGCGCATAACATATGAGTGATATGATATCTTCAAAATATTTGAGAGTGAATTCTTATATATGTGAGATTTGAGGGTGTTATAAAGTAGAAGATCAATGGGTACGGACTCTCTTGAAAAGCATTAAATAGCTTGGTGCTATTGATTTGGGAATTATTTAAATTCATAGAACATTGCATAAGTCGAGTCAATTTCATTTAAGTTTAACTTTTTTACACCTAAGATTGAAATTTTCTTTCTTTCTTTAGAAGTATCTCATAATTTCGTGCACCTATGTTATGAATGTTTATGTTGATTTGTCCATGGAAACTGATCATATAATTTCATTGCGTATTCACGATTCCATGGTGTTGTGTGTTTTTGTACCGATATGTATTTTTATAGCTATAGTTATTGTTATATGTAAAATTTACTCATCTACGTGGACCAATAAGAAATGGACACCCGTTCTCCTATATGGCGATCTTCATAGTAATTACTTATGTGGCCGGCTCCCGATACAATTAGTCGTCCAACCGACCGACCAACCTAAAGAATATGAACCATCAAGACTATCAAAAGCCATTTGTGTGGAGTCACCAACAGTCATTGTACCCGTGAATATCAACAATTATATTTATTGTATACAAATGTAAATGCCTGGATATATAAAGCCATTCCATCTCTTAGACTCCTAACCACTATAAATACATGATCTCCCATAGCTCAAAGGAACAATTGAATCATTCTCAAGCACACCCAATTGTGCTATTGCAACCACAAAAAATAATACCAACAGTGAGCGTAGGCTTTCTTCATAGTCAAACCACTTTAAATATCTTTATCTCTTGTGTGTTTATTTATATTGAATATCATACTTTATCTATGATTATAAATCTGGATCTAGTCTATTTTTTTACATCAACATATTGATGTCGTCTATGGGAATTGACATAAAAAGCCTTGCATACTTATTAGAAGAGACAAAGATTTATGCTGCAAGCCGACGATTTATACAACCTGATCAAGAGCTAAATGTTCTTTCTCTCTATGTGTAGATAACAATTCTTTTACGTACACATCGTTTTATTCCTTTGTGTTGATGAACTGTACATTTAATTTTTATTCATCTATAGTTGTGTCAATTTTAGATAATTTTCGTTGTTGATTTTGAGATGAATTTAATCATTTCGTTGATTTTGAGATGAATTTGAGGAGATCTTCGATGAATCCTTGAGCACATGGTCTTCCATGATAATTTTTTAGGTAAGTTCATCATATTTTTCTATGTACAACCGAAGAATAGGAAGAGATAATGTCAAGAATAATTTTCTCTCTCTTATAAACCAATTACTCACCTCCAAAAAAAGATAAAAAAAGAACCGACATAACTGCGACTCCTGATTATCAAAGGAAACCACCTCAATTTGAGGCTCCGGGTATAAATTTGGGATGGAAATTTCTCCAAAATTCTTCAAGTCAACAACCAGTGTTGAACATAGCAACAAAATTCAATCAGATACCTGGATTTATATATTTAAGAAATTATCATCAATTTAATTTATGTCAAAAAATATATATGTTGTAAATTGTCTAACACCTCCTCTGACACATAATAGATCCAATTGACAAAGCAGGATATTCACATATACCTAACGGGCAAAGCAAAATCGATCGTTGAATCTCCATAAAAAATGTTACTAGTTTCATTCGAATAAAGAGGGGGTTAGTCAACAAATATCAGCAAACCTCATATGCTCAACCTGACCTGAAGAATCCAAAAATTCCAAAAGAATCATCAGGCTGACCAACGACCCGAAGGCTGGTTAGTTTCTTTATCAGCTCCAATGAGGTTCTCAGAGCCTCACAACATGTTTAGGAAAGAAAGATTTCTTTCTCGCGAATTGCAACAGTGCTCGTCTTTACGATTTATGCCGACCATATTCATGTACAAACCACGACGATATCCTAATAGCCAAAGGTCGGTCAGTAAAACCTATATTTATATGGCTATGGTTCCCCGACCACCAATTATTGGTCAACGACATGTGTTATGCAGGTCGGGAGGTTTCCCGACCACCTATTATTGCGAAGAAACAATGATAAACCTTATAATACCTATACAAAATTTATGTTGAAAACCATTTCTGTGTATGGTGATTTCTCCTTGGATTTCCTCGAATTTTCTCTTCGGATCACCTCAGATTTCCTCTCCCACCAGTAGATCATCACCTCAAGAAACCTATACTCGGATTGAAAGCCAAAAATCATGGTCGGACGACCAATGCCAGATCTTCATAGCCATCGTCACCAGTCGACATCAAAAGATTAAACACAGATAAAATTTCTTTGGGACACATGAGTTCCAGACTTGTTTGACTTTGTTAAAATAACATTTTTTGTTTAAAGTTTTGGTTTACAATGTCACATCCCATTCTAACTTTGTTAAAAATAACGTTTACTATTTAAAGCCTTTGGTTTTTACACCAATTCTAAATACTTCACAGCTTCATGTGGAAATAATTCTTTGAAACCAACGTATATTTGAGTACTTGCTGGATTTCAAATAATTTTGCAAAAATTCTAGACTGATTAATTAGCCCTTACATATTATACATATTTGATAAAAATTTATTTATTTGACACCATTCGGCATGAAAAGTAGTCGGCATAAAACTTAATATTTCATATTTTGAAATTTTTATTTCCCAATGTTCAAGCAAATACATATCATGCTGAATAAATCGATCTCAAAATAATTTTTATTTGATTTAGCCTCAACAGATGGTCAAGCAACTTATTAACTTCCACAAGTATAAGATTCAGTCCTTCGGCCACAATCTTAAGCTCCTAGAAATCATTAATGCTCCAACATATGGTTGAGTGCTCTTCAATAATTTAAGACCAACAAATGA
Organism: Sambucus nigra; assembly: GCA_949130495.1. Lineage (NCBI taxonomy): Eukaryota > Viridiplantae > Streptophyta > Magnoliopsida > Dipsacales > Adoxaceae > Sambucus > Sambucus nigra. Next base: position 243,192,554 of record OX422222.1, read on the forward strand.
TAGAGCAAGATTATTTATTATAACTGATGGATACTCGAGCATTGATATTTCTTCGACTTCATTATTGATTATCTGACTCTAATTCTTAACTTGAAGGATGGTTATGCATATTCGAGATTCATCTCAGTAGAATATCGACAACATATTTATTACCATATATTTAGTCCCTATGATATCTACCACACTAATTATATTTTATCCCCAACGGATGGTTGGTCGAGATAATCTTTATCTATATTCAGTCCCGACAAATGGTTGACATAGTCTATTGTTAATCGACGTTTCATTTATTATTGATATTCAACCCTAATGAATGGTGTGGAAATCTATTTTTCTCTAACAATACAGGATTATTTGTAAAATTTACTCAATCCCCTCAGGCATTATTTAAAGGCTCAGACAAATGGTCGACCCTTTTATTATTTCTCTAAATTTCTCACTAGCTTCGGTGTATAATCAGTGCAATTTATATTATGTGAATCATCACAATTTATCCCCTACTGACTGTTGCACATTATTATTCTTATTTAATTCAACCTCGGCTAATGATTGCATGTTCATCCTTTAGTAAGCATTATATTTCTGATTCAAGTTACGATGCTCGGATTGTGACTACATGTGTCTCATTATTGAGAGAGAGAGAGAGAGAGAGAACTGTAATATTAGCGGTGCACCGAATCGTGACTCATTATTGATAAATGAGTACGCATGTGTAACATGATCGCTAAATGGTAGTAAAACAAGTTCAATATACACTATGAGCAATACATCGAATCATCACTCATTATGGATAAATGAGTATGCGTGTCTAACGGGATCGCTAAAAGAAGACAAAACTATGTATGAAAATACTGACGAAAAAGTAATAAGCAAAATGTGAAAAATAAGGAGAAATAGGACTCGAATCCTAAGGAAAACTCGGGTCGCCTACGTAGCCGAAACCAACATTAAATTTTGCGTAGTTCAGAATCACATAAGTGTGGGATTTAACTCCTAAGTCCGAAGTTAGATTTTTTTATCTTGATTTGTGGAAAAACATGCACATGTGGTGAAATGTAAAAAATGTAAGAACACTCTAAATTGGGGTTTACGAATTAAACCCTCTTTGGGGTTTTTGAATTTTATGAAAATAGTTTTTTATGAGCACATAAATAATAAAAAGGTGCTTAAGTGATAGAGTGAAAAAAAGTTGCTAAAACTAATAAAGTGTAAGAAATGACACTAAATTAATAAGCTTAAATGAGTAGAATGTAGACCATGAAAGCAATTTGAAATATGATTTTGGAGAAATTTAGGCTAATTTTGACTAGTGATGTAATGGTGGTGAAAGGTGAGATAAGAGTTGTAATACCAAGTGATTTTTAATCTTAGAATAATTTTATGTACTTTAAAAATCAAAAAATATTTTTTATTAGACTTAAATATTTTTAACATTTAAAAATATTTAATTTTGATATGAAATTTTTTGGGTTTTAATCATGTTTTAAATCGGGAGAAAAATAAGAAATTTCTTCAATCATTTTAATTTTTGGCATAACTAGACTCCTTCATGGTGCCAAATCGATTCAGCCTTAGGGACGAATTGATTCTCACCGGGGTAGAAGTTGCGATATGGCTTCTTCGTGTATTTTTTTGTGGTTTAGGACTCTACTGTTTTTCCTATATTAAAAGACCCGGGGTTTAGACTTTTTCAACATATTTCTATCATCTTAAAAAGCAGTAGCTTCTCACATTTTTCTCTCCCTCTTCTACAAAACCTAAACCTTCATTAAAACAAAGATTCAATCCAATTTTTGAAGGCTCAAATAAAGTTTTCTCAAGATCAAACAAGAACAAGTTATTATTATTTTCGTGAGACGATCACAACTGCATAATCAGATTTCGAGACGACTTATTTTTAGCATTAATATCTCTATTATTGCCCTTAAGTGTTGTATGCTTTAAACGTTCTCTAAACCTTAGTTAATCATGCTTTCTTAAAAATAATTAGAGAGATTAATTAGGAAAAGTGAAAATTAATCTCAGACTATTTTTATTAAATCTAAAAATATGATTTAAGATTTGACCATCGCATTCTTAAATTAGTGTATTAGATCATGAGACAAATCGTATGTTAGAATTAAAAATATAATATTCGAATGATATTTTGAGTCGTTAAATTACGGAATTTATTATTATAAAATGCTATTACTACACATATTTGAATTGGATCATGTGTTGATTGGTATAATATCACTCGTATTGGAATTATGGAATTTGACAACTTGTGTAACTAATTTTTAGAACTTGATTATTACATGATTAGATTGATGTAAGTATAATGGAATTGAATTCGTGGTGTTAATCCTAGAATTGTATTATTGTATTATAAATATGTGTTATGTGGCGATTGTTCGTGTTAATAAATTGACACCTCGGGGATGTTGAAATTTTTTGGGACTATTTGTACTTTTACCCTTTTTAGTAGGTTTTTTATTAGGTATGGGACTAGTAGGTAAACTTTGTTGTTGTTGGCACTTTCTAGATATGGGACTAGTGAGTCTGCACTTATACGATTGGGAATTTTTCTGGGTGGGACTAGGTAGTAAGACTTTACATTATTCCTTTAGCCTAGGTGCGAGACTAGGTGATGATTTTTTGTAGGTATTCTACCCAGGTGATAGAATAGGTAATACTTATAGTTTAGTGATCTCTAAGTATGGGATTAGGGATGATTTTATATGTGAATTCCATTTATACGTGGGGCTAATTGAAAAATAAAAAGAAATTAATTGAGAATAATAGTTAACACCTAAGATAATAAACATGTATTAAAAATAGTTATATCACGAGTATGTACATGACCAACAAAATTGGGTCGACTTACTATAGTGACGTGTGTATGTGTTGACGTCACGAGTATGTGCAGTGATAACGAAATTGGGCTGACGGTGTATAATGACGTATCTCATTTGGAACATCATAAATATGTGCATGGCTAATGAAATTGGGTTGACTGGCTATAAGGATGGGCGTGGGTGTGTTGTGCTAAGATTTTAAGCATGCCATGAGTATGTTCAGGACCAATAGAAAGCTTGACTAACTATAGTATTGTCGCATCAATAAAATAGTTAAATAAGTGAGTTGAGTAAGTTGATGAATTATACTATAATTAAATGTTTACATAACATAATTGGACTTGGGTAGTAGGGCGACTTAGCTTACGTGGGTAGTCAGTACTATTTTATTTTACTTGCATCTTCTTATACCATTTTAATTTAAAATATTTTATATGATATTTATCTCATACGATGCTTACGTATGGATTCACATATCCTATTTGGTAGGAGTAGTTGGTATTCGTGCCGTGGGCTTTGACCCATTGCATTGACTAACATTTCAAGTATAATTATTGGAGTAACTACCTACAATTGATTGGAAATTCGTTGAGTTACAGATGGAGTTACTTTTATTGGTTTAGTAGTCTAGTTTTCCTTTCCAGTCGTACTTTATGACATAGTCATTTATGAACCATTTATTGTGGGGCATTCGATTCCACTGTCGTTTATAGTTTTAAGTTATAGATTTGTAATTGGATTATTCATTTGAGTATCAATGTATCATTTGGAGTTAAGATTTATTCTTTGGAGTTAACATGGTGGTTGATTTTATTGTGGTGATTGTTTAATATCATTGGGTTAATTTCAAATTATATTTCGTGAAAAAGTCTTTAATGTCTCATATTTCTATCACATGCTAAGAATGGTATTTTAATTTTGATGCCCGACGTATATTGGCAGTGGGGATTAACCATCTCCAATGCTAAAATATGCGGGGTGTCACAGTTGGTATCAGATCATGGTCTTGGGTTTCAAGGATTTTAAGTCCGTTATAGATTCCACATTGCCTATATTTTATTCCTTCTAATGATTCGTACTCTTTAGGTTTTCCGAGTCTGATGTTCTTTGCTCTTGTCTTTTCAGATGGAGAACACTAAGAGATCCGGCGATAGGAGATAAGGTTCGATTTCTGCAGGAGAGGCAGGGGCAATTCTTTTCGGTGCTAAAGAGTTAGATTCTATCATTCGTGTGGCCGAATCGGCGTGTGTTGAGATGGGGAGACAGAGGTAGGGAAGCTAAGAGGCACAGTAGCAGGGTACACCCACTTTAGTTTGTGATAAGGTGAGGGCCAATTTCCACAAGCAACAATCCTCCCACTTTTGGAAACGTGATATAGAGAGACATTTAAGGATGGTGGACTTCACGGATGTGAAGAACCAAATGTTATCTACTTTTAAGTCAACTAGGGATGCGTTGCAGTGGTGGGAGAATGTCACCACATTTAAGGATAGAGACCATCTAAACTGTGGAGAGTTTTTGGTGAAATTTAATGACAAATGTTTTCTTTATTTGATTAGGAGTGTGAAGAAGGAGTTTTTAGATCTAGAATAGGGTTCGAAGTCGATTGTTGAGTATGAACAGGAGTTCACTAGTCTATTGTTATTTGTACTCGAGGAGGTGAATAATGAAGAGAAAAAAAGGAATGTTTCATTAAGGGTATAATGTGTTCGATTAAGCAAATGGTTTTAAAGAATCTGGCCAACTGTACTTACACTCAGGTGGTGGACGTTGCACTGTTGTTATGACAAGAGAAGATGAATTACCAAAAGAAGTTAGGTAAAAAGATATGAGTCGAGTGGTCAAGATAAGATCAAGGTACGTGGGGAGAACAAGGGTCGAAATGACAAATGCTGGAAGAAGCAGCGAATAGTGCAAGAGCAACAAGCCTTTCATCAAGGAAACGTCATCCCACAGGCCCCTCAAGGATAGGGTCAGGGAAAACGAGGTGAGATAGCATCAGTTAAACAATTTGGGCCTTTTAGAGGCACATTTTTCAGTTGTGGGGAGATAGGGCATCAAGGTTTTAAGTGTCCTAAGACTCAGGGCTAAGTGCCTCCAGCACCGGGAGCACCGGGTGCATAGGGAATGCCAATGACACTGACGCTGGGTATACTAGGGACGGTTATGACGAGGGTGTAAGCACTTCCTATTTTGGGATCTCAGGCGGGGCAAGCTCAACAGGAGCCAAATCATGGCTAGTGGGATAACGTGGCGCGTTTTTATTTATTTATTTATAGTATTGCTTTATGTATATAGTTATTCTACTTATGGGGTAGGTGCATATAAAATTGGGTGTATGGGCGCCCAATCATGTCATTTAACGGGTAGGCATATGTGACTCTTGTTTTATTTGTACGATTTTATATTAGTACATTTACGTTTCATCAATTTTCGAGGACGAAATTACCGCGTTAATGGAGAAGAATATAACACCCTGTGATTCTGAACCGCAAAATAATTTTATGTTATTTAAAAATCAAAAAATAATTTTGATTGAACTTAATTATTTTTAGCATTTAAAAAGATTTGATTTTAATATGAAAATAAATGGATTTTAATCATGTTTGAAATCGGGGGGAAATTTGGGAATTTCTCTAGCCATTTTAATTTTTGGCATAACTGGGCTATTCGGAGGTGTTGAATCGATTCGGCCTTAGGTGAGAATCGATTCTCACCAGGGCAGAAGTCCCAAGATGGCTTCTTCATGTGTATTTGTTGCAGTTTAGGACTCTACTATTTTTCCTGTATTAAAAGACTCAGGATTTAGACGTTTTCAACATTTTTCTATCATCTTAAAACGCAGTAGCTTCCCAAGTTTTCCTCTCCCTCTTGTACAAAACATAAACCTCCATTAAAAAAAGCTTCAGCCCAATTTTTTAAGGCTCAAATAAAGTTTTCTCAAGATCAACCAAGAACGAGTTTTTGTTATTTTTACAATACGATTGCAACCACGTAATCAGATTTTTGAGAGGACTTATTTTCAGGCATGAATATCTCTATTGTTCCCCTTAAGTGTTATATGTTTTAAATATTGGCTAAACCTTAATTAATCATGTTTTCTTAAAAATAATTAGAGAGATTAATTAGGGAAAATAAGAATTAATCCGGGACTATTTTTATTAAACCTAAAAACATGATTTAAGATTTGAAACATCGAATGCTTAAATTAGTGTATTGGATTATGGTAGGTTTATGGAACGTATCGTATGTTAGAATTAAAATATGATATTTGAATTATATTTTGACTCGTAAAATTACGATAATAATGTGTATGTTGTAGAACGAAATTAATTATTATAAAGCATTGTTACTACGCATATTTGAATTGGATCGTGTGTTGAATTGGTATAATATCACTCATATTGGAATTATGGAATTTGACACCTTGTGAAACTATTTTATAGAACTTGGTTATTACCTAAATAGATTCATGTAAGTAAAATGTAATCGATTCGCATGGATAATTGTGAAATTGTACTGTTGTATTATAAATATGTGTTATGTAAAGATTATTTTGTTAATAAATCGACACCGCGGGGACGTCGGGATTTTTTGGGATTAGTTATACTTCTACCCTTTTTATTAGGTTGATTATTAAGTATGGGACTAGTAGGTAGATTTTGTTGTTGTTGGTATATTTTAGATATAAGACTAGTGAGTGTGTGCTTGTACGACCAAGTATTTTCCTGTATGGGGCAAGGTAGTACGCCATTACGTTATTCCTTTAGCGTGGGTGCGAGACTAAATGACTATTTTTGGTAGGTATTCTACCTAGGTGATAGACTAGGTAATACGTATGATTTGGTGATCTATAGATATAGAACTAGGGATGATTTTAGTTGTGATACTCGATTTATGGGTGGGGCTAATCGAAAAATAAAGAGAAATTGATTAAAGATAATAATTAATGCCTAAGATAATAAACATGTATTAAAAATAGAATTGCGTCACGAGTATGTGCAGGGCCGATGAAATTGGGTCGACTGGTTATAGTGACGTGGATGTGTGTTGGTGTCACAAGTCCAAATTGGGCCGACTGACTATAGTGACTTGTCGTGCATGGAATCTCATGAGTATGTGCAAAGATAACGAATTTGGGTCAACTAGTGACGAGGATGGGTGTATTGTGATGAGATTTTATGCGCGCTAGGAGTATGTATATGACCAATAGAAAGGTTGACTAGCTATAATGTTGTCTCATCAATAAAATAATTAAACAAGTGAATTGAGTAAGTTAATGGATTGTACTCTAATTAAATGTTGAAATAATATAATTGGACTTGGGTAGTGGGGTGGTTTATCTTACGTGAGTAGTTAGTAGTGTTTTCTTTTACTCGCGTAAAATACTCTATTATGATATTTATCTCATATGATGTTTATGTCTGGATTCACAGAACCTATTTGGTATGATATTCATGCTGTGGGCTCTAACCCATTGCGTTGACAAACATTTCAGGTATAATTATTGGAGTAGTTTCTTAGGATTGATTGAAAATTCGTGGTGTTCCAGCTGGAGTTACTTTTTATTGGTTTAGTAGTTTAGTTTTACTTTCCAGTCGTACTTTATGAGACAATCATTTATGAATTTTTTGCGGGTCATTCGATTCCACAGTCATTTACGTTTTTAAGTTGGAGATTTGTAGTTAGATTATTCATTTGAGTATTAATTTATCTTTTAGAGTTGGGATTTGTTCTTTAGAGTTAACATGGTAATGAATTTTATTATGGTGATCGTTTATATTCATTGGATTAATTTCAAATTATATCTTATGGAAAAAGTTTTTAATGTCTCGTATTTCTATCAAATGCTAAGAATGATATTTTAAGTTTGATGTCCGCCATAGATTGACAGCGAGGACTGGCCACCTCCAATGCCAAAATATGCAGGGTGTCACAAGAGTGAGGTAATGGAATGTGGGAGAGAATGTTTGGAAAAATGGATAATTTGAAAAGTTGGGCATTGATTCGAGTCCAAAGGTCCCCGCTCAATGAGGTCAGGGTCTCCTTAAATAAGAGACCCTAAAAGGCAAAAAGATAAAACTGCCCTTGGGGGGTGTCCATTGGCATAGGCTTTGGCCTACCTATCAACATAGGTGCCAGACTTAGCGGCCAAGTAAGGTACCCTCTGCCTATAGGCATAGGTGGTGGAGTGCTTATAGGCAGTCAAAATACGTTTTTTCTAAAAAAATGGTCGCAAAAAACAAATCATAAGGCCATTTCGCGCATAACGGGGGTCGTTGGAAAGAGGATTCAGAAAGAGCGTTGAGGTACCCTCGTGTCAAAGAGTTGACCAAAGCCAAACGTTGCTCGAAAGAGTCTAGTGACCTTCGGTCTAGGGTAAGGCAGCTAAATGCTAACCGTACATCTAACCCGTGCAAGGTATAGACCGTTTAAAGGGGATTCAGAGCCTTACAAAAATACATTGAGAAACTCTCGGGTACGAGAGTTGAACAAAGTCAAACGGATCTCGAAAAGCATCTCGTGATCTTTCGGGTAAAAGAGGCGCTAAATGCGAACGATAAGTCAGATTCGCGCACGGTATGGACCTTGTAGAGGGGAATAAGAGACCTATGAACGTGTGTCGAGAAACTCTCAGGTCTGAGAGTTGACCAAAGTCAAATGGAGCTCGGGAAGCGTCCGACGACCTTTCGGGTAAAAAGGGTGTTAAATGCAAACAATAAGTTAGATTCATGCACAATATGGACCGTTGTAGAGGGGATTCAGATCCCTATAAAGTGTGTCGATAAAATCTCGGGCCCAAGAGTTGACCAAAGTCAAATGGGCGGTAAAATGGATAATGCTTGGACCGATGAAGGAACTAGAATGGGTTGTCTACAATGCACGCGTGTACTTTGTGCTGTGTGATGTGCGTATGTGTGGTGTGATTGGAGGGAGACGGAGGGTGATCGAACGAGAGGGCGAAGAAACTTACTGAGAGAGGAGACAGGGAAGTTGGCAGTAGGAAACTTTGAAGAAAGAAAGGAATGAGTTGTTAGGTTTGAGTTATGAGAGCTTTTATATTAAGACAATTCAATGATTGAGATGGGCTTAAAAAATAAAGGATATAGGGTTGTGATAAAAAAAATAAATGGTTTTGATAAATTCTCACATTTTTTACTTTTTTTTACATCACATGTTTTATCCTTTTGTTTTCTTAAGTCAGTATATTTGGTTTCTTTAGTTGGCAAATTGATACGATTATATGCGGTAATTTTGATACTGTATTTTGGTATAATAGATTCAGTAAGGTACGGTAATTTGATAAATCGAGTTTTTATGTCTAAAAATCAAAATTAACCAAATTTTTTACAGTATTTTTAATTCCGATAAATTTAATTTTTGATATTCAAAAATATAAAATAATTTTTTTTTTGAACCAAATGATATGGTACCGTGAAGAAGCATTGTGTTTGGTATATGTTTGATTTTCCAATTCAAAGCCGAAATAGTTACATCCTCGTAACATGGTATGTTCTCCGATAGTCACCGGCCCACTTAAAAAAAATGACTGTAGAACTAAACCGAGTACTAATGATGCTATGAACAGCTTGGAAAAAACTAGCTTTTGTCTTCTCATTGTTGTCAGATCTGAAAACTTGAATTGATCGAAATCCAAACCCAACAAAAATAGTCCCTTAACCCCAAAACTAATTCCACCCATTCTTCTTTATCACACCAGACTTGAGTTGAGGAACACCAATGGACGCTTTGAGGAAGCAAGCGACCAAGCTGAGAGACCAAGTCGCCAAACAACAACAGGTAAAACTCTACTTGTTTGTCTGCTGAGAAAATGTAGGAAAATATGAGAAATTGAATGTTTGTCTGGGAATTTTTCATCATTTGTTCTCATGGGTTTATGTCAGAAATGGAAACCTGGGTAGCATCAATCCCAAGATTCAATTTTTTTCTTCTTGTATATATAATTTAGCTTGTTTTTTAGGGATATGTATATGAGATTTTACTGCACAAGTCAAATCGGTTCAACATCTCTAGTTTTAATTAGCATTTCATGAGACTGAGTTTAAATTATTTATTTTGTGAAGAAATGTGAAGGAACAAACTTGATCATATTTGGATATAAAATCTGAAAATTGTGTGTGGATGATGGCAAAAGAAGACCCATTTTTTTTCTAAAGGCAAAAGAATAATATGTATAAAATTGGGCAAAATGTTCTGTTAATGAAGATTTATTCTTTATTGAAAAGAAATAATTATTACTCGTATAAAGGTGCATCCATATGCACAAAAGAACCAATAATTGTGCTTTCTACGAACATCATGTATCAAGGGAGAAATATTTAGTACTAATAGTTTTTTTTTTGTCAAAACTAAGTGAGGTAAATTCTATGTATAATATTTTAAAAAAAAAAAGGTCAAACAAATGAAAGGGAAGAAATATCAATATATAGTTTTGTTTTTACCATTCTGGATTATTATCATTATATGTCGATTCTTAATATGGATGCTTGAAATTTCAGGCAGTAATAAAGCAGTTCAGCGTGAGTGGTTATGAAAGTTCGGATGTGATGGTTATCGATGAGGTTGAGATGCAAAGGCATCAGCAATTGGAGAAACTGTACAGGACTACTCGTGCTGGTAAGGTAAAGATTCTATAACTGCTTGTACCATGTGCTTTTGAGTGAGGCTGTGAGCTTAAAATTTATATTTACTTATCTGCACATGGTCTACATAGTTCATGCTGCTCATAAGTTGTTTAGAGGATTTTTTTTCTTCCTATATCTCAAAAAAATGTGAATGAAGCCATTTTGATTATATTTTCATTTGAGATTTAGTTCATCAAGATATCCAATGCATCTACATGATCTAAATATCACAAGGAGCTGTTGTGAAATTATTGAAGTAATTGACGCTGGTGTTGTCCGGGTAAAGTTAGTCAAATGTCAGCTATTGTTTGGGATTATTAGGTCTGGTAAATATAGAAGTGATTGTGTAGTCAATTGGGTTGACTTTATTAGTTTTTGCTAAAAATATTATTTGGAATCTAAGCCAACTGGCCAAATAAGCCTTAAGAAAATACAAAAATGTGAATTTGGATGATTTGGACTATCATAGCAAAATCAGTGGATTGCTAATTGATGCATTTTAAGGTGTCTCAAAATTTGAGACTTCTAGTTATTTGGGCCGAAATTTGTTTTGGATCCTTTTAAAGGGTGATTCTTTTATCTTTTAAAATTAGAAGTAGTTAATGATTCTTATAAAAGATTGTACCCAGTGCTGCTTAACTGCAGGTCTGGGAGAGACGGATGCCGGCTAGCTTTACCCCCATATAGTCAATGATTCTTATATCTTACAATATCAGTTTCTTTACGAACTGCAACTAGTGCGACTGATATTTTCCTGGAGTGCCTTTTTTTTTAATTCTTTTTATTTACTTTTTAAGTTGCATGAAATTTGTTGCTACTCTGTAATCTTTCCTTCCTGTCGCTGTACTGGTCTTTTTTACAATTGTCCTTGATCGAGGAACATTTCTTAACTAGTTTCCCTTTGATTCTGTAAGGGTGTGTTTGATTACAATGTTAAAAAGATTGAAAAGCAGATCATTTTTTATGAGAAGTTGGAAAAAGAGACGAGTGCTTAATATGATTTTCTGATGTGAATTGTGCAAGTGGGCACAACAACTTAAAAACTGGGGTTTCTCCACTCATTCTCATTCATATTGTCATTGTTGATTACAAAAGGAGGATTTGCCATATATATATATATATATATATATATATATATATATATATATACATATTCCCATGGATTTGGGGCCCAAGTAACCTAATCGACTAGATACTAAAATGCTCCAAACTATGAATAGAATATTCCTAATGAATATTCCTTTATTCCAATAGTACCATAACATGAAGCTAAATACAAATTACCAAATCAGACGACTTCTTCAGTCCACCATCCCATCCGCTAAATGTCCACATGCGTCACAATGAATATAATTCTTCGGAGTGGATAAGAGATGTTTTCATATAAAATAAAGAAAAGATGGATCACGTATCACATTTAAGACTCATAGAATGTATGTTTTCAGTCAAGCATTGAAAAAGTAAAAACAAATTTTTTCCATGGAAAATATGTAGTTCCAATCAAACACACCCTAACTGCTTATTACTTTGTGACTCTCCCTTTTTGTTCTTTTTATATTTTTTACCTTTCTTCCCGTTTTCTGTTTTCCTTTTTATGTTAGTTCAGTCGGAGATTTAATTTCCTTGGCATTCCAGTGATTCAGGCAACCTACGTCTCAGCTGTAGCCTTACTTTTCTCAATCGATATTGACAAATTAGAGTGGCATATAATTGTAGGCTATCATACTTGTATAAAAAAGTAACGCTATGTGAATATACAACGGATGTAGTGGGATGTTGAAAAATAGTTCCAGGGTTGTTTCTCGTCTCTTGTTTGAGGTTTTCCTCTCAGCATTTTTAGTGTAATCATACTTCACCTATCGAAATAATAGAAAAAGAAACAACCGTGGATGTGGTTCGGCATATAAATTTTTTAATAAAGAAAGTTATAAATAAATAGAGGGGAGTATTTGCATTTTTTGTGTGCTTATAAACAGATCCTTGAAAATTTATTTCCGAGCCCTGAGTTAAGTTCTGGAGACTACAGTTTCTTGGATATATAGGCAATGTTTAAAAAGGCGAATGAGGCGTACGCCTCGAGGCGAGGCGCTAAGAAAAAGCCTTGAGGCTTAAGCTCAACACTGTTACATGAGGCTGAGCCTTTTGTGCCTGAGGCGTTTCGCCTCAAGGCGGTGAGGCGTACGCCTCATCCACTGAGCTTAAAAAAAAAAAAAAGGGTTAAGTTACTTTAAAGAAAAAAACGCAAGTTAAAATCACATTTCGACGGTCAATGTTTAAAAACCGTAAGCCCTAGCTTCTCTTCTCTACTTGAAAATCAAATTCCGGCCTTCGTATCTAATTTCCGGCCTTCGGATCTCATTTCCGGCCTTCGTTTCTGATTTCCGGACTTTGGTTCTGCTATTCTGACCCTCGTTCCTGCCTTAGGTAACTTATACGGCCTTTGTTTCAACTGTGTTAGCTGGTACGACTTTTATTTAGTTAGAAAACTTTGTTTTTTTGTATTTTTTTTTTGGTAAAAACTCTGTTCAGAACAGGTAGAAACCTTTATTTGGTTAAAAAACTTGTTTTTTTGTAAAAACCTTTATTTAGTTTTTTTTGTAAAAACCTGTTTTATTTTTAATTTTTTGTAAAAAATCTTATACGGTTTTGTAAAAAATTGCTGTTTTAGTTTTAGTTTTTTTATACTGTTTTAGTTTTTTTTTATACTGTTTTTTTTTTAGTTTTTATTCAATAAAATTGCTGTTTTCTTTGTAAAAAATATGTTTTATCCACTGTTTTTATACTATTTAAGTTTGATCGGTTGATGGATTGAATGATTATGGACCCTTTTGCATCATTTAATGTGTTGGATTATTTTTTTGTGAATTTATTAGACTTTTTATATTTTTCCCCCTTTTTTTTCTTCTTTTCGGTGAGGCTTACGCCTCAAGTCGCCTCGCCTTGACCAAAACGCCTCGCCTCGCCTCGCCTCGCCTTTCGCCTTTTTAAACATTGTCTGTAGAATCTCTTGTTTGACTTAATTTTTTTACACTTTACAGTGTTCAGATTGATGTTCTTAACTCTTTACATATTCATTTCTCCAGGAATTTCAGAGAGAGTTTGTTAAAGCAGCAGAGGCATTTACAGCTGTAGGGTATAAGCATATAGAAGCAGGTAAAATGAATTGAGACTCAGTGTTCAAAATTGCATTTGAGGTTACAGCGCTAGGGCGAGGCTACCCATCGCCAAGGCTAGATTATAGTCTCAGAGGGTATTTTTAAAACCATAGCCTCAAATTAATATAGCGGTAGCCTCAATGCGAAGCGCTTTGAGGCTATTCGAGGCGTAAGCCTCAAATATATGCTGCAACCCAAATTTTCCCAAATTTTTTATCCTTAAAATAACAAACTTACATCAGTTTTTAAAACCCTCTCTCGTGCTGTTTGTGGAGCTTATTTCCTTCAATTTTATTAAGTAGCACTTTAATTTGTTCACTGAACAAGCCTTCGATTTGTTTTCACATTGACCTTTATTTACTGACCTTTTAATGTAATATTTATATTGAGTATATACATAAAGTAATAAAGAAGTTTATGCATGTTGTATTGATGAGATAATTTCTTTTGTTATGACTTGTGATAATATGTTGTTAGTATTATTATAATTTGAGGGAAGATGAACTATTTATATCTTCACTGTCATTGATTGGGTATTTTTTTTCATAATGGTTGTGATGATGGTTTGTTTGTTTTCATTGTTTTATCAGTTTTTTTTTAATAAATTTTATTTCTCAAAACGAGGCTATAGCCTTGTTCTGTCTCGACTCGCCTCCTGTGGGGAAAACGCCTCGAGACCGCTTTTAGCTTTTTTAAACATTGTTGAGACTTTTTGCAGTTAACATAATTTATGGAATTTAATGAACTCACCCCCTTTGAATATTTCAGTTTTGCAAGCAACCCTCCGAAACTATTTTTAATGCAAGAAAATGCTTGGAATCTTGCATTTTGTTGCAAACCCCCCAATATGTTGCTAAAAAGTCATCAGAATTGGGTATATGCAACAAAATGCATAGTTCAAGGACACTTCTTGCATTAAAAATAGTTCAGGTTTTTTTTTGCAAAAAATGGAGAGTTCACTTTATATTTTATTTTTGCGCTTTTGCCTAAACGTTAAAACATATATTTTGTGGTATAAATATCATTGCTTGCTAAAGGGCCATCGGCATATTTGCTCTTGATGCTATATTTGATGTGCACGGGTGATTGGTGGATCCATTGGGGGATTCCAAAATTGGGGTGGAAAATATTGCATAATATATATATATATTTAATTTTTTTTTCCTTTTTGTTTTATTATCTAGTTACCTGTTAATTATTATTAAGAGTTAGGATTACATTAATGTTTATCTTGTTTGTGTTTTTGTTTATCTACATTTCTCTAGTATTATAAATAAAGCCTTTGGCCCTCTCTTGAAATCACTTTACTTTTTTACATTGTTATTGATTAATGAGAATATGATTGAAAAAGAATATTAATTTATTTCATGTGTGTGCAAGTAAAATCCGTTGCGTATACATGTGTGTTCAGGAATCAAGTTGTCGGAGGATTGTTGCAAATATGGAGCTGAGAACTTCAACGATGAGATTTTATCCAAGGCAGCATCTATTTATGGCGATGCTCGTAAACATGTGGAGAAGGAACAAGAAGACTTCAATAGGCTCTTATTTTCAGAGGTTGGTTTCCTTCATGTTTTATTTATCTGACTTTTGTTCTTTATTTGGGATGAGTACCCCCCCTTCTCTGTTTAAGGTTCTACCAAACTGATGTAAACACGATGGTAAATACTCGCAACAAAATTTAGAAATAAAAGTTTCTCTCTCCCTTTCATTCATTCATTCATTTTTAATCATAACGTGACTGCAAAGGTTGGCCAAGGGACTTATATATAGCATAATAATATCTAGCCGAGATAACCTAAAAGGCTAAAAAGACTAAGAGGGCACACTAAGGATATAGTAATGGAGTATAGCCTTCAACTTGACACACTCATCCAATTAACTAAATAATAAATAATAAATAATAAAACAAATTATCTGATATGAATAAAGCCTGTCTACAGTAATTCAGAGTACTAAAATGAAAACAACAAAGCTTTGTAAGCACAAGCCAAATTTTGACTATTTATATATACTCTAAACATGCTCCCAACATCTACTGAATGATTAACTAATCACAATTTTTTTCCGTCTAGCTAACATCCACCTAGATTTTGCAGTAGAATCCAACGCACCTGAAAATATAACATAACGAAAAGTGAGCTACATGGTTACTAAACACTATCAAGTTTCACAGCATATGAGATGCAATGCTAACAAATTCTAACAAAATTAGGAACTCAATCAGCTTATCTCTTTCAATCTTTGAACAGTTTAATAAAAACTAACAATTTAATATCACAAATTAAAGTTGGTTGAGTATACTCTTATAGTAAAGAGTAAAGTACCGTAATAGTCCCTTATCTTTCTATTGGTTTCAATTTAGTCCCTTACCTTTTTATTGTCTCAATTTAGTCCCTCACCTTTCAAATTATTTCAATTTCGTCCCTGTCCTTTTTTTTGTTTCAATTTCATCCCCAACCTTTTATTTGGTCTCAATTTAGTCCATCTGTTAACTAGTTTGGATAATATTGACTATTTTACCCTTCTTTATTGAAAAATAATATAATAAATGTTATAAAATTTGAAAAATAAGCTATTTTATTATTATTTGGGGATAAAAAATAGTTTTGTATCCGAGAATAATAAAAAAAATACTTTTTATTTTTATTCTATCCCAATCATGGATCAATGTCAAGGCCGATACCGCGACGATACGGCCGAGTTGACTAGGTATCGGCGCCCACCGATCCGATTCCGATTTACGAGTTGAGCTTTCAATTATTGATGTGAATCGACCCTATATCGGTAATTTCTCGGTAGTATTGGTGATATAGCGGTATAATCGGCCCATATCGATGATATCGCAGTAGAATCGGCCCATATCGGCGATATCGCGATGGAATCGGTCCATATCGGCGATATCACAATAGTATCGACCCATATCGGTGATATATCCGCCGAGATGGTATAAGTTACTAAGCATCAATCTCTCTCTCTCTCTCTCTCTCTCCCCCTCTCCCTCTCCAGTGTTATGTTGGTAAGCGTGGTTTTTTTGGGGGGGTTACGAAATGCTAATTGTTTTTTTAATTTAGTGTGCTGTGTGTGGGTTATTTGGTCATCGTGTGGGTTTAATTTAGTGCGTTGTATATGTGCCAGTTTTGTTTTTTTAAAGAATGCAAATGATACAAATGTTATTTATTATTTTTTATAATAATGTTCACAATGTTATTTTATAAAAAAAACGTAAATGTTATTCTTTTACAAACAAATATACAACTGTAATTATTGTAAAAATAATATTTGTATCCTCTAAACATTTGTAAAAATAATATTTGCATCCTTTATATAAAAATAACATTTGCAACACAAGTAAAAAAAAATATTTGTATCCTCTTTGTAAAAAAATAACATTTCCATCAATTTAAAAAAAAAACATTTGCAGCCCAACAACAAAAAAAAAACATTTACATTCCTTTTATAAAAAAATAACATTTGCATCATTTTTGTAAAAAACGATTGTAAAAAAAATGTAGTGTTTTGTCAAAATCACTATTTATATCCTCTTTGTAAAAAAATAACAATACTAAAAAAGAAACATTTCTATCCTTTTTAGAAAAATATAACATACTTAAAAAACACATTTGTATCATCTTACTAAAAATAATACAAAGAATATAATAGTTGTATCCTCTATGTAAAAAAAAAAAATTACCCTCCTACTAAAAAAGTAACATTTGTTTTTCTTTGTAAAAACATAATATTTGTATCCTCCGTGAAATAAAACATTGATATATAATGGAACATTGAATCTGGCAAGTTCGCAGCACGTCAATATAATCAATTGTACAATGTTATGCATATTAAAGTATAGTTTTAAACTTATCTGATTGGTCCACATTGTTAATCGTATTTTTTTAAAATTTTCTAGATTTTTTTCGAAATTATTTGCGCTCTCTAAATAGTGTATCTTTGCGTATCGCCCGATACCGTGATCGATACCGCGACCGAGTTGAAAATCGAGTGGCCGATACCGGGAGCGATACCGAGACTTTGAACCATGATCCCAATTGTTTTTAATTTTTCAAAAAAAAAACTTGAATTATAATTTTAATAGTCAACATAGTTTTTTTTTATTTATAAAAACACTTTTGTTAATTTTAATTAAAAATGTAAAATTTGATGGTTTAGATTCACAATTGATTACTGCCGCTGACACGGACCCACATCACATGAAATTTTTTATCTATCAATTATATTACATAGATAGGGGGAAAATTGATGTCTTAGATTCGCAATTGGTTAGTTAGCTTGATCGGAGCCACATTCATTAAAATAAGGGGCTTTTATGTAATATAATTGATAAATAAAAAATTTCATGTGATGTGGGTCCGCGCCAGCAGCACTAATCAATTTTGAATCTAAAATATCAAATTTTACATTTTAATTAAAATTAAAAAAAAGTTTTATATAAAAAAAAAAAATATGTTGACTATTAAAATTATAATTCAAGTTTTTTAAAAAAAATTAAAAACAACTGGGATAGAATAAAAATAAAAACTATTTTTTTTATTATTCTCAGATATAAAACTAATTTTTATCCCCAAATAATAATAAAATAACTTATTTTTCAAATTTTATAAAATTCATTATATTATTTTTCAATAAAGAGGGGTAAAATAGTCAATTGTATCCAAAATAGTTAACAGATGGACTAAATTGAGACAAAATGAAAGGTTGAGGATGAAATTGAAACAAAAAAAGGATAGGGACGAAATTGAACCAATTTGAAATGTGAGGGACTAAATTGAGACAATAAAAAGATAAGGGACTAAATTGAAACCAATTTGCCCTGGTGTTGCGCCTTCTGAAGGTATACCATGACCAGATCACTCGGCTGGAAGGAAACAAAGCGGCGGTGCTCATCTGTAGCCTCTTTATAGGTGGCATAAGTGGTTAGTATCCTAGCACGGACGCGAGCAATAAACTTCTCAGCTGAGTGGCATATAGGCACTGTCGGGGGAAGCTCGACAAGATTTATGGGTATGGTGGGTGACTGTTCCAACATAATCTGGAATGGGGAGAAACTGGTAGAACGGTTGACGGTGTTGTTGAAGGCGAACTCGGTCTGGGCAATCACTATATCTCACCTGCGGGGATGCTCCGAAGATAGACACCTCAATAGGTCACCCATGCTCCTATTGATCACCTTCTTCTGGCCATCCATTTGCGGGTGAGAAAAAAAGGTCGAAAACTGTAACTCTGTCCATAGAAATCGCCACAACGTCTGAAAAAATGCCCTGTAAATCGTATGCCCCTGTTGGAAGTGATGTTGCTTGGGACTCTGTCAAGTATAATGAAGCAACATGGGACGTATTTGTCATGCGCGTATAAGGGAGGAAGTGTGACGTGTTGGAGAACCTATCCACCACGACCAAGATGGAGTCATGACCACTGGAAGTACGGGGTAGCTCAACGATAAAGTCCATTGACGCATTCTACCATGATCCCTCAGGGATCGGTAATGGAGTATACAGGCCCGCATTGGTGTGCTATCCTTTAGCCGTCCGGCAAGTGTAGCAATGCGAAATGAAGGCGTTGACATCCCTCCTCATCGCTGGCCAGTAAAAGCGGTTCTTCAGCATCGTGTGGGTACGCACCTGTCCCAAATGGCCCGATATTCGTGAATCTCAGAAATAATCTTCTCCCCCAAAGAAGAAGATAGAATACATAAAGCCGTCCCACAGTGTAGGAATCCATCCTTGTAAGATATACTCACCTGAGGCACCATTGCCCTGCTAGTAAGCGCAAAAATAGAACCAAACTCCACATTTGTCGAGTAGAGGTTCGGACCTCATCAAACCCAAACACCTGACTCCTAAGAGGAGTTACCAATGCATGCGCCCTTCTGCCAAGGGCATCTGCCACCAGGTTCTCCTTCCCCGGCTTGTACTGCAAGTGAAATGTGTAGCGCTAGAGGTAAGCGGTCCATTTGGCGTGTCTGTCTATGTTGGAAACACAAAGCCTCATGATCTGATTTGATGACGAACTCCTTGAAGGAGATATGATGACCAAAACTTCACTGCCGTCACAAACGCATAGAACTCGAGATCATATGTCTAATAATTGAGCGCAACTTCAGTAAACTTTTGGCTAAAGAACTCGATGGGTTTCCCATTTTGGCGCAGCGCAGCTCCCACTCCTATCTTGCAACCATCGCAAGACAACTCAAACAACTGATCGAAATCAGGCAGTGTTAGGATAGGCGTGGTTGTCATCAACACCTTGACACGTGTGAAGGCTCTATCGGCCTTCGCAGTTCATCGAAACTCGGTGCTCGAATAAGTACTCATCAAATCCGTGATATGGGCCATAATAGTGCTGAAACCAGCTATAAGATGCGGATAAAACCCTCTTAGGCCATGAAAGGCTGCGGATCTGAAGCACCGAGGTGGGTATGGGTCACTCCACTATCGCCTGAATCTTAGCATCGTTCACTCTGACACCATCACCGAATACTACATACCCCAAGAAAGTCACCGATGGCACCATAAATGCGCACTTCTTCAACATGAGGAAGAAGTGCTCGGCTCGTAAAACCTCTAATACTCGAGCCACATACTCAAGGTGCTCTTCCTCTGATCGGCTGTAAATCAGAATGTCATCAAAGTAAACCACCACGAATTTGCCCAAGAAAGGGCACAGGATCTGTGTCATCACCCTCATTAAAGTGGATGGGGTTTTGGAGAGGCCGAAAGGCGTCACTGTCCACTCATAGAGCCTATCCTTCGTCTTGAATGCAGTCTTCCACTCATCTCTGGTCTCAAGCGAATTTGGTGATAATCGCTCTTCAAGTCTAGCTTGGAGAAAACCGTCGCATCATGGAGTTAGTCTAACATATCCTCTAGTCTGGGGATAGGAAACCTGTACTTCACGGTGATCTTATTAATAGCGCGGCTATCAACACACATATGCTAACTCCCATCCTTCTTTGACGCTAATAAGACGGGTACTGCACAAGGAGACATGCTCTCCCGGATATAACCCTTGTCACACAGCTCTGTGACCTGTCTCTGCAACTCTGCATGCTCCGTAGGTGACATCTGGTAATGGGGGCGGTTGGGGAGCTGCACTCTGGGTATAAAATCTATAGCATGTTGTATATCCCGGAGAGGAGGAAGATCATCTAGGGGCGCACATACGTCACATACGAATCCAACAAGCTTTGGACACGTGGAAGAGCGGACGCCTTTGGAGTGGTAATAGAACTGATGAGGGCGTAGCATAATCCGGCTTCGCGGCCTCTGTGGCTAACTCCTCATGCGAGACTATCAAGGCGAAGGGTTGTGTCATCGGGAATGGTCACATGGGACGAAGGAGAAAGTCCCTACCCTCGTGCTTAAACGGGTAAGTGTTAGCTCGACCATCGTGCACGCTACGATGATTAAACTTCCACGGTCTCCCCCAAAGTAGGTGGCATACCCGCATGTCCACTACGGTGCACACAATCTCATCATGGTAGTCCCTAATGGAAAAGGCCACTCGACATTGTCGGTTCGGGGTAAGTGTAGCCCTACTACCCAACCATCCAATGCGGCACAGGGTGGTCAATGACCCTGTGGGAAGCTTCAATTTATCTACCATCTCTTGCGCCACCAAATTGTCACTAGCCCCGCCGTCTATAATCATCTTACATAGCCTCCCTCTCGCGGTATAATGAGTGAAGAAAATACTCGTGCGGATTTACGAATCGTCACAAGGAGGGGATGATTCGGAATCCATTGAGGTCATTATTATAACGGTATGCATATAGGCAGTAGAAATATTCGCAAGTCTCGCTTGGGTATGACAAATGGAGTCCCGCAGTCAGCAAATAGACTGTGCGAGGGGTAAAAGTACATCGGTAGGGATTGGGAGGATGCTCAATGAGGCGCACCTTTTGTACATGGGGTTAGAAATTGGGTCGGAATTTAGGGTTTCTTGGGAATGTGGAATATATGGTTTGGGATTTGATTTTTTTGTGGAATATGGGTTGAGATGGGGGATTTTATTGTTAGAATAAGGTGGCGGGGTTGGGGGATTCCACTGACAGCTGATAACATTGGTGATCAGAGGGTTGTAGGTGGTTCGGGTGGGTTTGCCTGGTGTTGGGTGAGATAAGTGGCAGGGGAAGGGGAGTCGGGGCCAAACAGGGGTGGGGGTGGTCCGGTCGAAGGGGATAATGGCCGTCTGACCTCTGTTCGGCAGGCGTCGCAGTGGGATCTGGCCCTATTCGGCAATCGTGGTAGTGGCCATTAGTATTGATGTGACTTAAGAATGCGGAAGCGTTGCCATTACACTACATACCAACTAAATACACCAAATAAAATATATTCTGATTTTCAATATTCAAGTCTAAATACAAATGAAGGCCAAGAGCCTATTTATAGGAGAGATTAGCTTGCTAACCAAGCTAAGAGCCAAAATGATTAAAAAGGGCAACTAATAATTGAAATTGACTAATTAGCTCCAAACATATTTGGAAACTAAGTAAACACTAAAAATAAAAGAAAATGACAATAATATCCTAAACTAAAAATAGAAAAAAGATAGTCTTCTCCCGGGAGCACAATCACGTATCACGTGTCACTAATATACATCATTCTCCCCGTTTTCGAAAAAGCCTGTCCTCGAGCGTGTAGGGTGACTCATCAATATCACATGATATGAACCAAGAAAAGCTTTAGACCCCAATCAAAATCAACAAAAAGTGGGTAGCCCAACTGTAATTAGTCTCATGTGTATGAACCTCATCAATAATGGGTCTAAAAAATCAAAATCCCGGTGATGTCCCTCTACGAAATCCGAGCAACCAAAAATTGACGACCATATCCGCCTTCTCGATAACACAAGCACATGGTTGCTACTTGGTGTGGTGGACCCTTGAATCTGACCAGACGGTAACTCCGACGACCGCACCTTTGCGAGTACGATGGCGAAACAAGTGGACCGAAGACGGCGACATTCCGGAAAGCCGGACCCAAAATGGCAAATAGTTGGAAAAATGGATCCCCATGTGGGACGCATTTTTTTCATAGAAGTCATATGTTGTGTCACAAATAGGCCTTAAGACCAATTTTGACCGGATTTGAGGTCAAATAGGGGGTAGGGGATTGAATTTGGAGTAGGGAAGCACATTTTTATTGATTTTGATTGTGGTTGGGCATTAATAAAGGGAAAAAAAAGGAAAATGGCGTAAAATGGGGTGGGGCTGCTTTGGGTTAAAAAGAAGGAGGTTAGGGTTTCGTTTTGTAGGCAAATATAGGTTTTCGATATAGCAGACGGAGATTCACGTGGACATGGTGGTGGTTGGAGATGGAGGTGGAGGAAGATGATGGTGGAGGGTGGGGGTGGAGGAGGCTAAAAAGGTTGGTATCCCCCTTTTAGCGGTGATGGAATTTAGGGTTTCCATCCACCCGATTCCCATTTGGACATTTATCAATCCACCTGATTGAAGGATTGCCCTAGTTGGAATCACAACTCGATACCCACTTCACGCACCACGACGAACACCAAGAACAAACGCAGCTCACCACCAAGAACAAATGCAGCTCTGATACCAAATGATGTGAATCAAGAATCGGAAGCGTTACTATTACACACCAACTAAATATACCAAATAAAACTAAAAAGAGTTTCTATATTTTGATTTTCAATATTCAAGTCTAATTAAAATGAAGGCCAAGGGCCTATTTATAGGAGAGATTAGCTTGTTAACCAAGCTAAGATAAAAAAAGATTAAAAAGAAGAACTAATAACTAAAATTGACTAATTAGCTCCAAACATTTTTGAAAACTAATTAAACACTAAAAATAAAAGAAAATGACAATAATATCCTAAACTAAAAATAGAAAAAAAGATAGTGTTCTCTCGGGAGTACAACCAATATACATCAAGTATGGTTAGAGGAGATCGCCGCACCTTTATGGGGCATTTCCGGCAGCCGAGCAGGGCCATAGTGCTTGGGGCTTGTGGGATCTAGGGTTAGGGTTCTGGTGGTGTCTTTGAGGGGGCACCTCCACTCATTCGGGTGCGACCAACCCGATTCCCAATCATCTATAGCCATATCTCTAATCCCACGAACAGACGGGGTTTTGATACCTATTTGATGTAAATAAATGTGCGGAATCGTGAAATAAAACTACACTACACAACAACAACAACAACAACAACAACAACTAAAGAAATCATGGGAGGGTCTCAACTTCTCTCTCTAAGCTCTCATTATCAAAATGTCAAAAGTGATGCATATGGGAGCCTTTGGGGCTATTTATACTAAAATTACAAAAAGGGTAGAAATACTAAAATAAAAGAAATAGCAAAAAGGACGCTTGTGTCCCTATGATCCTGCATCAAGTCCATTTTCCATTAGAAGAGATTAGACCAACAAGTTCCTCAACTCTGGCATGTTACATGTAACACACATATTTCATATATCATGATATTAACTCTGCTTAATCTATGAAATAACCATACAAAGTTATAATAACTAATCATATGAATAAGTAATCAATATATGTTCATAATATATATTTTACTCCAGAAATCAAAGCACACATATTCAAAGAAAGATATCATTGAATTTATTCAGCTCAAAGCATTCGATGCCTCGCTAATTCCCCTTTTAGACTAAGGCATCTCATTAATTTGTTATTTAGACTTTGTTACCTTCTCCATCAGATCACTTTAACGGTCGCATGCAAAAGAATAAATAAAAATATATGAAAACAAGTGAAATAAACCAAAAACCAAAAACCCAAAATAAAATTCCCCCCCAAAGCAAACTCCTCTGAATCTTCTCCCCTCCCCCAAACAGCTACAAGCTACCCACACATTAAAGGTCTGATTCGATGATTCGACGGATCTCTAAACAAGCATACCGGAACTGGATCTGTTAAGGACCCAATAATCTGATCCGATTAAGGGGCTTAATCAACTTTGCACCTATCCGGACCAAACGCTTCCCTGACCCGAAAAACTGGTCTGATATCTGACTCGTTCCACTTCCAATCCTTTCAAGGAGGTCAATATGACTCTTACAGCCGAAAAATGAATGGAATATATTGCCTTAACACACACACACACACACACACACACACATACACACACACACACACACTAACGAAAATGATCCTGTGCCCATTTCTTCACCTCAGAAATTATTGGCGAAATTATCGGCCCTCTCTCTCTTTTTTGGAGGCTCACCGCCAGGTGCCACATGTCCAGTCCGGACTGTTGCATGAGCAGTATTGTGTGTATATATATACACACACACACACACACACACATGTATGTGTGTGCGTGAGAGAGAGAGAGTTCTTTTTCTTTAATTGGGTTTTGCTAAATGTTGATGTCGATTTTGATATCATTGTCAAGTTAGGGCAACCTTGTGTGTTTAAATCAATGTTGGTGTTATACAATTTCAATGTTGTTTTGCGATTTTAGTTTTGATTTTGAGAGTGGATTTTAACTCTAACTCATTTATTTGAAATGGTGTTGTGTGCGACATTGGCTGGCTGGTGGTGATGAGGTCACTGGTGGTGGTGATTTAGAGATTTTTTTTTCCAATGTTTGGTGATGATTTTGACATTTTTTCAATGGGCGGGTTGATGGCTATCTAAAAAACATAAGAAGCTTATATCGTTTTTTATTTATATATACTATTCTGAACAGCAACTAGAATTAGAGAATGAGATGGACACGGGAGGAATCCTTTAAGGAATCGAACTGTAAAGCCTTGGCTCCTTGACAACTTCTAAGCTCTCGGTTGGCTTATCAAGTTAAGATTCTGTTGAGAATTGAACTCTAGCCATGCTAAAATGTAGGTTCCTTATTATTGCGGCAACCCTTTTTTTTGGAGGTGTTAAACTCAACTAATATGATATAATTAATTGTTGATTTTTATTTTATTTTTTTGAGATCTCGAATTTTTTAATTGTAAGAGGTGCAATTGTATGTAAAACTATTTTTGGGAGCCACATGTCAATGAATTAGTGGTAAATATTTTACAAACATTCCATGTAGGACGCCACATCAGAATTTTCATTAAATTGTCTAATGGATATGTGATCGTGGGTTTAGTTGCATCAGTTTTCAAACATTCCACTTAGGTTGCCATATCAGGGTTACTTTTGCATTTTCCCCTTATATATATATATATACACACACACACACGGGAGATAATCTTCAACATACCTTGAAAAACATACTAAAAAAACAGACCATTTTTAAAAATAGTAAAAAAATTATTAAGCTGATTATTTTTGTGCAATATATAAACATTTCAACAAACCTACAAAAAAAATTAGATCAAAATGGTTTTTTTTGCTATTTTAAAAAAACCGGTCAAATATATGTCAGCTTTTTAAGGTGAGAATTTTGGGTGAAAGATGAGGTATATTACCTCTCACCCATGGATGTTGTTCAAAGGTGGAATAAGGGTGAGTGTTTCATGTATCGAGCGTGCTATGGATGTATTGTGTGAGGGGGTTTCCTTAGCTAATCACATGAAGAATGGAATACACACATGAAAATTACTTGTAAGCAAGAGGTTGCGACTATGTTTAGAATTTTGGTTCACTTAGGTGGAGAATCGGTGTACAATGGCTATCCGGATTTTGGGTAGGAGAATAAAGAGTATGTGATTCATCCTTAGTTTTATTCTCTATTGTATTTGTAATTTATTCAAATATAGTGGAATTGGGACTCTCCGTTAATGTAGCCAAATTGATGAACCATGTATATCTTGGTGTGCTTGTGTTGTTCTCTCTTTTTTATTTTCTTATTTGTGTTTGTTATTATTACTAGTATATGGGGATAACGCCAGCCTACATCTGCCTCCATAGACTCTACAGCTAAACCAACGTTATCTTGATTGTTGTAAGAGGGTAGTCCCCTTGTAGTCTGGGAGGGTGATAACACTAGTTGAGGTGTAACCCTTATAGGTATGGCGATAAATGATAACTCAAAAACTCTTTTAATGAACACCAGTAAACACACAATATTATATTTGATCAACACTTATACTGGACTCACAATACATTCGTGTCTAACTCAAATAATAATAAAGGAAACTCAGAAGTAAGTAACTCAGTCAGAGTCAGAGGGAGAGAGGAGTAAGCACCCTAGATACACCTTGGCAGACAGCCAAACACACTAACAACTCCTGGAAAGATCTCTTAGCTATCTGTGAAAGCTTCACAATAAATGACATTGGTGGGTGAGTAAGAGCTCTGGTTTGCAATAACTTCTCTCTTGTATATTCTCTCTCTCGTCAATAATTCTCTGAAAGAGAACCCCTCTCTCAGAGGTGGTTGAGGCCAATAAATAGCCGCCACATCACTCCCGAGATGCCTTAGTCCCCTACAGTTGTGAACTGACGTCCCCCCATGCTTTACGTCACAAACATTAAATGCCTGATGGACTAGTCAACTCTACGCCATAAACATTAAATGCCAAGACATGCCTTTTGCCTAACCACTGTGCGTTAGAGGACTGTCACCACAGAGATGGCTCACCAAACTGTCTGACAGCTCCAATACCACAGTGGTTTACTCGAGTATGGATTGGATAGTGTTTAGTTAGTTGGTGACATCACCTAAAGTAGATGTGACATTAGGTAGAGGGCTGTTTGGTTCAAAACTCGACATACGATGGAACTCAAGGCCGCTACACACAAGCTTCCACGGTGAAGGGTCTCTCGGTGTTTTACCAGGTGTATTTAAGATGGTCAGGACAACCCCCAACGATGCCTCACTTCTCAATCCTCCAAACCAAGTCTCTCTGAAGTTCCCACGGCAAGGTCATTTGATAGAGCATGAAAGCTCTCCTAGGCTCTGCCAGGCCTGTCCTCTCGCGAGTACCGTTTGACCTCACCCTAAATAGTGATAATCATTACATCATTACAATCGTTACATCTTATAGTCAATATAAATAAAAGTTACAGCCTTACTAAGTAAGAACGTAAATAAACTGAGCTTGTCACTGGGCTGCCATCACTGAGTTGCCTCGCTGGTTCCTTCTCTCGAGTCTTTTATGCTATTTCGGGAAGCTCCCTCTTATCCGGGGGATTGGCTTCAAGGCCCCCCTACATTGGGGGTCATGATTGATGGTGATTGCCCTAACAAATTGGGTATCAGGGGCACAATTGGAAAAATGGACAAGTTTGAAAAATTACATTTAAGCCCCTTAGATTATTTGCAAGTTTAATAAACTATTTTATGCAATAATTAATTTCATGAACGTGAGCATTCAATTCAATTAAGAGATAAGACTTCACAAAATATCCAGCACTTGAAGGTCTTAATTCTTGAGCTTTGTAAAACTTGATGAATTCAAGGTGTGCCATCCAAGCGGTCTGGGAAGGTGAGATACATACCTGGTGGCCGTGGTCTTGACTATGTCTTTAGTCTTTCGGACGGGTCGTGTCATGGCTTTAGTATTTCGTTGTATTGTATAACTAACCATGTGGTATTTTCCTTTGCCTTGAGGTGATGGTTGGTTACTCCATACTACTACGCTTCTCCATATTAGAATGGGAATATGTGATATCCCGTACATGCCCCTTGTTGTCACTATATTTTTAATCCAATTTGTATTAAGTTACACAGGGCATCCAATTTATAGTCCAACTGATGCCACTGTCAAGTAAATATGCGCATTAGTTTCGAAAGATGCTTTTATTGATGGGAATCCATCGTTATTTTCCTTTTATTTCTATTTAGCTCTTTTTTTAGTCATTTTCTCTCCTTAATTAGCCTCCAAGCATGTTTGGACTAATTAGGCATTCTTTTATTTTTAGTTAGTCCTTTTTCGTTATTTTAGGTAATTACTTGATTAGCAAGTAATATCTCTCTTATAAATAGCTCTTGAATTCTCATTTTATACTCAATTCCTTAATTCTTGAAATATAAGAACTCTTTTGTTTCTCTCTCTAGAAATCATATTGTCTTGATTTTTAAGTCATTGACGTGTAGTTCACGTCATTTATACTCCCTAAAAGGAGAGATGAATAGTTTATTGTATAGTACAAGTGAGCTTCATAATGACATCAACATCATAAAGGACTTTTGAAATTATTCAAAGACATCAAGTTTATTTTTTTCCTTACTTTCTAACATGGAAATTACTGCTAAAGTATAGTTTATTATTATTTTTATTATATTTATTCATATATTTTTTAATACTTTACCCCCCCTGAGAGAATGTTGTATTTAGAATTACCCCCTCAGATGTTCTATAATTAGACCTACCCCCCTCCCAACCACCATTCTGCTTGTACCTTATGCATCAACCCCCTTATACCTTATGTATGCAACGGGTAAGTCTAATTATTGAACATCTAGTGGGTACCTCTAGATACACCTTATCTCGGGGGAGGGAAGGGAGGGGGGTTGAAGTTAAAAAAAACTAAATTATATAACCGCACTGTCACACCCCGCCTAATTCTGGCGTCGGCCGCCACCAAAACTAAGTCGGGCGTGAGTAAATAAAATACCATCCTTAGCATGTGACATATATGAGACATCAAATTTTAATCCACAATATAATTTCTTTTAATCAAACCCAAATATGAAATGACATTCAACCGATAAAGCTCCAAAATGCGATTAAATCCATCACATAATCTCCAAACATCTCAATAATGAAATAAATCAATCCAACTGAAAACTTAAAACAACTTTGGAACCAAAAAGGCCCAATAACTCCAAAATAGTCTCATAAATAAAACGACTGAATGGAAAGAGAAAATCCAACTACTAAGCAGTAACATAAATCCAGCTGCACCTCCAAAAGATCTCCAATGAATCCTATGCAGCAACTCCCAAAAATCCTGAAAAAGATTAGTCAACGCATGTGTCAGAGCTAAGGCCCCGAGCATGTAAACCGGCTACTCTCCTCAAATAGGGTCCTTGAACCCAGACAATAGTGCTATATATATCGACTATAACAATAGAATCTTTTAATTTCGAGATTATTAATCCCCATAAATAAATTCACAATTACCCGCAAGGTTTTCATAAAAGCCACACCAATATAATTTTAATTAACCCACCTTCCCACAATGTTAAATTTAATTAATTAAACCGTGAAGAATATTACCAATACCCGTCCCCTTGTCAAGTCCGCCGTCTGATCCGTTTTATCCTGCGATCCTCGCGATATGACAAGGTTCCACGCACGCACCCGTCCCCTTGTCAAGTCCGCCGTCTGGTCCGTTTTTATCCTGCGACCCTCCCGATATGACAAGGTTCCACACACGACACGACATAACTCGTCCTCTGACCCGTTCAAACTGTCGGCCCTAGACACATTATGTCGCCAATAAATTTTTAATATCCATTTTAGTCCTGCGATATTAAATTTTACATTCCTTATTTTCATAAATCACATTAATTTCCCCCACCCTTAAAAGCGATGTGAAAATCCTCAAAATAACCTTTAGTCCCAACTAAGGGTTCCCAAAACACAATATCGTCCTATCCTAAGCAAAGAATGATTACAAAATTTCACTCCACCTAGATATCAATCCTAGGCTATCACAACAAAGGTATAATATAGAAAATCAGCCCCCACCCCAAATTATATAACCCGCATAGACTTACACTAACTAGTCCCATACCTAATTAGCATAAATCGTAATTAAGGCCCACTTACTAGTCCCATACCTAACAAGTGTACTATAACAAGGGTGAAAACCAATTATCTACCATACCCAATCTTCCCGAAAAATTATCATATTTCCATAGAGTAACACAATTCCAAATTATAACAACATTCATAATAATACTAACTTCCCATTTAAATAATTCAATTTAAAAAGTGGAAATCAAAGACACCTAAATATTATGATTTTCAGAATAATCGCTACATGCAAGTCCTATCATGATCCTTATTTTCCAACACAAGAAATTAAATTAAACTAGGGTTTTCACATGAAATATCAAAATTTACTCTTAACAGGGCTTCTCTACATGCACAATGCCCATAGAAAAATCGACTACACCGACACAACCCAAAGAATACACAGTTATAAGTATTCGGTATCATTAATTTTTTTTCATGTAAAACAGCCCCGAAATTTATCTCTTCAATCTTTATATTCATATCTTATTTTAAAAAGCATGAGTTTAATGGAGGCTACAATCAAGACACATAACACTAAAGGAAAAGAATAGGGTCAACATGCCTGAATAAAAGTTGGTTTAGAAATCTGATCTTGAATGTGTATTCCTCTAAAAATTTTGACAAAGATTCGTTCTTGACGCGTCTTGAGAAAATCAGGTTAATCTTGACAAAACTTGAGTTGAAAGTTATGTAGAATGGGTCTAGGGTTTTGAGGTTGAAGAAGATGAGAGGATTCTGATTTTTGAGAATGCTAAACTGTGTTTTAAAAGATCTAAACTCGTCACTTTATGTTTATATACCAAAAAGAATTAGAGTCCTAATCAAATACAAATACTCAAAAAAATATTACAAACGATCGGACCGTTAGAATCGCTTGAAATTTTAGTATGTAGTAGCGAACGGCGAGACAGGACTGCTGACAAAAATTCAGCTTGATCGGACGGTCGAATTTCTAAAAATATTATTTTTACTAGAAAGTTTTATGTTTTGAGGACTCTTAGAGAGTTTTATATTTTGAGGACTCTTCTAAATAATAAAAATTCAATTATAACTCCATTTTAATTCCGATTCCAATTCCGTTTGAAAATTTATTTTTCAAATATAAAAACCAACACTTGAAATTATAAAATTTATAAAATCCAAAATTTCATTTTTCTCCGATTTCCAAAATTAATTTAAAAATTCCCATTTAAAAAATCCGGGTTGTTACACGCACTCGCTAGTTGAGCCTCTCCAGATTACTTTAATGAATTTAAAACAACTAAACTCAACAAAGCCTTTTCCAAATTATTTGGGGTCGGCTAAGAATTTAGTGAATTTGAAACAGACACATATAAACTTCGCTTGTTTTCCTCTTCAGATATTAGAACCTTTGAGAGCAATGATAGCTGGTGCTCCTTTGGAAGATGCTCGTCATCTTGCTCAGCGTTATAGTCGAATGAGACAAGAAGCAGAGACACAGGTAATCACAATTTCAAATGTAATTTTTTTGGCCCTGTTTGATGTGCAGTATACGAGAGCTGATTTTAATTTATCATGTGTTTTGGGTCAGAATGAGATATAAGTTAATTTAGCCCAACTATGGTTCTTATTCTTTGTTTTGTGGGATAATGACCGATTATGGGATAACTTGTATCCTATCAAGCACAGCAAACGGGACCTTATTGCTTGGAACTCCACTTTATATTCTCTAACCTAAACACCGGAGTCTTGTAGTCTCATGTTTTTAATTGACCATGAAAAGTATACAGGCAACAGAGGTTTCCAGAAGACAAGCGCGAGTAAGGGAAGCGCCTATTCCCGAAAATGTGACAAGGCTGCATGCAGCAGAATCTAAAATGCAGGAACTCAAAGCCAACATGGCAGTGCTCGGTAAGGAAGCAGCAGCCGCATTGGCCGCTGTAGAATCACAACAGCAGCGGCTCACATTCCAGAGGCTCATTGCGATGGTATGTATGCAGAATTCTACGAAATTTTATAATTCTATTTTGTTACATATAGTTGTAAATGGGAATTCTGTATTTATAATAAGTCAACTCTTGTAAAGATTGAAGGAGAACTGACCTATCATGAGAGAGTAGCTGCTATCCTTCGTGAGATTGAAACTGAGGTGGGTGCCTGCCCTTTTTTCTGAAAAAGAAACTTTTCTAAATTAGAAATTTATATATTTTATATGTTCATTTGGATTTTGGTGGCAGATGGTCTCAGAGAAACAACGGAAAGAGTCTGCTCCTCCTGCATCCAATCATTCCTCAGGGAAAACAAAGTATTTTTTGGCTGAGGTACTTTCTCGTTTTTACAAATTTCATCACAGAATGTGTATGCAACTAAATTCAATGAAGTACTCATTCAATTTAAAATTTCCCCCTCAAAGTTCTATTGTAACTCTTCTAAATTGATAGTAATGGGAACCATTGTTATTTTTCTTTTCTATTTTTAGTTCTTTTTACGCGTTTTCTTTCCTTAATTAGTCTCTAAGCATGTTTGGGACTAATTAGGCATTCTTTTATTTTTAATTGGTCCTTTTAATCATCTTAGCTAATTACTTGATTAGCAAGTAATCCTTGCAATATAAATATCCCATGTAATCTCATATGTACTTACTTTTTCCATTCTTGAAATATAAGACAACTTTTGGTTCTCTCTCTAAAATTATGGTTTGGTATTTCTTTCTAGCCATTGACGTGTAGTTTACGTCAAATTGGTATCAGAGCAGGTGTTGCTCCAATCATTGGTGTATTCGTGTGTAAAGATGTACCGATATGTGTAAATTATCAAAATCGTACGCTACTCTCTCGATGACTCTAAAGAAATCCAAACAACGACAGCGGGGAATTCAAAAATTAAAGAAAGGTCATCAAGAATGGAAAAAAAACACATTCAAGATCTCACCAAGAACGTTAACTCTCACTTCCGTCTCATCACCAAACCCTCTATTCAAGAACCAAGATATCCCACTTCTACGGTTTCACCACCCATGTGACAATCCAATCCACAATTCACATACCCTACCCTCCAATCCTACATAATTCCTCCACCACCACCCCGAATCCTTCAACCCACCAATCATTTTTCAACCCCCAAACATAAAAAAATTTACGTTTCCGCCCCGATTAACTCCCGAAGCTCAATTCAAGATTATCGGCGGCATGTTCAAGATTGGTTGCTTTCCTCAATCATTCTTCCTCCCTCATTCATCCAATCGGGTCAAATCAAAGATACCCCCCTCCCCCCTCTCCTCAAGCCAGTTGATTGGAAGAAAGATCAAAATGGCGAAATTGGGTTATGTATTGGAGATTTTTTTGACATTTTTATCGAGGATGGTTGGATGACTCGCACGCACTTTCGCGACCCAAAAATATTTGATTTGGGAGATTTCTTCCCGATCTTTGAGCTTGGGGATGATGATCTTAATGAGGTTAAATCGGATGCTATCTCTCTTAGGGTTGATTTGGAGATTGGAGGTGATGTGATTGATGGTGGGTATGTGGACAGTTGATTTACGCTTGGTGGATGTTTTTCGCGGCGTAGCAATGAGGGGGTTCATCACGGGAATTTCGAGCCGACTTGGTCGGCCATGTTTGGATTATGTTCCTATACTCGCGGGATTTATTGGAAGTCGGTACAAAGGACGTGTCCGAGGACGGCTCTTCTTTCTAGTGGAGATTCCTTTGATGGTTTCCTTATTTTTTTGTCGTTCATCTCCTACACTCGAGGACGAGCTTTTCGAAGCCGGGGAGAGTGATGGGAATCCGTTGTTATTTTTATTTTCTTTTTTCTTATTTTCTATTTTTTATTTTTAGTTCTTTTTAAGCCTTTTCTTTTCTAAATTAGTTTCTAAGCATGTTTGTGACTAATTAGGCATTCTTTTATATTTAATTGGTCATTTTAGTCCTTTTAGCTAATTACGTGATTAGCAAGTAATCCTTCCCATATAAATACTCCGTGTAATCTCATATGTACTTACTTTTCCCATTCTTGAAATATAAGACAACTTTTGATTCTCTTTTTAAAATTGGAGTTTGGTATTTCTTTCTAGCCATTGACGTGTAGTTTACGTCAGATTGTCGTGCAAGGTTTTGATGCAACATTGATGAGAGGGAAAAGTGCAAACTTAACCTTAAGGTTTGGGGTGAATTTGATTTTCAAACCAATACTTTCAATATTTGCAAGTTTAGCCCCAAGGTACATTTAGTGATCCAATCCTAATCCTCCATCAGTCTGTGTCATTTGGAAACTTAACGAAATGGTGACGAGGAGTCCTATGTGGTAAAGTCTTTGTACAACTAGTTTAACGAATGAACAATTGATATATGGACAAAAGAATTAATATAATAAAAAATAGAAAAACTAAAAAATAGATTATACCAATTGATACATATAAATTTGGCAATAGACTTAGTCAGGCCTAGTCCACCTCAAGAGTCCAAGGAGAAGAAGTTCATGGGACATGCAACTCAGAGCCCATAATAAAGTCCAATGCCTCATCCATAATAAAATCCAAGGACCCATCCCTCTTTTGATAGCATCAGAAGTCCATTGCAAAAAAAACCTCGGCATTTACGAATGGGTATGCCAAATGGACCCAAGTCCTCATACACTTGCTCACTTCTCAAGTGAGCTTATGGCAGCATCCACCACCCGTGACTCAAATGTTTCTCAATTCGTGCTATGAATTCAAAACTTATAATGCAAGTGCAAAAGAGGATGATCCTCCTAACCAAGCAATGTTCATAACACAAAGTCTCAGAGACCCAGGTCACAGAGAAGGCCAGCAATGCTACACAGGTCCTGGTGAATATTAATGGTTGACCAACTTAATTAGTGCGTTCTTCCCGTGTAAAGCTCAAGCAAGCTCACTCCACGGCTATAAATACCCAAAACTTCATTAATGCAAACCAAGTCGGTAGTTGAGCTTTATTCGTTACACACTTATATTCTCTTTCTCTTGCTCTACTTGTAATTCTTAGCCTCTGGCACCGGATGTATATGGCCTCCGGGTAATTGTGACTCAACCTTGTGACTTGGCCTTTGGCCCTTTATCAATATAAGAGAGAGGGATCCTTTTTATTTGTGGACGTAGGCCCAACTCCTTGGGCTGAACCACGTTAAATATTTGTGTCAAATTCATTAATTTCCTTTTATTTCCTAAGTTCAACTCACACACCTTTCGTACTAGGTGAAGTCCAAGATCATCCAAATTTTGGCTTCATCATTAATTAAAAATAAAAAAATAAAAACAGATTAAATTTAGACAAGATAAAAGCCAAACACACCTACCACCAACAAACCCATCACCGGTTACCACCAACATCCACCACCCCCAACTCCCTCTCTCACTCTCTGTACAAATCTCCTCTATCTAATCGCAATCAAACCCAAAAGTGCTTGTCAATTCAATTTGTGCTAAAAAACAAACACATCCACCACCGACAACCATCAACACAGCCACCATCGCCACCTCATCCGCCCTCTTTCCCTCGCCATCATAAAAAAAAATAGGTTTTGGGATTCTGATTGCAAGTTGAGTTCATTTTTGATTTCGTACGAGTTATTTTCAATTTGATTTTATATATTGTTTCAATTTTGGCTGTGATTTTGGTGGTGGGATACGATTTCAATTTCAGTTTTGTTTCTTGGTTAGATTGTGGTGGCGGGATATGATTTGGTTTTGTGGTGATGGGTTTCAATTACAGTTTCGATTTGTGGTGGTGGTGGGTTTCGATTTGGGTTTCAAACAAGGCGGCGACGGTGGTGGTGGATATGTTTAGGGCTCGATTTTTTTGTCACCCATATCTGAGCGTCGACGGAAGAGTTTTCTTGTGGTGATGGCGACTCCAGGAGGGGGGAGAGACATGGACAGAGGGGGTTAGGGTTTTCTAGTGTTTGTGAGTGTAGCATTTTTTATTCTTTCTGTTTTTAGTTTCTTTCTCTTTTT
The DNA here is from genome assembly GCA_949130495.1 of Sambucus nigra. Lineage (NCBI taxonomy): Eukaryota > Viridiplantae > Streptophyta > Magnoliopsida > Dipsacales > Adoxaceae > Sambucus > Sambucus nigra. Next base: position 243,228,774 of record OX422222.1, read on the forward strand.
TTTTTTTTAATTCTTCCTATTTTTAATTCATTTTTCATTTTTTTGGTTATTAAACATATTTTCTTTAATTTTAAGTAATTAGAATTTGTCTTATTTCTTTAATTCATAAAAATTCTTTTAACCACATGTCACTTGTTGATTGGTAACATATTTTGTTAAAGACTTTGCCACATAGGATTCCTAGACCTAATCACCATTCCTTTAATTTTCCAAATTGACAGACGAACTGTTAGGATTGAATCACTAAATGTACCTTAGTGTTAAAATTGAAATTTGAAAGTATTGGTTCGGAAACCAAATTCACCCCGAACCTTGGGGTTAAATTTGCATTTTCCCCTTGATGGGAATTTTCGCTGACACAAAATAACACTAATTATGGAAAAATAAAGTCTTTTCTTGTGGTCAACAGTGAAGAATTCTATTTGATATTGCTCACTTAATATGTTTCCCCCCAATGGAGCGTTTAATTTTACGTGTAAAAGAAATTTTCACCTGAAAAAATTACCAGAATATATTGTTTTATCTTTTGTGTGTTATTGTATACCTGAAATATGGCATGTTTATTTATTAGGTTACCAAAAGTTGGAAAAAAGAAGGGGGGGGGGGGGGGGGGTGTATTTTACTATTGAAAATGAGAAAACTGCATATTTACCAAGTTGTTCCTAAGGGGAGATGTTTTTTTTTTTTTATATTTTATTTTATTTTGATTACGTGCTAATCTATCAAATCCTACCAAAAGTTGCAAAATATAAAATCTTGGGTATTTAAATAGAACACGTGTGCCATCGAAGAAGAAACCCTAAACTGATTTAGTGGCTCTTGTAAGAAATGCTTTCCCCTCGTACCATGAGACTAGTACTACCTTGTTCACATACTGCAGGTAATGCATGCTTTTGAAGCTGGATCAGAAAAGGAACTGAGCTTGGTAGTGGGCGATTATGTTGTTGTGCGGAAGGTTTTCTCACATACTTAACTCACTCTTTACTTTTCCATTGTAATTTCCTTTTAAATATTATTAACTCTGACTACAAGCTTTGTACATATATCAAATATGGTTTCGATATAAAATCAAGCAGTTCTTTTGAATATTTTTAGACATTTAATTACAATGCTAAATAATGTATCTGCACAGGTGAGCCAGTCAGGATGGTCTGAAGGAGAATGCAGAGGTAGAGCTGGATGGTTCCCATCAGCATTTGTGGAGAAACGTGAGAGGCTACCCTCCTCCACTAATGGGGATGCCGAAATTTACTAAATTGTTCCCTATTGGTCTGCTGGTAGTTATTTATCGTTCCCTGTTTGGTATGTCACATATTCTTTGTAGTCGTTATATTCCTTTTTTCCATAGTACTTCAGTTGACACGAGAAACATGATATTGTATTTCAAATATGCATATTTAATTATTTATGTTCAAGATATATAAGCAACCCATGAAATGATATAGGAGTCAATAGGACCGTTTGTAGGATCTGGATCTTCTGCAGTTTTACATAAAATCTACTGCTTAGAGTTGTACATATCTGAACCCTTCGTATGGAATAAAAGGGTGGGAATAAAAAACTGATACTATGTCGTATTAACAACTCAATAAAATTAATGCTGTTTGACGGTGGTTGGCCATTCACTCCCAAGATCCAAACTCTTTCCATCTCTCCCAGCAGAATTGTACTACAAATTCTGCAGATTGTATCCTGAACTTGTGTAGATCTCGACCTTAAGGTTGTATTTTCCAACAAGCCCTTAATAGTTCTATTTCGTTCCTTTCTCGTTCATTTTCCAACCATAAATTAGCTGCACAACAATCTTCGCTATCAGATTGTAATTTATCTATCTATCTATCAATCTATCTATCTATCTATATCTATATATATAGTCATATTCAATACTTTTTGAGTACATCTTCGATGTGACTTAATCTTTAATATGGTCCAGCATATCTACACGGACCATTGTTTACCAACACCAAAATTAAATTTCCACGGACTATATTAGCCCCTGAATCAGGTTTTCTGATTGATGATACTCCCTCCGTCTCACATTAAGAGTCCACTACTTTTTTTTGGACCGTCCCAAATTAATAGTCCACTTTCCTTTTTTGGACCTAATCAACAATCTAAATTTCCCTATAGTGAGAACATATGTTGATGTTGGCCATTGATTGAAGGTATCTTTAATCTATACAAAAAGAGAATATGGATTCTTAATTTGGGACGGAGGGAGTACTTTGCAACGAACTTAGGTTTTGAAATAAATATATGTTGAAGCTTCAGTGCCGATTTTCAGAATTAAAAATATCCAATTTGATTTGAATTTCTTTTAAGGTTTTGTTTAGTACATATTTGTACACGTATGCGTGCTCCCACTCACACAGTTTAATACGAGTCCAGCATATCTCCAGTTGGATGCACTGTGTTTGGCTCTGGATTTCTGTTTTATGTGACGTGCACAGCTGAGGAGCCTTGATTTAATATGAATGGTCAGGATGTTGAGAACTCTACATGGTTGAGTAAAATGTCTAAACTCCAGAGGAGCCAAATCCCTGTTTGTTTAATGGAACCTTGCGTTTGAGTGATTATTACGAGGTAAGCAAAAAAAATATACCAATGAGGAGCCAAGTCCCCGTTTGTATTATGGAACCTTGTGTTTGAATGATTATTACGAGGTAAGCAAACAATATATAAATGAACCTGCCTAAGGAGGTGGAATCCTGTATATAAGATGTATACAAAGAGACGTACAAAACAAGGGGAAACTCACAAAAAAACCTCACTGTCAAAGGCAAAATCGGGCTTTACATTTAGCTCAAACTCAACTAAAAAATATACGAAGACAAAAAGAGGAGGGAAATTCCTCCACAGATGCAAATTACTTATCAAGTACAGCAACTTTGAGGTCCATCAAAACGCTTTATATTCTTCTCCTTCCACGATGTCCAAAACGAACAATGCGGAGCTGCCTTCAAATTCACATCCCAAGCTCCTCACCAACCGACAATGTAAAAGCAGGGGTCAATTGTCTCCTCCTAACAAAGCTAACATCGACTGGGTATATGTGTACGCCTGCTTTATAAAATCTGTTGTATAAAATAGCGTGCTTAGGAGCTGTCCAAGTAAAAAGTGCCACTTTGACCAGGCCTTTCGTCCGCCATATCCATCACCACAGGTGCGATTTGTGGATGAACTATTGCCCAGGTTACTGTGTTTGGAAGGAGAGAGATTTAATGATTTTTCAACATGAATGAATCCATCAGCAGATTGTTAGCAAGGAATTGGAATTTAATTGGATGAAAAAGGAGTCGAGAGGAATAATGCTAATTGGAGATACAGCAGTAGTGCGGGAGTTTGTTTTGCTAAAGTTTTCTGGTTGAGGGTCCGTCCATAATTGTTTTGATTGTTTCTCCCTTGTGCTTAACTTTTTGTTGCTTTTGTTGTAGGTTTGGCTTAACTTTTCGTTGCTTCTGTTGTAGGTTCTCTGTTGCTTGTGTATCAGTTATCCTTTGCCTAACCATCCACCCCAACCCAAAAAAAAACGTATAGGCAGGGGAATTTATTATTGTTTATTTTATTTTATTTTTTCTTTATTATTGTACATTTTAGTCATCACGAATTAGAGGTATTTAGTGAGCTATAATCAGAGGGATGGGAGGGAAAATTTTTGATACACTTTCCTCAGTCATCACCCAATAAAAGAGGCAAGATTAAATCAATGAAAAATAGTTGGCATATGTAGGACACGCATAAAAAAGGACAACTCCGATGGATCTTTAACGGTTTCACTTGAGAGTCCGTGCTGTGTTGGTTCTTATTGTGTTCAGGTCTGTATCGAAGCTATACATTTTCTTATCGGGATCAGAATGCATACTCATTGACAATTCGTTATCGGAAATGACCTGTTGGTCTTGTGATTTTAGGTTGTTTCGGTATGACACGCTAGCGTGCTTATCGTGGCTCATCGGGTCTTATTGAGCCACAGCACCGAGTTACTCAATAGTTATAATGTCTAACGAGTCTTGCGGAAGGGGGTTAGTACTAGAACAATTTGTTACTTAGCAGTTTATTTGGTGGATCTGACAAAGATCCATACTCGATAAGGATTTACTAATGATTTGTGTCATGCTATGGAATCATCTCGATGCCCGATCTCTAGCTCACTGCTCTTGTAAGTACTCATATGTTCTACAATAGGGAAGAACTATGTTAAATTGCCAATATTAGATAATTAGTTGATATATGTAGGACATCATCACGTGCTTTATCAATGTGATGTCCTGCCCTAGGACACAAGACGCAGAGTAGCACGTGTTCCAACATCTGAGTTTTGTTCTTATAGCGGAGGACATACAAGGGTGATGAGTGTTACATACGGGGCATCATGTGAACAAGACACATGATGCTCTCTATGCGCGCCTAAATTGAGATGGATTTCCAAGGTCATGTCAAGGGAAATTGAGAGATTGAGTAGTGGAGATTATTTTACTCTGGTTTCAAAATTTGTCGCATTTTATTTCCAGATATTATTGTGTTTTTGAAATTATGTACAAAATTTTACAATAATTTAATAGAGCTTTGATCTTGGTAAATGATTACATTAAAATGGATGTTCAACTTTACATAATGATTTTTAGTCTGATATTGAAAGTGTCAAACATTTTAATTGCAATTATCTTTACATGCAATGAAGGCCAAAGATCCATATACATGGTTGTAGTTGAATCCAACTCTTTTTGGCCATGTCCGTTGAATTCTCTTTCAGCTGAATGAAAGATTTTTCTTTGAAATGAGGTGGTTAGGATGGAGAATCATCCCTTGAAGGCTACTGTATCTTAAGCTTGAAATGCCAAGAGCATGTTTTGGAGTGAAATTATGATCGAATTTTAAGATTACAACTTGGATTCTAATGGAGAGAATTAGATTGCATTTATTTCTAATTGAGTGTGTTGCTTCAGCGCAATAAGCCTGGTTTTGGTAATCAACAAATAACATCAGGAGCAAAGCCAACCAATAACTTACTAACGAAACAGATGCAAAGCGATATATTTTTTAAGCCCAAATAGTTTTTCCAAAACCACATAATTATTAAATGTACACTAATAATTTTACATGAACACAAATTTCAACCCAGAATAGGTAAAAATATACTTCATCATTTCAGTCTATAAAAGATTTCAGCCGAACCAAATGGGCATAAAGCAACCTCTATTTAGTGACGATGACATTCACGTGGGAGACCTTGTGGGAAACGTTGCAAATCACTGCAGTAGTTGTATACCATATAATACCGTTGGACCCATCTCAGTCTCCTTCTACTTGCCGAGTCAACTCCTTGAGTCTGCCAATTTTCTCTGTACGTATACTTGGAACTCGAGGAACATGAAGATGAAGATGAAGAATGCACGCACGCGTAAGCATTGAAGTTGCGATAGAAAGCAGTGAAAGGGGCCTTGGACCAATCAGTTTTTACCCGCCCGCCTTGCGTGGCCCAGTCGTCAGCGTTCCAAAGGCTGGAGTAAACCCTCATTGGTTGTTTTTTTGGGAAGGGCACTCCAATGTTTTCTTCATTGTCGAACACTCTGATGGGAATGTCATCTATCAAGAAGCTGCAGAAGGTGGGGTTGGGTGTGTGTTAATGATATTGTCATTTGAAAATTGGCCCATGGAAACTTTAGTAGAAAAATAAGGCCACCACATCAAGATTTAGACACTTTAATTTTTTTTTTTTTTTTTATGCAAGTGCAAGTGATCTCAATTATAAAAAGTAGGAACAAAAGGGCGACCGGAGTGAAATCAGGTTAATTGGTGGAAAAGCATATTAAGGGACAAAGTGAAATTTGTCTTATTTATTTATTAACTAATTATTACAATAGTCTTTTCGGGGGAAAGTTTAGATGTTCAATAAACTAGTTGTCATTTTTGTAATACCAATTTCTATTTTGACAAACATTACAAACTTTGATTTTGGGGGGATGCTAAAACCTAGGAAGCACGGACGAGAAAGTGATTGACACTAATACTCACCCGACGCTATTGGGCACGTGTTTGGTACTCCTTTTCACGTGTCCATAATTTAAATATAAAACGAACGTCTCTACATAATGCATAAGTTTATGACCTCGTTTTGGGCCTCATCCATTAAGTAATATGCTCCAATGGTACTCGAATGGTTCTCCTCCACTCTATGCCACTAGAACAGTTTTTCACGAAAGTTAATATCTTAAGAAACCTTCATTTTTATGTTCCGCTTTAAGCTATTTATTCATTATTTTTATTAAGTAATCAAACAAGTTTTTCCTTTTTTATTTTATTTTCATGTTCTTGTTTCCTCCATATGACTTGATTAAATTAAATTTTTTTACTGACGTGGCCCTGTATCCTATTTTTTTTTTTAGATTTGCTGTGTAAGTGTGTCCGTGTTGTGTCGGCCCTATCCGTACTTCTTAGGCTCGAACCGACAAGATAAATCTAATTGTCAAAGCAATCATGTGATTGCAATTTTTTACTAGAATTCCTCCTATGTCAGCAATTTATGCTTATCTTATACTCTCATGAAAAAGTGTTTGAAAATTATACTCCATAAGAAACATGACAAAAAATTTGCACGTCTCAAAAAGAAATGTCTCTTCAAATTTTGAAACGGATGACGGCATTGGCTAACAATCTAACATGACCTTTTAATTTATTGCAAGAGAGCTAAATAAAGACATGTTAACGAGTGGTGTGGTGTGAAGAGATGTGATCTTACATAATGTTTTGGGGGTTCCATAGGATTGAATAGGTATGAAAATTTCTTGTGGGATCGAACCAGAGGTGGAATTGTTGTTCCCTGTCTCCTTTTCCTCTGGTGAACACATTAGTGTGAACAGTGTATGGTTGTCCACTCACATTCCCTAAGAACTCAAAATCTATCTCATCATGGGTTGGCCCTTGAGAAGACATCTGCACCACAATATATATATATATGATATTAATATATATATATGAATGCAGCTAAATAAATGAAGCTGTTTTAAGGTGCAAGTTGGAAGAAAACAATTGGTTTAGCTTGTGCAGTTTCATATAAAATAGTGACTTTAAAAAATAAAACTTGTCACATTTCCTTTGAAATATATTTCACTATTAAACATATTTGTTAATGTAGTGCACTTCAAAACTCAAAATTACATTTCTTAAGTGCAATTTTTTTAGTGTAATACCTTAACAAATATGTTCTAGAGTGGAATGTTTTGATGAATACACATTTAAAAAACTCTGTAGGGCTGAAAGGAAAAAAATTGTAAGGTTGATTAAAAGAAGAATTTCTATTTGTTTGGTAGAACAGAAAAAGGAAAGTGAAATGATGATATTTTCTTTATGAGAAATGAAAGGAAAGGAAAGAGATAAATTAATTACCTTTGTAGTTAATTGGGTTTTGATCCTTCCAATTAATTATGTTTATAAAAAGTCACGTTTTCACAAGTAGTGTGCCAAATTCTATTGTTGTTAATTGGGTTTTGATCCTTCCAATTAATTATATAATAAAATATTTATCTCAAATAAACTATATTACAGGGCTTTCAAATAAATTCTTGTCTTTTATTTTTTATGTTGTTTTTTAAAAATTTCACTTTTGTACGAGGGTCTACGAGGGTCTATGAGGGTCTTAGCTCTTATATTTTCTTACAATTCATTATTCCATCATTTTCTCGCTACATTGGGCAAGCCATGCAAAACCGGCATGGCTTGTATAAGATCCATCTTTCGTTCCAAATGAATGATATCCCTTTTATACTATTACAAAGTGGGTGAGGGTGCAGTGTGACCTCGGCGCTGGTGAGACTCGAGTCTTGGTGATTCTCAAAGTTGGGTGAGTGTCCTATCACTGGGATAACTGACACATTAATTAAACATTATCAACAATCAAATTTCACGATAGTTAACAAGTCTTTAAAAATATGAGCCCTACGTTATGCAAAATGTATGCTAATATTACTGAGAAATTTTGACAGTGTGTGTTACATACGTAGTAAGCAGTGACGGTGCCAGCAGAGTTACCCGAGACAAGCTTGAGTTGCATATCAATCCTCCCAAAGAGGTATTCATTCTTAGACTTAAAACCCGAGCCGGAAGCCTTGTCAAGGGAAAGTGTCAGAAGCTCGCCCCCATTTCTTGTATTAGCACGCTTATCACCCCACGTTATCTCAAAATTATCATAAAACTTACTACTAGCAGTGACACCCACAGTAAACCAACTCACAAACACAATAATCCCTAGCAACCTCTCTGAAATAGCCATTTACTAACTATCGGTGTGTGTGTGAGAGAGAGAGGTGATGTGGGTTGATATTATTGTTAGGAGACCTTCACCTTTATATGTGTGTGTATATATAAATAGAGAGAGAGAGAGAGAGAGATTAAATTCTGAGCTTGCAACCAGAGAGATTAGAGCTGGCATATGTGGAGTTTTGTTGCATTGAGGTTGTGGTTAGAGTGAGGAAGACGAACCTTAATTTTACTAACTTTTGCTTTGGTTAACAGTTAGATTAGCCCTTACTTATGGAAGACTAATACATTTAAACTCTACTAAATAAGCTTTCCGTTTGGTCCGATATTGACCTCCCTTTGGTTGAACCTTGATCTTGATTTATTAATTTATTTTTATAAAACAAATGCCCCCTTTTTATTTGTTGATATGGAGAGGCGTGAGGAGGACATCATATCTTTTGTTTAATTGGTGCTGCACATGATAACCCAATCTAAACACTATATGAACGTAAATAGGTTACTTTTTGAATGGAAGTTGCAATACTATTGATTTCGTATTTCTCGAATTTGGAATATAGCTAAAATAAAAAAGACGAACAACTAGGAGAGATGTTATTTGGTTTTCCACACAATCTAATTCTTTGGAGTTGGTAAGTATTCAATTTAAAGAAATGAAGGAAAGGGTTATTTAACTTTGATACATTACTGAATTTTGATTTTAAACTTTAATACAAATTAATCAGTTTATTAGATTTTAGTACATTTTTTGTCGCTGAATGTGAAAATTTCACGAAAAATGTACTATAATAAACTGATTGATTTGTATTCAAGTCTAAAAAAATAAATTACTAATGTATTGAAGTGAAAAAAATACTAAAGAGAAAAATAAGAGTATCTCATCTTTTGTTCCGCTCTTTTTTTAACATCTTATCAAAATAAAGAATTTTTAATACTTTTTTCTTCTAACTTTTATAATCAAACAGTCTTAAATTATTAAAAATAGCTACCAATGATGGAATATGACAAGCAAAACTAAAAATTCTGATATTTGTGTTGTTGTCCTGTTCTATGATAACTAATAGATTGAAAAAAAAAAGAATTCCTTAGCGTTATCTTTTTTCTTCACAAATAAAATCAAATTAAAGAGCACTTTGAACTGAATGGATTGATACCTTGAAAGGCCGATATTATATAGGGAAAACTGAGAGGAAATTGTCACAATTGTTAAACACAAACTTTTTTTTTTTATAAGTAAACACGTACTTATTTTCAAAACGTGTTAGAAATCAATGCACAAGGCTCGAATAAACTCAAATTTTCACGTCTTAATATTCAACATTTATAAACTCAATTACTCAAATATTCAAGGGCAACTATTCAATAAATATCCAATCAATACAAAATCTCCAATTTGATCAAATTCAAGAGCGTGCGTTCCCACTTGCGCCTCAGTAATTGAGGACCCTCAATATAAAATTTGGGGCGAGAGTACCCTCCACGAAAATTGGAGAGGATTGGATTTGTGTAATATTATAGATGAAGCATTTGTTTTATAAAAGGTATGCATACATGTTGCTGTGTTGTCTATTGCTGTTTGTTAATAGAAAGAGTGCTTGTTGCAAATGAATTAAGCAATAGAAAGATTGAAACCAAGGAAAAGGATACTACACGTGAGCTGCATTTTCTTCTATTCAAAGTAACACTGTTATTTAATTGGGTTGATAAAATTATATTTTGATCAATTTTCGGGTCAATTTACTATGGGATCCATACGTTTTTCAAGACGATTCAAAGTTGTAGCATGTTCTCTTCCATGAGGAGTATAACGTGGTATACTCACACGTGTAAAACCATAAATCATTGAATGAGAAATTGTTATTCAAAATACCCACTTGGAATATGTAATTTTGTTGAAGTATGTTGTTAAAGTCAAAGTCCCACATAGATAAATATGAAAAACGAGTGTAGTATATTATAACCCATTGTGGCATTTGGGCGGCTCGGCACGGGCGTGGGTCGTGTTCTTTGGGCTTTGACAATGTATTAACTTTTTTGGCCAAATTTTATTGAGCATTTTTTTTATATATAAGTCCAATTTTTTGGTGTATCTTTTATTTATTTCTGGCCCAGTTTATTTCGGTCTTTTAACCACGAGTGAAAAGGTTGAAATTTGGAACATTATTATTGTATGGTTTCATGAACGGGATTTTATGCGTGTGTGTCGAGAGGGAATAATTGTATATTAGTGTACTCGAAGAGTACGGTTTTAGATGGATTTTTGTTTATCATACTGCATGTGGAATTCCGACCATGCGAATAAAAGGTGGCTACGGGATGTGTAATGGACTATTTGTGTATCATACGTGTTGAAAGATCCTACCATGCAAATACCATGTGGAGATAAGATGTGTAATGTGGTGTTTATGAATTATACGTGTTGAGGAGTCCGACAATGTAAGGCAGGTGGCTACGAGCCGTGGGATGGTTTGGTTTGGCATACCGCATGTTCTTGAGATGGCCGGGGAGAAGGGGGCGCATCCCGATTACGTGTTGATCAATTAATGAGTATAATTAATTAATAAAATGAGTTGAAATAATTTTAATATTTTGTGAGGTTGCTCTTTATATGTTAGTCCTTTCATATGGATTATATAAACTGTGATTTTGTCATTCACATATAAAACTATTTTTGAGTTACGTAGCTAAGCGACTTGCTAAGATTTTGACCATATCTTTTACGTGGTAACTTCAGGTGCTAGAGCCCGACCTCCGATTTGGTCTTCCTCGTCCCAGCTAGCAGACAGACTTCATCTCTCACTCTTCAGAATTTCAACTTCAGAGATGTTGTGGGTCTCTATCTCTTATAGTTTATCATTTAGCTTTTTTGTCTAGACGCTTTGAGATATTTTCGTTGGCTTGTATTATTAGACTTCAAATTTTTCTCGTAATACCTTTATTTGCATTGGGATTGTATCGAGGTTTTATGTCGGCACAATTTTATATTTCTCTCTTATGGATTATGGACTTTCATTATGAGGTTTTATTGGAGGTTTTTCCTATCGCTTCCATATATGTTGTCACGTATTATATTTGACTTCTTCATGTTGAGAATAGTATTTAATTCTTTTAAAATACTACCAAACAAAAAAATTCAAAAGGACAAAATACCACCCATATGTGATCAAAATAAGTTAAAAGAATCGAATTGAAGATATCAAACATATGTGAGTCTTTCTTGCTCCATGTCATGTCCTTCTCTCTTAGTCGTAAATAAAGGTGCCCCGCCCTTCATGAAGTTATCCTTACCCATAGAAAACCATGCTACCGCCTATTCTGGAAACACGTGTGCGTGCTCCGTGTGGCAGGATAGTTTTTGCTAGTGAACTTCCTACCCACAATTGTCAGGTATGTTCCATAATACGATCCATGTCTGCCGAAAAGGATCAAGCCCCATTTGTAATTGAACATGTACTACAATTGTTACAAAGTATCATCCTAAAGTACCATGTAGTTTGATATCCGAGCGCTATACCAACAACAAATACGCCTTTGTGAGGCTGTTTCTACACCAGATGTCCCAATGGCAGTGTTCCCCTAATAGTTTTTATCTGATATAAAAAAAGGCCCAAGATCTGTATGTGCAAGCTTAAGCCCCCATTCCCCATGTCAATGTTGAAGCCCCCCACTTTCAAGTCCCATTCGCTCCTTATGGGTATTTTGAGCCCTACCGCCAGTACCCCGAGTACCCTCACCCCCTTATCGAGGACCTCCTCGGGCAGAGTCAGTTGCTCACCTGCCAGCAGATGAAGTCACTCCTCCCCCTCCAAGTCAGGAGATAACATAGTTTTAGACTAAGTTATGTCTCCTCTAGGAAGCCATCGACAAGATGTAAACCTCTGACGAATTAAACAACATCAAGAGGATGCTCCTCTATCATGAGGCCCAACTACCAGGTAAATTTAAGATGCTTATTTATAAAACTTATAAAGGATTGGGATCTTCCTCTGCACATTTTTCCAACTACCATCTTCAAATGCAAGTTAAGGATGCATACCTAGTGGTCCTATAAATGATGTTCTCCTTCGCGTTAGCCGAAGGGGCTCTTATTTGGTATATAGATCTAAAGCGTGGAGGGATAGTGAAAATATTGGATGACATTTGTAGAACCTTCCTTAAGCAGTACGAGTACAACGAAGAACTAAGTGTCACTCGCAAAGACCTAAAGATGTTAAAACAGGACGACCGTGAAACAATCGAGGAATTCATCACTCGTTGGAGGGAAAGGGAAAACCATATGGTCAATTTCCCCTTAGAGAACGATCATATCTAGATTGTGATCAAGAAAATATTCAAGAAGTAAAAAAGAATCTCGGACTCACTTGGATCCCCAAATTTGATTCTCTCAATCACATAGGATAAAATAATGAGGAAAGCTTATCAGTTAAGGCAACAAAGTCCTCCGAAGAGACTCATCAACCTGAAAATTAGTTCTCTGCCAATACAAGCTCACTTGGAGAATTCACGTCCAATATTAGTGATATGATAGCAAGCTAGCCTACCAGGTCGTACCAAGGACATAACACTTCACAACCCTAGTTGCCACCATTACACCTTATCAACTCGGGCCAGTCCTAACACTACACCAAATCTGTCGAATTGTCAAGGTCATTGACCTTGACAAATCCAACTTGTCAAGGTCAATGACCGTGACATTTCGAGGCGAGACAACTTTTTTTGTCACGGTAGTGTCACGGTCATTGACCTTGACACAAAACTCGCGTTTTGTGTCACGGTCGTGTCGCGGTCAATGACCGTGACACGTTTGTCACGGTTTATAACCGTGACAAACCCGTGGCCCTTTTTAAAAAAATTGTCACGGCTATTGACCGTGACACGTCCGTGACAAAAAGTTATCACGGACGTGTCACGGTCAATGACTGTGACAATTCTGGGCAGAATTAAAAAAAAATCTGCTGGGCAGTATGGCCACTGCCACTGCCCAGCAGTATATTTGTACCTGTTATAGCAATGTTGTACCTGTTCCAAACATCATATATCCAAACAAACTAAAGATAATGCAAATATACATTCAAAATAGAAACTATTTAAGAAGAAACAACATCACCATCAATTATCTCAAATCTACAAACTATTTGCATGGAAAAGAGATTTTGTACCGCGACGCTCGGGGACACCTCCTTATCCTTCCCTTGTCGTCCGAATAGCCACATAAGTATAGAGCATATGTGGCCTACCCTTAGGGCCACTCCCTGTCCCCTGAATTGAAATAAAGTAAAATTAGTATCCGCCCCTCAAATATAGATAAATATAAATGTTAATTGAAATCGAAATCGAAATTGACATATAAATATAAATACATTACCTGTAGTATCACTCAAACAGCTAACTTGAGCTTATATGGCACCTCCTTCCAACTAATGTACCCCGGGCGATCGTGTCAAATATAATTCTCTTCATATCTAAACACTAAGAAATACCATAATCCTATGGAGTTATGCGTTGCAAATTCCTTCCAACCGTTGTGTAGCTAAAAATCAGCAGTTGAAGTTGTCAATTCCACCTTTCAATGGTCTCCCATGTTTTGCTAGAAGTTCCAAGTGGTGGGGTATGGAAAGTGGAATTGACAACTTCAACTGGTGATGTTTGGCTACATAATGGTTGGGAGGAATTTGCAGAGCATCGCTCCATAGGATTATGGCATTTCTTAGTGTTCGGATAGACGAAGAGATTCAGTCTCCTCTCCACAAATAGGACACCCCAAATAACTATGTACTAATCACCTATTAAAGGTAAGAAGTGTATATTCATGGATTAGTATAAACAAAACTTAGATGTAGTTGGAATATTTATGTATTAATCTCCTCTCCACACACGCACACTACACAAGAGTGAAAATGATAAAGTGCAGATCAATTAAAAGCATTAAAAATGGATGTTTCGGTACAAATTGAAATATTTATTACAAATTGAAAAATTATTTCAAATTCGGGTTATCATAAAAAATGGATTGATATTCGGTAGGAGCAGCCAAGTCATCCACACTACTATTTAGACACCTTGGCGCGTGTTGGACAATTGACCACGGCTCGTTGTTGATATACTCCGAGTAAAACACTTGCTTAACCTTTTGAAATGCACAAACAAACGGCTCATCGCTCACGTGGTCGTTGCTCTTCAACTTGGACAAGTCAACCATGATCAAATTGGTGACAGGATCAACTTTACAAGCATTTTTATCCTCAACTCTTACCCATTCACAGTAAAATACAACCTCTTTGAAGCTTATATAATCCAATTCAAATATATTTTGGATTACACCATAGTAAGTCATTTCAGCTTCAACGAGATTTTTATCTTTTGCGCTCGCTCGAAAGAAAGTAAGAGCCTTGTATGAAATTTCCGAGTTCTGTACATTTGTACTTTCCTCGTACACTTTAGCGTAAAAAATGTAACCGTTCAATCGATACTTTTTGTACTCTTGTGCCACGAACAAAGGTCCAGTGGCTAGACGAGCAAGCCTTGATGTCGCATCACCCATCTTTAGGAGCTGAGAATATAGATAAATTAATTATATTAGTGGTAAAATTTGAGTGTAATGTAACGTTATATAACGACTGTTTTCATTATAATTACCTCTTGTGTCAACCATAGCCTAAATTCGCTGTCTGATTGTACCATTATTTTTCGTCTTTTATTGTTCTCACAGGCTTCATATTTACTGCATATTACAAAATTAATCATGTATAAAATAATCTAAAATAATGTCAAACATTATAATATTCGAAACTTACTTTTTCCATTCTTCGACATCTTCATGTGTGTCAAATAGATAACGAGCTACTTGTTCATGTTGCAAACTCGTTAATTTCACTCGTTTTTCCATCACATTACCACCATCATCGAGGAATTCATCAGTGTCATCAAAACGCTGGTCGAGTCAGGCATATATTCCCGAGTATATATTGATGACTCCACAGTGATGTATTCCTCTACAATTGATCCTGCAATATATCGCGTATTCTTGACGTAATCTTTAAAAACTTTCATCAATCTTTCAAACGGATACATCCACCGATATCTAACTGGACCACAAAGAAGTGCCTCGTCGCATAGGTGTACCAACAAGTGAACACTTATGTCAAAGAATGCTGGGGGAAAGTACTTCTCCAATACACAAATTGCTTCGTTCACAGCCAATTTTGCGGCCACTATGTGTTCTCGATTCACTACCTTCTCACACAAGAGGGAGAAGGTAATATTAATTTTCTTAATAGCCCTACGCAAATCCTTGTGCTTGGAGAAACAGTGCTTAAACAATAGAGGAACCAATTGCATGATCACATGCCAATCGTGGGACTTACACTTATGTAAATCATGAGTAGCATAATTCACAATCCTTTGCAAGTTGGACGAAAAAGTATATGGGCCCTTCAAATTATATATTGTGTCTAGAAGCACCTTCCTTTCCCCACTCGTCAAAGTAAACGCACCAGGGGGAATTATTGTCCTTCCCCTACTATCTTCTTTCAACCATAGTTGTGGCTTAAGTTTTAACGTTTTAAGGTCTTTTCGTGCATTTTCTCCATCCTTCGAATGACTACTCCCAAGACAAGTACCCACAATATGTTCAATGAAGTTCTTCTCTGCATGCATCACATCCAATACATGGCGCACCGAGTTTTTCTTCCAATAAGGCAAGTCAAATAAAATTGACCTCCGAGACCATGCCTTTCTTATCTCAGTTTCATTCCCAGTTGGGGTCTTCTTATTATTTACATTCTTAAATTTTGGATTCTTACCTGGCATATTTGGGCCACATTCAGAAGATTTACTTCCAATTTCTGAACCCGAAAGTTGTCTCGGCGGTAACCTATGTTCAACTCCGCCCAATAAAAAATTGGAACCTTTCTCAAATCTGAAACTATGAGCTGGGGGTAAAAACCTCTTGTGGCAATGGTATACATTTTTTAAGCTAGAGGATAGACGAAGAGATTCAGTCTCCTCTCCACAAATAGGACACCCCAAATAACCATGTACTACACATCCGGATAATGTCCCATAAGCTGAAAAATCATGAATTGCCCACATCAACATAGCTTTCAGCGTAAACTCTTCTTTTCTAAAAGAGTCAAATGATTGCACACCCTCTTCCCACAACTCATTTAATTATTCTACCAAAGGAGCCAGGTAGATATCAATGTCATCACTTGGTGCCTTTGGCCCAGGTATCAACAAAGCCATCATCGAAAATTCAGGTCTCATACACTGGGAAGGAGGGAGGTTGAGTGGGGCTAGGATCACTGTCCATACACTCTGATTGGTGCTTAGATTTCCAAATGGATTGAAACCATCTGTTGATATAGCCAAACGAATGTTGCGTTGTTCTCGAGCAAAATCGGGATACTCAAAATTCATCCTCCGTTAGGCAGTAGAATCAATAGGATGACGCATGATATTACCCCCTACTTCTGCCCTAGCATGCCAAGTCATTGCCTCTGCAATCCATGGTACTGTGAAAAATCGCTTTAATCTAGGCCCAACAGGAAAATATTTCAATACTTTTTTAGGCACTTTTGAGCTTGTGCCTTCCTTACTAGTAGATTGGACATATCTAGGTTCATCGCATACCGGACAACGATCGAGATTTTCATACTCCTTTCGGTATAGTATGCAGTCATACACACAAGCATGAAGCGATTTATACTTCATTCCCAAACCTTTCAATTTGTTCTTCATAACATGATATCTATTTGGTAGTGTATTCACCTTGGGTAATAAGCCCTTCACCCATTTCAGAATTCCCGTCACGCTATTGCCAGACAAACCGTACTGCGTCTTCAAACTGTGCAAACCAACCATGGCATGTAAAGTTGTTTGATCTTTCTCACAGCCAGAGTATAACGGTTGGGTCGCCTTAAATTTTAAACTTTGGTAGTCATCGTCAAGTTTTATCGTGTTATCTTCACGAGCACTTGAATCTTCTACATCATCAGTAACCTCATTCTCCTCAGCATCATAAACTCCGTACGCATCATCAACTAAATCCTCTAACATATTATGATCTACGTCGTCCCCTTCTACATCTATTCTACTTGTTGAAGGTTGTTGTGAAGGTTGGTCGGGGACAAAAGGAACTTTCGATTCACCGTGAAAACTCCAAAATCGATAACTATCTTGCATACCCGATCTTAACAAATGTAGTTCAACTGTTTTCCACTCAAACACCTTACCATTCTTACACCTAGCACACGGACACGGAAACTCTTCATCATTACGACATCTCTTTTCATATTTCACAAATTCGTTAACACCTCTGCGAAACACATCCCCCATTCTATTAGTCTCACCCATCCACTCTTTGTATTTCGGATATCCCATCACGGCTACCACAACTAAACACCTATTAAAGGTAAACAAAACTTAGATTTATAGTATGTTTTATTTAATTATCCCATCATTTAATTATCCTATTAAAGGGTAAGTGGTCCTATCCCATTCAAGACTGCATTTTTCTGTAATATACTTAACAGCTCATGCACATTGTTACGATTTGAAAAAAAATCGAGAGCATATCCCCTTAGTTCTCCAAGTACACGACGTAGATTGGCAGGTGTGAGTGTTATTTCAGTTGGTCAATTGAAATAACAGTCACACTTGTCAATCTAGTATGTACCCAGAGAACATTAAGATACGACTGCAGAACTTCCTCCAAAGGTAACAACTTTAAGCCAATAAGAATATTATACAGAATATTATACAGTCTCAAACTGTCCAAACGGGACAATTCGAGAGATCTCATTACAGGGGTAATGACTCTCGAACGGGTCTAAGGGCTATTGAATGCGTACGCATAAGAACTAGAAGGCTAGTATCTATGCGCACTATATTTAATTTCAAGTATGTTTCATATAATGGGTTAATTCAAATACAAAAATAAATTAATGGGTTAATTCAAATACAAAAATAAATTCATGGTTTAATTCAAATACAAAAATACAAATTCATGGGTTAATTCAAATATACACACACACACACACACACAATAGCCCCCCACCCATCACACACGCACACACACACACAGTAGTGACTGTCTATTTAAAATAATCTCAATGTTAATTTCATGTATTGAATTTCTACTATTGTTTTGTGCTTTTTATAAATCATATTCAATGTTAGATATGTGTTTTGTTAAGATATCTAAGCTGTTCTATAGAATTATTTTTTGTATCTTGAAGTTTAAGTTCTAAAATAATCAACCTAAAGTTGTGGTTCATAAAGTATTATCACAAATATAAACTAAGAGTGATAAAATAACTTTGAGGCATATAAATTAATTGTGACAAAGTAAGATTATGCACCAGAACCTAAAATTTTAAAAAAGTGTTTTTATTTAAACCCCACTTTTCTTTCTATAACTCCTATTTTATTAAACTTTAAATATAATTAAGGGTGTATAGAAAGAAAAGTTAAATAGGAATAAAAACAACATTTTTAAAATATGAAGGGTTCACCAATTTGATCAAATTTTTCAATAACATAGACTAAATGATATTTTATTTTTCATGCTTTTAGCAATTTCGGATGCCATTTTAACCCTTATTGTAGTTTTTTGTTGTAATGTCATTTAAAAAAAAATCATTTAGGTATGTAAATATATTGTAATAGATCTTGCCTTCCACAAAATGATATTTTATGGTAAAATTTTATTTGATGGATATAAAGTCATGTGATACCTATATGTGTTATTTTGCATCTAATAAAAACAAAAAACGCCATATATGGTTTTTTTCTCCATTAGTATAAGTATATAGCGATTATTTCACACTTAAATCACATATTAAGCTGGCCTTCATTTTTTTATGAAATTTGTAGAAAATTACTTATTTATTTTGAATGAAAATAAATTGTTATCCAATATTTTTGGATATTATTTATAATTATGAAACTCATACACAAATTAATGTTGTATCAAAATAATATTATATTTTTAACCCCCTACCCTCTACCCCCACCCTATCCCACCCCTACCCCCACTCTGCCCCCACCCTACCCCCATCCTGCCCCGCCCCTACCCCCGCACACACACACGCACATATATACACACATACACACATATATATACACACAAACATATATATAAATGGAAGAGAGAGAGAGCAGCGTGAGAGGGAGGGAACGACGGGAGGGAAAAAAGAAGGGGGAAAGGATTTTTGCTGCAAACATTGTCACGGTCGTATCAAGGTCATTGACCGTGATAATTATTTAAAGAATTGTCATGGTCATTGACCGTGACAAGTAAATTTGTCACGGACTTGTCACGATCATTGACCCTGATAATTCTTTGTCACGGTCGTGTCAAGGTCAATGACCGTGACACAAAACGCGTGTTTTTTGTCACGGTCAATGACCTTGACAAGGGTGACCGGCTGAAAGGTGAAAATTTTGTCATTTTGGTGTAGTGTAAAATCCTATCAAGCAGTCCTTCCTTCAAATAACCCTCGGACTAGAAAGATACATATCACAAACCTATAGGCTCCCCTCAGTAAGGTCTTTGCAGACCTAAGTTTGGATGTCCACCTCAAGCCACGCAACCATTGGCCATCACCTCTCAACCTAAAAAAATATTGGCAGCCTGACTTATACTGTGAATTTCACTAATAGGTTGTGTGGCCATCCGAGTCGAATTCCTCCAGCGTGGGTTGGACTCGAAATTGTAGGGGAGAGAAAAACTTGAAAAATATCTCTCTTCGCGCGTGCGGGGATTCGAGAATAAGGGAATCTTCTTTTTGCCACTCGCGCTGGGTCTTCGCGGGCGGCCACAGATACAAATTGACTGTCGTCAAAGTGGAGAAAAATGTGCAAATGGAGTCGCCAACCTATTTTGTTCAAATTAAGCAAAATAATGTAACCGTCCCGAGAGAACGACATCAAAAGACATATTGATGTGTACGAAACCAAATGAGTTGGGGGTTCGAGGATGAAGTTACGGAATGAGAAGGTGTTAGGCACCCATTCTGCCCTTTTGGTTTATTATGGGCTATGATAATGTTCCCCTTTCCTCCAAAATGTGACATGTGTGTAAATGTGTGCGATGTGGATAACAAGAGAAAGAAATCCAACTCACATCATGGGAATGGCAGAGCGAAATCATTATAAGGAGTGTGCAAAAGAATAAAATAAAAAAGTATAGTGTGAGTGTCCGTCAAATAACAAATCATTATGAAGAAGTGAATGTGTATATCGGGTTTGAACACTAATATATAGGAGTACACGTATTCGTTATACTACTAAACACAAGAAAACATAAAGTGACTAAATGAGAAAATAGGACCTGAATCCCAAAATTGGCTAGAGAAGCCTACGTAACCCAAAAGGCATTAAGCCCATGTAGTTCAAAAGTGAACAAGGATGGGTTTTAACCCATAAATCCTAGATTAGAACTTCCTTTAGTTTGAATTTTAGAAAATGTGCACAAGTTTAGGGAGTGTGGAAAATGAGAAAGTCCTAATTTACGGTTTATAGAAAACACTCTTTTTGGCTTTTTTATATTTTATGAAAATAATATTTGTATGTAGTAAATAATAAAAATGGAGATTAGTTTTGAAGCGAAGTAATGAAACAAAAATAAATCAAAAGTGGAAAGAAAAGTAAATAACAACTACTAATTAAATGAATTTTCAATGGATAAGAGTAGACCTTCTATAGGATTTCAATTTTGATTTTGTAGTGGTAGAGGCTGAGTTTTAGGTGGCTGGACGATGGTGAGGTAAGAATAAAAAGTGAGTGAAAGATGGATGATAATGATGTAAGAAAATAGAGAGAATGTTTGGAAAAATGGAATTTTGATGCACTGATTTCGAGGAGAATGTTCTGATTTCAGAACGGGACCATTGGGAATGAGGTCATTGCCTCCTTAAATAGTAAAAAAATAGAGTTTCAGGGGGGATGCTGACCGGTATAACCCTTGGCCTTCCTATCGAAACACCCTTGCCTTGTTGGAGAAGAAAAGTACAACCTGCCGATAGGCAGGGGGTTTGGGGTGCCTCTATGCAGTCCAGAACGAACTTTTTTAAAAAAATGGGCATAAAATGCAAATCGTAAGTCTGAATCGCGAACGACCAGGACTGTTGGAAAGGGTATTTAAAGTACTATAAGAATCCATTGATAAAATCTTGGGTTTGAGAGTTTACCAAAGTCAAACGGGGCTCGAAAGCACCCGACGACCTTTGAACGGGGGGTTTCTCAGAGTAAAAAGGCAAGTACACATGAACTGCGAGGTCAATTCGTGCATGATATGGACCATTTGGAAAGGAGATTCAGATACCTATGAGGTTTAAATATGCTTTGCTCGGTTTGGAGGGTTAATCGAGGTCAAACGGTGCCCGAAAGCGCCCGACGTCCTCTAGATCAGGGTTCGAAGTAGAATGGTGAGTATGCGCAAACCATGAGGCCGAATTGCACACGGTATGGATCGTTGGAAAGGGGATTCAAATCCCTATAAGATTCCAATGAGCTTTGCTTAGTTTGGAGGGTTGATGGAGTTCAAACAAGGATCGAAAGCGCTCGGTGGACTCTGGATCAAGGTTCTGAGTAGAAAGATGAATACGCACGAACCGTGAGGCTGATTCACGCACAGTATGGACCATTGGTAAAAGGTAATTAAGAGCCTTATGAGATTCCAATGATCTTCTCTTAATATGGAGGGTTAACCGAGGTCAAACTATGCTCGGGAGTGCCAAGTGGCCTTTATATAAGGGTTTAAATTAGGACTTAGGATCTTATGATGGGAGGGGAAGTGTTAGGAACCTAAGCAGGTATTTACTGAGTACCAAAATAGGGTGTATATAGGTTGGCCACACTACCAACAATTATTGACGACTCTGGTATGTTATATAAATCTTATATATGCAGGGAGCCTCACCCCCCCCCCCCCCAGAGCCTAATATCACATGTAATACTATACAATATCATCTTAACCCTTATTCCAAAGCCATATTAGATGAGTCTCTCACCAACACCAACCCCTTCACTTTAATTATCCCCATTCATCACAAAGAAAGGATGCATACCCATTACTCCATCCATATAGCACCCCGCTTGGGTAAACCCTCATCATTCATACATATCATCCTCAATACCAAACCCACCATCAACCATATGACTTTCTTCATCAAGGCCATGCACTTCCTCCAGTCCCATCACTATATCCCAAAATTTTTACTCCTTATGGAGTTCATGCTCTTCAAAGCACTTACACTGTCGAATCCCACGAACGAGGGATTTAATTTCTTAGCTGAAGAAATATACGAAGAGTCCCTCCAGACAGTAGATTATGTAAACTACTACATACAAAATCAACCCACCGGGTGGAAAAAACCATCCTCTAAAGTATACATTAATGCCCTCATAGATTTTTCTTCGAGCGGCAGCGACTACTCTCCTATTGTGGCCATCCAGGATTCCTCCAGCGCGGGATTGTCCCGAAGGGAAAGAGAAAAATTCTCTTTCGGCGCGCTCGAGGATTTGAGAATGGAGGTCCACTTTCCACCACTCGCGTGATCTTCGCGGGCTACCACGGATATAAATAGGCCGTCATCAAAAGAGGAGGAAAAGATATAAAATGGAGTCGCCAACCTATTTTACTCGAAGCAGAAAAAAAGAATGTAGCCATCCTAGAAAGAGCGACATCAAATACAGACAGATGTATACAAAACCAAATGAATCGAGGGTTCCGGGATTAAGTTACAGAATGGAAAGGTTTTAGGCACCCATTTCGCCATTTCAGTCTCTGATGTCGTTCTCATTTTTATCCAAGATGTGATTCATGTGTATAATATGTGTGATATGAAAATGGTTTAGAAAAAAAAATATAACTACTCACGTCATGGGAAAGACGGAGAGGAGTTATCCTAAGGAGTATACGAAAGAAAGAGAGTAATAGGAAAATATGGTGTTAGTGACCATCGAATCACGAATCACCATGAAGAAGTGAATGTGCATGTTGGATGGAAAAAATACTTTGTAGGCGTATACATACGCACAATAAAATTAAATATGAGATTTAAATAAAATAGCACAATGAAAAGAATAGGACTAGAATTTCAATAATGGTTCGGGATGCCTATGTAGCTAAAATAGGCATCAAGATACACGTAATTTGACACATCACAAGGCTGGGTTTATCCCATAAACCCAAATTTAGGACTCATTTTTAATTGATTTTGAAGAAAACGTATTGCAAGTGTAGAAAAAACGAGGGATTCCTACTTTGGGGTTTATAAGTGAACCCTCTTTTTATCTTTTTTAGTTTTGTGAAAATAGGTTTTGTGTGTACTAATGATCAAAATGAGATTAGTTGAGCTGATAAAGTAAAATAAAGAAAAAATATGTTAAAAGTGAAGGAAAAAGTAAATGAATAACATTAATAAAATGAGATGTAAAAGGGTAGAAGTAGATCTCGTATAGAACTTTTGTACTGATTTTGAAGGTGTGTAGGCTGATTTTTATGACGGCCGAATGATGGTGGAGCAAGGGTAAGATGGGTGGAAAAAGGTGGGGTGAAAGTGATGGAAGAAAAGTGGAGAGAAAATTTGGAAAAGGGATTTTTTAAGGATGACGACGCACTAATTTCGAGGCCGAGAATGTTCTAATTGCTGAAAAATAGTCCCTTGGGAATTTGGTCACGACCTCCTTAAATAGAAAAAAAATGTAAGGTTGGGGGGGTCTAATGATCGACATAGGCCTTATCCTGCTTATCGGCATACCCCTGGCTTGCTAACGAAGTAAAACACACTTCTGCCTATAGGCAGAGGGCCCAGGGTACCTATAGGCAGTCCAAAAAGGACTTTTCAAAAAATGGGCATAAAATACAAATCGTAAGTTTGAATCGTGCACAATCAGGGTTGTTACAAATGAGATTCAGAGCCCTATGAAAATATATTGGGCTACTCTTGGTTTCAAGAATTGGGGACTTTTCTGGCTGTTAAGGGAGGTAACGACCAATTCAGAGGGTCAAAGTCGATTCTTAGGGCTTAAAGGAGTTAACACGACTGATTCAAAGGGTTGAGGTTGATTATGCAGACCTATAGAGTTGAGGCGACCAATTCAAGGTGTCCATGTCGATTCTACGGACGTAAGGAGATAAAGTGATCGATTCAGAGGGTCGAGGTCGATTCTACAGACCTAAGGAGTTGAGGTGATCGATTCAGAGGGTCGAGTCCAATTTTGCAGACCTAAAGAGTTGAGGCGAGCGATTCAGAGAGCCGAGGCCAATTTTGTGGACCTAAGGAGTTGAGGTGACCGATTCAGAGGATAGAGGCTAATTCTGTAGACCGAAAGAGTCGAGGTGACCGATTTAGAGGGTCGAGGATGATTTTATAGACCTAAAGAGTTTAGGTGACCGATTCAGAGGGTCGAGGATGTAACTATAGACCTAAAGTGTTTTGATGACCGGGAGTTATGATAAGTGATATTATTACATTTCGATTCCGCTGGGGAGTACATTAGTGGTGAGGGCTCTACGAGTGCTAGCGCAATTTGTTTCTTGATGCTCTTATGTACTCGATCCTCTAGATATTTTTAGGATTTTTTGGGGGTGATTTCCTGATTTTTTAAAAAAATTTTGCGACGGAATTTGAGGAAACTGTCGATAAGCATAGGCAGAGTTTTGCCTATCGGCATAAGGCACATAATCCTCAGATTCTCGAGGAAGGTGATGAATCGCTGCCAATAAGCGTGACTAGGAGACTGTCGATCGATATAATCCCCAGTTTCTTATATAAAGAGGGCGGCCCTTTCATTTTTTGCACCTTCATTCAAGTGAAATTCCTCCTTTCTCTCTAGCAATCGGTTTCGAGCGTAATTCTTCGAAAGAATTTATAGAGGGTGCAACGAACAATGATTGGATGGCTACTTATGACTGGGTCGATATGGATTAGAGTGATGCTAAGATGCTGATACTTAGGAGTGAGAACACCTATGATAGTTTCGATCCTGTGCTTGATAATAAGGTTCTACTGCAGGAGTCACAGAACTATCGTTCTGTGAGGGTAAAGAACCCAAATGGTTATGTGAGTGCTTCCTCTTTTACTTTTATTTTTTGATTTTCTATCTCTTTCATCCTTGGGATGCTAAAGGGTTTTGGCTTGTGTGCAGGTTAATATCGCATCAGCGAGTATTCATTCTTATGGCTCGAGGGGGATAAGGAAGGTGTGGGAGAAAGTCCCCCAGACGGTAGTTGATAGTGGAGGCTGTTGGGTTTGGCCCTCTGGTTGGGGCTTTAAACGAGACACTGTGTTCTTCAGTAGTGCTGCGCGCTCTGGGCGAGAGGTGGTGGGACACCACCACCCCCCGCGTACATTTCACTTGATTTTTGAGGATATTACAATTACACCTATAAATGTTCATCAATTGACTGCGCCGGAGTGTGAGGGTCACCAGATCATGGTAGACCGAACTCTACGCATGTCTGAGGTTGCTACTGGGGTTGCCCTAAGAGATATTGGGCGAATCATTTCTGGAGAGTCGGTCAGGATATCAGTGTTTAAGGAAACCTTATTATCTAGATAGATCGATGATACCAACAAGCAGCGGATGAGGCACACAACTTATCTATTTATCTTTCTTTTATTGGGAGGGTTTGTGGTGGAGACGAGTGATGATTTCGTCCATTTATGGTTTGTCCCTTACTTGGGGATCATCTCGAAGATTCATTTGTATGACCAAAGGAGATTTACGTGGGCATCCCTTTATGCTTCTCTTGATGCTTTCAATTGGTGTTGCCGGTAGAACTGTACATGGCCCATGTACATTCTTGTGGTAATATTTAGATATAGATCTTTTTCCTGTCATTTTTCCTTCTTCATATTTTGTTTCGCATTCTATAGACGTGGTTCTATGAGGTGATTAGTCCTAATGTTGGGTTGGTATCCTTGAAGGTGAGTGCGGCGAGGAACTTTTTGGGGATGTACCGATGGAGGAAGTCGAACAGGAAGTCAAAGGAGTTTTTAATTTTGAAGGATGTGAGGGAAGTGTTGAATGCCTTGATGAGCGATCAAGTTAGTCTTTGGTTTTGTTATTTTTTTTAATATTATGTTTTGTTTGCACTTTGTAGATTTTTTATGGCTGACCTTTATTTGGACACATGTGACGTTCTTCCCTTGACGTCTGTCCTCGAGGATTGCGAAGGTTATTAGCGCATTAGTTAGAGTACATCTTGAACTTGGGGGGAGAGTGTGGTGAGGCAGCTGATGGAGGGTGAGGTGTATGTCTCACCGTCAGTGCCTCAATGAGTTCATGAGGCAGGTGAAGGAGATGTCAAACAAGACAAAATCGATGGAGATGGAGGGAGAAACCTATATGCTATGGACACGACGATGGGATATGATTATCTAGACTTCGTGACTAGTTGGTTGATGCTATCATCTATCTACGGTGTGGATGATATGCCTTCACTAGCAGTAGGATTAGGTAGGGGTACTAGTGCGCCGGTAGCTTCGGCTCATAACTCCAGGGGTTGCACAGCGATGGCGGTCGATGTTCCTATATCACATCTTTACACTACTTCCTACCACATTTGGTTGGGTGGTGGGAAGGTTATCTCGGTGCCTCACCACCCTCAGGCAAAGATAAATGGTTTAACTCCCCTTCTCGAGGAGGTTCTCCAGAGAGAGGTATGACCTGCTTTTCGATTTCGCACTTTTGCTTCTGATTTTTTCCTTTATTACTGACTTGCTTGCTTTTGCTGGAATGGTTCTTTTACAGACTGTTCATGTATCGACATCTTGGTTGCAGGACATTTGAGACTGGATGGCTTTGGTGTCCGATCATGTGAGAAAAATGGCCAGGTCGTGTATAGTGCCTCCGGTCACTTTTAAGGAGAGCTCCGGTTCTGGGAGTGAGGGATCTATCGCTCGCCTTTGAGGAAACTGCATCCGTCGAGGTGTCTGATGTGACAATTTTTAGTTAATAAGGTTTTTGGAAAGTCTGGGTTGTGTCCCAATTTATTTTGATCTTTTTCTTATTTTTTGCTTTTTTTCCTGTACCTCAAAAAATGTAATCATAATGACGAATATATACAAGATGCATTTTTTGTTATTTTTTATTTATCTTGGATTAAATGACTTATTATGCACGCACTTTAATTTTTTGCTGAGGTCTTATTTGTTGTAAAGGTAAGTGGAAAAAAACATGCATTTGTTTTTCTTTTTAAAAAAAAATACTCGAAAAACTCTTGCGAACAAATTATTTTTTACAAAGAAGGGTATTTATTGGAAAGATGTATGCAAGAGAGGAAGTTAGAAAATTTCTAAAAATGTGTGTGTGTGGTGGGGGGTGGGGGTGGGGGTGGGGGGGTCGATCGACATACCCCTTGGCCTACCTATTGTCATACTGGTTAAGTCCAAATCACTTCTTTAGCCTTTATTGTACTCTTTTTTCACTTAGGTGTACTTAGGAAAAGTTTTGAAGCAGCAAGTTGAGCCATTTTTTTTATGAGTGGTTTTGGGTAAAAAAAAAGGTCTTGGAAAGGAGTTTCACCACCACCCTATAATTTTATTTTTTCCTATTTTCCAAATATTTTTCTCTTCCCGAAATAGCAGTTCCCATGATCGAAGCATTCGCAGCTTACCTTAAGAGTTTGGAGGCCATGGGCCTTTGCAACGTCAACTATGAGGATTTAACTTGCGTTCGGTCACCTTGTGTAATCTCTTAGAAACAACACTGCAGTTTTGGTATCCTGAGTAGCATATGTTTTTCCTGAGGAGCATATGTTTCGCTTGGGCCTAGACAAAGTGTATCCCACCTATGAAGAGTGTTCTACAATATTGGGCATTAACCCAGGTGTTAAGGCAGTTATGTCAGACCTGTTACATTCCCTTCGGGTGTTATTAGCTTAGTTCTTTCACATTTCTCCCTTGGCTTCCCGACCATTGGTGCATGGAGGAAATATTATTATCCTAATAGTATTCAATTCAGCGTGCCGAAAATACTATATTGATTACGACTTTACTAATGTTGTGGCCCTGGGGTTGACTGCTAGGCTACTTTTAGTAACTGGTGATATGGCGACAAAGCTACAGGTAGCCACGATTATGCTGTGAATGCCCTATTTTTGTAATTCGGTTGCTGTCATGCTGGTGAAAACTCTAAATGGATTAGATGACTGGAAGGAAGGCCGAGTTGTATTTTTGTGGGGCATCCCTGTGATGTTGTTCATGTGGTTGTCAGAGAGATTATACTTGGACGCTATCCCTGAGTTCCCTCTGGCAGGTGATTCTAATTTCTTTATATGGTATTTTTTTCCAGCTTTGTACCATCTTTGGAGAATTGGGCGAATTGAATTGTGGAGAATGGGGT
This sequence comes from Sambucus nigra, assembly GCA_949130495.1. Lineage (NCBI taxonomy): Eukaryota > Viridiplantae > Streptophyta > Magnoliopsida > Dipsacales > Adoxaceae > Sambucus > Sambucus nigra. The sequence continues at coordinate 243,257,388 of OX422222.1, forward strand.
AAGGAATCTTCGTCGGCCAGTGTTGTAGTGGGGCAACCTGCAACCTAATTTGCAACTGGGCGACTATCGGTATGACCGCTTAGTAGGTCATCGCCAGACTTCCTTCTATTTTCCTTGGTGACTTCTACGTCAAGTAGGATGGGACAGATTGATCCTCCTCATATAACTAACACTACACCAAATCTGCACTATTGTCACGGTCATTGACCTTGACAAGTTGGACTTGTCAAGGTCAATGACCGTGATAATTCGGGGCGAGACAACTTTTTTTGTCACGGACGTGTTACGATCATAGACCGTGACAACCTTGTAAGAATTGTCACGGTCGTGTCACGGTCTAGGACCGTGACACGTTTAGCCACGGTTAATAACCGTGACAAATTCTTGTCCCCTTTTAAAAAAATGTCACGATCAATGACCGTGACAATTCTGGGCAGAATTGAAAAAAAAATTGCTGGGCAGTATGGCCACTGCCACTGCCCAACAGTATATTTGTAGCTGTTATATCAACGTTGTACCTATTCAAATATCATATATCCAAATAAACTAAAGATAACGCAAATATACATTCAAAATTGAAACTATTTAAGAAGAAACAACATCACCATCAATTATCTCAAATCTACAAACTATTTAGCTGGAAAAGAGATTTTGCACCGCGACGCTCGGGGACACCTCCATATCCTTCCCTTCTCGTCCGAATATCCACATAAGTATCGAGCATATGTGGCCTACCCTCAGGGCCACTCCCTGTCCCCTGAAATAAAATAAAGTAAAATTAATATCCGCCCCACAAATATAAATAAATATAAATCGAAATTGAAATCGAAATCGAAATTGACATATAAATATAAATACATTACCTGTAGTGTCACCCAAACAACTAACTTGAGCTCATATGGCACCTCCTTCTAACTAATGTACCCCAAGCAATCGTGTCAAATATAATTCCCTTCATATCTGAACACTAATAAATGCCATAATCCTATGGATTTATGCGCTGTAAATTCCTTCCAACCGTGGTGTAGCCAAAAATCAACAGTTGAAGTTGTCAATTCCAACTTTCAATAGTCTCCCATGTTTTGCTAGAGGTTCCAAGTGGTGGGGTATGGAAAGTGGAATTGACAACTTCAACTGGTGATGTTTGGCTACATAACGGTTGGGAGGAATTTGTAGAGCATAACTCCATAGGATTATGGCATTTCTTAGTGTTCGGATAGACGAAGAGATTCAGTCTCCTCTCCACAAATAGGACACCCCAAATAACTATGTACTAATTACCTATTAAAGGTAAGAAGCGTATATTCATGGATTAGTATAAACAAAACTTAGATGTAGTTGGAATATTTATGTATTAATCTCCTCTCCACACACGCACACTACACAAGAGTGAAAATGATAAAGTGAAAATCAATTAAAAGCATTAAAAATGGATGTTTCGGTACAAATTGAAATATTTATTACAAATTGAAAAATTGTTTCAAATTCGAGTTATCATAAAAAATGGATTGATATTCGGTAGGAGCAGCCAAGTCATCCACACTACTATTTAGACGCCTTGGAGCGTGTTGGACAATTGACCACGGCTCGTTGTTTATATACTCCGAGTAAAACACTTGCTTAACCTTTTGAAATGCACAAACAAACGGCTCATCGCTCACGTGGTCGTTGCTCTTCAACTTGGACAAGTCAACCATGATCAAATTGGTGACAGGATCAACTTTACAAACATTTTTATCCTCAACTCTTACCCATTCAGAGTAAAATACAACCTCTTTGAAGCTTATATAATCCAATTCAAATATATTTTGGATTACACCATAGTAAGTCATTTCAGCTTCAACGAGATTTTTATCTTTTGCGCTCGCTCGAAAGAAAGTAAGAGCCTTGTATGAAATTTCCGAGTTTTGTACATTTGTACTTTCCTCGTACACTTTAGCGCCGAAAATGTAACCGTTCAATCGATACTTTTTGTACTCTTGTGCCACGAACAAGGGTCCAGTGGCTAGACGAGCAAGCCTTGATGTCGCACCACCCGTCTTTAGGAGCCGAGAATATAGATAAATTAATTATATTAGTGGTAAAATTTGAGTGTAATGTAACATTAATAACGACTATTTTCATTATAATTACCTCTTGTGTCAACCACAGCCTAAATTCGCTCTCTGATTGTACCATAATTTTTCGTCTTTTATTGTTCTCACAGGCTTCATATTTTCTATATATTACAAAATTAATCATGTATAAAATAATCTAAAATAATGTTAAACATTATAATAATCGAAACTTACTTTTTCCATTCTTCGACATCTTCATGTGTGTCAAATAGATAACGAGCTACTTGTTCAAGTTGCAAACTCGTTAATTTCACTCGTTTTCCCATCACATTACCATCATCATCGATGAATTCATCAGTGTCATCAACGTTGGTCGAGTCAGGCATATATTCTCGAGTATATATTTATGACTCCACGGTGATGTATTCCTCTGCAATTGATCCTGTAATGTATCCCGTATTCTTGACGCAATCTTTAAAAACTTTCATCAATCTTTCAAATGGATACGTCGACCGATATCTAACTGGACCACAAAGAAGTGCCTCGTCACATAGGTGTACCAACAAGTGAACACTTATGTCAAAGAATGCTGGGGGAAAGTACTTCCCCAATACACAAATCGCTTCGATCACAGCCAATTTTGCGGCCACTATGTGTTCTCGATTCACTAACTTCTCACACAAGAGGGAGAAGGTAATACTAATTTGCATAATAGCCCTACGCAAATCCTTGTGCTTGGAGAAACAGTGCTTAAACAATAGAGGAACCAATTGCATGATCACATGCCAATCGTGGAACTTACACTTATGTAAATCATGAGTAGCATAATTCACAATCGTTTGCAATTTGGACGAAAAAGTATATGGGCCCTTAAAATTATATATTGTGTCTAGAAGCACCTTCCTTTCCCCACTTGTCAAAGTAAACGCACTAGGGGGAATTATTGTCCTTCCCTTACTATCTTCTTTCAACCATAGTTGTGGCTTAAGTTTTAACGTTTTAAGGTCTTTTCGTGCATTTTCTCCATCCTTCGAATGACTCCACCCAAGGCAAGTACCCACAATATGTTTAGTGAAGTTCTTCTCTGCATGCATCAAATCCAATACATGGCGCACCGGGTTATTCTTCCAATAAGGCAAGTTAAATAAAATTGACCTCCGAGACCATGCATTTCTTATCTCAGTTTCATTCTCAATTGGGGTCTTCTTATGCTTGACGTTCTTAAATTTGGGATTCTTACCTGGCATAGTAGGGCCACATTCAGAAGTTTTACTTTCAATTTCTGAACCCGAAAGTTATCTCGGTGGTAGCCTATGTTCAACTCTACCTAATAAAAAATTGAAACCTTTCTCAAATCTGAAACTATTAGCTGGGGGTAAAAACCTCCTGTGGAGATGGTATACATTTTTTTAAGCTAGAGGATAGATGAAGAGATTCAGTCTCCTCTCCAGAAATAGGACACCCCAAATAACCATGTACTACACAACCGGATAATGTCCCATAAGCTGGAAAATCATGACTTGCCCACATCAACATAGCTTTCAGCGTAAACTCTTCGTTTCTAAAAGAGTCAAATGATTGCACACCCTCTTCCCATAACTCATTTAATTCTTCTACCAAAGGAGCCAAGTAGACGTCAATGTCATCACTTGGTGCCTTTGGCCCAGGTATCAACAAAGCCATCATCGAAAATTCAGGTCTCATACACTGTAAAGGAGGGAGGTTGAGTGGGGCTAGGATCACTGGCCATACACTCTGATTGGTGCTTAGATTTCCAAATGAATTGAAACCATCTGTTGATATAGCCAAACGAATGTTGCGTTGTTCTCGAGCAAAATCGGGATACTCAAAATTCATCCTCCGCCAGGCAGTAGAATCAATAGGATGACGCATGATATTACCCCTACTTCTGCCCTAGCATGCCAAGTCATTGCCTCTGCAATCCATGCTACTGTGAAAAATTGCTTTAATCTAGGCCCAGCGGGAAAATATTTCAATACTTTTTGAGGCACTTTTGAGCTTGTGCCTTCCTTACTAGTAGATTGGACATATCTAGGTTCATCGCATACCGGACAACGATCGAGATTTTCATACTCCTTTCGGTATAGTATGTAGTCATACACTCAAGCATGAATCGATTTATACTTCATTCCCAAACCTTTCAAACTGTTCTTCATAATAGGATAGCTATTTGGAAGTGTATTCACCTTGGGTAATAAGCCCTTCACCCATTTCACAATTCCCGTTACGCTATTGCCAAACAAACCGTACCGCGTCTTCAAACTGTGCAAACCAACCATGGCATGAAAAGTTGTTTGATCTTTCTCACAGCCAGAGTATAACGATTGGGTCGCCTTAAATTTTAAACTTTGGTAGTCATCGTCAAGTTGTATCGTGTTATCTTTACGAGCACTTGAATCTTCTACATCATCAGTAACCTCATTCTCCTCTGCTTCATAAACTCCGTACGCATCATCAACTAAATCCTATAACATATTATGATCTACGTCATCTCCTTATACATCTATTCTACTTATTGAAGGTTGTTGTGAAGGTTGGTCGGGGACAAAAGGAACTTTTAATTCACCGTGAAAACTCCAAAATCGATAACTATCTTGCATACCCGATCTTAATAAATGTAGTTCAACTGTTTTTCACTCAAACACCTTACCATTCTTACACCTAGCACACGGACACGAAAACTCTTCATCATTACGACATCTCTTTGCATATTTCACAAATTCGTTAGCACCTCTACGAAACACATCCCCCATTCTATTAGTCTCACCCATCCACTCTTTGTATTTCGGATATCCCATCACAGCTACCACAACTAAACACCTGTTAAAGGTAAACAAAACTTAGATTTATAGTATGTTTTATTTAATTATCCCATCATTTAATTATCCTATTAAAGGGTGAGTGGTCCTATCCCATTCAAGACCGCATTTTTCTGTAATATACTTAACAGCTCATGCACATTGTTACGATTTGAAAAAAATTCGACAGCATATCCCCGTAGTTCTCCAAGTACACGGTGTAGATTGGCAGGTGTGAGTGCTATTTCAATTGATCAATTGAAATAACAGTCACACTTGTCAATCTAGTATGTACCCAGATAACATTAATATATGACTGCAGAACTTCCTCCAAAAGTAACAACTTTAAGCCAATAAGAATATTATACAGAAATTATACAGTCTCAAACTGTCCAAACGGGACAATTCGAGAGATCTCATTACATGGGTAATGACTCTCGAACAGGTCTAAGGGCTATTGAATGCGTACGCATAAGAACTAGAAGGCTAGTATCTATGCGCACTAATTTAATTTCAAGTATGTTTCATTTAATTATCATACTATATATATATTGTTCGATATACAAAGTAATTTTAAAAAAAACTTGAAAAATCCCACCCCCATATGGACAATAATCTAGTGGTCATGCCACTTTTAAAACTAACCAACCAAACATTTACTAAACAAAATAATCCAACAACAATGTCAACAACAAATGTGTATCCCGTACTCCTTCTAATTCATCTACTCAATTAATTCATTTCATCAATTAAACTAACAATTAACGTATACAATTATTAATTTACTAATTTACATTGAGGGGTAATCCTACTTTCATATGAAATGGGCACTAATTATTAATTTACTTTCATCTAAGACTGTTTCATTTATTAATTATATTTTAGTGGATGTAATTATAGAATCTATGGATGGATTCAATTTAATCTTACTATGTGAATATTTTTATCTACAATGAGTTAACCTTGAAACAATATATATTATCTCATAGAATCATCAAAACACGATATTAAGAGAATTTCAATGGTACGTTGCCTTACCCCCCTCCCCACCCCCCACCCCCCCCAACCCCCCACAAACAAATTGACAAATTCATGGGTTATTTCCAACATATAAACATCATATACACCTAACAAACATACACAAACATATATTCACGAGTTAGTTTCAACAAAAGTGCAAAAAATTCAAGAACCCATATATATACAAATACAAAAATAAATAACTCGTGAATTTGTCAATTTGTTTGACAAATTCATGGGTTAATTCCAATACAAAAATAAATTCATGGGTTAATTCAAATACAAAAATATAAATTCATGGGTTAATTCAAATACAAAAATAAATTGACAAATTTATGAGTTATTTCCAACATATAAACATCATATAAAGATAAAAAAAACACCACACATATACAAATAACTCGTGAATATACCCCCTCCCCCCTCCCCCCCCCCACCCACCCACCACATACACACACACAAACAATAGCCCCCCACCCTGCCCCACCTCCCTCCACACCCCCCACCCACCACACATATACACACACAACAACCCCCCGCCCCACCCCCCCACATGCACACACACACACACGCACATATACACACACACACACACACACACACACATATATATATATACACACACAAACATATATATAAATGGAAGAGAGAGAGAGAGAGAGAGAGAGAGAGAGAGAGAGAGAGAGAGAGATGTGGAAAAAGGAGGGAGGGAACGGTGGGGGGGGGGGGGGAGAAGGGGTAAGGGTTTTTGCTGCAGAAGTTGTCACGGTCATGTCAAGGTCCTTGTCCGTGACAATTATTTAAAGAATTATCATGGCCATTGACCGTGATAATTCTTTGTCACGGTCGTATCAAGGTCAATGACCGTGACACAAAACACGTGTTTTTTGTCACGGTCAATGACCTTGACAAGGGTGGCCGGCTGAAAGGTGACAATTTTGTCATTTTGGTGTAGTGTAACTTCTTTTTTGTTGAAGATTTGACTGAATCTTTGAGGATGATCCTTAGATCTTTGTGCTAGCGCCGCCAACTATCTACACGTCCGTCCCAGTCTGTTATAATCCGAATTTGGATTCCTGGGGTCCTCCGGGGACTAGAAATGATGATGATGTAGGTTCGTTTAGCACTTGAAGCAAGTCTTGTAGGGAACATGGGGTGAGAGTTTTGGCAATAGATGGGTTTGTGTGTAGGTTTGGGGAGTTTGTGAGGTGTTTTGTTATTTCTCATTCTTATCGCTGATATGCCATGTAATTGCCATATTTCATATTTTTTAATAAAGATGATGAGGATTTTTACGTATTTTGTTGTGCCTTTGATGAATTTATTTTTGTTTGAACGACCTATACCGATCGCTAAGTCATACATAATCCTTTTGTTCGTTTAAATGGTGAGAGAGAATAATGTTCTATGTGGAAGAAAAGAATATCACGTGTGAAAGAAAAAGGACCGTTACCAAGGTATTTTATTGGTTGCCTACATATCTCTGTATGATTTTGAAAATCACGAGTTGTTCTTTTAAAAAGGTGATTTTTGAGAGGATTAGGTCATACGTAGTTCTTAATAGAGGGAGGAAGAAGTTTTTTTAATAGAAGGGAGGTGATAAGAGTCGCAATGTGACGAGAGTTCGGACTAGGGGTAAAATTTCTTAAGACGGTACAAATTAACTCGACGCGCCATCTCCTCTCCACTGAGGTTCATGAGCATAGCTGCACCACCTAACATAATTTTTTTTACAATATAGGGATCGCTCCAGTTGGGTTTGAACTTCCCTCTTGGGTCCCAAATGGATTCTATGATTTCTTTAAGGGCAAGGTCGCCTTCTTGGACACTTCTCTCCTTGGACTTTTTATTGAATGATCGCGCAATACGGCAATGGTACCCTTCTATGTGATATAAGACTTTCAATCTTCTTTCATCCAGAAGCACAAGTTTGTCATAGAGACTTTGATGCTAGTCTTCTTCATTGACTTGACTTTTGAGCATAACTCGCAGGGAAGGTATTTCAAGTTCGACTAGTAAAATTTCCTCCATGTCATATGATATAGAGTAGCGGGTAGCCTTGGTAGGTGTTCTGATGGAGGTATGGTAGCCCAAAGGGCTTATAGGATCCGATCTGCCTAATCTTTATAACTTTCGATCATTTTGATGATGATAGACTTGAGGATTTTGTTGGAGTTTTTGACAACCCCATTGGTTTTGCGATCGGTAGGAAGAGGACTTGTGCCTTTAGATTTCATACTCGTTAACTAGTTTTGTGACCTCAGTTTTAAAATGTAGTCCATTGTTAGATACAAACTCATGGGTAACTCCATAGTGGCAGATGATGTTTTTCCTGATGAACTTGGGTACTTTCTTCGCATTCAATACTATGTATGACTCGATTTCAATCCATTTTGTGAAATAATCAATGACGATCAAGATAAACTCATGCTCATTTGATTCCTTGGTAGTAAATTTCCTAATAATGTCTATTCCCCAAGTGGAGAAGAGCTAGGGAGAATTCATGTTATACAACTCTCAAGGTGGGAAGTGCTAAAAGTTGGCAAATTGTTGGCATTTGAAGCATCTTAGATATAAGTAGTACAGTCTTAAACCATGGTGCTCCAGTAATATTCTTGACGAATGATTTTCTTGAAAAGCATATGATAGTTCATGTGAGTTCCACATTCCTCGCTATGGATTTTCTGCATCATGTATTTGATCCTAACCCTTACTATGTAATGTAAGTGGATTCCATTAAAATTTTCTTTTGAAAAGTGCTTTGTCACAGATGATGTATTGAGCAGCCAACCTGCGAATGGTCACACTGTATTTCTTGTTAGTATACTAGGGATATATACAATGCTTGAAGAGGCACTAAATGTCATAATACCACAATCCTACTATGTCTGGATATTATTTTACTACGCGCTCGATGCAATAGTAGTGAGTGGGTGTTGTCTGTTTATGGACTGGGATGGAGGCTATTGTTATTCGCACAGGCATGTTGACCACAGAGGCTAAGGTCGGCTAGGATGTTTCTTGAATGAGGAAGGTAGTGGAAGGTAACATATTCAAACTGGGATATGATCTCTTCGTGGTGAGTGATAGCACGCGAGAAGCGTGGTCGCGTAAGGCCACAGTCGTTGTTTTATGTTTCGCCGCGACTATACAAACAAACCTAAATTACTACTACACTTGCGGGGCAAGCACAACGGTAAGTCGGGTATTGAAAATCCACAGGGACATATTGCTAGAATTCATAAGATTTAATACTCCGAAATAAAAGTGCAAAAGGTGATTACAAACTAAAAAGTAAAAAGATGCATAAAGGGAATGTTATTCTAGGCAAGGGTATTGAAACTAGATAATGAAAGCGCGTAAAACTATAGGTTGCGTCGAATATCCCTCACCCGAGTTAATTTGTATAAAATGGTTACATGGGTTGACGAGTTATTTAGAATGCGTCTCATTTCGACAGTTAATTGAACCAAGGGTTGTCACACCTCTAAATCCACATAAAAGCCTAATATGATATTGGCGTCAACAAATATACCAGAAATTACGCTCGAAAGGTCGTAAGCACGGGACATACATGATATGCCTCGTCAAATCTCCTAGGCGTAATAACTAGGACAACGCACTCGAAATAGACCCGTAAACACTATCACCAAGCAAAGCAACGTGTTAACCCGAGTGAGTTCCATTCAAACACAACCTAATTTAAATTACCTAGAAAGCTTCGTAAAAATGCGGTAAATAAAGCGAGTAGATAAACGCGGTAAATTTTTATTAGAAAGCGAGTAAATCAAAGCATGTAAACTAATTAACAAAGCATGTAAACCTAATTAACAAAGCAAGAAACAATGAAATACAACTATATTAATGGATAAGATGAATGAATAGTCAACTTACATACCAAAAAGGGTGTCAAACCTAAGAGAAATGAAGAAGAACTAACCAAAATCACCCAAACCCTAACCTATTCTAAGATAAAATTGTATATCCTACCTAATGTCTGAATATTACAACAAAAATTGTATTTATAGTAAGTGGGAATAAAATAAAAGAGAAAAGGAAATAAGGCAAAATATCTCCAGAAAATAGGGGATCGATCGATCGACAAAAAGGGTCGATCGATCGATCAAGGTAAAATTTTGGCATTATAGAAAGATCGATCGACCGACCAAAATGGTCGATCGATCGGTCAAGCAGGGGTGAGCCAAGCAGCAGCTTCTGCATTCTTTTCTTCTCTTTTCTCCTCCTCTTTTGATTTCCTTATTTTTCCTTTCGCTAAAATCACCGTAACTTCTTCATACGGACTCGGAATAGCACACCGTTTATGAACATGCAAAGCTAGAGAGGAGGGATACAACTTTCATGAAATGTCGGGCCAGGTGCCCAAGTTGTGAAATGACTAAAATTCCCTTGAACGTGCGATTGCGTACGGAACTTCACCGGAATGCGTCTGAACTCCATACTTAGTACCTAAATACCTACAAAAGCCCAATTATACCTCATATAACATGTTAACAATATAAACCGAGGTTATCTGGTTAACGGGCTTAAATATAGAGATTAAGGCACCCGAGGGGGCTAAAATGCGTAGGTTCGAGAGATGAAATACGCAATATTTGCGTATTATCAGTGAGCATGGAAGGGCAGGAGCTTTTTGTCTTTGACTTTCCATTTTTTGAGAATTTTCCCATGATGAGAGTTGAATATTCATAGATATAAATGCACTTGATTCCTCTCTCAAGATATCTTGAGATCTACAGTACATGCCTCGTATTCTATCATGTTATTGGTGTAAGGGAAGTCTAATTTGATGGCGATGAGTATAAGAGTTATCAGTAGAGATTAGGAGTATCTGAATACTATATCATTTCTTATTAGCGTCTTAATTGAATACATCTACCATCTGAGATCCTCTGAGTGGTTTAGAGAATGTCTCGTCTGAGAACTCAAAAATCCAAACCTCAACTCCCCCATGGGATTGTCAGAAAGGTATTCGACAACAGTTCTTCCTTTAATGGCTTTCTACGTGACATGTGTGACGTCAAATTCCTCTAGTAACATCAACCATCAGGCCATGCGACTAGACAAGGCAAGCTTTTCATCAGATACATTCGGGACAACAATTTGATAGGTAATGTGAACATATAATGCTGGAGCTTCTGTGTGATTCAGGCTAAGGTGACACATACTTTCTCCAATGTAGTGTAGTTTACCTTGTACCCTGCCAACTTTCGAATAAAGTAGTAAATGGACCTCTCTTTTTGGGATTCTTCGATGTATTGGGCTAGCATATCCCCTTTTTCCGTGTCGATGATGGTAATATATAAGAGGAGAGGAAATCCTTGCTGCGGAGGCATAAGCACCGGAGGTCGGGTGAGGTATCGCTTGATCCTTTCAAAGGCTTTTTGATATGACTCGTTCCAGACTTTAGTTGAATCCTTTTGAATAAGTTTAAATAAGGGATCATAGACATATGTCAGTTGGCTGATGAACTGAGTGATGTATTGGACTTTTCCCAGGAAGTCGTAAACTTCTTTTTCTGTCTGAGGTGGTGGAATTTTGAGAATCGATTTAAGTTTGTAAGTGTTTGTTTCAATCCCTTTCTCGCTGACTATGAAGTCGAGGAGTTTAACCTTCATAACATCGAAGACGCATTTATGTGGTTTGAGGTGGATCTGGTATTGCTGCAGTCACTCGAAGAATTTCCTCGGGGCAAAGATGTAACCTTTTTGAGTCTTGGACTTGATGATCATATAGTCAATATAGACTTCAACCTCCTTGTGGACAAGATCGTGCAGAATAGTCATAGCATCCCTTTTGTAGGTAGTCCAAGCTTTCTTGAGATCAAACGATATGGTTATGAAGCAAAACATTCCCCATGAGGTGATGAAGGAAGTCTTTTGTTGATGGTCATATTGCATCTTGATCTGATTATACCCGATGAAACCATTGACAAATGACTAGAGGGAACGACTTGCAGTGTGTCGATGACCATATTAATGATGGGCAACGGGTAATCATCATTTGGAGACGCTTTGTTCAGATCTTGATAATCGAGGCACATGCAGACTTTTCCCCATGATTTCGGTACTGAACGATGTTTACAAACCATGTAGGGTATTTGACCACACGGATGAAGCCTACGTTCGACTGCTTTACCACTTCGTCTTTAACCTTGAGAGACCATTCCGTCCGGAGATGTCTTATATTTTTTTTGACAGGATTTCTTTCTAGGAAGGTAAGAATATCGTGTTGTGCTATTTTTGGGTCAATACTAGTCATGTTGTTGTAGGACCACATGGAGATGTCCACGAATTCGTTTGGAAGATCTTCAAATTGAAATCGCTTATGCATGATGAGGGTGAATCCTATCCTAATCTCATATACATTTCTATTAGAATCGAGATTGATAACAAAAGTCTCATCGTCATTCATTTGAATGCGATTATGTTGTTTAGTGTTTTTGCTTATTTAGATTAGTTGGGAACTGTTCATTTATTAAATCATTTTCATAAATTCAAGGCAATTAATATAAGGTGTAGAAAGATACTAGAAATTATCAATCATTTTATTAAAAGCATTTTCAAAAAATATAACGGTGAGGACATCATCAAAGGAGGCCTCATTCACAAATACATCAAAGATAGAAGAAGAAGCGATAGATTCAGGTGTTTCTTGGATGGTTTATCAACAAGGTTTAGATTGACTTGGGAGGGCTTGACATGGATGGAATGCCAATTAAGGAATGGCTTATCAGAAGTGGTTATCGTGTTGGATGGATCGGACAACTCGACGCTCATATGGATCATGCAGATATCCAGCCTTAGTATATGCAGGTGTAACGGTTCATCTCTGTCACTTCCCTCAGTGTTCTCATTGCTTTCCACAATTTTGATGGTAAGAGGCTTCTCCTCATGCTTCTTCTCTTCATCCCAAATAACGTCATCTTCAAAGAAGATCTTCATTCCTATTTTCGTATTTTTCTCTATAGGTTTGTACCATGTCTCGGGGAATCCTCAGATGGGGAAATTCTCTCCTCTTGTTCATAGTTGGAGTTATGTGAATTGTCACCCCAACCAGTGGCAACAATGCCATCCTTCCATCATAAATCAATACATTCCACAACCTCTATGGCCTCATCATACAAGTCTTACCTTTTAATAAGGAGTGTTGGAAGGAAGGGACTATATTCCCTTGGAGTTTTAAGACCGTGAGAAATTCGGGGTAGTACATATTTCAACACATCAGACATAATCTGCATAATATCGTCCAGATTGAATTCTTCTACAGGTAAAAACCATTCAATGGATTGTCGAGCCCACTTTCGATCCTCCATGAACACAACGCTAATCTTCTCCTAGTTGATGGTCATTTCTGAAGGCAATTTCACCCCAAATTCCTAAAGCTAATCTAAAACCACAGGTAATTCCATGCCTCCCCCTTCTGTATGAGTGAGAATGGCTATGAAAGCCCTGGTAATGAGGGATAAGTCGGTAGGATTCTCGGGATGTAGAAGGAAGAAAGGACAAACCTTTAAGAGTTTGGGTGAGATGGTAGATGAACTGGGTATTTGAATGGGCCTGATTTTAGTGGAATGGTCAAATTATGGGTTTTCTTCTTGGAGGTTACCAATTTTACGGCTGAACTGAGTAAGGACTGCCATCAAATCTGGCTTTGAGTCAGTGTTCTCTATGAATATTCTTCATAGGGATTGCTCGAATTTTATAAAAGCAGCAGAGGAAACAATGGAGATTCGGGGTGACTTAATGGATGATCTGAGCCAATGAGGAGCCAGGCCATGACTGTGGTATGTGATCTCACCTGAGAGGAAATGGATTTTTGTGTTTATTCTAACAAAAAAGAATATTTTTGGTATTTTGGAAAATTACTTTTGCGTAAAAAAGAAAATAGAGAAAATAAAATTCCCCAGTGTAGTTATTATTATTAGGTTCCACTTGTATTATTATCCGCCTAGGGTGTAAGTGAAATGTCGGATATGACTCGAGTCTGGAAAAAGATAGAATATGTGATGCAAGACATGGTATGACTTGTTTCCAGACTCACCGATAGGGTCTTATTTTAAAAATGGGCAAAATAGTGCCAAAAATTCGAGTGGTAAGGCGGCCCAATTTTTTTGCAAAGTTTCGCGTTGAAATTGGTGGACTAGGTATGAGTGTCCAAGGTAGACACCTATACGAGGTTGATGCATTGGTAGGTTACTGGGATGGTTCCCCCTTTGACATGACTTTTATGATATACCTCTTGCCTATAAAGGAAACCATTCATTAGTATATGTAAAAAGCCATTTGATATACCTGAGAATATATGAATTTCCTCATGATATACCTCGTGGAGACGGTACATGTGAGAGCAAATTCGATATACTTGACGTACATAAATGAGTTCCCTGCTATATACCTCTCATCGTGAGTTTGATCAAGCGGTAGGATACGGGGGAAATCGTTAGATATACGTCGAAGCTACTAAGTCAATGGAAGGTGGAATCATATTACTTGAATTAACCGCGCCCCATAGGACTGGCACCCATCACGACGTGATTCCTCAGTACATGACAAAAGTTTGGTCAATATTATAATGCTTAAGTGACGTAGTGTGAAATAATACATGATATTAATTAGTATTTTATGGAAAGTTATACATTTTGTAAGAGGGATAAATACTACTACTATGAGGGAGAGCATAAAATATACAAGTAGCATGGGGAGTAAAACTAGAGAATATGTACATAAAACATGGAGTCTATACAAAGTGTGATGACATGTGCAAAGTGTGAGACGTGTAAATATACACAAATGGATGGGAGATATGTGAAAAGTGAGAGTGGCGTGTGAATATGTGTAAGTGAAGAAAATGTGTGGATAAATACAAGTGGGAGAATTGTGAAAGTGTGTGCTAGTGAGATTAAGCATGAATATCTACAAGTGGTATGTGAAACATACGAGCAACATGTGTCTATGTACAAGTGAGAGAAATATGAGAGCGTGTGCTAGTGAGACTAAACATGTATATCTACAAGTGATATGTACCATGTCCAAGTGCGAGTAGATGCAGTGAAATATAATAGCTATATACAAGAAACTAAAGCATAGAGTATATGATGTGGAGGTGGTATATACATATGATGAGAAGAGTATCTTGGAAGATAGTATAATATAGACATCATGGTATGAAAAACACATATAAAACCTGCAAGAATGAGAATAAGAAAAATATACAAGTGGAGGCACCTATACATGTAGAAAAATAGAGAAAGGGAGAGAAAAAGCAACAAAACCCATGTAAAAAAGATTTTAGTCCTCTTAAAAATAATAAGTCCCTAGTAGATTCGCCACCGTGGCCATTCAGGATTCCTCCATTGTGGGATTGCCCTGAAGGGAGAGAAAAGAAACAATACTTCCCTATGCGCATGTGGATTTGATGGTGGAGGTCCTCTTTTCGCCACTCAAGCGATCTTCGCGAGCTATCACATATATAAATTGGTTGTCGTCAAAATGGGAGGAAAATATAGAAAATGGAGTTGTCGGCCTATTCTTCTCAAAATAGGCAAAAGAGTGTAGCCATCCCCAAAATAACGACATCAAAGACAAACTCATGCATAAAAAACCAAATGAATCAAGGTTCCAGGGACTAGGTTATAGAATGGAAAGGTGTTAGGCTTCCATTTTGACCTTTCTATATCTAATGGGCTATAATAATGTTCTCCTTTTACTCCAAGATATTATTCATTTATATAATGTTTGTGATGTGTAAATGGGTGTGATAAAGAAATCATCCTACTCACGTCATAGGAAAGACGGAGAGGAGTCATCCTAAGGAGTATACGAAAGAAAGAGAGTAATAGGAAAATATGATGTTAGTGACCATCGAATCACGACTCATCATAAGGAAATGAATGTGCATGTCGGGTGGGAACACTAATTTTTAGGCGTATACATACGCGCAATAATATTAAATATGAGATTTAAAGAAAATAGTACAATGAATAAAATAGGACTCGAATCTTGATAATGGTTCGGGATGCCTACATAGCTAAAATAAGCATCAAAGTCCACGTAGTTCGGCATATCTTAAGACAAATTTAGGACTCCTCTTTAATTGGTTTTGAAGAAAACGTGCTCAAATGTAGAAGTGTAAAAAAATGAAAGAGTCCTAATTTGGTGTTTATAGGTAAACCCTCTTTTTGTCTTTTTTGAAAATAATTTTTATGTGTACTAAAAATAAAAAAGGAGATTAGGTGATGTAAGAAAGTGAAATAAAGAAAAAATATGTCAAAAGTGAATGAAAACATATATGAATAACACTAATTAAATAAGATGTAAAAGGGTAGAAGTAGACATCCTATATAACATTACTATTAATTTTAAAGTGGTGTATGCTGATTTTTATGATGGTTTAATAGTGGTGGAGTAAGGGTAAGATGGGTGGAAAAAGGTGAGGTGAAAGTGATGGAAGAAAAGTGAAGAGAATATTTGAAAAAGGGAATTTTTAGGATGACAGTGCACTAAATTCGAGGCAGAGAATATTATTATTGATGAAAAAGGGGTCCTTGTCTTGGGAATGAGGTCATGACCTCCTTAAATAGAAAAAATTAGGGTTGGGGGTATGCCTAACGACGTAGGGTCTAACCTGTCTATCGGCATACCCCTGGCTTGGGAGTGAAGTAAAGTACATCTCTGCCTATAGGCAAAGGGCATGGGGTGCCTATAGGTATTCCAAAAAGTATTTTTTTTATAAAAACAGGCATAAAATATATACCGTAGGTTTGAGTCAAGCACGGATGGGACCATTGGAAAGGGGATTCATATCCCTATGAAAATATATTGGGCCACTCTCAGGTTTCAGAGTTGACTAAAAGGTAAATACATGTGAATCGTAAGGCCGATTTGTGAAAGGTATAGACCGTTGGAAAGGGGATTCAAAACCCTATGAAGGTTCAATGAGCTTTGTTTGGGTTGGAAGGTTGACCAAAGTCAAATGGGAAATGGTAGCGCCCGATGGACTATAGATCAGATAGAACTTGGGGTCTAAAGGTGAAAGAAATGGTGTTAGGGACCTAAGAAAGTATTTGAATGGTACTTGGATGGGGTGTATACACCTGCCAACCCAAAAAATCTCCCGATAATGCCTTATTGATAGGAGGGGACGCAACATCTCCCAAATGTTATCGCAAAGGACCCTTGGTATGTTTGCCCAAATACCCAAGTCCCACACTATATATGAGTGGACAAGTTAGATCACTGCGAGTTGATGACTATATTTCATGGAGATACTGACACTTTCACTATCGATTTTATGAAGTGGATGAAAGAGTCATGTCGCACGCTACTCGCAGAGCAGCCTCATGGTTAGCTTAATTAAGAGTTAACCCTATCCAAATAGCTTACACCCCGCAGTCGCGATTAATACAGGAGATTTAAAATCAACTCCCAAAATTTCACTGGGTCATGGTAATATGGATGCTATATCTTAAGTCATATGACAAACATCACAGAACCACCATTCAGGTACCCTCATGAGAAGCAGAATCGTAAAATCCCCCCGAGTTTATCATTTATATGATCAGGACCAACAACGACAATGACATGGATGCCTCTTGACTTATTGGGGTCCTCTCGCTAATATGCACTCATCTTCCAAAAGCCTAATTCAACTTACACAATCCTAGATCATGGAACCAGAAGATACTTACAACACCCACCCCTATGCATGTGGAACCACAGACTGCTTCGACCAACTCTTGGTCACAGGTGGGAATTTTGCCTCGAAACCTTGGGGTTGAATTCATCCTTAACCCCCAAATTTTGGAAATAATGGTACAATGGGACCACTCTCCTGACAAATGTTGAGACTCCGTGAGCAAGGTGTCGAGTCCTTCAAAGGACCCAACGTCCGAGATCAACATATTGGGTTGGGTTACAAGGCCTTTCTAGAAGAATACGATAGTCTTAACAAATGGAAACACTGAGTAAGCCGATGATGAGACAAGGGTACACAACAAAAAACTTACAGATGATGCTCTCCTATGGAGGAATACCTTTGTAGTTTTTCAATAATGAGGGAGAACATAAGCATCATAATGTCAATATCTACGAGAATATCAAACTAACTGGGTGGGTTGACCAACTGGAAAAATTGGATGGTACTATCTGTGGAGCTATCAACCTGGGAGATAGCTCCCCCAAGGTCCCTCCATCCCCTAAAGACGAGCCCCAGGAAGACCTATCCAATCCATACAGCGAACTGGACCTCCTCATCTATAAGCTGAGATTCGATTTATTCATCATTGGCATATCACCTTGGATGCATCACCATACTGTTATTTAACAAAGCTATGTGTTATTTAAATGCAACTCACATTGTTGGCATAATCGAGATATAACTGAAAGTAATGATATAACTTGAAATAACCCATCGATGCCATCCACCCTCTAAGGGACACCCGTACAAATATATTCATGCAAAACTTAAGAAGATGTGGTGATACCTTCTCCCTACGATGGAACACACGTGAAGTTTAATAGCCTTCAATATTGTATCTACCTTGGTTATCGCTATATTTGTCAAAGGGCACTCACCCTAGGATCCAGAGAATGCAGAATATTGATACTATTTTGGGGGAATCTACTAAAAGGTCATCGCCATAGTATGGGATATAAATCTAGGGCAATATAAAACCTCATTCGATGAAGAAGGTCCCAAAGAGCCCGCCTCTAATGATGAAATTTTTGAAGCTCAGTCAGAATCTTCTACACCATTGGGATCCCCTCGAATACATACAACTATGAAGTTAAGCATGAGCTTGCAATAGTGGAAGCAATCAACACTCTCTCTACTGAGATAAACATGATTATATGTTGGATCGAGGACATAACAACTCGATCTCCCCCTCAAACTCATGTCAATACTTTCCCCTGATCAGGTATAGTCCCCGGCTCTTGATTTGTTCAAAGTGATAGTCCCAGATTCAACTTCGCTTGCAATTAACCAAAATTTTATCATCGATATCATACTCCTCCTTGAAAGAGTTAAGAAATAAGCACGATGAAAGTCGTAACTTTTCCTAGAGAAGGAGGTTAACTTCCTCACCCAACTAGCTTGACATTCTACTCCCCAAAATCCTATCGACAAAGGAAAAGGGTCAGATAAAGAACCCCCCTTACCTCCCAAAAGAGATAATTAAGGCATAGGAACAACTTCGAAAGACCTATGCTAATATTTCTATTTGGGAACTACTAGAGGCTTCATTAGAACATTGAGTTACCAACATATAGCAATTGTCTTAGACCTCGGTACCCCGAGATTTGTCACTGAGAGAAATATTTGTTATCATCATGTCCACCACCACGCAGTGATTCAGTAGCTTATTCGATAAAGACCTCCTCATATAAGGTCATAACCACAGGTTTGCGTTTCACTTAACCACTAAAGTACAGGGAAAATTATGAAAGTTGTATTGATATATAATGGGTCCACTATCAACCTATGCCCATTCGCATAGCTACTGGTTTGGGGTACACTGTTGTAGATTTTATACTTTACACTACCGCCATTAGAGCTTATGACAACAGTCGTCAAGTGGTCCTAGGGGACATCAACCTCTCCCTTATCATTGGTCTCATCAAATGCGGCGTCGAATTCTAAGTACTCGATCTCCCAATCAGTTTCAACCTCGTACTCAAAAAATTATGGATACATCACATGGGAGCACTATCATCATCATTGAATATGAAAGTGATAAATCACAGATTATGATGGATGGGCCACAGTCACCAGTTCAGTACAACTCCCATTCAAGATACGTACATCATAGCAATGGCATTTGCCTCAGCAGATTTTAGGTAATTCCCCTAGTTTAAACAATTGAGGAAGAACCAATTATCCATGATATACCCTCACAAATAGTCTGAAAGATGGGGTATATGCCCGAGTTAGGATTTGGAAAAAACAAACAGGGAAATATAGAAGGCGTCACAGATGTCGAACATAAAGGTAAAGCCAGTCTAGGCTGTGCCTCTAGCAAAAAATCTCGGAGTCACTTGCCAAGATCCTAACCATGGTTGGAATAGTCACTTCCATCTTTATGGAACAAATTTTCCTTATCACGACCTCCTAAAACCATGGTAGGACGAGAAAAAGAAACCTTGCAACCTAGGATGGAAATATTCTATGATGAACGAATATATGTAAACTATTGGGAATTCCACAAAATCAGTTTCAATAAGATTTGATCTCACATGGGACATATAAGAAGATTGGAATTCCAAAGATTTAAAACCCTAGTGGGAGCTACCATTATTCTTCCTTGAAGAAACAACCTTAGTTTCCATGTTAGGATCATTTAACGTAACTCATGAAAAGTTGTTCAATACTCGATACACCACCTCCACCTCATAGGGAAACACAAAGAAAAAGGATGTCTAGTTAGTATCCTGGAACTCAAACTCTACCTTTGCATACTAGACACCATGGAGTCCCTATCATAAACTCCTCCTTAGGCTAAGACTCGAGACACTATCTCCAAACCACGATGGGATTATCATTTTAGGAAAAAAAACATCATCACTTACTACAAGCCCTCTCACGGGCCATCACTTACATTGACCCCTGTTGGGAAAGACTAAATATACCATGGAGCCACCCAAGGAAATACCTTCTAGCCCAACAACCTCCGTCCACTCACGTCCACAGTCATATCCAAGGCCCTAGGATGCCTAAAAGCTACTCCCAAGATCCTCTGGCATAACCCGACCCATCTCATCACCATCATAATCGAAGCAACACATCTGAATAACTGGACTTCCATCAGATGCATACTAGCACCCGTTACCCAAAAATCTTTTGAGTATGCCCTGTTGACCCTTATCCCCTCTACAAATGTATCCCCATATAAGGAAAAATTAGATGCCCTTATCATGTTGCCGTTCCTCCATTTGACGACATGATAAATTATGATTTCTAGTACTTGCCATCCTATATTGATTTATAAACCTGACAACAAATCAGAATTCACACCTAATAATGATGACTCTACAAACCTAAATACTTAAAACACTTATAAAAACTTGACCAAAGTTAAAATAATTATGTGTCTCCCAATGAGGACGACACAACAACCATAAATTTTGGCACCCCTAAACACCTGAAAATGGGATCCTCCCTCAATAACAATATACCCGTACCTAAGGCTAATGGAAAGGTTCGAATGTGTGTGGACTAAAGGGACCTCAATAGATATTACATCAAAGATGACTTCCCCTACCCCATGTGGACCTACCAGCAGATAACAAGTCCAAAGAAGCTCTCAAATCCTTTATAGACGGTTTGATAAGGTACAATCAGAAAAATGCATCAAAAGAACATCAATTTCATTACCCCGTTCGGAACATATTGTTACACGATCATGTCAATATGCCTCAAGAATATATGTTCAACCTATCAGAGAGTAAGGACAATCATCCTAAATGATATCATAGATAAATAGGTGGAAGTTTATGTGAAATACATGATCATTAACTCAAAGGTTCATGAAGGACACATCTTATCACCCCATAAATTCTTCTAAAGACTCTGCCTTTTTTATATGAGGTTGAATCCTAAAAATTATATCTTTGGGGTTACTAACGGTAAAGTCATCAGATTCATTATTAACAAGGAAGGAATCCAGATAGACCTTGCCAAAGTCAAGACTATACGAGAAATGCCACCCCTAAAAATGGAGAAAGAAGGAAGAGGGTTCCTAGGCCAACTCCATTTCATTAACCAACTCACAACCACTTGTGAACCCATCTTTCAACTGTTGAAGAAAGACTACCCTAAGGAATAGATGCTCAGTGTCAAAAAGAATTTGAGAAAATACAAGAGTACCTCTTTACCCAATAATATTGGTACCTCCTCAATCGGGGCATCCCATACTCCTTACATGGCTATCACTGGCACTGTCATCAAGACAATGTTAGCATAATAAATTGAGAGTTCCAAAAAAGAGTGTGACATTTACTATGTTATTTGGGAGCTAATATCCTACAAACTCAAGTAAACCACCTTGGAAAAGTCATGTGTGGAACTAGTATGGATCGCCCGCAAGCTTCGCCACTACATGTTGTCATTCAGTATATGACTCATCTCCCAAATGGACCCCCTAAAGTACCAATTCGATTAGGCAACACTCTCTAGTCGAATGGCCAAATGGTTTCTACCGCTAGAAAAATTCAAGATCATCTACGTCAAATAAAAATGCACTAATGGAAGGGCCATCTCAAACTTTATAGCAATACAACCACTAACGAATGAGGAAGAAGACAACACAGAGTTTCTAGACAAATATTTCTAAGAAATCAACGATATACCTCTTATAGTAGGTAGCATTTTGTGGGTTCCATTTTATAAGCATAAGGAGAGGGGTAGGGGAAAACCCATCAGATTTGTTGGCCTCTCTCTCTCACTCTCTCAAGCTCCTAATGCATCCATGGGTGAAATACTTCTATTCCAGATTGTTCCTACCCATTCCTACCACTCCCATGATCATTAACCACCATTAGAGTCCACACCCAAACTACAAAATACTTGTAAAAATCCTAGGACAACTTGCTAGGTGAAGAATATAATGTTTTTAGTATATTTGATGGGTGTTTTAGGGGGTATTCTTGATGATGAAGATAAATTTCGTGGAGAACAAGAAGAGTAGCAACGGAGCTTCCATAGAGTTTATTTTGGAAGAGCTTTTGGTGACCCCATTGTAAAAATGGTGATCGCTTAAATAAGCTCTAATAGCAATTCGTAAAATGTTGTGTACACTGATTTAATTAAATTCGCAAGTTTTCAATTTAGATTTGTTTAATTGGTGTAATTTTTTAAACCAAATTAATTAAACCCCTAAACATGAAACTACGTGTGTGTGTCAAACCATCACATATAAAATTGCTAACTCACAGATTTCAGGAAAAAAAGCCCTTCCGAGTAACACCTTTTTATTTTACTATTTAAAATAAATCACAACTTACATACACAATAAAATTCGTAATGATTACTCCTTAGAACAATCATATAGACACGCAACCTAGAGTCAGTATTGGAACAACCGTAGCATTCCACATGAACATGCAGTCCCAATCAGTCAGGAATACCCACGAGCACTCCCAATCGACACGCAATCATCGTCAGCCGTAGAGATAACACTCCACAAAGAAATAACTTCACCAAAGTAGTATCTTGGGTTCCAAAAATAATTCACATAAGGATTGGGATGTTTTGTGAATTGGAAACAAAAAGGATTAAACCCTTAAATGAAGAAGTCAAAGAATTCTGCTGGTTTTCAGTTTTTGTAGAATGAAAAATGTCAGGTCTTCCTAACGAAAACGGATTGGTTTAACACGCTTTATATAAAAAATTTAAGTCGGCAGATCACTTGAACTAAATCATCATGTCCCCCGAACGAGTTGTGAAGTTGATCAAACGACTTCGCGAGATAAGCCATTGTCTCTTGAACGACATACAGTTGTCGCTCGAACGACAGTAAACAATAATAAAAAAATTATTTCGTCAAAAACTCCGCCTCAACAATTAGAAAAAATTCTTTGAGGAAAACTCTTCTTCAACACTTAGAAAATATTTTAGAAAAATTATCCCAACACTCTAAGTGAACCGTTAAGGTATTTTAAATATAACCTTACCAAAATTAATCTCGCAGAGGCTTGAATGTTGAAGAACGTTAATATTCGGATCCCTCTTGACACACAATTGAACTTGAATAAGTCTTCGACGATTGCAGCGGTATACAACATACACTAATGTAAATCGAACAATAAAAGAATGTCCTTACAAATCTCCCCCTATGTCTATGCCGGTACAAAATAAAAATATATGAATTATCAAACCAAAATGCATATACAAATCTAATGCCCTCCCATGAACCCAAAACTGAAAGGTACATGTAAGTCTCAAATTTTTCTTTAAAAATCTTCAACATCGAATCTTTAAATCTTTAAGCTTTTCTCATCAGGGTGTGCAAAATAATGATCTTCGAGACAAAGAAAATACCTTCGTGATGCATCGAGTTTGAAATGATATAAGAATCAATCAATCATCAATAATCAAATCTCCCCCATAAGGCAAAACTCCCCCATAATCCATTTTCTCCCTTTTTATTTGTCCAAAATAGAAAAGGAAAAGAATAAACTAAACAAACATGGAGTTGTCACGATAAATATACATAGCAAATATGGATCAAGCTTTGCTCATGCAAAGGAGTAACCCAAAAGCTTCGACAAACTATTCTTTGATTTTTTAATTTTTCATACAAAAATGCAAAAATAATTTTACAAAAAAAATCACACACCATGAATTTACACTAAGACAACCAAATTGTGGAAACCGAATGAATGGGTGTGAACAATGCGATAGTAAAATCAATGCAACCATGCATAACATATGTGAACGATGAATATGTGTACTCTTAACGAATGAATTTCAAAATCTTCCTTAGGTGTTGAAAATGTGAATTTAGATGACATCGTCTTAATCTAATCGACATATCAAAGTCAGACATGATTTTCACACCAATAACGTCTAAAACTATGTAATGGTTTTTCATGAATTTTCAAGGATGTGCAAACCCGTTTTAAATTTCATCCAAACTCCCTCATAAATAATAATTCTTTTTATTTTTATTTTGAGGTGAGGAAACTAAATCGTGTTGGCCCACTTTATGGCATATATTTCTTTTTATTGCCTTTAAATTTTTTTCGGGCTCTTTTCAACTTCTTTGAACCTTGGAAAATATTTATTGTGCCACACTGTTTCTAGGTCCGATTTAAACGGTGCCTTAATCGCAAAGGATAAATGAGTACCTTTCATAGTTCTTCCCCATTTTTCAAGTAAATTACACAAACTCACTCCAACGGTTCTTACATGTACTACTTTCAATGTCAAGTTTTATCGAATTTTGTTTGGTTTAAAGATAGAATTGCGATGAAAACACATTGACCAAAATATGATAATCAAGAACAACAGTCAAACAAATCCGTGCAAGTGTGCATTAAAGTAACTCATTAGTCAAACATGTAGGTAGTAACAACTAATCACATCTCAATGACTCTAAACATTCTAAAGCACAATAATGAAATGATGATGTATATCAAAACACTATCAAACAGTCACATGGATATGGAATGAAATTGTGACTCGGTCATCCTAAATGTCCATCCATAAATATTGCAAACAAAATACAAAAATCTTTTTTACCTTTTCAAAAATTTATCAAAAGAAAATATTTTTTGTATTTTTCAAAAGTTTTATCAATAATAAAAATCTAATACAAAAAGTACACGTGTCATCACACTAGCAAACATCTATCATGAAACACAACTAGTGTATCACAAACAAACCATGCAAACACAATCATCTATAAGATATAACAAGAGAAGAATCATGTGCAAGCAACTGAGAATCAACTAGTTTAACATCAAGTGCCTCTAAAAGTGATTTCCTAACCCAAATAGGTGTGCAACGACGCATGGGGGTTTTGGAAACCAAGAGAACACTCGACTTCACCTTCCTAGGACCTTTTCTAAGATCAAAACAAAAACACCTAAGATGAACTTTCCCACCACAATATGAACATGTGTAAACGGGAAGAAAGACACCTATGGGTTGACCTTTTCTAACGTCCTTGAAATTGATTTGACCCTCTAAAATAAATAATGGTTTTGGCTTTAACACTCAAAATATGAGAACATGGAGAGCCACAACCATTGTTATCAACACTACTCGAGTCTATCAAATCATTTTTCATCTCCAAAATTTTTGACTCAAGCAAAGAATTAGACTCTTCTAATTTTAGGGACTCATTCTCTAAATTTTCAATTATACCTAGAAGGTTATCACACTCTCCCTTAAAATACATACACTTATCCCTAAGAGTCTCTTCACGTGATACGAACTCATCGATTAGAATATTTTTATCCTATTTGGCGGAAACACAGATCCTAGAATTTTTAAAGTCCTCCAATTATTTTTCTAAAAATCGGACTCTACAATCACTCCCCTTTTGGGAAAATTTTAACGCATTAAAGCCATGGTCCAAAGAAATAAATTTCTCATGATAAAAATCTCTTTGACTTCGAATCGTTTGCAAAAGATCCATAGCGGATTTAAAACGAGATTTTTTTTCCTAAAAAATCAATTCTTTTAGCAAACATCAAATTCAAACTATTTAAATCATCAAAACTTTGACTCATATCATTAAAGGGGGGCATCTGATTGCATAAGTACTTCATCGGAAAAATTGCGAAATTTTAAAAATATGTTTTTTCTAAAAAAATCAATATCACAACAATTTTACGAAAAATAAAAATCACTCGATAACTTTGAGAAAACCGTTCTGATACCAATTTGTAAAAATGGTGATCTCTTAAATAATCTCTAATACAAATTTGTAAAATGCTGTGTGATAATGATTTGATTAAAGTCGCAAGTTTCCAATTTAGACTTATTTAATTGGATTCAATATTTGAACCAAATTAATTCAACCACTAAACATGCAACTGCATGTGTGTGTGTGCCAAACCATCACAAATAAAATTGCTAACTCACAGATTATTTCACTATGTAAAATAAATCACAACTTACATACACAATAAAATTCGCAATGATTACTCCTCAGAACAATCACATAGACACGCAACCTAGAGTCAGCAATGGAACAACTACAACAGTCCACACAAACACGCAGTCCCAATTAGCCAGGAACACCCACGAGCACTCCCAATTGACACGTAGTCATAGTCAGCCATAGAGATAACACTCCACAAAGAAATAACTTCACCAAAGTAGTATCTTGGGTTCTAAAAACAATTCACATAAAGATTGGGATGTTTTATGAATTGAAAATATAAAGGATTAAACCCTTAAACGAAGAAGACAAAGAATTCTACTAGTTTTCAGTTTGTACAGAATGAAAAACGCCAGGTCTTCTTAACGAAAACGGAGTGGTTTAACACGCTTTATATAAAAAAACTTAAGTCGACAGATTGCTCGAACGAAATCATGAATTCGTTCGAATGAGTTCGCGCGACAAGCCATTGTCGCTTGAACGACATATAGCTATCGCTCGGATGATAGTAAAAATAAAAAATAATTGTTTTGTCAAAAACTCTGCCTCAACAATAGAAAAACTTCTTTGATCAAAAACTCCACTTCAACACTTAGAAGTTATTTTAGAAAAATTATTCCAACACTCTAAGTGAATCGTTAAGGTATTTAAAACACAACCTTACCAAAATTAATCTCGCGGAGGCTTAAATGTTGAAGAACGTTGATATTCGGATCCGTCTTGACGCATGATTGAACTTGAATAAGTCTTCGATGGTTGTAGCCGTATACGACATACACTAATGTAAACTGGACAATAAAATAATGTCCTTACACCCTTAAGGCCACCTTTGGAGGCGGGGGACTTCTCCTCTTACACCACCATTCCACCACTATTTTTGAGACTTTAGAGGTGGTAAAACTAACCTTGGTGTAGGTTTAATGAGATGTATAATTTCAGCTAGTTTAATTACATACATTAAACTTAATATATGTAGGATATGTGATATCTTGCATCCATGAGATTAATTAATGGATTTCTAAGATTTTATGTATAAATGGGTTTAAATGAGATGTTTTCAAATGGGTTTTGAAAATAGATAAATTTCAGATTATTCAATCATATAAACTCGGTCTAATATGTGTAGGAAAATGGTTATATTGTATTAATGGGTTTACTAATTACATCTTTATGTTTTGAATACAAATGGGCATTTAAAAGAAGGTTTAAATGGGTTTTAAAAGTGTTGAAAATTCCATAACACTATCCATGGGCATTTTATGAAATAAAATGTGACAAAAGCGGGTTTTAATGGAAGAAATGTGATTTCTATGAAAAGCAATGTTTTAATCTTGTTCATTTCATTTTGTAAAACGATTATATGTTTTCCTACATTAAATAGAGAGCTTTAAATGGGTATTTTAAAGTGTGTAAATTGATAATAAGAAAATGTTATGGGTTAAGGTGTAAGTGTTAGTAAAGTAGGTGTTAAGATATAAAAACCCAAAAATAAAGCGTGTTTATCAAATATGTGGAAAATGAGGCTTTAATATATATATATATATATATATATATATATATATATATAATGTATGAACTTACATATTAAAAGTGTGTAAAGTGCAAAAATGTGAAAGTTGAGTGAAGTATGCTAATTTTTTTTTTGGTAGCATACTATGAGGTGTTTGGGCCTGCTTACGCGCACCTCGACTAATTCCCATTCGCGGTTTGTGACTTTCGTCGGCCAAGCATTATTTTGACAGTATTTTAATGGTTAAATGTGTTTAAGTGTTGAATTAAAAACTTGAACTACTTTTTAGAAAAATGGCACTTGTTAAAGGACTAAATTGTGAGTTTGGCAATAAGAAAGGTAGATTGATAATTTACTTAAAGTGATACATTTTTATGAATTAAAAATGTTGGTGAATGTTTTTACACTAGTATGGGTGAAATTGAATCAAGTCCTAAAACATGAATGATTTTTAGTATAAAATCAACGTGGGAGTGAATATATGACATAAAGGAGAAAGTATAATTTTCCAAGTGTAAATGAAAAAACGAACTGTTAAGTTCGGGCTTTTGGCTTCGGTCCACAAATATTGAGTAATGTGAACATCAAAATAATGTTGAGCATATTGAAATGATAATAGGATATTCGGATGTTGCCGGAGAAATAATTAAGCAGGGCATGACGTCCCTAGTGGTGGAAGTCCCCAAAGTAGCTACAGTAGCATATAGCGGCGGAGACCGGTGGCGAGTGGCCACAAAATTCGTGATTGTTGGCTAAATCCCAAAGATAATGATGTAATCAGAACATGATAAGAAATGGGTTATAAGATGAAAATAACCTAACTTGTGTGAGTGATTAAAGTTCTGATTTACTAATGTGGACGAGTAAATTAAGAATAATGACAAATGTCTATAAGGGAAGTGAAGTGGTTAAGTAAAGTGACTTAATGGGTAATCAAGCTACCTAATGAGGTTTAAACCCATAATAACACAAATGTGCATTTTATATAAGACTTTCAATGTTAATGAACATTCCTTAACACGATATTCATGTGTGTTAAAAGAACATCTTCAGTAAAAATTAAGCAACTCAGGTGTGAGTTAATGAACATTGAGTAATAAACGTTTGAAAGTGAATGAAAGGTTTTTCCAGCAATTGTAAATTTTTTAATTGGGTGAGTTAATGAGAAGAATATGCTAGTTTTAAGCACAAAATACAAAATGATTATTTTAAAGACAAGGAGAACAAACGGTATCAAATAACGTTTTTGAAGTAAAATGGTTTAATACATTAGGACATGTATTTTCAAAGGAATATATATATATTGATATATACGTATTTTCTCATGCATGTAGTTGTAACATATGAGTGTTCTTTTTGTCATTCATTTCTATACTGCATTCGTATAAGTTTCCACTGTGCATTTGGCTCACACCCCTCCTTTTTGTTATGACAAGTTGAATGTTGTCATGTATTTTGAGAGAGTTATACAACTAAGTAACTATTTGCATTTACGATTAGTAACTTTGTTTACTCGAACTTTGGTAAACTTCCATTGGGATCTTTTATTAGGTTGTTCCATTGAACTTCACAATTAACGTACACACTGAATCGGGTTGATCCTTTATTAATCCTTATATTCGGGTCGGGGCGTTACAACTTGGTATCAGATCTTTAGGTCTAATGTTCCTTTTGGAGGTGACATGGTGAGGTCAGTATCGGATCTTACCAACGACGATATTGGTTTGGAACGGTTACACTGGGTTAGTGATAGTTTTGGTTCATATCCTAGATGGCGAAGTCAAGGACATTAACAAGATGTGCAACTCCTTATGAGATGATAAACGGCTAAGTTAGTAGTCCCTTACGCTTTGCGACATTTATGATATATATGTGTTGGTGATTAATGGATGTCAATTTTGACGAATAGTGGTTACACCGTGATCTTTTATGTGAGATGTATTATATGGCAATTTTAATGATGAGAGTAGCCTTAGCAGTTGTAGAAACATTGAATAGTGTTCGTTATGACCAAGATGTGGAGGTTGTATATTTCATCTATAGAGGTTAGGTGATTGAGTGGAATTCATAAGTATTGATTATGTGGTGAGAAACTATCGGATCCCTTGGTTAAGAATTTGGATTAGTGTTTCTTGACTATAATGTGGGTCTAGATAATCATCGTGATTTGAGATACCCTAGGAGTGAAACTGTAAAATCTTGATGATTCAGCATTAGGTACTAGTATTATGATGTTCTTGAATAGGACCTCTTACAACGTCACTAAGGTGAGCCTTCTTTTAAGCAGTGTTCGGCGTCCTGTGTCCTACCAAAACCCTAGTGTTATAAATATATAGTTTTAGAGATAATAAAGTGGTATTGAGAAATAGGATCCCCTGTGGCGTCCGTGGTGTGGTCCTTGGTATTTATAGGTAATACCCGACATCTCGTTTCCTACAAAAATATATAGTTGTGTTAACTTGTAGATTAACACATAGCATGGTGTTTACCTAAAAAAGAAATTTAGTTTTCGTGGTTGAACACTCATTGGGAATAAAATGATGTGGTCTAGTGAATTTAACTACGAGTTGGCATTTTGGGTACGAACATGAGTTGCATTAAATTCCCCTTGGAGATAAGTACTAAGGTGGTTTAATGAAATTGACATTGGGTTAGTAATTTGGATATACATGTAAATCAGTATTCATAATTCCTTAGAGGTGTATACTAAGGTTTAGCTAGCGAGATGTTAATACGTGTGGTAGACATCCCCAGTAATGGTGAACTTAAGGCTGAGTATCGTGCATTATGATGATAATGATGTCTCTCCATGAAACTTTGGGATTCCTTATTATGTCAAGGATATAGCCTTTCGGTTGGTATAACATGTAGTGTCTAGGAGATCCTTTGAGGTTACGAGTTGATGGCCGCATCGGTTGTCGTATAGGATTCAGGCATAACGATTCTTACACTGAGATGTGTATGTCCACTTTAGGGAATGATTAAATTGGTGTATTTTCCATAAAACATCAAGGAAAATCATTATTGCATCAAGGTTAATGTGGTAATATACATTTTGTAGTAGTAAATTCGAGGTTGTGTAGCATAGGTTACAATAAGACTATTAACGTTGTTAGGCCGTTCCATTGCACTTAACTATTAACGTACAATTCGAATTGGGTTGTTCCTTTAATAACCCTTAAATTTGGGTCGGGGCGTTACAACTTGGTATCAGAGCTTTAGGTTCAATATTCCTTTTGGGTGTGACGTGGTGAGGTCGATAGCAGATCTTCCCAATTGGTTTGGAACGGTTACGCTGGGTTAGTGATAGTTTCGATTCGTATCTTGGATGGCGAAGTGAAGGACATTAGCACGATGTGCAAATCCTTATGAAATGGTAAACGACTAAGTTAGTAGTACCTTATGATCCGCGACATTTCTAATGTATATATGTTGGTGATTCATGGGTGTCATTGTAGATGAATAATGGAAATACCGTGATTTTTTATGTGAGATATATTGTATAGCAATTTTAATGATGAGAGTAGCCTTAGTATTTATAAAAACATCTAGCAGTGTTAGTTATGACCAAGATGTGGAGGTTGTATATTTCATCTATGGAGGTTAGGTGACTGAGTGGAATTCATATGTATTGATTATGTTGTCAGAACGTATCGGGTCCCTTAGTTGAGAATTTAGATTTAGTGTATCTTGATTATGATGTGGGTCTAGAAAATCATCGTGATTTGAGGTAACCTAGGAGTGAAACTATAAAATCTTGGTGATTTGACCTTAAGTATTAGCGTTAAGATGTTCTAGAATAGGACCTATTGCGGCATCACTAAGGTGAGCCTCCTTTTAGGCAATACTCGACGTCCTGTGTCCTACCAAAACTCTAATGGTATAAATTTATAGTTTTAGAGATAAAAATGTGGTATCGAGGAATAAGATCCCTTATGGAATCTGTGGTGTGGGTCTTGGTGTTTATAGGTAATACCTGATATCCCATATCCTACCAAAATATATAGTTGTGCTAGCTTGTAGATCTGCACATAGTATGGTGTTTAAATAGTGAGGCAACTTAGTTGTCGTGGTTAAACACTCATTGGGAATCAAATGATGTGGTTTAGTTAATTTAACTATGGATTATCATTTTGGGTACGCACGTGAGTTGCGTTAA
Organism: Sambucus nigra; assembly: GCA_949130495.1. Classification (NCBI taxonomy): domain Eukaryota; kingdom Viridiplantae; phylum Streptophyta; class Magnoliopsida; order Dipsacales; family Adoxaceae; genus Sambucus; species Sambucus nigra. The sequence continues at coordinate 243,289,579 of OX422222.1, forward strand.
ATTCCCTTTGGAGATTAGTACTAAAGTGGTTTGATGAAATTGACCATGGGTTAGTAATTTGGATAGCCATGTAAATCAGTATTGATAATTCCTTGGAGGTATGTACTAAGGTTTAGCTAGCCATATGTTAACGCATGTGGAAGACATTCCTTTGTAATAGTGAACTTAAGGTAGAATGTCGTTCATTATGATGATAATGATGTCTCTCTATTAACATTTGGGATTCCTTATGATGTCAAGGATATAGCCTTTCGATTTGTATGACACGTAGTGGCTAGGATTGATGCTTTGAGGTTATGATTTGATGACCGCATGAGTTGTAGTATAAGATTCAGCCATAACGATTCTTACATTGAGATGTGTATGTCCACTTTGGGGGGTAATTAAGTTAGTGTCTTTTCCATTAAATGTTTGGGAGAATCATTATTGAATCGAGGTTTATGTGGTAACATACATTTCATTGTAGTAAATTCGAGGTTGTGTAGCATAGGTCATAATAAGACTGCTTTAGGGCTTTTGGCTTCACAATTAACGTTGTTAGGTTATTCCATTGCACTTCACTATTAATGTACGAACCAGATCGGGTTGATCCTTTATTAACCCTTAAATCCGGGTCGGGCATTACAACTTGGTATCAGAGCTTTAGGTCTAATGTTCCTTTTGAGTGTGGCGTGGTGAGGTCGGTAGAATATATTCCCAACGTTGATGTTAGTTTGGAATGATTACGCTGGGTTAGTGATAGTTTTGGTTCGTATACTGGATGGAGGAGTCAAGGACATTAGGATATGGTAAGTGGCTAAGTTAGTAGTCCCTTATGCTCTGCGAAATTTCTGATGTATATATGTTGGTGATTCGTGGGTGTCAATGTAGATGAATTGTGGCAACACTGTGATTTTTTGTGTGAGATGTATTGTATCGCAATTTTAATGATGAGAGTAGCCTTAGTAGTTGTAGCAACATCGAACATTGTTTATTATAACCAAGATGTGGAGGTCGTATATTTCATCTATGGAGGTTAGGTGACTGAGTGGTATTCATAAGTATTGACTATATTGTGGGAACGTATCGGGTCCCTTAGTTGAGAATTTGGATTTAGTGTATCTTGATTATAATGTGGGTCTAGAAAATCATCATGATTTGAGGTAACCTAGGAGTGAAACTATAAAATCTTGGTGATATAGCATTAAGTACTAGCGTTGTGATGTTCTAGAATAGGACCTCTTGCGCCATCACTAAGGTGACCTCTTTTTAGGCAATACTCGGTGTCATGTGTCTTACCAAAACTCTAATGGTATAAATTTATAGTTTTAGAGATAATAATGTGGTATCGAGGGAACGGATCCCTTATGGCATCCGTGGTGTGGACCTTGGTGTTTATAGGAAATACTCAATATCCCGTATCCTACCAAAATATATAGTTATGTTAGCTTGTAGATTAGCACATAGTATGGCATTTACATAGCGAGGAAATTTAGTTTTCGTGGTTGAAGACTCATTGGGAATCAAATGATGTGGTCTGGTGAATTTATCTATGGGTTAGCATTTTGGGTACGCATGTGAGTTACGTTAAATGCCCTTTGGAGATAAGTACTAAGCTGGTTTAATGAAATTGACCTTGGGTTAGTAATTTCAATAGACATGTAAATCAATATTTATAATTCCTTGTAGGTATGTACTAAGGTTTAGCTAGCGAAATGTTAACGCGTGTGGCAGACATTCCTTAGTAATAGTGAACTTAAGGTTGAGTACCGTTCATTACGATGACAATGATGTCTCTCCATGAACCTTTGATATTCCTTATGATATCAAGGATATAGCCTTTCAATTGGTATGACACATAGTGGCTTGGATTGATGCTTTGAGGTTACGAGTTGATGACTGCATCAGTTGTCGTATAGGATTCAACCATAAAGATTCTTACACTGGGATGTGTATGTCCACGTGGGGGGTAATTAAATTGGTGTCTTTTCCATGAAATGTCTGGGAGAATCATTATTTAATCGAGGTTAATGTGGTAATATACATTTCATTATAGTAAATTTGAGGTTGTGTAGTTGTAATGCCCCGACTAGAAATTTATGGGTTACTCATGAGTCAACCCGGTCCGACCCAAGCGTTAGGTGTGAAGTGCAATTAAACAACCTCCATAATATTGCTAGTCCAGCTTTATTTCAGTTAATATTTCACTTGTTAGCATGCGATTCTAGTTGCAAGACAAACTGCGTGAGGGACCCATGGGGAGCACCCTGAAGTCCAAGTAAACAGAGCTACTAACGTAAATATAAATGAAATATACTTATCTATATAATGCCCTCAAAATATGAAACTGCTCCCAACCTGCAGTAACAAAGTGAGAAAATGAGACTATGCCCAGTGAAAATTTATAAATTAGTATAGAAACGAACGACAAAAAAGATACTCACGCGCTACAATCACATGCATGAGAAAATATATATTTATCTACATATAAATATACCCTTGAAAAATACAAATTCTAATGCATTAACCGTTTGCTTGTGAAAATCTTACTTGTCCAGATTAATTTACTTTAATCTTATAAAAACTTTCTTTACTCACACTTAGCATTTCTTACTTTATTTAACACACCTGATTCAATACTTGAAACCATTATGTTTGATTTATCTGAACCCATTCCTTTACCGAAATTATCCCTTTTTATTAATGTAAGTATTTTTAGTATTTTCATTGAAAAGTACCATTTCAACACACGCATTCACCGTGTTAGAAAATACTTAATTAATCTTGAGAATCCTATACAACACATTCTTGTGTTAAAGATGGGTTTAACCATTTAAGTTGCTTAACCACCCAATTACCCAGTTTCTTTACCCTTTTTCCTTGTCTTATGGACATTAGTAGATTTATGATTCAATTGTCCATTTTACCGTTATCGAAACATTTATTATATCCATTAAAGTTAGGTTATATTAACACATTTTACCACACAATCCATTTCTTTACTTGTTCCAAATTTACTTATCTTTTTCTCAAAATCTTCCTATATCGTATACTTCCACGGTATCCACACCGTCGATTATGCGTACCATATATTCTAGCCAGTGATTTAGGAGTTTTCACCCAAGGGCTCCGGGCCTTTATTGCTTTTTTTCGGTGTCACCCGAGTTCTTTTTATGTATTTTAACATTTTACAAATTTTCACATTATTCTAATTTGCTTTTTACCCGGCCTAAGCCAAAACCCGGGACTTTACCGCCCCATTTTGTGTTACACTTTGAAAATTTACCATTTCATGTCCTTTACACTTTAACCTTGATTTTATTTCGAAAATCACATTTATTTAGGACCACTTTGTGTAACACCATTTCCAATATTTTTATTCCATAAAAATATTCCACTTTAAGTAAAATTACCATTTTACCCATTTGTCTCCAAAATCATCATTTTCTCCATTTTCACACGTGTTAATTTCCCAAAACACCATTAACTCATCCACACTAACTTCTTAAGTGTTTTAACCCTTTAACACATTTTTACACTTGGAGTAATATTCTACTTCATTGAAAACACCTTTACACTATAAATTCTTATTTAGTTCCATAAGTGTTAATCATTTACAATATCACCATATTACACACTAAATTTTTCATGTTTACCTATCAACACTTAATGAACACTTTTACCAACATATTCCCAAGACACACATTACTTTTCTTTCTTCATATAAAAAATCTGTTTGTATTTAAGACTACTTTCATAAGAAAGTAACATTTCTTTTATCAACACATGTAGTCCTATGATCTCATGTTCATCATATCCTTTAGTCTTAATTTCACACACTTTGAAGACTAAAATTATAAGTTTTCTTATATCATGTTTAAACCCAACAAGAATTTCTTTGAACTTGTTCATATATTTATTATCAAAATACTACAAGTTTATACGCATGTGAAAGTGGACTTTAATTCCTAAAATCCTATTAAATGGTTTAAACATACATTTTATTCTAGAAATTTATACCATTTGCAACAAATATGCATTTTGAGTCATAAGGGAATTTTCAATTTCTTTAAACTTAACAAATGTCCATTTTTCATAATTCTCCATTTGTTGTAAGAAGCTTAGAAATATTTATTTCATAAATATTTAACAAGATTACCATCATTTCAAATATTTTATTCCATAAAATATTTAACACCAAATTTAATAAAAATTTCAAGATTTAACATCGTTTCAAATATTTTATTCCATAAAATATTTAACATCAATTTTCTAGGAAATACATCATTTTAGAAATTGCTAACTCTAATCTTTCAAACCTTGGAATATTTATCCATTCTTCTTTTTCAGCAAAATCATATTTTTCAATATTTTTTATTCCATAAAAATCTGTGTTATTTCTTTCACTAGAAAACTCATCATCATTCTCATAAAAATCTTATCATTTAACAATAACAAGACTACAATATACACCAAATAGAGACTTAAATATAAAGAGTAGATTATCCCACCTCGGATGAAGATCCAAATAGAGGAAGGCATGAAAGATCAAGGAAGATTATAACCCCCACCTCCTAAGGTGAAGGGGTTGTCTAGATTCACCAAATTTTCCTCCAAGAGAACTCCATTAAAATCCTCTACAGAACCTCTAATACCATATTCATATTCTTCCCAAGAATATCCTCCTTCAATACCTATAAAAAAAATAATCGATAGCTTTTGTATTTCATATCTCTAATTTTAATAGTGGGGAACTAAATATTAAGTGTGGGTGTAATTATTACACCAAAGAAGTCGGATGGCCTATATACCATTGAGGAGAGAAATGGTGAGAGTGTTTGAGAGATACAGAGAAGACAATAATGGCAGTGGGTTTTTCTTCATTTCACACCTCTCTCCCTCTCAAATACACTAAGAAGCTTCACAAAACACATATATAATACTCACTAGTGCCAATCCAAATCGTCAGGCTGAAGAGCTGACACGTAATCCTTGATCAACGGCTCGCGTTTTGATAGAAAAAATGGCAACAACTGATTCACCAGGAGGTCGTTCGAACTACAACCGTCGTCGTTCTAATGATAAGGGCTCCTCGTTCGAATGATTCCTGGGCGCAACATCCCTTGTCATTCGAACGACTTCTCTTGTCGTTTGAACGATACCTTTCTCTTTTGCTACATTTTCTCTAATTTCACCCACAATTCTTTCATAATTACAATTGACCCCTCGTCAATTATAATCAATATATAATTCAATCAATTTACTGGGGCGGGATATTACAGCAGCATAGGTCGTGATAAGACTTATGATTTCTAGTAATAAATGTGTAAGATGTTGAAGAGATGACTGAGTTTAATGACCGTCAACCAATAAGCATATGGGAATAATTATTGCTCTATGGTTTATGTGATGATGGTAAATCATTGATAATTGTAGTATGTTTAGGTCATGTTGACTTATGGGAGTACTTTGAAGTTAGTACCACGACCTTTGTTTATAAGCATGTGCCATTACATGACCTTTGAGGATAATGTCAAAAATAGGTGGATAAGTGCTAGATTATGAACTTGAGAGACTTAGAACATGATGATGTTCATCATGATGGCACTCGGAATGTAATGTTAGGATTGAATATAACACCTACGTGTGCTACCTATATGATATGGTATGACTCTAATGAAGGAAATCATTAGATCTTAGTCATGGAAAACGCTTGAAAGTTTGAGATGCATTAAGATAGTTATGATTTGGGATCATGTAGAACGTTGTTAAATACATGATATATGAAAAGTATTTTTATAGAAAATGTATAGCTTAGTATTATACACCCCGCTGAGAGTTCGCTCACCCTTAATTTTATGTTAAACCCCCACCTCACCCCAGGTATCGCGAGTAGGGATGCTAAAAAGGACGCGAGTAAGGCCCCAGAGAGCAGCCAACGCCATTAGAGAGCTCTGTCATTTTTTTTATAAAATCGTGCTTTGGAACTTTGACAAATTTGGAACTTTTGAACATTATTATTCGGGCCTTTGTCCATGGCTTGTAATAATACAGGGATACATGTGATTTATTTCCTATTTAATTAGCGTTGTGGACTAAATTTGATTTTCATAAATAAATTTTTTAAATTGACTAATTACTTAAAGTGATCACTTCTTTTCTCAACTTAAAATCGACAAATTTAGTTCTCAACTATGGAGTAAATTAATGAATTTTCTTAAATAAAGTAAATGCACTTCCCCTCCCCCTTTTAACTCCTTGACTCGATGCGGGTCTACTCAATGGTGACCCAAAATCGGGTTGGGGCATTACAAATGGTATCATAGCAATAGGATCCTTGGGTGTGATGGAGTGTTTATGCATTCTTAGTTTTCTTTCCTCAAGTGTTTCCACATATTTAATGTTCTAGTTAATATCGATTTCGCTATCACCCTTTGTTCGTATCATTGTGTACTAAACTTTTCATTCTTGTGTAGATGCCTCCATGCCATAACATCGCTAGTGGGTTGGGCCCCAATGAGCTTAGATGCATGAAGAATATTGTGCACCAGCTCACCAACTCCCTCACACATTAGCAGTGGGAAAACCGCAGTGGGACTGTCGAGAGCACACCCGCCCACTTGGAATGGGGTAACTGGACCCAAGATAGCTGAGGAGTGGCTCGATGAAGTAACCGGTATAATGGAGATTCTGAATGTGCCAGCAGTGTACAAGGTCAAAATTACTACATTACAGCTCACGAAACAAGTACAATGTTGGTGGACGCCTACTCTGCCAACACTACTGAGATGATTGATTGGAGTAGTTTCAGGGTGGCCTTCCTCTATGCGTACTTTCCACAGGCGTTCAAGGACCCCAAAAGGATGAGTTCGCCCATTAATTCAGGGAAAGACTTTTATAAATGAGTATCTGGTGAAGTTTCAAAGTTTGTTCAAGAATGTTGATACCATATAGAAAGACGAGGATGAGAAAACGAGGTTATTTATTAATGGCCTCAACCTGGGTATTTGGTGAATCCTAACAAGTTTGGATCTGCCTAATTTTAGAACAACAGTGAAGAAGGCTATACGGTTGGATCTTAAAGCAGAAATTAGTAAGTCTATTAGGGAGAACAAGAGGGAACCTAGTGGGTTCTAGTCAGGCGGCCACAAGAAGTCTCAAAGTGGGGCTCGAGACTTCTTTACAAAGCTTAAGGAATTTATGGGGGTTGGATCCTCATCATCTTTGTGCACTAGCGATCCGAGCCGCATAGCCCCCCACTGAGATTACTTTTTTCCTTACGAGTCCCTGGGTCATTTTAAGTGGGATTTCCCTCAGCAAACTTCAGGCAGTCAACGGACTATAAATTTCATATCGATTCGGAGTTCCAATTATACAGACCCAACTCAGTAATTGTAGTAGTTCCCTTCAGGTTATCAGCATCTTACAAGGCATAGCCTGGATGGTTCACATTCGAGTCAGGGTCAGGTTAGTCTTGGGTAGAGTCAAGTGCCCAATGGGCAGACTAGTAAGTTCAACCCCAAGCAAGCTTACGCCATGTCACAATAGTCTGCATCTCCTAGTGACGGAAGGTGTGATTGTTTTGTTCAGTACATGGTTAAAGGCATTGTTTGATTCTGGTGCATTGCATTCCTTCATGTCGAGTTCCTTGGATTTTAGTTTGGGATTAGATGTGGATCGATTTCGTCCTTCTATCTTCATTAGGTTTCCAGTGGGTGGCGGTATAGTTCTTAATAAGGTCTGTCATAGATGTGTGATCATGGCTGGAGATTATGTCTTGAGTATGATTTGATCCTTATGGACATGGATGACTTTAAGGAGATCCTTGGTATGAATTGGCTGTCATGTTTTCAAGCCACCATCGAATGCCATCAACACAGTTACCTAGTATCACTTCCAGATGGGTCTTACCATCGCTTTAGGAGTGAGTAGGGCATTGATTACCCTTGCAAATTCTCTATAGTTCATGATCAAAAATGATATTTTGGTTGGTTGAGTAGCTTGGTGGCTCACAATGATCAGAATAGTATGATTTTAGACTACCCCATGGTGCAGGAGCTTCTTGATGTATTCCCAGATGATCTCCCTGGGTTACCACCATGATAAGAGATGGATTTTACTATATAGGTGCATCAAGGTGTCTCTCTTATCTCAATTCCACCTCATCGGATGGCTCCGACAAAATTAAAGGATCTAAGGATTCGGTTGGAAGAGTAAACTAACAATGGCTTCATTTGTCCCAATGTGTCCTTGTGTGGAGCCCATGTCCTCTTTGTAAAGGAAAAGGACAACACCTTGAGACTCTGCATTGATTATAGGCAGTTGAAGATGGCGACGATAAAGAATAAAAACTCCATGACCCGTATTTAGGGGTGGCAATTTTAGAAATGACACGAAATTTACCCAAAATTGACATGATGTTTCGTGTTCGTGTTCGTGTCGTGTTTTTTTGACACAAAGTCGTGTCGTGTCGTGTTATCGTGTTTTTTAAGCCTGAAATTTAAGAAATTATGGTTGTCGTGTCGTGTCGTGTTATTTTTTATTCGGGTCGTGTTCGTGTCAGCTAAAAAAAACAAGAAGTCGTGTCATGTCATGTTCGTGTCCGAAAAAACCTTGTCGTGTCGTGTCGGGCCAAAACACGGCCCGTTGACCCGAATTGCCACCCCTACCCGTATTGGTGATTTATTCGACCAGTTGCATAGGGCAGGTAGGTTTTTGAAAATTAACCTTCAGTTCGGGTACCATTAGTTACGCATCAGGGAGGAGGATATTCCTAAGACAACGTTTCGAACATGGTATGGGCACTATAAGTTTCTGGTAATGCCCTGTGGTTTAACTAATTCCCTGACAACATTTACGGACTTAATGAACCGTATTATCGCCGGTACCTGGATAGATTTATGGCAATCTTTGTGGATGACATATTGGTCTATTAAGCCTCGGACATAGACCACGAGGAGAATCTCCGCATGATAATGCAAGTGCTCACGGAAAATCAGTTGTACTTTAAGTTCAATAAGTGCGAGTTCTAGATGGAGGAGGTCAGGTTCCTTGGCCATGTGGTTTTTGGCGAGCATATTTCTTTTGATCCTTCCAAAGTGGAGGTTATCCTGGGGTGGGATAGGCTAAAGACAGTTGTATAAGGGTGTAGTTTCTTAGGTTTGGTCGATTACTACCATAGGTTCGTACATAACTTCTCAAGGATTGCCTTACCCCTCACTATGCTAACTAGGAAGGAAGTGCATTTTGAATGGTTGGATAATTGTGGGTCGGCCTTTCAGGAGATAAAGTTGAGGTTGACCTCTGTGCCCAATCTCATCCTCCCAGAGCGTGGCAGAGATTACACGGTGTATTGTGACACTTTCAATTTAGGACTCGGAGCAGTGTTGATGCAGAATAATCAAGTAGTTGTTTATCCATCCCGATAGTTAAAGGTGCATAAGAGGAACTAAGATATCTGATGTAGTGTTTGAACTTAAGAGCTAGAGGTATTATCTGTACGGAGAATGGTTTGAGGCATCTTTTGACCACAAGAGCCTTTAGTACATTTTCATGCAGTGTGATCTTACTCTTCATCAGAGACGATGGATGGAGCTGATGGAGGACTACGATTTATTATTGGAGTATCACACCGATAAGGCCAATGTAGTGGTCGATGATCTTAGAAGGAAGTGTAGTCTCACCCTTGCAACAATGAGATGTCATCAAGTGAAAATGTTTAGGGAGCTACAGAAGTTTGACTTGCACGTTCAGCGGGGTTACGACAAGGCATACCTGTGGGATGTGGTAGCTAGGCCACTCATTCAGTAGAAACTACTTGATGCCCAGTCGAGTGATCCCGTAGTATTAGGATTGTATTTTGAATGGGGAAATGTTCAACACTCTTATCTTGGGTAAAGACTTGGGGGTGAGACACAAGGGTCGACTAATTATCCCTATTATGGAGAAGATTAAGGATGAGGTGATGGCAGAGGCCCATCACTGATGCTTTAGCATACATCCCGGTGATACCAAGATGTATAAAGACCTTTGTAGGGATTTTTTATGGTCCGAAATGAAAACAGATGTGGCGAAGTATGTAGCCAAGTGCTACACCTATCAGCAGGTAAAAGTGAAGCATAAGAAGCCAGTAAAGTTGTTGAAACCATTACCTGTGAAAGAATGGAAGTGGGAACATATTAAGATGGATTTTGTGATGGAATTACCATGGTCTGAGGGAGGTTATGACGCGATATGGGTTATAATGGATCATTTCATGAAGTTTGCACACTTCTTGGTGATCAAGGTCACCAACACCGTGGCTAAGTAGACGAGATTATATGTTTGATAAATAGTCAGGCTTTATGGTGTCCCGCTCTCAATCATCTCAGACAAGGATCCTCAGTTTTTATTCTTATTTTGGAATAAATTTCAACAGGAGTTGGGTACTAAGATGAACATGTAATACTCCACCCTAGAAATTAGTTATTTAACATTATTTGAGGTATTTTGTTCAAAGGAAAATTCGAGCAATAAATATTCAACGTGTAACACGTAAAGTAATACGTAAGGTGGCGTATTACGTAAATGGTTTAAGTGAGAAAAATCTTGATTCATGTGTCATATGAATGCGTATTTAATATCCAATAGTATTAGCTAGGATGTCCATTAAGTTTGAGGGAAAATGTCAAGGAACGAATGTGACACGGACAAGGTTAATACAACTCGATATTTAAATGGTCCGAAAAATTTATAGCTACCCTTGAGCCACCCCAAAACAACCATGAAACCACCATTTTATAGCATAGAAACACCTTATTTCACCATGTGTAACCATAGGAAGGATGTTGGGCTGTTAGAGATGTTATTCTTGGAGGTTAGTTGAGGTTAATATAATATTGAAGATGGATTTTTGGCGAAGAAGAAGGAGTAGTTCATGGAGATTGAAGTTTCATTTGGGAGATTTAAGAGTGGGCTATTATGACTCCCTTTAGCACCACCTTTGGAGATGGGGGAGTTACCCACCTTCCCTACCATTTTTTGAAGACCATTTTAAGGTGGGAAATATTTATCTCTTATTAAGTTAAGTTGATGATGATATTAATATGAATATTTTGCATCTTGTTGATATTAGGTGTGTAGAAATAGCCATCCATGATTAAAGATTGAATACTACATGATTTCAAGGTATAGTTTAGAAGAAAATGGGATTTTGAAATGGGTCTTGTAGTAAACCTATGTTTAACTTGATTTTTCTACATATTTAAATCTTAAAATATATTGATTAAGATTTTAAACGTACTAATAGGCTTATTAGTATCATTCTTACTATTATCTATAAAAATGGGCACTTAAATGAATGATTGAATGGGATTTAAAAAATGAATAATTTTCGGCCCACTATTCACAAACATTTTATGAAATAAAATATTTTAACCTCATGTTTTAAGGGGAATAAATGATTTCTCTGATGTGAAGAACATTTGGTATGTATGTGCCTTTTTTTATGAGATTACTATAATGATTTTAATGTTGATTAGTCATTATGAAATGAGAAAATAGATTTTCATTTACAAAGTGTACAAGTTTGTTTGTTAAAGTAAGTTTTGGGGTTAAAAGTGTAGTCTTCTTGCAAATTTGGGCGAAAATGTAAATAATAAAAGTGTAGAAGACTAAGTGTGAATAAAATGGGTCTTATACAAAAAGTCATAATTAAAGTGTGTAACACTAAGTTTGAAATGTAAAGTGTCAAATGTGTAAATGTTGACTAAAATGGGTTTTTAATGTTAAAACTCATAAATAAATGTGTAGGCTTTAATATGTGAAAAACATGATTTTATGTATTAAAAGGAGTAATGTGCAAAAATGTGATTTTTGACAAAGTTAGAAGTTGAAAATGTCATAGAGACTAAAGTGCCTACACGTTAAGTTTAAAGCTTAAAAATGGTGTTTTTGTAAGTAACACTAGAAAACAAAAGTGAAGTTACGTATTTTGTTGTAAATTGGGTAAATTGGAAATTTACTTAAAGTGTAACATTTTCACGAAACAAAAATGTTAAAGAGTGTTTTGATACGTATGTAGAAAGAATGAAATAAGTCCTTAAACGAAAATGATTTTTGGTGTAAAGTCAACATGTGTGAAAAAAAGGACTTTAATGGAATATAATGATTTTTCCTAATTGAATATTGGAAAAATAGACGGTTAAGTCCAAGGCTTTGGCTTCGGCCCAAAAAAGTCAAATTAATGTGGACAATATGAAAAATGTTGAACACATTGGCAAGATAATGATATTGGAGGATGTCGTGTTAAATAATTAAGCAAGGCTATGCTGTCCGTAGTGGTAAAAGACCTCAAACCAACTATAGTTTACATGGCGCTTGGTGCCGGACGGAGAAATTTTGTGAAACCGTGGGTGTGTGTATGTTGTGACGGGTGTGTGCATCGGCAAAATCCCTAAATAAAATGCTAAGTAATGAATTGAATATCATTAAAGAGGCATAAATAAATGGCATTAATTCATTGATTTACTTATGCAAGAACAACGCATTAAGTGTTTACTATTCATGTGGCAACATGGGACGGTTTAATAAGATGATATAATGATGTTTAATCTACCTAATGAGGTTTGAACTATAGTGAATACAAGCGTGTGTTATGTAAGGTTTTCAAAGGAAAACGAGTATTTTTTTAAACATCGTGTGTGTGTGTACGTTGAAAGCAAGTCTTAAGTAATGATTAATAACTCGACGTGAGTTAATGAAAGTTGGGTAATAAACGTTTGAAAGTAAATGAAAGATTTTTCCCAACAATTGCTAATTGTTTAACCATGTGCGTCAATGGGAAGGAATGTTAGTTTTTAATCATAATGATACAAAATGATTCTTTGTAAAGATAAGGAGAATAAACGGGTTAAATGACGTTTTTGGAATAAAACGATTTAATACATTGGGATATGTATTTTCAAAGGTAGATAAGTAGATATATACATACTCTCACATGCATGTAGTGTAGCGTGTGAGTATTATTTTCTGTCGTTCGCGTTTCTATATTGTATTTGTATAGTTCACACTGACCATTCGGCTCACATCCCTCCTTTTGTTACGGTAGGTTACTTGATGTCCCGTACTTTGAGAGCGTTATACAAGTAAGTATTTACTTGCATTTACGATTAATAGCTCTATTTTACTTGGCCTTGGGGGCACTTCCCTTGGGTCCTATCACGTAGTTGATAAGAAAGAATTGAAATCCCATGCTAACAAGAGTAACGTTAAATAATAATAAAATTATATTAGAAACATTATTTAGATTGTTTCACTGCACTTCACAATTAATGTACAAGCTGGGTCGGGTTGATCATTTATTAACCCTTAAATCTGGGTCGAGCGTTACAGAACATAAGTACTACATTCTGTCTAGAAACCAACGGGTTGTCAGAGCGAACCATCCAAAATCTGTAGGGCATGTTAAGTGCTTGTGCATTTGACTTTTAGGGAAGTTAGGAGGGTAATCTACATCTGTAAGAGTTCGCCTATAACAACAACTATCAGGCGAGTATTGAGATGTTCCCCTTTGAGGCCTTGTATGGAAGGTCGTGTCGTTCTCCAGTTTGTTAGGCTAAGGTGGGTGAAAAGCATCTTAACAATTCAGAATTGATCCAAGAGATGACTGAAAAGGTCTGGGTAATTCAGCAGAGAATCATGATGGCGCAGAGCCGTAAAAGAATTATGCATATAATCTCACAGTACCCCTGGAGTTTTAGGTAGGTGACCATGTAATGCTGAAGGTTAGACCAAGGACTGGTAGTCAATGATTTGGAAATAAAGGGCAGTTGACCCTACGGTATATCGACCCTTTGAGATCCTAGAACTGATTGGGGATGTGTCTTACCGCTTGGCACTGCCTCCATAATTTTCCTAAGTGCATAATGTATTCCAATGCCATATGTTGAAGAAGTATCTCCATGACTCCCATCATGTCATCGAGTTATAGGAAGATGTCACGTTTCCCACACAACCCATATCCATTTTAAACCGCAAGGAGAGAGTCCTACGCAACCAGGTTATTCCCTTTGGTCCTTTGGGAGTTTCATGGCGTTTAAGGTGCGACCTGGGAACGTGAGTCGAAGATGAGAGAGAAGCACTTAAAACTCTTTCCTTAGTTGATCGTTCTTATTTCAGGGACGAAATCTCCTAAGAAGCGGAGAATATAATACCCACTCCCGTTATTTTATTCTTTACCCGTGTAATTTGTAATCATGTGAAATTATTAGGATTTGGACTATTAATATATGGGATTTTATCTCTATATCCAATTACTCTTTTGGCCTTGATGTTAATTATTGAAAATTATTAGGTGAAATTTGATATTTTAGAAAGCTAGGTAGATCGAACGAACTTAAGGTCGTTCGAAATATGTCCTTATCTCTTTTGAACAAAATTTGGTGGTTCTAACGAAAATCCCACCTCGTTCGAAGTGGACATCTAAAGATGATCAATCAACCGACCTCTGCATAGGTGCGCAACCTCGTTAGAAGGTCGTTTGAAGGAATGATCGAACGAGAACCCAGTCTTGTTCGAATAAGGTCCCATTCTCGTTCGTATGACGCGGATAAAAATCTATCATTTCAAGTTAGCTTGGTGTGCTGTCGCGTTTTACCATTGATAGGGTGAGGTGTCAACCTATGATGGTTGGATGAATATATACGTGTTTGTTGTGTTGGGTGAGAGTTTTTAAATGGTTTTAATGGGTCTTACAGGGGTTATAAAAGGAGAGGGTGAGGGTGTTTTCCCTCACCATTTCAGCATCTCTCTCTCTCTCTCTCTCTCTCTCTCTCTCTCTCTCTTTGTTATTATCTTCCTCTCCAACCATTTTTCCTCCATAATCAAACCTTAACACAACCTCCAAACCATAAGTTACACCATTTTCAATCACATTCTACCATCTTCAAGCTTGGGTTAAGGAAGAAAGTGGTGTAGCAAAGCTTGTAGAGAAGATTTTTTGAGTCATTTGCAGGAAGTTTAGAGTTGTGGAGCTTAGGAGTTTTTAGGAGCTTTCAAGTCATCCCTTTTGTGTTTCTCCTCTTATAATCCAAGGTAGGATTTTCCTTTTACAAAGTTTCAAGACTTTCTAGCTATGGAAATTATATTAGATGAATGTTAAATGTTTTATAATGCCTAAAGTAAAGTTATTTGATAAAATATTGTAATCTTGCAAAAATGGAGTTTTCTAAACAAGCAAAACCCTAGAAGTTTTTTTTAACAAATTTATGACATTTTACCTTGAAAATGGAAGAAATCATGTTAAAATCATATAAACCCATTATTTTAATTGTCTAAGTGCATTTTGAGGTATTTTCTACGCTTGAAATCCTCTTTCACACATGTAGAATCATGTAGTAAGGTAGATGATGATATCTTAGACTTGTTTAAGCATGTTAAAATGGGTTTTATGATGAAATGAATAAATTGAGAAAAATAGCCCTAAAATGTGTTAAATATTATTAGATTGAATGAAAATAATATTTGGGTTCACATATGATGATAAGACAAAGTTATGGACATTTGGTTAAAAATGGTATCGAAGGAGTACTTATATTTTATCTGGCAAAACATAAAATGATAATATAATTTTTGGACATAAAATCATGAGAAGGATGATTTGAAAGAGAAAGGTTAAGTTTTAGTGCCAAAAAGGAAATTAAAAATATTTTTCCCAAAAATTATGATAAAAAGGGCAAAATGGTGATTTTGACAAAAATGAGGATCTTGGTTATTGGACTACCTCTTAGACCTTATCGGTCGGGTTTTTGGTGAAAAATGGATAAAGTGAATAAACGGCACATTGATGAAATGAACAAATGACTTAAACCATAGAATGAAAAAATGATAAAAAGGTGGAATAATGTGGACATTAGATAAAATGTTAACACACATTAAAATTGGACTCGGATGACACTGGGGAAATTAAGGTGGGCCCGAAGCACTGAGATTAAAGACCCAAAATTATTGGCCATGGCATATGATAGCATAGCCGGAGATGTGGAGCCCGTTAAAGTATGTGATTATTGAACGATTCCGAAAAATATAATGTAAAACGGATATAATAATGGTTGTACTTGAGAATGTATAAATAAGACGATCTAATGAAAAGTGATAAATGAGGATAATGTCAAAAACATGAAGAGTTAGTCTCTAGACCCAGCATGAGTCGATTGCATAGTAGTTGCATGAATAATATCTAAATTGTTAAATGTTTTTTGAATTGATTAAAATAAACGATATATGTATAGTATTTTTGTTGAAAACGTGTATCTTAGTGTTACCTACCCTACTGAGCGTTCGCTCCGCCCTACTTTTTATGTTAAACCCCAACCCCACCCAAGGTACCATGAGTAGGGATGCAGGAAAGGACGAGAGTAAGGCCCCAAAAGGCAACCAACGTCGTTAGAACTCTGTCATTTTTTGTAAAATCATGGTTTGGAACTTTGATAAATTTAGAACTTTTAAACACTGTTATTCGGGCGTTTAGCCATAGCTTGTACTGATACAGGGACACATGTGATTCATTTCCTATTTAGTTAGCAATGTGGACAAAATTGGATTTTCATAGATAGATTTTATAAGTTGACTAATTACTTAAAGTGATTTCTTCTTTTCTCAAGTGAAAATCGGTAAATTTTTAGTTCTTAATTATGGCAAAAATTAAAGGATTTTCTTAAATAAAGTAAATGTACTTCCTCCTCCCCTTTTAACTCCTTGACTCGGTGTGGGTTGACTCAATGGTGAACCAATTATGGATCGGGGCATCAGACATCACAAGAAAGGTAACTCCTCAGTCCACCACTGGGCACGAATTCATCTTAGTGTCCATTGACTTCTTCACTAAATGGGTTGAGGCCGAATATTATGCGCTCAATTCTAAAAAGGTGGAAAATTTTTTACATCTTAACAGAATTTGTTGCTTCAGTGTAACTCACGAGTTGGTCTTCGACAACAGTTTCCACTTTGAAAAGATATTCTTCATTCTCTTACACAAGTACGGGATCACTCGGCATAATTATTCCCCACATACAGACCCCAGACCAATGTGGAAATCGAGGCCACTAGCAAAAATGTTATGAACATTATCAACAAGATGTTACAGACTTAAATCGACTAGTTATATGAACTCCCTAACAACCTTTGGGCCTACTACACTCCATAAAGCAATTCAATGGGGGCTACCCCCATTCACTAGTTTATGGCATGGAAAAAGTCTAACCCATATAGATAGAGATAACCTCTCTGAGGGTCATGCTCAAAATCCGTGTAGAAAAGACTAACTTGGGGCATATGCTTGATACGACAAATTATCCCTACTCTATGAGACAAGGCTCAAGGTTGTTTATCATAACCAAGGATACCAACGATGTATCGCTCGGGCATTAAATAAAAAAGTCAGAGGATGAAACACAAAATAAGGTGACCTGGTCTTGAAAGAAAATCTCAAACTATTCGGACTCCCGAAGGAAAATTTGCACCCAAGTGGGGAGGACCTTACCTAGTCACCAAGATAAACACCAGTGGGGAAGCTACCTTGGTTGACCTCGATGGATTATGTTCTCCTAAACTTCTTAACTTGATTTGTGGAATATTTTTTTCCCTAGCTATGCCCATAAAAAGGGAAGAAGTCGTCGCCAAGTAAGAAATCGGACATGTCAGGAAGGGGATACCACGTAGCCCTAAATGTTTGTTGTGTCTTCCATCAAAAAAATTCAAAATAGATTAAATAGATTAAAAATTAAGTAATAAAAATTATCCTAAATCATTTGGACTCCACAAATTTATCCGTATTTAACAAAAATACGAATGCGTGTGCTCTGAAATAAGTAATCAAAAGAGGCTTAGTGGGAAGGACGCAATATCTAATCCCCAAACATATTCACCCAAGAATATACATGAACAAACTCCCTAAACACTCTCTCAACCATAAAAAGTCTTCATAGTATAAAAGTCACCAACAGACGGACCCATGAAGAACTTCTTACGTAGAAAAAATCCAAATCCAGACCGAGAATAATAATCGAGTTTAGCAGCGACATATTCACCCCCTAAAGGATTTCATCCATCCTCGAATAACAAAGGGAACCCTCATCCATAAATTTATACGTTCAAAGGACACCATGCCCGCAGAAGACGAGGTTATCTCCCAACCCTCCTTAATAAAGAAAAGTCATAAAAGGGCGAGGAACCCTTAAAGTGGGCATATGTATTGGTGTTTCAAATTTTATTTCTTGTAAAAAGAGATTAGTATCATTCTATGTGCATACGCCTCATGACATCTCATTCTCTATGATAATTAATATAATGAGTTGTCTAAATTATCCTCTTTAACAATAACCCTACCAAAATCTTCACAAGATATGTGGTCAAATGTTTTTACTTAATTATATATCTTTTTATAAACCTTTGAGTCTCACGAACATTGTATAAAGAAAATAAAAGAGGGATAAAAATAGGATAATAAAATAATATAAACTGTCTCCCTAGATAATATCATGTCATAGGTGAATAAATGTGTAAATAAAAATGTGCATATGCCGAGAGCAGAAAATGAAAAAAATTTGATGGGGACATGCCCCCTACCTAGCCCTAATAAATGTCTTAACTCCCCACCTACTATGTATCATTGTTATGGGCTTTCTTGGCCCACTCTCTCTCTTTATGTTTGCCCCCAATGGTTCACACCTCCCCATGTGTCCTAGGAGTGGGTTGAGTCTGAGGGGGAGGCATTGTGCTCTCAGAAAGATGGTTCACCGACATGGCATAAGAATCAGCAGGTCTCTACTGCCATGTGGCAATATGTGTACGGTCGAGAAATATGAGATCGGGACCACTCCAACATAGAATCCACCAAAAGCACCTCCCGTAACTGAGCAACCATAACCATCACCTTCTAAAGTGAAACTACATTCAAAAAAGGGGAATAATCAATACACAAGAAAAAGGACAAGACTAAAACTACACATGCAGTACACACTGAAATCCATACCTCATCTCCTTTTAGAGACAAACATAAACTCCCACCTAACTGGTCAATTAGGAGTGTCGAATGTTGAATATGGATGGTTATCGTACCCCAACCCTCACCACAGATTAAGTGATTGGTAGAGGAGGCCAAAACGCCCTCTAAAGACGATCGTCCCCCAAATGAAAAACTCCCACCAAACCTCGTGCTTAGGCTTTAACTTCCTCTACATCCTTTGCCCTTTCCTCCACCTCTCGATCTCTATCCACCCTGGCCTCCTAGTCCGTAGACGTTGTGATCCCAATGCAGGCCTCTATGTCCTGAAGACAACTAGAAGTAACCCGCTCCACTAGATACACACCCTCTGTAGTGCCCTCCTACCTTGCCTGGACAATCACAACATTAATTTCCTTTTGGGTTCACCACACCTCAGCCTCCATCCGTCCCAGGCGAGCGGATTGGGAGATCTATCCACCCCGAGATGTATCATATGAAAGCCTAGATAATTGTCATTACCTCCCCACACATGAGAGCTCCCCTAACCTCTAGGCCCTACAAACCTACCTCTCCTAAAACAGAGCTCTTACTTACCTCTAATACGGACCTCAAGTGAAGATCCACCCCACCTATAAAGTATTCCTTGACTAACACCCCTTTGGTCCTCGCCACCAACACCGGCATCGTCTGCTTAGTGACCGGATGATTGGTCTCACTAGCCTCATCCTTGCCATCCCCACCGGTACCATCATGATCTACCCTCACATCACCCTTAATCTCCTCCTTCATATCATCATCCTCCTCCTGAATCACCAATGGAACCCTGTTACCCTTACCTTCTCCAATCATAACCCTAGGAGCCTCCCTTGGTGAAGCTTTCTCATCAACAGGAGGCTTATGAGGCCTTCAAAACCTCCTTCACTTCGTCTGGAGGCTTCTGACCCCTCGCAAGTGCATTTGGTTGGGGATTATATACACATGCCAATAAATCATAAAGGGAAACTGGGCACTCCATCGGAATAACTCAATGGTAAATATAGGATCTGATAATCAAAATCCTCTTATATAAGGTGGGGGAAGAGGATCCCTTCCAAGAGCTCATGGCTCTATATATTAGGCAATCCCTCTATGTGACTTATATGGAAGGGTGGGGGAAAAGGCACTTGAACTATCTCATCCCACATATACTATACCATCACCCTCTCCCTCAGATAAAAGATCCCACCATAAAGGTACTCTAAAAGCAATTTCGGACCTGAATAAATCCAAATCGAGTCGTCTAGGGGAACTACATAACAGTTTAAACCTTAGGGTACCTAAAATAAGGATAAAAAATGAATAAATAAGAAGTATAAAAGATAGGTAAAGGTAAAAGAAAAAATCGTGGCATGTCATGTCGCCACCATGTCCCTCATAAATATTGCAGCCATATAATGGGTCAGAATTGGCCCCAACTGCAGGTTTTTCTGGAGATATCAAGTCATAAGAGGAAAAATACCAAGCATCAAACGCCTAGTTTGAGGCCTCCCAACAGTTATGGCAACATAAGCTAAAACCATAACTCCCCAAAGAAAGTCAAATATAAGTCAAACATAGTTACTTGAACAAATAAATAGAATAAACAAATTAAAACTAAATACCTCCCATAAATAAGAGAAATCGCTGAAGCTATCAAATGCAAAGTGAAAGTACAGACACATAGACTGGTACATCTCTACCAAAACCATACTTCCCCAGGCATAAGTACAGATCTAAGTAAAACCAATAAGGGAGCTACCGCATATGAATGCCTCCCGACCCTCCAGGTGCCATAATTGTTCCCACGGTAATCAGCATAATACACCCGGTATACCTACACGTGACCAAAACATCCACCCAAGGGTTAGCTACCTACTCCAAGTGGGTAATCATATTATGGCCATCCGGGTCAAATTCCTCCCGAGCGAGCTTGGCCCTGAAGTCGGGACGAGGGACAAAGGAGAAAAAAGGTTACCCTCTCTCCCTTTTTTCCATGCACATGTGGGTGATTCAAGGATATGGAGGTCCTTTTTCTGCCACTCGTCTCGGCGTCTTCGCGATCTGCCTTGGATATATAATTGGCCATTGTCAAATGGAAGTAACACGAAGAGATGGAGCCGCCAACCTATTTTTCTCAAAATAGGCAAAAGAATGTAGGTGCCTCAGTAGAACAGCATTAAGGTCATACTGATGCATATGAAACCAAGTGACTCAATGGGTCCGGGGGTTAAGTTTTGGAATGGGAAGGTGTTAGGCACCCATTCTTACCTTTAGGTCTCTCATGGGCTATATTGATCTTCTTTTTTTTCTCTGTGATATCTGTGTACATGTGTATAATGTACATAACGGAAGAATGGAATTACCCAACTCGCGTCATGGAATGGACCGCAGACTCATCCGTAGGAGTGTACCTGAAAATAATAATAAATATATGATGTAAGTGTTTGCCAGATCATAAATCGCTATGGAAAAACGAATGTTCAAGTCGAACAAAACACAAGTATGTAGGATTCCAAGACTCACAAATATAGATGTAATATAATATAAAAAGGCATAAAAATAAAATGGGAGGACTCAAATCTTGGGATTGGCCCAAGACGCCTATGTAGCCAAAGGGGCATCAAAGTCCACATAGTTCGAAAATAGCAATAGGGGTGGTGTTCAACCCATAAATCCAAATGTAGGACTCATTTTTGAGTGTTTTTGAAGGAAAATGTGTTCAAGTGTGAAAGTGTGAGAAATGGAAGTCTTACTTTTGAAATTTTTGAATAAACCCAATTTTTATCTTTTTTGGGTTTTTGTAAAAATAAGTTGTGTGAAATACTAACAAAAAAAAGTGAATGTTATTTGATGTGATATAACGATACAAGACTATAAAATATCACAAAATGAGGATAAAATGAGTAATGACACTAAAATGAGTAAGCTAAAAAAAGGTTGAGGAATGGACCTCCTTGTAAATCTTTACTGCTAAATTCAGAATGTATGTAGGCTCTCTTTTGAGTGGTTTGAAGGTAATATAATAGCGTGAGGGTGGATGACTAAGTGTGATAGGAAAATCAGGTGGAGGGAATGTTGAAAAATTGACTTTTTGGTAATGAGAAGGCTCTGCATTTGAGAGAATATTTGTTCATTACTGAAAGGGACCTCTTCCAGGAATGAGGTCATGATCCCTTTATATAGTGCCATTTAGGGTTGGAGGTGCCTATCGGCATGGCCCCTGGCCTTCCTATCGGTAAAATTATTGTATTACTGGGGAAGGAAAATACACCATGCCAATAGGGAGGGGGTTTAGGGTGCCAATAGGCAGTTTGGAACGGACATTTTTCAAAAAAGGATCATAAAATGCAAGATGTTAGTTCGGATCGTGAACATTCAACACCGTTTAAAAAGGAATTCAAATCCCTTCAAGAATCCATTGAGCTATTTTCGGCATCGAGAGTTGACCTAAGTCAAATAAGGCTCGAAACACTCGATAGTCTCTAGAGAAGGGGTTTTTAAAGGAAAAAAAGGGTCACTTATGTGAACTGTGAGGCCGATTTGAGAATAGCACGGACTGTCGGAAAAATAATTCAGAGTCCTTAGAGATTTCAATGAGATTTTCTCAGTTTGGAGAGTTAACCAAGGTCAAATGGGGATAAAAAATGCCCAATGGCCCTTTCGGGGTAAAATAGATCGTTTGTGCGAACTGTGAGGCGGATTCGCGCTTGGAGAGAAAATTTTGAAAGGAGATTTAGAGCCCTTCAAGGTTTCACTTAGATTATCTTAAGTAAGAGAGTTGACTGGGGGTCAAAAGGGTCACGAGAGTGCCCTATGGCCTCCTGATCAATATTCAGACCAAAACGAATCATTCGTACGAACCGTGAGGTCGATTCGCACAAGGCACAGACTGTTTGAAATGGTATTTAGATTCCATAAATTTTTCATTGAGATTTTCTCAGGTCTAAGATTTTATTAGACTTAAATGGGGCTCGAAATCGCTCGATGGCCTTCGGATCAATACTCGGAGTGGGACTCAGGGTTTATAGAGAGTGGAGGAGTTTTAGGGTCCTAAGGAGGTGTTTAAGGGGTAACAGGATGGGGCGTTTATAGAGCCCCTTGACTGGAAAGCTTGAAACAAGTGAAGGTCATCGAAATATAGACACCTCATCAGTGTTTGAGGAAAGGTTTGAGGTTAATTATGTGGACCTAAAAGGATGGAGATGATGAATTCATAAGGTAGAGGTTGATTTTGTGGACCTAAAGATTAAAATGACCGATTCAGTGGGTTAAGGTCTATTCTAAGGACCTAAAGAGTGATATGACCAATTTAATGGGTCGAGAGTCAATTCTAAGCAACTAAATATGTGGTGATCGATTCAGCGAGACTAGGTAAATTCGAAGGACCTAAAGAGCGAGATGACCAATTCAGTGGGTCAATTATATGGACCTAAAGTTGAGATGACCAACTCTGTGATTTAAGGTCAATTTTACGTACCCAAAGAGGTGGCAACCAATTCAGCTGGTTGAAGGTCAATTCTGAGGACATAAAGATGTAGCGATCGATTCAGCTGATCGAAGGTCAATTCTAAGGACCTAAAGATGTGGTGACCAATTTTGCTGATCGAGGTCAATTTTGTAGACCTAAAGATATAGTGACTAATTCTGCTAGTCGAGGTCAATTTTGTGAACCTAAAGATAAGATGACTAATTCTGCAAGTCGAAGGTCAATTCTGAGGGCCTAAAGTTGAGATGACCAATTATTCAAGTTGAAGATTAATTTTGTGAACCTAAAGAGGTGGCATCCAATTTAGCGGGTCGACGTCAATTCTTCGGACGTAAAGAGTGAGATGACAATTTCTGTGGGTTGAGGTCAATTCTACGGACCTAAATATGTGACGATCAATTGTGCGGGTCGAGGTTAATATTGTTGACTTAAATATGAGATGATCATTTTTGCGGGTCGAGGTCAATTATGAGGACCTAAAGATGTAGTGATCAATTCAGCGAGTCGAGGTCAATTCTGGGAACCTAAAGATGATGATAGATTCAACGATTCAAAGGTCAATTATAAGGACCTAAAGTGAGATGACCAATTCAGCGGGTTGAATGTCAATTCTAAGGAACTAAAGTTGTAACTTATGAGGACTGTGCTGACTTGTGATTCCACTGGAGAAAGCGTAGAGTGCTTTGGGGCATGCGCACCTTTGGATCCACTGGGAAATATATTGATCATAAAAGTGAGTGTTAATTGTCCTGTTGGGCATTTATGAGAGTTTATAATTGGTTTGGTACTTCACCATGAGTTTCTCTCAGAGAATAATGTGCTTAACTTTGTGGGGATCTTTTGGAGATTTTTATGAATTTTTGGGGCAATTTTTAGATTTTTTTTTTGCACTTTTGTGACAAAATTTTGAGGGTACTACTGATTATAAAGTCTGGGTAAGTGCCTATCGGCATAAGGAACGGACTCCTAGGCTTCTTGCGGAAGACAAAATATCACTGCTGATAGGCAGGAAAAGGGGACACCGATCGGTATACCCCTTAGCCTTTTATAAAAAAAGGGGCGGCCCCTCTTCATTTTTCACACCTCCAAGTGATTGATTATCTTGCCTTCTTTTTCTTAAAGTTATTTTTTAGTCCATTTATTCACAAGATCTCAAATTATGGGTACTTTTGGAACTAACAATAATGAGTGGGTGTCTGTTAATGATTGGGCAAGTTTGGAATCGAGGGTTGCGGTGCCGCGACCTCTAGGCAATGAGAATGCGTATGAGTCCTTTGAGCCAGTAAATGATGAGAGGATTTTACTGCATAAGCCCGAGCACCATCGGTCGACGAGGGTGAATAATCGTAATGGCTATGTGAGTATTTGTCTTTTAGTTTTCCATTCTTTTCTTTTTATTCTTGCGCTAATGAAGGTTTTTCCTTAGTTTCTCGCAGACTGACATAGATTTTGAAGCATCCGGTCCTAGGGGAAGATTAGGATGAAGGATATTTAGGATTTCCTTCTTGGGGACATTTGGTGGATGTTGGCGGGTGCATTGGACGAGACGTCGCGCTCTACGATGGTGTTGTGCTCTCTTAGTGAGAGATGGTGGAATATTACCCTCACATTCTATCTGGGGATTGGGGAGATGACTATTACTCCCTTAGATGTCCAGTAGTTCACGGGACTGGATTGTGCTGGTCATCATATTATAGTAAATCGTACTCTGTGGGTCATGTAGGCGGGTTGTGCGAGCTACCTTGGGGGATGTTGAAAGAATCGTGTCGGGGAATTATATTCATATATCGGTGTTGAAGGAGACTCTTCTATTTAGGAAGATTAATGAGATGGATGGGTGGCAGGAGAGATAGGTGGCCCGCTTATTCATTTTTTTATGCTGGGAGGGTTTGTGGTGAAGATGAGTGGCAACATTGTCCATCTCTTATTTTTTCCATATTTGAGGATTATTTCGGGCATCCATCTATACGACTAGGAGAGCTTCACTCCGACATCCCTTTATGCTTATTTGGATGCATTCAGTCATTGCTGCTGACAGACGTTCATAGGAACCCCGTATCTTTTGGAGGTAATCTGTAAGTTTAATTCCTTATTATTTTCTTATTGTCCTTTGGTTTCTTTCTTTTGATTCTTTGTGTTTCTTTTTTGAAAATGTGGTTTTATAACGTGATAGGGCATAATGTGGGGCTGGTGTCCTTAAAGGAGAGCGAACTAGGAGACTTCTAAATATTATACAAATGGTGGAATTCTAACATGCATTCAAACCAATCCCTATCCCTAAGGATGTGCTAGCGGGGTTGAACGCCCTGACGAGCAACCAGGTTAGGTTTTCGATCTCTGTCTCTTTCTCAGCTTTTTGGATCTTTTTGCTTCTGGATATTTACTAACTTTTTACTGGGAATATATATGACCTTTTACCCTTGGATTCTTCTTTCAAAGGTTGAAGGGGCTATGGTTGCACTCTTATAGATGAGGCGATTATTAGTGCATGAGTTTGTGTATGTCTGATACCTTAGAGAGAGAGGTGCAGAAGATGAGGTGACATCCGTTTTCTAGTTCTTTCCTCTTGGGATTTTCTCACAGATCCATCGTTATGAATGGAGGATCTTGGCATTGACCATGATGTATGCTTGACTTATCGGCTTTGCACTTGAAAAGATACTCAAAAAGTCAAAAAAATGCATCGTGTGTTTTATTATTTTCATTTAGTGGCTTACTCTACATGCACTTTAGTTTGTTGTTGAGGTTTTTTATATTGAGAAAAAGTATGAAAAGTGCATTTTTTGGGAATTTTTGAATGGAGGAAGGCCTTGAAGGCTTGGTTAAAGATAATTTCTTCTTAAAATTACTTATTTTGAAATGAAAAATATTAGAAGGGAAAACTGAGGGTTTCTTAAAATTGGGCGGGACGAATTTATCCTTTACCTGGTTTTTGGCATAAAGGTCAAGTTCAAACCATTCACTTATCTTTGATTGCACTTTTTGCATACTTTGGGTACTTTTGGGGTAGAGGAGTCAGTGGTTTTTTGAATGACTTGTTTTCTTGTGGGATTTTTTAGTAAAAAAAGGGCTTACGAGGTGTTTTCTTTACCACATTCCATTTTCTTTCCTCTGTAGCTTACATCTTTTCTTCAAATACGAGGCCTTTTCCTCATATCTCGAGGGTCTAGAGCCAATGTGCCTCTATAACATCAATTACGAAGCCTTTAGTTTATGCCATGTCTCTTTATGGCGTAATCGTCTCATAGACTGGAACCTTCTAGGAGTAGCAGTATAGTTTTGGTACCCTAAAGACCACGTTTTATATTTTGGCTTAGACGAGGTGTGCCCTACCTACGAAGAGTTCTCTATGATGCGAGGCATCAGCCCTAGTCTAGCGACAGCTATGTCGAGTTTATCCCATTCTCCTCGAATGTCCTTAGCAGAGTTACTTTATATCTCCCCCTCATTCGCTCGGCCACTGGTCCATTGAGGAAATATCATCCTCCCTATAGTCATGAATTTAGTGTATCTAAGGGATTTTCTGACAATGGCTTTGCCAAAGCTGTAGCCTTGGGTCTGATTTCTACACTTCTATTAGCGACAGGTGACCTGACGGTTGGTCCTCATGTAGCCACAATAATGGTGTGGTTATTCTACTACTGTAGTCATGCGACAGTAGTGTTAGCGGAGACTCTGAATGGTTTAGATGCCTAAAAGGAAGGTCAGGCTAACTTTTTATGGGGGAGCCTTATCAAGCTATTCATGTGAATTTCTGAGAGACTGCGTCTAACGATCCCTCTTAAGTACCCTTTGTTGGGTGTTTCCAATTTCTTTACTAGGCCTTTCTTCAGCTTCGGTCCTTCGATAGACAATAGAATTAACTAGCTTGTGGATCATAGGGCTCGATAACTTTGTTGGTATGTACCATGGTAGGGGGATTTGCAACCCATTTTTCAGTTAGGGGAATACTAGTATGTGAGGTTAGTCAGTCTTTTCCATACTTCCTTCATGGCTTTTATGTCAAGTGGGGTGGGATCAAATTGTATCTCCCCACATAACCAATTTCTTTTTGGTGGAGGGCTTGACCAAGCCCTTAAGGATGATACTGGGGCCTCTATGGAAGCATCGATGGTTGTCTACCCATTCGTTACAATCCATTGGAGAGGCTGGGTTTGTATCCAAGGATTATTTGAAGTGGTTATGGAAATGAGTGGTTAAAAAGATTTTAGAGGAGGAGATTGAGCAAAGATGGCTTGTCTCTTTTGATGCCATAGAGTAAGGTGTTGCGGTTTCATCAAAGATTATCAATGCATATCGTTTCATGGCGTGAATTCGTAACACTAATTAAGCATGGGACATTTGGGGGCCTCTAGGGGCAGGTAATGACGATGAGGTAAGCCCATTTGGAAACTGAGGACAAGGTCTTGAGAAGTTGGTTTTGTGTTTACGGTATTTTGTGTTTGGGTAGGTTTTTGGAATTTTTTTGTGAATACGATTTAATGGAGGGGAATTATAAGTTGTATGAAGGTTAGAAGTAAGTGGTTTGTTTGACTCCCGTTGTTGATATTTCATGTAACAACCATATTCCTAATAATAAAATAAAAGTAATTTTGACATATATTGTTGTGTATTTTGGTGAGTTTTGTATATGAATTGTCTATATCGATCACCAAGGCATACATAATCCTTTTGTTCATTTAAATGATGAGATGGACCATAATTCTCGAGGGAAGAAAAGAATAACATTTTGTGAGAAAGAAAGGATCGTGCCCATATGTGTTTTATAAGCTGCCTACGTACCTCTATGGGGTTTGAAAACTCGTGAGCTTCATTTGAAAAGGTTGTTTGAGAGGATCAGGTCCCACTTAGTTCTAAGTAATGGGGAAATAAAGATTTATTATTTTTTATTATTTACAATAGAAGGGGATGAGAAGAATCTTAGCGCGCTAAGAATTCGAATTTAGTGTAGAATTTCTTGAGATGGTTCAGATTGACTAGATGCTCCATCTCTTATCCGTCGAGATCTTTGATGATAGAGGCGTCACCTGACTTGATTTTATTCACAATGTAAGGGGCATTCTAATTAGGTTTTAACTTTTCCCTGGGATCCCAGATGGGTTCTATAATATTTTTGAGGGCAAGGTCTCCTTCTTGGACACTGCAGTAAACTTTCATATAGAATGATCGTGTGATCTGGTGATGGTACCCTTGTACGTGGTATAGAGCTTTTAGTCTCTTTTAATTTAGGAGTGGGAGTTCATCGTAGCGACTCTGATGTCGATTTTCCTCACTAACCTTGCTTTCGCGCATGACACACAGAGAAGGCACATCTAGTTCGACGGGGATAACCGCATACATGTCATATACAAGAGAATAAAGGTAGCCCAGTGGGTGTTCTAATTGAGGTACGGTAGTCCCAGTGGGTGTATAGAATCCGATAGGCCCAGTCTCTACAACTTTTACTCATCTTGTTGATGATGGTTTTGAGGCTCTTATTGGAGGTTACGACAGTACAGTTGGTTTGGGGCCGGTAGGGCGAAGACTTATGTCTCTAAATTCCATCCTCGTTGACTAATTCTATGACCTCATCCTAGAAATGGAGTTCATTGTCTAATACCAACTCATGGGGAACTCCATATCGGTAAATGATATTATTTCTGATGAACTTATCTACTTTCTTCATAATCAGTACCCCGTATGACTCGGCTTTAACCCATTTTATGAAGAAGTTAATACCGACCAGGATGAATTCATGCTTGTTTGAAGATTTAGGGTGACATTCCCAATGATGTTTATGCCCGAGGTAGAGAAAGACCAATAGAAGTCATGTTGTACATTTCTCAGGGAGGCAAATGTTGAAGGTTGGCAAATTAAAAGCATTTGAGGCATCTCCGAACATAGGCAGTGAAGTCTTGGATCATGGTGGTCCAATTGTACCCTTGATAGATGATTTTCTTGGCAAGCATATGACCGTTCATGTGGGGTTTGTATTACCCGATATGGATTTTCTACCTCATTTGTTCAATCTTAGCACCTGTTATACAATGCAAATGGCTTCTATCAAAGTTTCTCTTGAAAAGAGGTTTATTACAGATAATGTACTAGACAACCAGTTTATGAAGGGTCACACAACCTTTCTTATCTGCATCTCAAGGATACCTACCATGTTTTAGAAGGCACTAAATGTCATGGTACCATAGTCCTGCCATATCAGAATCTTCTTCAGTGATGAGCTCGATATGGTAATAGTGTGTGGGCGCAACTTATCTCTGAATAAGGAAAAGGGCTATTGTTATTCCCTTAGGCATGTTGACCATGGAGGCTAGAGTTTCTAGTTCGTTAGCTAGTTTATTCTTCGAGTGAGGAATGTAATGGAAGGTGACATCTTTGAATTGGGAGGATAGATTTTCTAGATGGGCGTGGAAGGGTAGGAGCTTTTCGTCTTTGACCTTTCATTTCCTAAGGATTTTTCCGACAATGAGGGAAGAGTCCCCATAAATGTCTATGTACTTGCTTCCTTTTTTGGTAATTTTAAGCCCTACGGTGCATGCCTTATACTCTGTCATGCTAGTGGTGCAAGGGAAGTCTAGCTTGATGGAAATTGGGGTGTAAGAGTCATCGGATGCGATTAAAAATATCCCAATGCCATAACCTTTCTTGTGGGAAGCTCTGTCGAAGAACATCTGTTACCTGATGTTTTCCTGAGAGGTGTAGAGTATGTCTTCGTCTGGAAAGTCAGATTCCCAAACTTTAATTCCTTCTATGGGATAATCGGTAAGATAATCAAAGATGCCCCCCCCCCCCCTTTATGGATTTTTGTGTGATGTACATAATATCTAACTCGACTAACAACATCAACTAGCGAGCCATTCGGCTTGAGAAAGTGGGTTTCTCTACAAGGTATTTTATAGCATATATTCAGGATACCGGATTGAAAATGTGAGAATGTAGTGTCGTAGTTTATGTATGACCCAAACAAGCACGCTTTCTCCAAGGCAGTGTACTTGACTTCGTACCCTGCTAGTTTTTGACAAGCGTAGTATATTAGCCATTCCTTGCGGGATTCCTTAGTCTATTGGGTCAGCAAATACCCTGTTACAGTATCGTTGACATTCAAGTATAGGAGGATGGCAAGACCTGGTTGCGAGTGGCATGACCACCAGAGGTCGAGTTAGGTATCATTTGATTTGTTCAAAGGCTTCTTGGCACACCTCTTTCCAAAATTTGGTTGAGTCTTTCTAAAGAAGTTTGAAAATGGGTTCGCAGATAGAGGTTAGTTAGCTGATGAAGCGAATGATGTATTGCAGCTTAACAGGAATCCTCGTACTTTTTCTCCATTTCGGGTGGTGGCATCTCGAGAATGGCTTTTAGTTTGGTGAGGTATGATTCAATTCCTTTCTCACTGACCATGAATCCAACGAGTTTCTCTTTAGTGATGCCAAAGACACATTTATGTGGGTTAAGTCACATCTTCTATTATCGTAGTTGTTCGAAAAGTTTTCTCAGGGAAGGGATATGACCTTCTTGAGTCTTGGACCCGATGATCATGTCATCAATATATACCTCGATTTGTCTATGAATGATGTCATATAGGATGGTTTTCGTAAACCTTTGGTAGGTAGCCCCCATATTTTAAGCCCGAATGGCATGACAGTGTATCACAAGGTCCCCCATTGGGTGATGAAGGCGGTTTTCTCTTAATGATCAAGGTGCATCTTAATTTGGTTGTAGCCAGCAAATCCGTCAACAAAGTATTTGAGAATGTTTATGGCCATATTATCCACGATCATGTCAATATTAGTCAAAGGGTAATCATCCTTAGGGGATGCTTTGTTCAGATCCCGATAGTCGATGCATATGTGAACTTTTCCTCCCGATTTAGGCATGGGGACAATATTTTCAAGCCATATAGGGTATTCGACTACGTAAATAAAGTTTGCGTTCAACTGTTTCACCACTTCTTCTTTGACCTTGAGAGACCATTCAGTTTAGAGCTTCCTCAATTTCTATTTGAAAAGTTTGCTTACTAAGAATGTGGGGATCTCGTGCTGAGATATTTCTGGGTCGATATCTGACATATCATTACAGGACCACGCGAAGACGTCTATTAACTCTTTCAAAAGATCTTTGAATGGTTCCCGCTTATGCTCTTTGAGGGTTGACCCTATCTTAATCTCGCCCAGATGGATATTAAAATTGATATTAATAAAAATAGTCTCATTATCATTAGTTTAACGTGGCTATGTTGTTTATTATTTTACTTATTGAGATCATTTAAGAATTATTCATTTACCAAATCATCATCATCAAAAGCATTATTAGAATCAATACAATTAACGTAAATACTCAAAATCTTCATTTATTTCATTCTCGAGAAATACAACATTATTAACCTCATCAAAAGAGGCCTCGAGTACATTGATATCAAAAATAGACGAAACAGAAGCAAGTTCGAGGATTTCTTAAATGGGGTGGATAGCAGGGTTTAGCTGGGCTTAAGCGAGCTGGACTGGAAGGGCATGCCAATTAAGGAGAGATGCTTCAGCAGTTGTAATCTTGGCGTCCAGGTCTGACGGCATAGCTTCTTAATGAATCATGCAGAGACTCAGCCCCAGTGTCTACAAGTTAAATGAATCCTCTCTACCTCGGAGTTTTTAATGATTTCCATAGTCTCATTAGTTAGAGGTTTCACTTCATGTTTCCATTCCTCTCCCTAGATGTTGTCATATTGAAAGAAGATCTCCATTCCTGGTTTCATCTTTTTATCAGTGGGGTCATACCATGGTTTCGAAAAATTCGCAAAAAGGGGAAGTCTTCTCCCTCTTTGATGAACCTTTCATTCAGATTCTATTTCAAGATAGTATTTTCATCATTCAGTATTCTTTTCTGTTATGGTCAATAAAGTTCTTTGAGTTCGGGAGGTGAAGGTTGGTAGCCCAGGATGCATAGAAGAAAGTCTTCTTTTAGGGTTATCAGATCAAGGATACCTTGTCGGCATCGTCCTAGCCCCATTCCGAGCAAGAAGTACATATTCTTGAACATTTGGATTACGTTGACATTTCCATGAGGGTTATATTCTGGATAAACTCGGACTTTAAAATTTTCTCCCACTGGGACAAGGAGTGGATTAATTTTTAAATCCTAAAGGAACATGTAATTGGTCCCATGTTGAATTTCTAATACTGGATTGTTGGTGCTGACACTGTCCGAACTGTCGTCGTCTCTAAGGTTGGTGATGACCTAAACTTTAGCGAAGAATATAAACTTATTATGGAGAGAAGAAGAGACTCATCGGATGAGATGGTCGAAAAACGAGTAGATTGAAAGAGGCGTGTATATCGCTGACTTGAAACTCTGTCAAAGGGTGGATAGGGCCAATCCCTGGTATAAGTTTTATAGAACCCATTATTTCTTGATGGGTGTTCTTATAAGCATGCATGACAGCGGATATGGGAGTAATATCACTGAGTTTTAATCCTATGCAATTGAAAGTTCTGAGCAGGCATACATTGCTAACGATATTCTCTTCCCCAAATCTTCGACGAATATGTTAAGATCATGATTGTGATTAGGGCCAAATTTTGGGATTTCTACTTTGGAATAGGAGAGGGGTTTAGTAGAGTTTAGGTATCCAACCATATTTACTACTTCTTTGGGAAAGGTAAAAGAAAGAACTATGGGTTCTGTGAGGAGCTCTATCAGAGCATTTTGATGTAGCTGGGAAGACATGAAAAGTCCCCACAAGGTGATATTATCTTGGGTTTTTTTAGCTGATCGAGAACTTTACTTTCTTTAATGATCATCTCTGGCATTGGGAACTCTTCGACATCCCCTGTAATATCGCCCAGATTAGGTCATATAGTCAACATAGGCGAGGAAGAATAAAACTCAAGTGGTTTCGTTCACTTGGGGAATAATAAACACTTTGTAGATTTCCCTTAATAATTATATGAAAGAGATCATTCCACACCAATCGATAACTGAACTAGATTCTCCGCGATTCGATTCATCATTTGAGCTATCGAAGTCATTCCTCCATCCATTGGTGACGATGTCCTCATGCTAAGAGTAATTAATGAATTTTACAACCTCTATGGCTTCATCAAATGGATCTTCTCATTCAATGGGGAAGTGAAGGGACTAGGTATCCCTGGAGTTTCAAGGCTATGAGCAACTCAGGGATGCTGTATATTTCTTCTTTTTGGAGAAATATATCTGACATGATCTGTATGACACCTTTCATTCGTCTGATTCCCGAGCCCACTTTCGGACTTCCATAAATAGGCCACTGAAACCTCTCATATTTGATGGTCATCTATGCAGGATGTTTCATCCCAAACCCTCAGATTTGATCTAGTACTACAGATAGTTCCATGTCCTCCCCCTATAATCAGGTGCGGACAACAATACATGCTCATGTGAGGAGCGACAAAGTTTGATAAGCGAAGCTCGTGGGATGTAAGATAAAGGACGAGCAAACTTAAAGGGGTTTGGGTGAGATTATAACTATGTTGGGTATTTTAATTGGCACGATTTGGATAGAAAGGTCAGTATTTGGGTCGTTAGTCTTGGTATTGCACTGAGCTAGGATGGCCATCAAGACTGATTGGACATTCGGTGCTTGGTCTGCGTTCTCCATGAATAACTTCCAGAGGTAGATCTCAGCTTGTATTATGTTTGCCTAAATGCAACAAAAATATCGGACAGGACCCTAACTAGGGGAAAAGGTAGGGTATAACATATAAGACACGGTTTGATTTGTATTTAGGCTTACGGACAGTGTATTGTTTTAAAAAGGGGCAAAATAGTGCAAAAATTTGGGAACGATAGCAACCTAAAAATTCGACAGAGTTTCACATTGTAATCGACAAACTAATTATGAAGGTCCTAAGGTAGACGCCTATATGAGGTTTATGCATTTGGTGGACTAGTGGAAGTGTTCCCCCCTTTGGCATGACTTCCATGATATATCTCTTGCCTATAATGGCAATGATTCATTGGTACATGTGGACAAGCCATTTGGTATACCTGAGTGTACGTGAATTGCCTCATGATATACCTCATGGGGATGATACATGTAAGAGAAAATACAATATACTCGACGTACATGAACGAGTTCCCTGCTATATACCTCCCGTAGTGAGTTTGGTCAAGCAGTACGATGCAGAAGGAATCGTTCGATATACATTGAAGGTACGAGGCCAATGGAAGTTAAGAATTATATCTCTTAGGTTGATCACGCCCCACAGGACCGACACCCATCACTAAGTGACCCCAAGTATGGGATAAAATTTTGGTCAATAGTGCCATGCTCATGTGATGTATTGTGTAAAAAAGCACGAATCTTGAGTAGTATCTTATGGAGATTCTTTTGTATGATAAGTAAAGGGAGTGTTACCACTATGAGGGAGAACATACAAATAGAATGAGATGAAAAGTAAAGCTAACATGGATCATAAGACTATACAAAGCATGGTGATAGAGTGTGAAGCATGTGGATATACAAGTGAGTGAGATATAGGTGTTAAGTGAGTAAGTGAATATGGAATAGTGTAAGTGAACATGTGAATATATATACAAGTGAAAATGTGTGCTAGTGAGACTAAGCATGGATAATCTATAAGTGGTGTGTGAGATGTGTAAGTGACCGTAGAGATATATATAAGTGAGAAAAGTGACGGTGTGTGTTAGTGAAGCTAAGCGTCGATAATATATAAGTGGTGTCTAAGCATGTGAGTAAAGGTGAGACTATATACAAGTGTGAGTGTATGAATTGAACATGAATCATATAGACAAGTGAGTATAGGGTGAAACATGTTGAACATGTACAAGTGAGTAAAAAGTGAGATATACATGAGAAGAGAGCGCGATAGAAATAAACATGATAATATATACATACAAGATGTAAGCATAGGAGTAAAGGGAACATACAATTAGAGGCATATGTACACATGTCAAAAGGTATGAGGGTAAAGAAATAACACCCATGTGAAAATAGAATCTAGTCCTCAATAAAGTCCCCAGCGAAATCGCTATTGTGGCCATCTGGGTCGGACTCCTCCAGCACGGGCCTGGCCCCGAAGTCAGGATGAGAGGAGAAGGGGAAAAAAGGTCCCCCTCTCCCCCACCCCTATTTTTTCCATACACGTGTGGGTGATTTGAGGATATGTAGGTCCTCTTTCCTCCACTTGTGTCGGCTTCTTGGTGGTATGTCTCGAATATAAAATTTGTCGTCGTCAAATGGGGGTAACATGAAGAGATGGAGTCGCCAGCATATTTTGCTCAAAACATGCAAAATAATATATCTGCCTCGAGAGAATGACATAATGCATAAGGAACCAAGTGATTTAAAGGGTTCAGGGACTAAGTTACAGAATGGGAAGGTGTTAGGCACCCATTCTTCCTTTTCATGGGCTATATTGATCTTCTCCTTTTTCTCCGTGATGTGTGTATACATGTGTATAATATAAATAAAGGGATAATGAAATTAGCCTACTCCCATCATATAATGGACGTAGCAGACTCATTCTTAGGAGTGTGCCCATAAATAATAATAAACAAATAAATTAAGTGTTCGCCGAATCACGAATCGCTATGAAAAATGAAAGTGCATGTCGGATAAGACAGGAGTATGTAGCTGTATAAGACTCACAAAAATGTATATAATAGAATATAAAAGGCATGAAAATAGAAAGGGGGAATCTCAGGATGGGCCCAAGACGCCTACGTAGCCCAAGGGACATCAAAGTTCACGTAATTTGAAAATAGCAATAGGGGTGGGGTTCAACCCATAAATTCAAATTTAGGACTCCTCTTTTGGTGTTTTTGAAGGAAACTATGTTCAACTGTGAAAGTATGAGAAAATGAAAGTCATATTTTTGGAATTTACGAATAAACCCTATTTTTGTCTTTTGGGGGGTTTTATGACAATAAGTTTTATGAAATAATAATAAAAATTTGAATATTATTTTATGTGAGATAATGAAACAAGATTAGAAAATATCACAAAATGAGGATGAAGTGAGTAATAACACTAAAATGAGTAATCTAGAAAGAGGGCGAGGAATGGACCTCCTTGTAGATATTTGTTAGTGAATTTAGAATATATGTAGGCTAGTTTTTGTAGTGGTATGAAGGTAACATGGTAGGGTGAGGTGGATGACTAAGTGGGGTAGGAAAGTGATGTGGGGGGAATGTTGGAAAATGGACTTTTTTGATAATGAGAATGCCCTGATTTTGAAAGAATATTTGTTCACTGCCAAAAGGGACCTCTTCTAGGTGTGATGTTGTGAGCCCTTTATATAGTGCCATTTAGGGTTGGGGTGCCGATAGGCATGTCCCCTGGTTTGCCTATACACACAGTACCTATCTTGTTGGGCAAGGAATGTACATCATGCCGATAAGCAGGGGGTGCCTATAAACAGTCCAGAACGGACTCTTAAGGAAAAATATGCATAAAATGCAAGTCGTAAGTCTGAATAAGGCACGACCAGGACCATTGGAAAGATAATTTAGAGCCCTTAAAGAATCCATTGATCCACTCTTGGTTCTAGGAGTTGATTGAATTCAAATGGGGCTATAAAGCGCCCAATAGTCTCTAGAAAAGGGGTTTTTAGAGGAAATCGAGTCGTTCGTGATCTTCGCTCGGTTTGGAGATGGAAATCGAGTTGTTAGTGATCTTTATCCGTGAGGCCTATTCCTACATAACACAGATCATTAGAGATGTAATTTAGAGCCCTTCAACTTCAATGATCTTTGCTCGATTTGGAGAGTTAACCAATGTTAAATGGGGCTCGATAGCGTCCAGTGGCCCTTCAAAGTAAAATGGATCATTAGTGCAAATCGTGAGGTCGTTAGCGCACAGAGAAGATCGTTGGAAAGAAAAATTCAGTGACCTTTAAGGTTTCATTGAGCTTAACTCTGATCGTAGAGTTGACCGGAGTCAAATGGATCCCAAGAGCCTCCTGATCAGTACTCAGAGTAAAACGGATCGTTCGTGCGAACGTGAGGCCAATTTGCGCATGGCATAGACCGTTAGAAAGGGGATTCATATCCTTTCAAGGTTTTATGAGCTTCATTAATGTTAAAGTGTTGATCGGATTCAAATGGGGACCAGGGGCATCTGATGGCTCCCAGATCAATACTCTGAGTGGAACCTATGATTTATTGTGAGTGGTGGAGTGTTAGGATCCTAAGGAGGTGATTTGGGGGGAATAGGATGGGGTGTCTACACAAATTATAGATATCAATGAACTCCATTATAAGGGGGCAACTCATATCCCCAAAGCCACAAACAAGTCATCTATATTATTGGTCAAGGTATGAACCACCTTGAAGGGGTTCTTGTTAAAGGGGAGCCCTGTAAAAGCAAACAAATCTAAGGGAGTCATCGCCATCTACCCCACTGTTAAATTAAGAGTGTTAGTGGTGTCCCACTAGTGCTCTGCAAAAACTTCCATCATCACCATACATTTGTGAAAACCCTCCACTCGTAAGCTATCCAGTTAAAGTTCGAAACTAATGGCATGTATAAACACCCAAAAGAATGGAGAGGCACAGACCCAGGCTAATTATTACTTATTCACACTTAATCCATATTTCATTAGTTACGATTAGATAATAAAATTAAATAGTTTGTGGGATAATTTGAATTACCTGGAGCTTATTCCCTTTAATTATTTAAATTATCATTCGTCCGCACTTAAGTCATTTATCATTAGTTCTCCTTAACTAGAAAGATTAATAAGTTCATGATATAATTTAACATTTTCTTAAGGCCTACTCCCCCTATTATTATCATCGTCATCACCATCACCATCCCATCAAACTAAAACAAATTCTACTTAAGCTCTCGAAGAAAATGTTAATTATTTAAAAAAGTGGACTCATAAAAACAACGATTCTAAATAAATATGCCTACATATATTGAAAAAATAAGGATAAAGAAACACATACCCGCGGGAAAGACGTGGAGCGTCCCCTAAGGCCATGTGACGGTCACACTCTTGAACAATCACCTCGATATCATCATCAACATCATCATCTAATAGGATGGTAGCACTAACAATAGTGGGCTCACTCGTCCACTCCACTCCCACCCAGTCGTCAATATGTGGAAACACACCCACAGGCCAGTGAGGGCCGAGAATAAACATAGGAGGCCAATCGTCCCAGATGGAACCACCCCATCCAGAACTCCCCCAACCTCCACCTTCTCATCTTCATTCCAGTTGATCATGGGAACCTCCTCACCCTCATACATGTGCTCATTAGGATCCACAAGTGAATAAAAGTAAGAGAAAACTAATAAAATAGGCTTCTAGCTATGGTAGAAAATGATATTATGGGGAGAAAAAGAATAAATAATAGTTAAGAATGGACTAGGGATGACCTTTTTATATGTTCCTTCCATGAGGGTTTTTACTGCGCAGTTAATTAAGAAATTAACTAACTGGTTGATTATATGAACACCAAGTTAAAAACATGCGATTCGACAAAAAGTTGCGGATGATTCGATTATTAATTGCCCGGTTAAAATGGTTCAGTAAAGAGGTATGGCAATTAGTGGTTAACCACACAGTCAAACATCAACATTGACCACGTGGTCAATTGATCAACCGCATGGTGAATGTATTTGCCCAAATTATTTTTGCAAGTTGTCTTCCCTAAAGCATGTTCTTATGCTCACACTCTCCCAAATTAACACGTTCACTCTTGTATCACTCCATATTTTGATGAAGCGCATTCGTACGCGCACACATATACTCCCCATCAAGACACCTCAAACTTCACCTACTTCTCATTTATGTAGTTCGTACAACAAACCCGCACGATCCGTTGGCCTCCCAGAACACCTCAAAGAGAGCTCCCAAAAATCCTCACTCCGACCCATATTGAGCGTGCCATTTTTTTATAAATGCCAAGTTCATCTCCAAAATAAGCATGTTAGTATCCTTAAGGATACCACAAAAACAAATATGAAGAAAAACAACAAACTAAACTCCCAAAACAAGCATGCACTAAGGGTTAAACCACACGGTTAATCAATTAACTACGCATTTATTTCTTTATGAGACCCAATCATTACAAATCTTTTGCCTGGCAATAAAATCCACATTAATGACCGCACAGTTAAATATTTGTCTCCATCTAGTGCTAAAATCCATCAGAGATCTCCAAGATGATTAATCATTCAACCACATGGCAGATGTCATAATCAACCACACAATCAAAGTCTTAAATCCGACCTTAAAAGGGACCCCACCCTATTAGGAAAAGGGTACCAAAACCCAACATTGATTAGGTTTTCTAAAATTTCTTCTTTCCCGATCCCTATCCTGAGCATCCTTAGTGAAGTTCTGACATTTCGATAAAGTGACTTATGCAAACTAAAAGGTGTTGTCCCTATCTCCAAATCCAAAACTCATAGCTCTTTAGTCAAAACTATATATGATAGTACTACCCTTCCAGGATCATTCCTCCACCAAAATCTAGGCTCACACTCTAAGTCTAAATATCTTAGGGAAATTATAAACCTACGTCTTAAATAACATTGGGACCTAAAAATACCTATACATGTATAATTCCATAACTCGGGCCCGCAGGGGACTGCATATGCACTTTATAACATTTATATTTTAAAATCTAGTCCTCCTCTATAATCTCTCATCATTGATCTTGTCATTATTTTCTCACCTAAAGAGAACTAATTAAAAGTGGTAAAAGTAAATATTACACGAAATAAGCTTCTTCCTACATTTCAACTCGTTTTCATGAAAATATCAATGAACAGTTTTGCTCTAGACCTCGAATACTAATCAAAACACCCTTATTTGATTATGTACTTTTAGACATGTGAATATAGTGTCCCCGTTCATAATGGAAATGTTATGCAAAGGACTTGTCTCCATCAATACTATAATGTTATACTATTCATACTCGGTATCCCAAAGTCCATACACAAAAATACAACACCAATGTTGGAACTAAGTAAGCTTTTATCCCATGTCCTCTAGGGTACGTAGGCGCAATACTAAGCTCCACTGGTGATCCCAAGCCTTATAATATTTCTCTTGGCATGTTGTCTTTAAAGATATATCATTCTCTATTCCATTCCACTTTTCATAATTGTCTCTCTGTACAAGACATCCCCACACTAGGTGGTCATTCTGACCATCTTACCCCAAATCGAGGACTATAAAGCCTATAGGATATAAGTCATCTGATAAGGGATACAAAAATTCATGTTT
This sequence comes from Sambucus nigra, assembly GCA_949130495.1. Taxonomy (NCBI): domain Eukaryota; kingdom Viridiplantae; phylum Streptophyta; class Magnoliopsida; order Dipsacales; family Adoxaceae; genus Sambucus; species Sambucus nigra. The sequence goes on from OX422222.1 coordinate 243,330,275, forward strand.
GTGACTTCTGGCCCTCTCCACATTTGACACACTGCATTAGGGTCATCATCCCGGCTCTAATATATAACACCCTTAAGTCGTATATCCTGCAGGCACCTTCTAATCGTTCAAACATTTATCCACCTTTCCCAACCAAGTATTCACACTTGCAATCACATCACGTTGGAACATATTCCATATGGAAAATCCACATCCCAATCTATGTAGGCTTTAATCTCGTGGCTACACAAGTACGTATGCGTAATGCAAAGGACATACAAACCCACATACAGTAACAACCTCTTGGGGTGTACACATGTACACTCTAGCCCATTTACACTGTCAGCCTCCTATTACACACATTCACACATATTAATGGACTCCTATTTCAAAAATACATATTCATACACATTGTGTACCACTATACCTATTAGTGATGTTCCTACACCTCTAACTAATATCATTTTTTATACCTAGTATATGTCTACATTTTAGGGATTCTCACAAATTAAGGTTGCTTTGCATGTTCTAAAATAAAACTAAAAGTACTTATAAAATAAAATGCGATAATAAGTATACAAATAAGGAAGCATAAAAAATAAGTGGGTTGCCTAACACCTTCCCCACTCATAACTCGGTTCTCAAACCTATACCATGAATCTCTAGAACATATGCAAGCTCCAACAGGCCTTAAGGTAAGCCCGACATGGCTAACCCAACCTATTTTGTTTATTTTTGTATAAAATAAATTGGAAACTCTGAACAACTGAAAAACCCCTCGATTAAAAGGTCTGGGCTAAAAAGGGAATGCACAAAACTGGACAGGGTGTCTAATAACTTCCAGGGGCCCGACCATTAAAAATGTACTGAAGGCCTCTGAAACTTAGGGCCCGCGACACCATAACTCTCGTACCTCTTATCTTAGGATCAATCTTAGCATTCACCTTATTTATCTTAAGATTCAAATCAAAAAGGTCATAATACTTATGCTCTTCCTCACTCCAACTATGTATGGGTTTAGGGACAAGATTATCACCTTGCTTTGTGATGCTTCCATCCTTTTTTTACGGCTAACCACGCCTTTTTGTCTTGAGATTTTATAAATGAAAAACTCGTACGCACCTTCCAGTTTATGTCCACTGACACTCCATAGACACCCCTCGGAGATTCATATTCATTAAATTAGAACACCCGCTTTGAATTCAGTTTGAAAAATCCTAGGCAATTTTATGTTTGGTTGCAAAATAAATTTAAAAAATAATTTCATCCTAATAATAAGTCATAATTTCATTTCATTTTAATATTTGATCGTTATGAGCAAAATCGGTTCAATTAATGCCAAATTTTAATTGAACCCGATCAAATTATTTTGGTATAATTTTCAAGTTTATATTCAAATAAAATAGTGCAAAAATATAAAAGCATACACATTAAACACGGTGATTTTAGAATGGAAACTCTTGCAGGAGAAGCCACTACCGCACCCTAACCCTTAAACTCCACTAGTATTAAATGAAAGTTTTACATAAATTTACACAAATACACACATGACTTACATAAGACTTTATATGATTCCTGACTCTTCCACAACCCTCTCATTTATTACCTTTATCTATAATGGCTAATAGTTACTTCCTACCACACCAACGCACATAACCCTCGGGTCTCAACATCCACCAATCTCAAGCATGAATGAGATTAGTCCACAAAATCCTCTTGTTATTTCTAAAAATGTGATGAGAAAAGGGATTTGTATAAACTGGCTTCCTTATAGTTATGAAATTAACAAGATCTCTCAACTCACATAAAAACTCTTTAAATCCAAAATAAGGATTTGAGTAAAATTAGGTTTCTCTTTAAATATATGATTTTGGACCCTATTTATATGTTTCCATATAAGGTGGAGTTTTGAATCACATTTTTTGATAAAATAAGTAATCATATGAGGCCCTCGCATCTTTATACGAGGTAATTTAATACGAAGTTCTTTTGTACGGGCTCCATCTTGTATGAAGTGCATTACTGATGAGTGTTTCTATTTAAAATATTTATACGAGATCATTCACGTACGAAGGTTGTTTTGTAATAGAGTTCAAAAATTTCCTTAAAAATTATAAAAATTATTTTTGAAAACCTTTTCTAAAAATTAGTTATCCTGTTAATTTAACAAGTCAAATAGAATTTTGAAATACTCTTAGTGTGTGCCTTCATATTCAAGTCTTACAGTAAACTCAAGACTTAAAAACACCTAGACCAATGTTTTGTCATGTTTTGAAATAAATAAAAAACGAAATTTTTGGTGGTAAAATCCTACTGGTGATATTAACCACAATATTAAGCCGAGTAGTGAGTAAATCATGCATAATCACACAAGAATCGTATTTATGTGGTTCAAAATAATGATTATATCCCTTTTACCCTAGGGGTGAGGGTCACATTTATAGAAAAATATAGATGGTTGAGACTTCTAAGGATCAATGATCGTGTAAGAGTATATGTATACTAAAATTTCCCCATAAGATTTGATCGTTTAAATTTTTTACCATAACATTTTTTATTCTTTGTCCAAGATCTCCCCGAAAATCTTTATCAAATTCAACTCGGATCATTCATGTAAAACCTCAAGTAAATCACTTTAGAAAGGTATATTTGACTTAACGGACTTAGATCCACCCACATGGTTATTTTTTTCATAATTACAAACTTGATTAAAATTAACCTTTTTGTCTTTATTGGATAAATTTTCAAATAAATTAAGCAATATCCTCTTCATATGGAAAAATTGTTTTCTTAGAAATTGCATATTTGTGTTTGTATATTAAGTATGGGTGTTCTAGGTTGGGAACAAATATACTTAGAGTTTTTTCAAAAATAATTTTTCTAACTTTAGAAAGAATAAATTGGACAACAACACGACATGCTCGTCGTTGCATCGCTGTAGTGAAAGTTTTCTTTGTTATAACGAATAGTTTTTTATTGATACAAGTCTATCGTGTAAAAACCCTCGTTATTTAAGTGACCTGAGTTCGCCTCGCGAAAGTGACAGTTTCTTCGTTGCAACGAAGCTACTGTAAAGTAAGCAAATTTCACTTTCTGATCTTTGCACAAACATCTCATTGGGAAGCATTCTGAAGATAATTTTTCTCTTAAACAGACCTAGACTTGACTACTCGATACCATGAGTGTGTGAAACCTAATCTACAAGCTTTCTAAGTCTTATTCACTTATGGCTATATATTTGTGTGTCAAACACTCTTCCAAATCAATAGAGAGATATAAAAAACATATTTTTGCAAATCAAACCCAATCTGAATTTGAGAGCATATTTTATCTCCTCTTATTTGTTCTTCAAGACATAGCTTTAATCTTTCTCCTTGAACTTTAGAGAAAATTTGTATACTCATCCTTTTGTTTGAATCTTTTTTAACTAAAACTTTTGTTCACGAGTATGTGTTTTCTCTACTAAGAATTGAAAAATATTTTGTGAGATTTAAATCACCATTGCACTTCCATACACCAAACCAACCAATAGGATTCCCTCACACGTCTTAGGTGTAGATTTTGTGGTTGGTTGATGGTTACAACCTTGGAATAAAAAGTTTTTTCAACTTTAAAGAGGACTTTTTCAGCCAAGAGGATTTGAAGACATTATTCGCGGACTAAAATCGGTGGCAGTTGTGTATCGTGCTTCAGTCATCGATGTTTTTTTAGAAAATATGGTGTGAAGGAGTGTCTAGTGAAAGAATTCTAAGTCTCTCACAATTTCCTTTTGTAAAACTTTACCATAGTACATTTTTCGTTCATGTTGTCCTGAGATTTTTCCCCTTAGTGGAGTTTTCCCTCGTACATCCGATCTTGTGATATTACTTTACTTTTTCGCAATTTTAGAATCGTTATCTTATGTTAAAGAAGATAAAATTTGAATTCTAAACTTAGTAAATCATTTTGGTCACATGGACTTTAGGATTGCTTTACTCTTTTGAAATAATAAATTTATCTTCCTTTTTTACATATTAGGTTAAATTATTTGTACTTGGGTAGTTACCATCGGGAGGCGAACTCTCATCTGGTATAAGAATGGGTCTCTCGTGATTTAGGTGTTTAACCCTAGGATATATATATATATATATATATATATATATATATATATATATATATATATATATATATATATATATATATATATATATATTTATTTTCAATGGATGGAAGTTCAAGTCTCCGACCTCCTCCGTTTGATGGTAACAACTATTCGTATTGGAAATCCGGCATTATTATATATTTAATGTATATATATGATATAATATAAAATAGTTTTTATTTGGATAGAAGTGTCCCATTGTCGTTGTTAATGATGTCCTCATAAATAAAGTTAAATCTACTTGGGAAGACAACGATTTTAAGGAGAGTAGGTGGACTATTTTTCCTACTGAGTTTGTATGTATTTCTGCTTTTACAACGTCTAAGGAGGCATGGGATATTTTACAAACTACCTATAAAGTCACCTCCATCGTAAATCATTCCAAGCTTCAATGATTAACCACCTATTTTGAACTTCTTACCATGGAGAAGAATGAAACTTTAGATGATTTCTATGTTGATCTAAATGACATAGTCAAATTGGCCTTTGCTTTAGGGAAGACCATTAAAGAGAATAGTCTCATTGACAAAATCAAAGGACTCTCATGTTCGGATTTTATTCCTAAAACCATGTAATGAAATTTTATTTATCAATAAAAGGATTGTCTATATTATTTTTTAATGAGAATCATGTTTGTGAGAATGCTTTATATTTATTTTTATTGTATATATTATTTCATATGTCAATTAATTTTACTTAATAGGAATTCTAGTGAGTTAGGTTCGACTTTAGCAGATTAGATCGAAATTTCGATTGTAGTAGAATTAAAAAGTTCACAACCTAGATAGGGATTTGACATCCTATTAGCACTATCACGTGTACAATTCTAGTAGATCTCAACTACGAGAACCTATTTGATGGTTGAAGATAATAGGTCAAAATAGTATATGATCGATACATCCAGGAATATATAAAACAATACCACCCATGAGATTTAAGTTTAAGGGTTGTCTTGATTAGACTTAGGTATTCTTCCACCATTTACAAAACGTTCATAGATTCTTAGTCTCGAGGGTTATGAGTATTTTAATGCTTGCATAATTGTTGCTTTGACTCTTATGGGAAATATTAAATTTTATTGGATCTCAATCTATATAGATTATGCAATCATGTTGTGAGTAGGTCTGAGATCATAATTTATAGGAATTTGCATCGACTAGATATCTTGGATTACGATACCTCTTGATAGACTTAAACCTAATCAATGGATTATTTTATAATCCAGTGGAGTAGCAAAATAAGTTGAATCTGAGAATCAAGAAATTCATTAGATGTTGGTTAAAATCAATGAGCGATAAAATGATTTGACCAAGAGAGTATGAAAAGCTTAATGTGGAGAATCACATTATGCACCATGATAAACTTTGCAAATAAGACATCATTATATCCGAGTAATTTTTGAGAAAATCAAATTGGAGTGTAGTCATAATTATTTAGTAGAATTAATTATGATTAAATAATGAAACGAAATAAATTACGGGGTTGCAATTTGGGATTTCAGAGTATTTATTTGGAAGCCAATTTAATTATATTTCTTGGGTCCCTATGATAGTCCATATACCCAAGTAGTTACTCCCAAACTCTCAAAAAACTCGATTTATCCCAAGCCCACGACTTATACTAATATATATTAGTGTAAGATAGGGCTTTAATTTCAATATTGATGATTTAGGGTTAAACAGTGGGGAGAGAAAATAATATTCACTTTTTTGTGAAGAAGATAAAAGAGTGGGGTCTATATCTCACTCAAATCAAAATGTGTTCTTATCCAAAGTTGCCCAAACGCCTACTTAGCTTTGGAAGGATCATATGCTAGAAGATCTAAGCATATCAGAGCATTCAAACAAGCTTTTGGAGGATCAAAAAAATGTGGCCTTTCATCATAACCAAATACTTTTCTATATATCGGATTGCTACCAAATCCGCAAAGGTATTGTATTCGAAACCTTAAATTTGGTTTACAAACTTAGTTATTGCTTTTTCACTTTCATCTATGTGATTAATCAAACATTCAAGAGCTAAAATTTTGTATTCTACGTACATTGGAAAAGTATATGTCATTGATGAAGTTAGAACCCTATTAAAAATGCCCATGCGACTAAAAGATTTAGTTGGGTCACTTATGTTAAGCGAATTTATTGTATCACCAAGGAGTGTCCTCCAAAGATAAGAATCTAGATTTTAAAGCTAAGACTCACAAGGCTTTTTCCTAGTTATCCCGTTTATGTTAATAATGAGGATTTTGCTTTCATTACTAACAAAAATTCCAGGACATGGCAAAAGAGATTCAACCCAAAGGGCCCCTAAAATATTATCCACTAGGTTTGAAGTTGGTCAATGAAGTGGAGAAAAGAAAGTTAATTCTCCAAAAACCCATTACATGTTTTACTTATGGTGGTAAAGGGCATATTTCAAAGTAATGTCCCTCAAATTTGAGTTAAGGTAGTGGAAAAAATGCGTATCAAGATATTTTGAGTGATGACGAGTTAGACTCGGAAGACAACTCTCAAGAAAGTGAATATGTCGCTTTTATGGCAAGATAGAAGTTTGATGATTTATAGGATTTAGATAATTTTGATGTTCCTTACCCGGTTATGGGATAAATGATTACTTCCAACACCTCTTTGAGAACTATTAAGGAATAAGAAGATGATCTTTAAGCTGAGTGTGTGAACCTTCAGAAGGAGTCTATTGAACTCAAAAAGTGAAACATTAAACTCTCCACCATACTTGCCAATATTGAAAATGAAAGGGCTATGGTGAGTGAGAGTGGTTTGAGCAATATGGATGCTCAACATGGCGTGGTTTGTAAACAAAATTTAAAAGGAAGTACTAATGAATTTTTACATCTTAAGATTGAGTTCATAAGTTTTTTACCCCAAATATGTCAATCAATGGTCAAGAGAAATATGGCATGAAAGTCCATACAAATACATGAAGATATACACAAGGACCAGCAAAAGGCCTCGGCCTATAATGAAGGCCACAACCTGGTACCTTACCGGGGCACAAACTATGTTACTATATTTTCCCCTTAAACACACATAGACCATAACCTAGTATCTCAAAGGCCATCGAATTTAAATGCATACTACCTCAGAAGGCTACTCCATGATACCTCATAGGTTGCGATCATTAAACCTCAGCATGACTCCAGAAGGACAGGCCGCGAGCCCTTACGTGTCATCTAAGGACTACCAGATGTCTACCTTCTAGAAATATTCCTTCATATTACCCTTATCCATAAGTCATGTGGGCTAAGTACGTGATGCCTCTAGCTACTCCTATAACTAGAGGTGCTCAATTCTCATTTGGAAAGAAACTTTTGGGTTGAGAATCTCTACCCAACTCTCTCTAACATCTCTTTATGTCTGATGCTTGACTCTTTTTACCTACTCTGACAACCCAGATCATAATATCTATATCCTCATTACAGATTATACTACAACGTCATGGTCTCTACTACATAGCACACGCATGTTTATGCATTAACCCCAATTTTTTAACTCTTGTATGCCTATAAGACTTCAATCATGTGCTTATAACATAAATTTAATGAGAATAAGTCCCCATAGATGTAGACACCATATTCTAGGACCCCCTAAAATCTCTCCTTAGGTCCGTAGAACCTTCCCATTTACCACAAATACTAGGTCATACTTCGAGTACCGATCTAGAGGTCATCAGGTGCTCCCGAGCCCCATTTGACTTCGGTTAACTTCATTGTCAGAGAAAAATCTCAATGAATTTTCAAAATGATCTTAATCCTTTTCTAACGGTCATCCCCGTGCACGAATCGGCATAATAATGCGGAAGAACAGACCTTTTTACTACTAAAAATTGATCTCGAGACCACCAGGTACTCTTGGGCCCCGATTTGACCCTAATCAACTTCATTGTTAGAGAAAAATCTCACTAAATCTTTAAAAGAAATTTAATCCCCTTTCCTATGGTCTTCCCCGTGCACAAAAGGGTATAATCTTTCGGATAAACGATCCATTTTCCCCTGAAAATTGATCTATAGGCTACCGAGCCCTCTTGGGTTTCGTTTGACCAAACTCAACTCTTAAACTCGAATGAGACTTAATGAATCTTCTAAGGGCACTGAATACCCTTTTCAACGGTCTATCATGTGTTCGAATCAGCCTTACGGTACAGAAGAATGACCCATTTTACTCTGAATGGTTATTGGGAGGTTCTAGGCCCCGTTTGACCAAAGTCAACTCTACAAACCCATACAATCTCTTTGGAACATCAAATTGCCTTGAATAACCTTTCCAACAGTCCACTCCATGCACGAATCAGCCTTACAGTATGGATGAACGACCCGTTCTACTCTGGAGGGTAACCGGGCGCTTTCGGGCCCTGTTTGATCAAAGTAACTCTTCGAACCAAGCGAAGCTCTTTGGAACATCGGATTTCCTCACATAACCTTTCTAACGGTTCACCCACTGCGTGATTTGGACCTACGATTTGGGCAAACGATCCGTCATCATTCAACGATCTCCTGTCCAAAGAACCGATGGGTACTTTCAAGCCCATTTGACCCAAAATCAACTCTCGAAACCAGGAGAGGACCAAAGGATTCTAAAAATTCTTTAAATAACCTTTTCAAAGGTATGCCCTGTGCACTATTTGGACTTACGGATTGCATTTTATAATCGTTTTTTATTAATCTGCACGAGACTGCCAATTGGTAGGTCCATTTCCCTGCCTATTAGCAGTGTGTCTAGGGTTACCTGCCGATAGGCAGGGCAATGACAATTTTGATCGGCAGTCCCTTTACCTTATATAAGGAGAGCATGATCTTACCTCAAGAGGCACCTTAGAAACATCAACTTCAGTGATCTCAGCAACATTATTCTTAAGTTAGTGAGGTTTCCTTGTTTGAAACCTTTCTCCACCTTTCATTTCCATCACTTTCACGCCCAATTTAGTAAAAATCCCTCTAAATTCTTCACCCACTTTCAAGGAAGCTCATCATCAATCAAAATCAATCTCCAAGTCTCCAAAGAAGGTCCAAACATTCTTCTCTATCTTTAAATTTCTTTATTTTTGCATTAGTCATATAAGTTCTTAATTTAGCCCTTTACTTTAGATTCATACACATATTAATCTTCAATCCTTTATTAGTAATATTGCATGTAATATACTTTCTGCAAAAAAAAAATAAGAAAAAGAGGGTTACACCAATAAATTTCAACGAAATTTTTCACCACATTCTCTCAAAACTAAAAACACATCTTTCTTACACACACATATAATAAAATCCTCATTTGAATAAATGGGATAAACCCCACCCTCGTGTCACATGCGAACTACGTGGACTTTGATGCCTTTATAGGCTATGTAGGCATCCCGAACTAAAACCCGAGACTCGATAACTATTTTCCCATTTCCTTTTTTTCTTATTTTATCCATACATTATTTATATATATCATACTTGTGGTTTATATTTGTGTCTTATTTAACATATGTAATTGTTTCACCATAACAACCAATATATTGGTACGCGCACACATTATATTTTTAATTATTATTTTGGGAACATTTTCATGAATGACCTCACTCTGTCATTTCCATGATGCGAGTAGAGCGATTTCGATCTCTACTTATATATACACGCACACACACTTCACGAAGAAATTAAGAAAAATAGTAACATAAGCCTGTAAGAGACCTAAAGGGAGGGATGGGTGCTTAACACCCTCCCATTCCGTAACTTAGCCCCCGAACCTCTGATCTAATTGGTTTCACAAGCATCAGTTTGTCTTTTGATGTTGTTATCTCAAGGAGGCAACCTGTTATTTTGCCTGTTTGATGCAAAAATGATTGGCGACTCTATCTCTTTACATTACCCCACATCAATGACGTTCAAAGCATTCCTAGAAAGGGCGCGGGACCTCTCTCTCTCTCCACCACGCGCGCGAGCGTCAACTCCCGAGATGTAGAAGGAGTTGGAAATCGGACCGGGGAGGGATGGCCCCAATAGTGGATGTAGGATTATTTTAACAGTCAAACCACTCTAAATCTTGTGCTTATTTCTCTTTATCTTTCTTTTACTCTATTTTATACTTTTAACTGTTGAGTATAGCTTTAATGGCATGGTTTACACTAGTAGATCCAATTTTTAGTGTTAATAGTTTGACTCCATCTGTGGGAAACGGGGTGTTCATCCAAGTTTTCTTTTAAATCGGGTCGAATAAGCCTTATTTTATCCATAGGGATCTCCGGATCTACATGTTATGGGTGAAAATTTGATGGCTAGACCTATATTTTAACATGAACCCTACGTAAGGTTTCTTTACTTTTGATATCTGTTTTTCCAAGACTATTTTGGGGTTTCTCGGCAAATCCATTTCCCCTAATGAGATTCCCTAGTCCAAATCTTGTTAAGCTTCTTGACACACCACGACCTCGTGAAGATTGGGAACTATGGTAGAGCATATTTTATGCTTTCTCTGCATTTTATGGTAATTTATCCACGGTGTGCCCTATATATTAGGCATTTGTTGTTAATTTGTGTTTCCTTATACATAAGGACCTATTATGACTTGGATTACCACCTCAAAGGCCTTTTGGTCTGAATTCTTAAGGTGAAAAATCACATTTTGGCAAAATTAGGGGTAGAATCTGCACTCAACCCTTAGAGGTCCGCATCCTTTCATGTTGTTGTGTTACAAGTCGTGACCACATAATGACATATTAAAGAAAGACCTCTATTTTGTCATATTTACCATTTGTAATCGAAGAATTATTTTCTTTTAGACCTAGCATGTCGCCGAAAAACTTTAAAAAAATTCATAACATGTTTTATGATTTTTTTTAGGGTCGGGTTAACTTGCATAAGTCTAGGTCAACTACTTGACAATCGATGATTCTATAGGTAAAATCCAAACGGGTTATAGCCTTAAGGATTTTTAAATCACGCGATATAGGTCAATACATTTACTAGATTTTTTAATTGTCATATTACCATTTTGTCAAAGGACATGAATTTAACAAGTTATTCGAAAGACGAAACCACAACATGAGAAAATGTGTTAGATCATGATAATCATGGTAGGGAACTACCTAGAAAGGTAAATATCCACAGCCTCAGCACTTATGGCTTGCACACTATGGCCACAAAGGCAAAGGCATCAGCATGTTGTCACTTTATTTTCTATGTTATGATCTTACTTTCCCTATAACTCTTGGATTTCTCATCATATTTAGTTCATCTTATAGCATAAATAGATTTTAATAACTTAGTATTTAAAGAGAATGCAATATGGAAGGTAGCTCGGGATCAGGACACGTGCATACTGAAGATATGGCACACCTAATGAGGTGCATCAACCATCTTTATAAAGGTCAGGCCTCACTCCAAGACCAAATCAATCTCCTCAACCAAATAATCCTAATGCTAAAGTCTGTAGCCTTCTAATACATTGCAGGCCGAAGACATATAGAAAACTACAGAGTCCATGGCCTCAAAAGGAAAGGTGGCAGAGGTGAAGAAAAGAAAGCATGAGGCTCGTGCAAGGAAATAATATGAAGAATTTACTCCTCTCAACTGCGAGTTAGAGACTATTTTACATAACATGAAGACATAGAAGTTCATAAAATGGTCATAAAAGGTGAAGACTATTGTTGGCGAGAGAGACAAAAACAAGTAGTGTGAATTCCATAATGACCTTGGCATATAACCAACAAATGTCCTTGCCTAGTAAAGGAGGTTGACGGGCTCGTCAGATAATGGAATCTGGGAAAGTTTGTTGATGTAACACCCCACTCTTCCACAGCAATATTGTCCCCACTTTAACCACCACACAGCAATATGGGTTTTTTATTAGAGCTAAATCAACAAACTGATGTCAGTGGGGTTTAAACTCCTGATATGTGTATGATCAATCACACAACTTACCAGTGGTGCTAAAAAGCCTCGGTGTTATAATAATGCAAATCAACATATATGGACCATTAATTTCCCTCACCCAGGAGATGGGGACCCTTTGACTACTAAATCAACCATGGCAACGGTCTGTTACAATCCACCTCCCTTAGGGAGCCTAAAGTACTCATTGAGATGAAATAAACCATCAACCAACATATTGGCACACTTATTTTTTATGGATACTGGCTCTGATACCATTCTGTAAAACCCCACTATTCCACAACCAATATTTTTCTCACTTTAACCATTGCACACAGCGGTGTGGAGTTTTATAGTGGAGCTACAAGGCCTCGGTGTTAGAAGAATACAAATGTATGTATATGAACCATTATTTTCCCTCACTCGGGTGATGTGGGATGTCACTCTCTGACTACCAAGTCAGCCATGGCACCAATCTGTTATAGTTGAGGTCACGGTCACTACGAGCACCTGGTAGGCTGCAACCTCCAAGAAGTTTTTAGGGAGATTTTTGTTAATTTTCATTTATAATTATTAGAAGGTCGTATTTAGGCAAGAATAACAAATTTTGTACCCCTCGATTTAATATTACTGAAAAATTAATAGTTTGCCTTAATTATTTCGCAAAAAAATTTCAAAAGGTTTAAAGAAAACCTACCACTAACGCACCTCAAGACAACTATGAAGGTTGGAAATCTTCAGGCCATAAGGAAAGAGCATGGGCATAAATGGCACATACCCAAAAAAGGCATTGGAAGGTGAGGTAACCGTAAACCTAGGAGTTTAGAGACAAAGTCGAATTCATCTCCAATAAAACCTAAGTTATAAAAACACAGACTTCAGTACTAGCAATCAGACTTAGTCCATAAACCTAGAAACTAAGAGATGACGCTAGATTCATCTCCAAAAAAAAAATTAGGTCATAAGACATGTAAAGTTCGGTCATAGCAACCAGACTTAGTACATAAATAAATCAAAAAGATAAGAACTTCGTGCTAGTGGTTCTGGTCAAAACCTCTAGAAAGCGGTACTCTAATTGGAGTGAGTCGTAAAATAAGAATGCGTGATATCAATTATTTTTGGGATTCTCAAATGTCCAATTTTAAACTTATTTAATTAGAGTCAATCTTCAATACAAACTAATTAAACTCTAATCATGCATCTATGTAAATAAATCAAACTCGCACTCACAAATCAAGGGATAAACAAATTTTAGGGGAAAAAACCTTTCAGGAAAAACTTTTTATTTCACTCTCTAACGTAAATCGCAACTTACAATTACATAATGAATTTCCCACAGAAAATCCACATAGACCGCACCCTAGAACCAGTAAATATTCCCTCAAAAACTGCAAGCACCACAACTCCTCCTTCAGCAGTGAATACCCACAAGTATCCCCAATGACCGCAGTCGTCAGAAAATAGCTCCCGCAAGAATTATCAATCCAGTAGTAAAGAGATTTTCTCGATAAGAGAAACTTTGATAAGAAGTGCTTGGGTTCCAAAATGGTTCACCAAAAAGTACATGGGATGATTTTGTGAATCAAAAACAAGGTTTTGTGACTTAAAAGTGAAAACTAAAATTTTACAGATTTGTAGTTTTCATTTGGCAAAAGTCATAATCAAAATGTCTTCCAAAACAGATATTTATAGCAAAGAAAAATACTTGAGGTGAAGAAGGTCATTCAAACAACTTCTTGATGTCGTTTGAGCAACATTAGATGTCATTAGAAGCGACCGAAGAAATGACCTGATAAAATGAAAAATAATACGTGGTGGTTTGAAGCACAAAAGGAACGATCTATCTCGCGACCGATCAAATGATATGTGATGTCGTTAGAATGGGTCGTTAGAATGACATATCAATGTCGTTTGAAAGACAATGCTTAGTCATTTGAACAATAGAAGTGAAAAGTTATTATTTTTAAAAAGCTCACCTACAGGTCTTCCAAAAATTATTTTGACTTAGAAAAATACCTCAGTTTGAAAAAAAAACAGTTTCGAAAAATATCACAATACTATCGTAAACCAAATTTGAAACTTAAACACAATTCTTATCAAAATCATTTTCGTAGATGTTCGTTGTTGAAGAACCTTGATATTTGGATCTGTCATCTTGAACAAATGGGAATCATGAGCTTCTCTCGATGGTTGTAGCGGTATACGACATACTCAATGTAAAATCAGGACTATGGAAAATATGTCCTTACAAATATCCCCATATGTCTATACCGGTACAAGATAAAAACATTTGAATTATTAATCAAAATGTCCTATACAAATCTAATACACTCCCATGAACCAAAAGTGGAAAGAGATTAAAAAATGTAAGTCTTCAAAAATCTTCAACTTTAAATCTCTTCAAATAAAAACTCTTTTCTTTCCTTGCGCCTCTTTTGTGTGCTTTTGAAATGATCATCAAAGTCCTACACACAATAAACAAAACAAATACCTTCGTGACATATTGAGTTTGAAACGAGATAAGTATAAATCAAATATAACATCTCAATCAATGATCAAAACAAATCAAGTCAAATCTCAAATCTCCCCCATAATTCATAATTCGTTCTCCCCCTTTTTATTTATCTAAAATAGATAAGGAAAAGAATAAAATAAATAAATATGGAGTGTCACGACAAGCATAGAAAATATAAATCAATTACGCTCATGCAAGGATATAATCAAAAGTCTTTCACAAACTCTTTTTGATTTTTCAAGCAAAAATTTTACAGAAACAACACACACCGTGAATTTACACTAAGAAAACCAAATCGTGGAAATGGAATGAATGGGTGTGAATAAATTCGATAGGAAAATCAACTCAAACATTTATAACATATGTGCACATAGAATATGGATACTCCTAATGAATGAACTCAAAATCGCCCTTTGGTGAAAAAAATGTGGAATTCAAACGATATCGACTCAATCTAATCAATAAATCAAAGTCTAAAATGATTTTCACACCAATAACGTCTAAAACTATGTAAGGTACTTTCAAGACTTTGTTAGGACATGCAAACCCGTTGATTTCCAACCAAACTCCCTCAAATATAATAATGATAATATTTTTCAATTCTATTCTTTTTCTTTTGAATGATCATATTAAACTAAACTAGTTTGGCATTGGCTACTTTTTACAATGTCGCACTTTTTAGGATCTTTTTAAACAGTGGCTTTCATGAAAAGGTTATTTGCTCCTTTCATATCCCTTTCCCGTTTATACTCATCATTTTTTTATATTAAACAAATTCCTCGTGGGCAACGGTTCTTACATGCACTACTTTGATTGTCAAGTTTTATCGCATATAATTCGATTTAAAAACAGGATTGAGATGAAACACTTCGACCAACCTATGATAGACAAGTACAGTAATCAAATAAATATGTGCAAGTGTGTATTAAAGGAGATTAAGAGTCAAACATGCAGAAAGTAATCTCAAATCTCATCTTAATGACTCCAAACATTATAAAGCGCATGGATAAAATGATGTATTATCTCAAAACACTATAAAAAAATATCTACCCATAAACCGTGTAAAAAAATACAAAAATCTTTTTGTCTTTTTTCAAAAATTTATCAAAATAAAATCTTTTTGGATTTTCAATTTCTTTCGTAAAAAAATAGAAAATCTTTTTTTATTTTTCCAAAAATAAATCAAAAATAAAAATCTAATACAAAATGTACACATGTCATAACACTAGCAAACATATATCATGAGGCACAACTGAGGTGTAAGAAACAAACCATGAAAGCAAACAATGATATGAAATAGCATGTGATGCATCATGTGCAAGCATGTGAGAACCAACCAAACTAGCATTTAACATCTCCAAAAGAGATTTCCTAACCCAAACTGGTGTATACCTAACTCAAGGGGTTATGGTAACTGACGGGATACTATCCTTAAACAAAATCAAAACAAAATTGCCTAAGGTGACCTTTCCTACAACAATGTTAACATGTGTAAATGGGATGAATGTTACCTACGGGTTGACATTTTCTAACATCATTGGTTTTGGTTTATCCTCTAAAACAAACTATGTTCTTGACTTTAACACTCGAAGCATAAGAACAAGGCGAGTCACTACCATCACTACTCAAGTCTTTTAAATCATTTTTCAACTTCAAAATTTTAGACTCAAGCAGAGAGTTAGACTCTTTCAATTTTAGGGACTCCTTCTTCATATTTTTAATCATACCTATAAAGTTATCTCGCTCACCCTTAATAAAAGTAAATTTTTTCCTAAGAGTCTTCTCACGTGCCTCAAAATCAGGAAACAAAATATTTATATCCTCTTTGGCATAAACACAAACCCTAGAATTTTTTAAATCCTCTAATTCTTTTTCTAAAACAACGACTCGATCATAACTCTCCTTTTTGGTCACTTTTAAAGATTTAAAGTCATCATATAAAGAACCAAACTTCTCACGAACAATATATCATTGATTTTGAACGGTTTGCAAAAAGTTCCAAAACATTTTTAAAACGATTTTCAAGAAATTCAATTCTTTCAGCAAACTTAAAATTCAAATGAGAATCCATTGAGAGACAAACAAAAAACACTAACACAAGAGAGATAAGTAATCAAATTTTTCAAAACGATTGATATCACAAAAATTTTATAAAAAAAACAATCACTCGATAATTTAGAGCAACCGACTCTGATACCAATTTGACAACGTGAGTAGTCAAAAGGTATCAATAAAAAAATCAGGATCACTCGATAACTTGCAGCAACCTGCTCTGATACCAATTTGAGAATACGTGATATCAATTATTTTTGCGATTTCTCAAATTTCTAATTTTAAACTTATTTAATTAGAGTCAATCTTCAATCCAAATTAATTAAACCCTAATCATGCATTTATGAGGATAATTCAAACATGCAGTCGCAAATCAAAGAATAAACAAATTTTATAGGAAAAAAAACTTTTGGATAAAACCTTTTATTTCACTATCTAATGTAAATCGCAACTTACAATTACATAGTGAAATCTGCCATGAATTTTTTGAAAAAAATCCATATAGACCGAGGTCTATCACCATCAAATATGCCCTCAAGAATCTCAAGAACCGCAACTCCTCCTTTCGCAGTGAATACCCACGAGTATCCCCAATGATCACAGCCATCAGCAAATAGATCCCGCAAGAACTATCAATCCATCATTAGAGAGATCTTATCTATAAGAGAAACATCGATAAGAAGTGATTGGGTTTCATCACGATTCATCAAAGTATATGGGATGACTTTGTGAATCAAAAATAAAGTTTTATGCCTTAAAAGTAAAGATTAAAATTCTGCAGATTTGCAGTTTTCGTCTAGAAAAAGTCTTAATGAAAAAGTCTTTCAAAATAGGTATTTATAGCAAAGCAAAATACTTGAAGTGGAGGAGGTCATTTGAATGACTTCTTGATGTCGTTTGAACGACGTTGGATGTTGTTAGAAGCGACCTAAGAAATGACCTGATTAAATGCAAAATAGTACGTGGTCTTTTAAAGCTCAAAAGGAACGACCTATCTCGTGACCAATAAAACGACATGTGATGTCATTAAAAAGGGTCATTTGAACGATATATCAATGTCGTTTGAACAATATTGCTTTGTCCTTTGAACGACAGAAGCAAAAAATTATTATTTTTAAAAAGCTCGCCTACAGGTCTTCCAAAAAGTATTTTGACTTAGAAAAATACCTCACCTTGAAGAACAAAAAGTTTCGAAAAATATCCCAATACTATCGTAAATCAAATTCAAAACTTAAACACAATCCTTACCAAAATCAATCTCGTAGATGTCCGTTGTTGAAGAACCTTGATATTCGGATCCATTGTCTTGAAAATAAAATCGTAAGATTCTCTTGATGGTTGTAGCGGTATATGACATACTCAATGTAAAATTAGGACTACGAAAATATGTCCTTACATAAAATGCAGACTTCGATCATAACACTTAGACTCGGGGCAGACTCCATAATTGCACACCCTCACTTATCAAAAAGTAGGACAATGCCTAGGGGATACTAAATATTCCTCATAAGCCTAGGGAGGCTCCTATAATATACCTCGGTATATTTTTGAAGATCTCAAGCAAAAAGACCGCGGACATTAAAACAGTATGTCGCGAATGTGGATGAAGACAATTCCAAAGGATTTTAAAGACCGTCAATAAATTAATGCAGAGTATTAACTCAAATATCTTAAGCATAAAAAACTGTAAGGGCCACAGCCAAAACCACGTGTAATAGAAGTACAAACACATGAGCAGAAGTTCACACAAAGCTACGACATCAAAACCTAGCATAGCTGCAAACAATAAAACTAAAATATCAAAACTACTTCAACTAGAGTCGTGAAAGTGAAAGGCATGATGAATAATCTCATTATAAAAGACATAGAATCCATGATCATTAATGAAAGACCGCTATAATGAAGACTATCAGTATGAAGCCACGGACGTGAATGGTACCATGATATGCCTAAAGTATTGGGGGCTTCTAATACCCCACAAGCGGCGATGTTTTATTTAAACGACTGTAGGCATAATGGACTACAAAGGCCGCGACACTAGCTAACATGGAAACTTGTAATGAAAAAATTAATTCGAGCAAAGTCAAGGAGTGAAGAGATAATTGAAGAGTAGAAAGTCTTATTACAAATAGAGCTAAGTAAATAAAAATACAAGAAAGGAAAAGTAAAATCATCAATTCCAAATGCAAAGGCTGCAACCACAACTACGTATTGCAGTAAAATTAAATAGTGAAAAGGAAGAAAAATTATATAAGTCATAAGGCTACTGAACTAAAAATAAAATTCATTCATCAAAGATAAGTTCAAGTGTTTCATTATAGACAATCAAAATTGCAGCCAGACTAAATAAGAAGATATAATCTGCAGATAAGGATTTAAGACTCGGTGTCTCCTTCTTCATCACCTTCCTCATCCTCAAGGTCGTCTCAGTTTCTTCAGCCTCCAATGTAGCTACCAAGTCCTTTTTCTATTTACCTAGAAGCTAGTCAACCTCTTTAAACTCCAACTCGCACTAGGTGTGCTCAACATCAAAGAACCTCCAAGAAAAAATAGCCTCATTGGTCTCAGGAAAGTTCTTGGCAACTTTATGCCTTATTTCCTTATAGTCGCGGATGTAGGTTTTATTCTTCCCAAGTCAAAAGTCATTTAAAGCTTTAAAAAATGCCACGGCATCTTCAGTAGTCTTCTTCAGGGCCATGCCATATTCAGCAGCCATATTTTGCGTGGTTGCGATAGCCTTCTCATCACTAGTCGCGGCATGTATGGTCGCCTCAAGGAATTTTTCCTCTAACACTTTAAGAGCCTTCACGACCTGTTTAAAGTTTTCCTCAGAATTTCCTTTAGCTTTCTTAGTAGCCTTCAACTTAGCTGCAACCTCAAGACTCACATCTTTGAAGGACGCAGTCGCAGACTTCTTCCTAACTTCGAATGAAGAAGACTTAGATTTTTCCACCTCAGCCTAATATATAGCCTCTACGACCTTATTTTGAGCATAAATGTCTTCATACTTGGCCTTCTATCTCATCGAACCCTTACCATCACGGAGGAAAAAGAAATAATGAGGTTAAAAAAAATCAAAAAACTTAAACTAAAAGTCGTGGATATGTGTGTTTACCCTAAGAAGGTAATGGAGTTGGTAACTTTCCAAATCCTCGGCATCATCCTCAAATAGACGTTTGAGGTCAAAGGAGTTGGTAAGACCTTTCATCACCGAGACCTTGATAGCTAATTATCCTAAGGAAACTCATTATAGTTGACCTAACATGTAGCATTGGCCGCGAAAATAAACCCCTAGTAGTGGGAGTTGTGGCATTGGCATTGGCATTTACTAGAGGACTAGGTCGTGGAAGGGTATTAGTTAGTGTAATATGCTCAGGGGGCTTTTTCCTATCTTACTACCCAACATTAGTGGGAGAAGTCACATCCACATTAACACATGTGGTTGCGAAATTATGAGCTTGCAACAAGGTTTGACCCACCTATCGCAGCCTCCATTGGAACCTCAATTATTGTGCAGAAGTATTATTCGCGACTATTTTCTTCTTCTTGGACCTAGTCTTTCTCAGGGACTTTTTTAGGCTGTGGACGTTTACCTCCAGCTCATTAAGCTGGGAAAAAAGTAAATCTTTGTTAATCTCCATGATTAGTTCGCCTTTCGTTGTAGTACCTGCACAATAAGAGATTATTAGCACAATAATTAAAGAAGTCCATAACCAGTACAAAAACAATAGTAGGTAAAATAGCTCTTAAACTATAATTTCATCTTTTTACCTTCTATCACGAGATAGTAACCAAGCCCGTACAAGGCTCACAAGGTCATCGCGGGGTTAAAGTTCTTTCTTTTATCAAAAATAAGGACCGTAAGCTCTATTCTCTCCCTTAATGTTTTGAGGGAGCTATATGTGTACAGACTACAAGAAGAAGATCAAGTTAGTGGTAAAAAAAATTGAATAAAGGTCGCAACCATATTAGAAAGATGTTTTTACCTTCCAATGGGGGACGACCACATGGCCACGGAATCTTATGGGACTTTTCTCACTCGGTCTTCGCGGAGTGCATTTACTAGTTAATCCTGGAGATAAAAAAAATTACATGCCTTTTTAATTTTTATTAATTGATGGCTTACCAATTAATGTGGTATCTACTGGCACTCTACATAGATATGTAGTAGTACAAATAGTTGTTTACCCTGTCCTCCTTAGGCCTATAGAAGTAAAAGAACTTCATGACCATTATGTCCTTATTGAAATTCTTCTTCCAGAAAACTAAGGACATTAAAATAACTCTCCACCCATTTGGATCAAATAGGGTTGGGAATAGGTTCATCACTTTGAGAATTTCCTAAATAGAACTAGAATTGACAGCTAAGAGAACTCATCTTTATGGATGGCCTCCACAATCTCCATAAAGTCCCTACAGTAAACAAAATCTGCAGACTCGGTGTCAACATAAACATAGGTTGGACAATCTAAAAGTTTACAAGGTCCACTGTTCTTTAAGGGTTTTATATTCAACACTGTGGGAGGAGGCATATCAAGGTGTCTTTTCTAGAAATCTTCCAAGTACTCCTAGGTATTCCAATACATAAGGTCACGACAAGTATCTTTAAAAGAAGAAAAAGCTCTGCAGTTAGAGGACCACGACCATTATGAACAAAATACAAGGTAACTACTCAACAGTTTCAAGGACCACGGCCTAATGCACAAAAGTCACGGTAATAGATAAAAGTATGAATACTAAAGTCGAGGGTATAAATTTTGTACAAAAGCCACGATCAAACTCTAAAAAGCCATGGTAGGACTAAAAAATACCTAAGACCATGGACTCCTGTGTTTAAGATCGGGACTCAAAACACCTTAAGTCACGACCTCTTATGTTTAAAGTCAAGAACTAACCAAATAAGTTAAATCATATTATGTAGTTAATTTTATAGGTTCGTGGCATATACGATTAACATGAGGCAAATCTTAGAAAGACCACGACTTAACTTATTAGACCTCATCCATATTCATATTTCAAAACATGACTTTTGGTCCCAGACCACAACTAATTAGATAAGTCCGCGACTAGAGTACGAAATTCAGTACAAACATCCACTAATAGTTCATGGAAAATTTCATAATCCATCAAAAATGAACAAAGGATACAACGATTTGTTAAAGGTCACGTCCAAATGGACAAACACCCAAGATCATTAATCGAAGGTTTAGGAAGATCAAATCTCAAAACCCTGGGTTTCAGCCAAAAATATGCCTATAACAGTCGTTCGTGTTCTTGGCCAAAACTGGTTCTGAACCTTCCAAAAACTACATTTTGAAACCTAAAAGCATAATATAATCGCGTATCTTACTTCAACAAACACTTTCCAATAGCAATCGAACTATAATAAACCTCTAAACCTAATAAAATCCCAAATATTTTCTTAGATAACAAAAACCTAAAATCGTTCTTTAAAACCCGCAAAACCCAAAATGAAACCCTAGTTCTACAATGGTCAAAAACTTTTGGGGAATATCGATGCAGATAATAATGGTTAATAGCTTTAGCTAAGTTCGATCAAGTTCAGGGTTACAATTATGTTAATGGTTGAAAGTTACAGGTTAGATAAGCTCGAGAACAAAACCCTAGTTCTACAATTCAAATATTTCAATCACGAAAGATATATGTAAGGACAAATGCCCAAGAATGAAAGAAAATACAAATACAATAAAATTTATAAATAAATTGCAAAAATAAGAGGAAAAAATGGCATGAAATCAAAGGAAAAGGCTCGTCAAAAATCACTTTAGAAGCTTTCAAATTTTCTTGATTTAGTCGAAAATCACACAACTCTATTTTGCTCTCAAGGTATGCAAATGTAAATGACGTCGTTGCCTCGAACCATTTATATAAGAGGTCGTGGAAGTTAAAATGTTAAAACATATTAAAACGTCTCAAAAATAGGTCGCAGCATCAACAAGGCCTCAATCACTTAATAATAGGCCTCAGAATCAACAAGGCGGCAGCCTATATGCATCAATTTTAACAAACTAAGGCCTCAGACCTAAAACTCTTTACATTGGAGGTCTCAAAAGACAAAACATTGAAGAATTTGAAACATCTCAGGCCAAAGCCTCGGATCCAAGATAATTCTATGCGAATATGAACAAAGATTGAGCACTAAAATACTTCCCTCTTATCACTAAGGATTAGGGTACTTTGTTATACCCTAAATATGTCGACCAATAATTAAGAGACATGTGGCATGGAATCCCACACATGGATATATACACAAGGACCAGCAAAAGGCCTCGACCTTTAATTAAGGCCATAGTCCTTACCAGACCGCAAAATATGTTACTTTATTTTCCCCTTAAACGCATGAAGACCATGGCCTAGTATCTCAAAGGCCGTGGACTCTATATACAGACTACCTCAAAATTTCACTTATTGATACCTCATAGGTCACGTTCGCTAAACCTCGACATAACTCCAAAAGGACGGGCCTTGAACCCTTACACGTCAACCAGTTGTCCACTCTCAAACCGGGATAGATATCCCCACTTTATAAGTTATATTTTACTGCTTGATTCTCTCAGGTTAGATACCTTCAACAAATATTATCTTCTAGGATGAGATCTTACCCGTATCAGTGGGCACATGTCCCCCTCTCACGTGTGTTCAAATTATTCTCCTCACAAAAAAGGATATTAAAAATGTCTTTAAACCACATCTAGTATCCCAAGGGTGATGTTGGCATTAGTTCCATATTCTTTTATACAAGCAATCGCATGTCATGCCATACTAGTTAGTGCACTCAGTTTAGACCAAAGGTAACTAAAGAAGATATGGTCGGGACCATGCCTTCTTATATGTATGCATGAAACTTGACTACAACGCCTAGTGAAATAAATTTGGCAGGGTGTTCTTAGTCTCCTCTATATACTAGGTGAGTTATTTTAATGTGGTGAGCAACCATGAGTAAATTATGCATCATTTGACTTCTACACATTCTTTAAGGTAGTATGCAGTTAAGGCCTCGATGATTATTTGATATCATTCAGTCATTGAATACACATATTATTAGTGAACACGACATGGGGCTTGTGTGGGATCTTAGGTCAGATTTTTATTAGATTCTGATTGTTTGTTTATATATATATATATATATATATATATATATATATATATATATATATATATATATATATATATATATAACTTTGGTGAGTTTATATGATATTTATCTACTTTTGTAATACATATAAGGTGCGATCTAAGGATGGATAATTGATCGATCTTTTCAAATTCACTAACAAACTATAAGAGACATTGTACTTGGAGACATGGAGCTAATACTATTACCTACGTCCTATATATGACTCAAATCCATAGGTTATGTAGGAGTACCAAGCTTGCAGGCTTGAATTATAAGACTTACAAATTGATGTAGATGTTCACTTTGGTGTAAGGATCAATGACTGGGATAGTTATCCAAGCTTGATCGATTGTATCTCGTTCCTTATTTCTTACAAATTTATTAACTTTAACAACCCTTATCTAATTGGACGAGATCTTAGACGAATCAGTGGGAACGTTCCCTATCATGTGTGTTCAGATTATTATCATTATAATTTCCCCCAGAGCTTTGCATCTTATTGAAGTTGCAGAGGTTGATTCGCTTCTTCAAATGAATTCAGGTTGTGGTCACGACTAGTGTTGGTTGTCCAACCGTACTATAGCCGGAGGGAATAGTGGTAACAGTGCTTGAATGTGAATGTTACATTTCCTCACTAGAGGGTACGTTATTCATTTACCCTAGTCATTTTAAGGGTAAAGTGGTAACCTTAATTCCCTAAACTCAGGGGGTGGTTGTGTGTGTCAATCGTCATTTGGGAATGTGCATGTTGCTGATGAGAAATTGCCTCGGAATGTGTTCTAATCCACTAGTACTCAAATTTGTTGTCAGGTTGATTCATTACTCAAAATTTATGTATCCCTTCAAGAGAACCAGAGCTTTTACTATTTCTTCAATACTCGTACGTCTTATTTCTTCCATTTCTCTCAGAATTTTTCTAGTTTCTTCAAAGAACTTATTTTTTATTTTTATTTCTTATTGTTTGTTATGAAAATGGTATATGTAATTAATGAGAATACCATTGAGGCATTCAAAGTCCGTTACATCCCTCCATGGTTGATCGTTGAGTTGGACCTGTGTCCCTTGGACTTCTGTAATGTTGACGAATGCCATTGTTTTTTCTCTCAGTTTGTAGCTAAATCTGAAATTACATCCCCCCCAATCGTTTATTCCTTGAAATCTGTCATTTTTATATGATCCTTTCCTAGAGTTATTACAACACATGGAGGATCATAAATGATGTTAACCGCATAAACGAGCTCAATTGGACCCAAATAAGGGTGATTCTTGTTTTCAATGTATGGGTGATAACTAATATTAATGTCTATTACCTAAAGGCAATAAAGGTTGGAAAGGGACTTGGTCGTTAGTCTCTTGGACGCCAACAAAGAATATTGGTACATTGACTTTATAGTTAAGAACTTTGAATATTTGTCCATGCTAAAGGGAGGTGAGACCTACTAGTGCCTCAAGGGTAGGTACGGAGTAAGTCTAACCTTCTTTTAAAAATGATTTATTGAGTTATGTTTACTGATTTCATATATTTCACATTGTTCTGATACTTTGATATTTTTCTTTCCAAATCCTCATAAGAAAAAATAGCCCAAACCCAAAGAGGTTAACTTTACTAATTTGAAGAAAACTTTATCGATCAAACAAATTTCGAGAGACCCCAACCATCCTAAATTAGCTGATCTCTTGTTATCCTGCACCTATTCTATAACTTTATTCCTGGCCCTTAGATTGTGAACCAGATATCCTAAAGGGGTTTCCTAAGCACAATCTCCCAATTTCTAGCACATCGAGATCCTTTGAGTTCATTTATATCTCTATTATTCCAAATTTTATCCTCACTTCATTAATGGCGAAATGGCTCCTAAGAGGAAAATCCCAAACTTAATGGGAGATGCCATATATTCCACTTCTCTAATTACTCAATTATCCAAAAAGAAGGATATATGGAATCCCTCTGGCCTATTTATTGTGTTGATTCCCCTCGAAAAGTTGCAAGTCTAATCTGTAAAGAGAATAAAGGAGAATAACGACCTTTACATTCAAGTTTCGACCTCAAAGTCAGTAGATGACCCTACCAAAGGAAAGACCCCAAATTCGTTTGAGGGATTATTGTTTCCCAAGTAACCAATCTTTAATCGTTTACCTACTCTTAGATAGGTTGGCTCTTCAAGCCGTCGAGACACTTTCCCTTGTAAGTACTAGACTTCGTCACCTAATTTTTAATGATTCAAGTTCTTATTCATGATACTTATTTTGTTCATTTTCTCTTTTGATCACTAATTTATGGTGGACTATGTTAACATGCTTAACATAAGGTCTGACTAGAAGAAGAAGGCCACCAGCCTAGGGGTTACCTTGAATGAGTCCCAAAAGGTCCTCAATGATGTCAATGTCAAGGCAACTAAAAGAAAAAAATTAATGAAGGCCAATTATGAGGATATTTCTCAGCTAAAGGCCAAGGCGTAGGGCCTGGAGAAGGTGGACAAAAAGTCAGCCCAAACCCTTATTGCAGCACTTAAGGCAAAAAGTATTACATTTGAAAAGGCTGGGATAAAGCCTTTTTCAATGCTTTAAAGTAGTTGGTCTTTGTCAAGAAGGATTATTTCAAGAAGGGTTGGGATGAATCCTTGGCCAAGGTTACTGCCGACTTTGGGTTATTCACCCAGCATGCCCCTAGTTCTCCTCCTAACTTGGAGGAGAAAGAAGAAGAGAATGACAAGGTTTTTAATTAGTCTAAGGTTATGAAAGATCCCAATGACTCTTGTTAGGTAGTTTATCCTAGGGTATTTTTATAATTTCACTTGTCTTATCTTGTTCTCTTTGTAATCCTTATAAGGGATTGCCCCATTATATTTAAATAAAATAAGAAGCCCTTTTGCTTTGATCATATTCAATTCGGATATTTTTGTATACTCTTGCTTATTTATGTCATGTGTTGTTGTTGCCTTAGATTACGAACTTATTTATTTCATCCTTGCAGTCTGTAGTCTAAAAGAATGAAGATTTGGATTGCGTCTTTAGAGATAATGCTTTCGATTGAGTTTGGACAGCCTTTGCTATTGTTCACCAAGCTTTGCATAATATGATAACTCACTATAGCGGCCAGATGAAGGTATCATGAGACTTTAGGATGATCTGTAGTAGATTATAAATATTATTAGCCTTCTTCAAAATGAGAACATCTTTCTAAAGGAGGAGCTCGATAAGGCCAAAAATTTCTTCAAACAGAATGAAATAATCAAAAAGGGTCTACACCAGAAGATTATGCAATTGAGGTATTAGTTTAGGAAACAAATTCGTATTTGTTGGGCTCATAACTATAATAAGGGTGGATAGATTCCCCACTTCATTTAGAGGAGTTCAAGCCAGTAACCTAAGAGTATGGCTGGATGAATACCGTGACGATACTCAAAGTTACCAAGGATTCTCAGTTTTGGTATCGGTACCAGGTGAACTCCCCATTCTGCAACTTCCTCCCATGAGAAGCGAGGAATTTTAGATTCCTATTTATGTTATCCCCATATAATTATTAAGGGATTATCTCACTAATCATGATAACAACGATGAGTTTCTTCTAAAGCCATATACTGGTCGGTGAGCAGCCACAGTTGGGGAGTTGAACCGACGAAGATGATGCTACTATATCTTGTAATTTTCTTATTCTATTTGTAATTGGTCAACCATGATTAACTTTTTAATTAATGGCCGTTTTGAATTAAATGAAATTTGTTTTTTTCTTCAATTGATGTTTGCGTTCCCCCATTTTAATAATCCCAAGCATGTGTTTTTTAGGTTTACCTGTTAAGATTGTGTCATCACACTACCTCAAACCTGATACTGACTTATGGAAAGAATGTACATGTTCATTAGCAATTCCACTAGTTTAGGATTTTATCCGACCAATTATTGGTCGAAGTACTTAATGCATGGGGATTCGCTCATACGTCTTTATCTTTCCTAGGTAATTCATAATGTGTTTATGTTATTAATAACAAAATCTGTGACCTTAAGATCGCGACTAAGTGTACTCACACCAAAAAGGTATTAAAATAATGGTTTAATTGAACATCAATAAGATGTCTTTTCATTATCATTGGCCTTCTATTTGAAATAATTGATGTTAATCGTATTACATAAATTTGATTAAAAAAATGAAGTAATGAACGTAAAAGGCTAATGACACACTAAGAGTTGACTAAATGGCTTAGAAATAAAATTTTCAAAGATTGATTGCATTCCAATCCCTAATTATCTCCCTATCCTCCATTATGATTAAATGGTAGGCCCCCTGGAGGTCATCTCTGATGACCCTAAATAGTTCTTCCCCGTTGGGTCCTAACTTATCTTCTGATGACTTCCTCGCAGTGCTGATGATCTTCCTTAGGATATAGTCTCTAACCTGAAATTTCCTCAAATGAACACCTTTCTTATACTGCCTCGCCTGCTACTGGTAGGATTACAATCTTATTAAGGCTTGTTCCTTCTTTTCATTCGCCATATCGAGTTTAGTTCTAATGATCTTATAGTTCACGTTTTGATCGGTGACAGTTGTTCGAATGGTCAGCAGATCAAATTTTAACGATATTATGGCAAATATCCTATAAGTTAAGTTGAATAAGTTTCGCCAGTCAACCTCTTGGGAGTTATTCAGTATGCCCAGAGGATATGTGGGAGCTTATCCACTCATGTGCCTTTAGCTTTTTCTAATCTTTTCTCCATTCCATCAAAGACTGTTTTATCGGAATCCTCAGCCTGCCCATTGCTCGGAGGGTAAGCCATCGAACTATAGTAATGTCGGACACTATGGTTATTCTAGAAGTCTTGAAAAGAGCCACTCACAAATTATGTTCCGTTATCAGTGACAAGCGTTCTTGGCACATCAAAATGGGTCATAGTATTCCTCCAAATGAATCTGATCATGTCGACATCATTTATGTTCGCTAAAGGTTTTAGTCAATCAAACTTAGTGAAATAATTTATATTGATCGAAATGTACTTCTGATTCTTAGGTGTCATGGCTTGAGAACCTATAATATCCAAACTTATTGTACAATAGGTCATGGGTTGGTTAAGGACTTGAGGTCGTTGGCTAAATGGTGAAGCATTGGTGAGAATAGGTGACATTTTTTGCACTTCTTTATATTGGAGACGACGTCCTTTTACATATACGACCACCAGTATCCTTTTTTATAGCTTTGAACGCTAAGGATCTCCCATTGGCATGAATTTCATAAATTCCCTCATATTATTCATAAAGGACTTGGTCGACGTCACCGGGATGCACGAATTGGAAATATGGCCCACTAAAAGATCTCCTATAGAATTTCCCCTCGGGGGATAAGTAAAATTGAGCAATTGTCACTTTTATATGATGGGATTCTTTCTTATATATAGTTAGTATATCTTCTCTTAAATACCGAACTATTGGGTCCATCTAACTAGGATCTTTTTGGATAACGAATACTTGGCCGACCTCCTATTGCTCCTGAATGCTCAGTTGAGCCATATATTCTACTTAATTCACTCTTTACAGTTCGGAGTCAATAACTAAAGCCAAAGTGATTGAGTCATATGCATTGTTATTATTCCTCCTAGGGAATTACAGGACTTAGACATACTTGAACTTAGCAACCAACTCATGGGCTAGGCTGACATGCGTTTATCTCTGGCATTGTTATCTCCTAATATTTTATTAGATACCAACATTGAGTCACAAAAACATTAAGGTGTCTAGCTCCAAGAAATAGAGCTTTTCTAAATCCTCTTATGAGAGCCTTATATTCCGTTTCGTTATTTGATGTCTCAAAAATGAGTGGTATTCCTCGCTCGAGGATGGTCTAGTCTTGGATCACTAGTATATCCTAACTCTATTCCTTTTGGTATTAGATTCCCCATCATATAAAAAGTCCATTTTTCCTCTTTCACAATCATTTGATCGACAAGTTCAATTTTCTCCTCAGGTTGGTGCTCCCTAGTGAATTCAATAATGAAATTTGCTAAAACATGTCCTTTTATTACATCTTTGGGTTAATAGTGGATATCAAACCTCCCTTGTTACACCGACCACTTTGATATTGGTCCAGAGAGGTCGACCTTTCTTACGACTTCCTTTAATGAAAAGGAAGTTATGATTATAACAGAGTGTACCTCAAAGTAGTGCTTCAACTTGCGCGAGGCAATTACTAGTGAATAATCTAGCTTTTCTAGTGGGAGATAACGAATTTTAACGTCTAATAATGTTTTGCTAACACAGTAAATTGGGGTTTAATGTTCGCCCTTCTTCACACCAAAATCAAATTGACTGCATGGTCGGACATCGAAAGATAGAGATAAACTCGATCTCACATTTTTGGAATCGTGAATAGAAGAGCTCGGCTTAGGTAGAGTTTGATTTCTTCAAGAGATTTCAAACATTCATCATTTTAGACTCCGTTCTTGTCATTTCTTAATAGCTAAAAGAAATGTTGGCATCTCTCAAAAGATTTTAAAATGAAGTGATTAAGTGTCGTAATCATCTTAGTTAACTTTTGGACGTCTCTAACAGTCTTGGGTGGTTAGAGGGTTATTATTACCTTAATCTGATTGGGATTTTCTTTGATTCCCCTCTAGCTAACCACGTAATTTAAAAATTTATCAGACTGGACCCCAATGAAACATTTGGTCGCATTGAGCTTCATTTTGTAGTACCGGTGGACTTTAAATATCTTCCCCAAATATAAAAGGTAATCTCCTTTTTGTTTACTCTTAACGATCACGTCTTCTATGTATACCTACATGGTATCACCCCGCTTATGCTTAAAAATATCGATGACTAGTCGTTGGTAGGCCGCCCGTGCATTTTTTAGTCCAAACGATATGACTGCGTAGTAGTAAAGGCTAAGAGTAGTGATGAAAAATGTCTTCTCTTAGTCAAGCATGAATAGAAGAATTTGGTGACAGCTTAAATAAGCATTTAAAAATCTCATCCTTTCATGGCTAATTGTGGTATTTGGTCGATCTTGGTAGGGGAAGTTGTCTTTAGGGCATGTACATTTTATTCAAGCCAGTGAAGTCTATGTACATTCTTGAATTTTTTTTACTCTTTCGCACCACAACCGGATTTGAGATCCACTTAGGGAATTGAACTAATTAATGAACATTGCCTCCATAAATTTCCCAACTTCCTCTTCCACTACTTTTGCTTTTTAGGGGGTTATTCATCGTGCCTTATGTGTAATCGACAAGAATAGTGGGTCTACATAAAATCGGAGGAACATTACTTTAGGTCGATGTTAGGAATATCATAAGGTTGTCTGACAAGCACATATTGGTTCTCATTGAGGAAAAAAACTAGGTTTTTTTTTTATCGGAGAGCGAACTGTCGATCAGAAATTTCTTCTCTAGGTGAGAGTCGTCGAACATAATTTCTTACAGTGGTTCCATGACTCTATATACGGGGTCCACCCTTATATATTCTATCCCCGGTCTTCCATACTTTAGTTGCTATTTGTATGAGTGCCCCCCTTCGTGTTTACAACATTCTCCCTTATATTTTCTTGCATGTGTCTGATGTCTGAAATAAATTATTGTTGAGAAGAATCTCAACTCCCTCATATCTTTATTAACCCCTGATCGTTAATGCATGTGTGCTTCTGATGGTGGGTAAATGGATCTGCTTTCATTGCATGGAGTCATTCCCATCCAAGAATTTTTTTTATATGGTGATTCCATATCCACTACTAGGAACTCGATTAATTTTGAAATGTATCTAGTTCGCACTGGGAGCACAACATTTCCTAGTGGAAATGTCATTCTTCCTACGAAACCAACTAATAAGATGGTCGCTTCTTTCAAGTCTTCCATTATTAGGTTAAGTTGGTTGAATAACTTGAGGACATCACTTCTAAAGAGATTCTTCGGTCCACTAATCAATTATCCACATCGCAGTTGGTAATCCTAATTGTGATTACTAGCTCATCATGATGTGGAGTTCTAACTTTAACTAGGTATTCTTCGGTGAAAATAATATGTTAGCGTAATCAATCTCCAATAGTCGGTGATATTTGCCAATAGTAGGTTTAGTTGGGTCGATCTGGAAAGTTTCCACCACTGTAGTAATTTTCTTTAACTTTGTTCTTACGATATTGCCTTGGATTTGGTTAGGGTTTGATGCCTTATGAATGATCGTGAACTTTTATCCCATCTCTTCATCATTTAAGGCATTGTATGTCTTTTGATCATGTTCGGTGGGACTTTTTATCGTTCTTCTTCTTCTTCTTCTTCTTCTTCATATAGTTGTAGTCTATTTGGGCCAGTTCCTCTAGGTGCGACTTCAGCGCCTTATAATTCTCTGTCTTGTGGCCATGCTCTTTGTGGTAAGAGCATCTTAGAGTTATGTTTTTCTTTGATGGGCCCCCTTTCATTTTCCTCGACCACTCGAGATACTCTCAATCCTTGATCTTGTATATTTGGTTCTTTGAAAACGGTGTTGATGGCGTGATGGGCATTGTTGGGGTCCAATTTCTCGTTGTACTTAAGTCCTTCGTTATACTCCTCGCCCCTCTGGGAGAATGCTCATTGTCTCCATTTTTATCCCATTTTATCTTTACCATTATATTTATATGTGTCAACCATTATATCTTCCATTTTTGGATACTTCTCGATCTGAGACATCATGTCGTCTATAGTGATGCCCTCCTTCTTGGTGAGGGAATGATACAATATGGAGTTGTTTGGCAAAACTTATTTGAGTTAGGCTACTGCCATCAATTCGAAGTTGTCTTCCACCTCGTTGTTGTAGGTTTCCCAATATCATCGGGCATATTCATGTAAGGTTTCTCGAGGATTATTCTTTAACATGAGGAGGGGGTACATCCTCTTTGAATGTGTGTTGTTGGTAATAAACCTCATTGAATCTTTGAGTCGTTTAAAGCTAAAGATAAACCAAGGAGGTAATTTCTCAGACCACTTTTGTACAACTCTCCTAAACTTAGACCAAATATCTAGCATATAAGGGCTTCATTATAGTTCCAGAGTGTCATGGTCTAACCATATTGGCAAACATGATCATTAGGATCAGTTTTCCCATATTAAATCTTGAATATGGAGCAGTGAACTTCTTGGGATGCTCAAAGTCCTCAATTGATTGGGTTAACGGAGACTTCATTTATCAAATAAGTGCCCCCATGGCTAGTTCCTTAGTGGTCTAGCTCATTGGTGGGCAAGATAGTTGTTCATCCCCCTCCGTATGAGGTTATGAAGATCCTTCTTCTTGTGACGACTGTTGTGGCGATCTCTCCAGCCTGGTGATCCCTTCTGGTAGGGAAGACCTTATTTACACCGCAATATCCTTCGTCGATTGCGAGTCTTACTCGCTTGAGGTATAGGGATGTGGGAGAATGCATGGCGTTTTATTTGTCTCTATAATGATCTTGTTTTATCCTATTTAAATGACGTTGGAGGTGGGCATTCTCCTCATGCTAGAGATACGTGGCTACCTCTTATTCATGAAGGTGTTGTTTAAATGTATCCATGAACCGCGATATCTGGTTGGATCATAGTGGCTAATTATTCTCCATCGTTTGATCCTCAAGATGGTAGCAAAATCTGAAGGTATTAGGACTCATGTTGGGTTAGATCATAGACTTGATCCTACTAGATTTGTGGTCGTTTTGGTTGTTTTGGCGACTACAATGAGACGACGAGTGCACATTATGTGAATGAGATATGACTGCTTGTTAACTTTTCTGGTTAAGAAAGAAAAATAGATTTCCACATACGACACCAATTGTAGGCGGTAAAATCATACTGGTGATATTGAACACAATATTAAGTCGAGCAAAAATTAAATCATACACAATCGCACAAGAACACTATTTACGTTGTTCGGCAATGTGCCTAAGTTTATTGGAGGTTTTGCTCTTTTTTTAATTTGTCTTGTTCTTATCACGGTGATTACACACCCCTTTCTCCTTGGGGTGAGGGTTACATTTATATAAAAATGCAAATGGTTGAGTTGTGTAAGGCTCAATGGCCAAGATAGCTTTCCCATCTTGATCAGTTATATCTTATTCCATGATTCTCGTATGTAGATTAATTTCAACAATCCTTATCTTCTTGGTCGAATCAATGGGAATGTTCCCCCATCTTACGTGTGTTTAGATTATTCTCCTCCCAAAAAGGAATATTAAAAATGTCCGTAAACCACATCTAGTACACTGCATCAATTCCATATTCTTTTATATCTGCAATCGCATGTCAGGTCATACTAGTTCATACGCTCATATTAGACCAAAGTTCACCAAAGAAAATATGGTCGAGACCCTTCCTTCATGTGCATAGGCATGAAACTTGACTACGATGCCTAGTGGAACAAATATGGGAGGGGATTCTTGTTTTTCTCTATATATTAGGAGATTAATGTTAATGTGGTGAGGAACTATGTGCAAATACCATGTCCTCCAACTCTTACACACACTTTGAGGTAGTATGCATTTAAGGCCTCAGCGATTATTTGATATCATTCAGTCGTGAAAGACACGTGTTATTAGTGAACACAACAAGGGGCTCATGTAAGATCTTATGTCAGATCTTTATCAGATTGTGATGATTTGTTTATTGCTATAAGACGAGACTTGAAGATGATTGATCGATCATGTCTAAATTACTAACAGGCTACAAGAGATATTGTACTTAGAGACACGCAACCACTACTATTAGCCCTATCCCGTAAAAAACTCATATATGGAGGTTATGCGGGAGTACCAAGCTTGCGGGCTTGCGTTATGAGATCTATAAATCGAGTTAAATGTTCACTTTCATGCATATAAGGTAGTTTGGGCAGAGACATTCTACATGCCGTAAGATATGCATCCCCAGACCAAGTAGCAAGGGTAGCGCACCGTTCATTATAGAGGGTTTTATTTTATTTTTATGCATCGAATATATTTTTTTGGATTGTTCAATGTTGTGTTTTTTTAAATTTATAGTGATCATAACAATTTATGGCACAACTGTTCCAACAACTATAAGTGAACAACCAATCAACCTATCGACTACAATAGTTAATGAGATTGTTGAAGTGTAATAATAATTCTAATGCCGCCACAAGATCTCCAAGATCGAGTGAAATTTCTCGTGAGTGGCTATTACGCATTACTGCACTAGGTATCAATTGTCATCTTACTAATTAATATGCCAATTTTTTTCGATATTTAGTAAAATGTTCAGTCCTATGTATCCCCTAATTGTCTAGTATAGGTCAAAAAAGTAATTTTTTCCTTGAAAATGCATAAAGTATAGAGTAAATTACAGTAAATCTTTTGGTACTATTTCGGCTTTTTGAGTATTGTTGTATCCAAAAACGAATCAATACTAGAGAGGGAACTATTCGGGTGAAAAAGTACAAGGTAATTACCCGAAAATCCAAAACAATATGTGAGGGTGTAAGTTCAATTTACCCTAAATTAAAAAAATATCGAACACTTCGGTGTAAAAAAGTTAGACAAGCAAGACGCATTCCCTTCCAAGTTTTGTGTATAAAGGCAGGCCACCAATCCAAGTGAGGCTTTAACCGAACAAAACACAAACCCTTCATTGATAGCAAGCAAATAAAAGATTTGATCGATCTCGTGTGCATAGATGGCGGAGAAAGCCGAAGATGAGAGCAGGCTGACAAACGAAGAAGAAGAGCTAGAAGAAGGAGAGATCCCCGTGGAAGAAGAAGAAGAAGATTCATCAATTAAACCATCAGACTCCATAATCACACACCCTCTCGAACACTCTTGGACTTTCTGGTTCGACAGCCCAGCCGCCAAAGCCAAGGTCACCGGAGATGATTGGGGAAGCTCTTTGAGATCCATTTACACCTTCTCCTCCGTCGAAACTTTCTGGGGGTAAACATAAACATCCTTTTATTATTATCTTATTAGGTTTAGGGTTTCACTACGTGCCTATCGCTTTTTACTGTTTACTGTTTTCTTTAATTGGATATTGGAATTCTTTGGTTCACCCACCACATCTTGCATCTCAGAGGAAATGAGGTGAAAGATTTGGTGGGTTCATTTGGAAAAAAAATCTTTTAGATATGGGAGCCATTTTTTTATTGAGGAGCTAACAAGTAGTGTGCAACCCAACAATTTTCATTAATGGTCCGTTTGTCAATTCAATTCCAAGCTATGAAAATGGAATTGAAAGACAGATTATAATTCCACGGAACTAAAATTGGCCTTCCAATTCCAATTCCAATTCGAAGCCTTGGAATTGGGTTGGCAAACGGGCCCTAAAAGTAATTAAGCTATTCACAAAGAGACACTTGATGCCACCACACCTTAAAGATATGCTACAAACATAGGGTAAGCTTTTAAAGACTGCATCACTGAAGCCTAAAATTTTACCGGCTCCCACAGATATGCTATTTTCTTATAACCTTTTTTTCACTTGTGGAGATTACAATCTCCGTGAGGTTGAGGTTTTGATGCAAGACTAAGAAAGAAAGGGGGGAAAGTTGCTTTGGGAGATGGGTCTTTCCTCTTTGGGTTTTCTCTTGTTTTTTCTTACTCTTCTTGCGAGCCTTGGTGGTGGGCCACTCATCCATCATTTTCCCCTTCTTTCTACTGAAACATTGCTTGACGTGAGCGTTACGTAAAAAAATAAATATCTTCACATCTCTCTAGAATATGAGAGAGAGAGAGAGAGAGAGAGAGAGATAATCTGTCTTCCAACCCCCTTTCAACCCGTATTTAAACTGTTGGGCTCAAAATTTTGCAGTGATGGGTGAGAATTGGGTTGTTCACAAAAACTGGATTGGGATTACCTGCCCTACATGAAATGCACCAATATAGGATAGTAAAAAATGAGGTCCAAGTTGGATCAAGTCACAACTATTTATCTTTCACTAAGCGACTAACCACAACTTGGACTTGGTAGTGAGGCTCTAAAAAGACGTTCTTAAGTTCAGAAATTTATGGACTTTCCTTTTTGTTTTCTCAAATTTGGTATATGATCTCCATGGTAAGATGATTGTTTCCACCAAATTTCATAAAAAAAAAATTAACCATTTAGTGGGTGAAATGAAAATTGATATATATGTGCATTATTGACCATTGAAACTTTTGATAATCATCTCTCACCAAATGATTGAATTTTTTATGAATGGAGATTAATATCCTCACCATAGAGATCATATCCACCAAATTTCATAAAAAAATTCAACCATTTACCCCCTCAAAATTGTGTCAGTAAATTGTTTGAGTTGGTGATTCCCTTTTAAGAGCCTCATTGAATATTAGAGTGCTCATGCCTTTTTTGAAAAATGAAATATTAGAGTGCTTCAAATCGAGTGAGAACTTAATTTGAGCTCTTTTGTTGAATATTGAATATTGCTCAAGGTGTCATCCTTCATTAGGCTTCCCAGTTTTGCTTCCTTATAGCCATAGACTATGCAAATTAAGATGGCTGCACCCTTAATTTCTCATAATTATTACAATTATTCTACAACAATGGTAGCTGACAAAAAATTGTGAAGATTTTATAGATTGTTGGTTTATATTTAGACAGAGAGTTAAGTTAGTGGAACGTAAGTTGTAACTCAACATTGATACAAGTGCACTACCAAAATAATTGATTGCACGCTGCAATGGTTCAGGTGATCATTCACTACCTTTTTTAAAGCAATCAAAAGGATGTTCGCATTTGCAATTCGATATATGTTTATCATTGGTTATTGTATGCCAAATTGTGCTATGAATTGTTGTTTCGATCTTATCCATGAGCATTGTAAAGATTTTCCCAAAAGGGGATATAGTTGATGAACAATATTCATACTTACATAATTCTATTTCGATTACGGAATAATTAACCCATGATTTTAGATGTGGATGCTAATGTAATTGATGCAACGTGCCTTGATTCAAGGCTTCTCTCTTTAATGGGGTGTATCTAGATGTGCTGTGTAGTTTTTTCATGTGTCGTGTTTGTATTTTTCAGCTCAAAGGGTATAAAGGCATGCTTTGTAGTTTTTCTAGTTTTAAATTATCAGGCGTATTAATGATTGAAAATCTGTTGGATGGTTTTCAATATTCTTAGATGATATTCTAGATCTTGGTTACTTAGCCTTCTCTTCTTTGTTTGTAGTGAAGTATTTGTAGGAAGCTTGCATTGTTACAGTTAAAACAACATTTCATATTCATTATTATAGCCCACACAGGCTATATTTGGTATGGAGATATTGCATGGTTCTTTCAATCTTTCCTCTTTTGATGTATATATCCCGCCCTGTTTACATTACACGGGTAAAAAACCCGTTCGGGGCGGGTTAAAACCTGCATACACAATCTCCTAGGATTTGTTAACTTGTATATATATATTGGTGTAAATAATATATCAAAGAATGGTGTTTAAGCAAATATAAGAGATAAAAGGGCGGGGCAGGTTATGCTTATATATATTAAACCCGAACCCGCCCTGTTTAAATAACATTTTTTTAACCCATACCCGCCCCTACTATTTTAAATGGGTTTTAACCTACTCCATTAGGGCCGGGTCGGGTTAAGTTTCCATCCCTATCTGTTGGGCTTGGTGAGTTTGATTGTGAGGTTCACGATTAAACTCTGGAGCAAGTAGGAGTTTCTTGTCGACAATGTTGAGAAAAGTGCAAAGTTTATTTTTTATCAGATTAACAATAAAAAATAAAATTAATTCTAACACCTTTCGCCATAGTAGATTTTTTTTATTTGCTGTAAAATATATTATCTTGCTATTCAATCCAAAAATAGTCTCAGAAGTTTACAAAAACTACGACCTCTGATGGTGTCATTAATTCCTTCTTTCTTGAAAATTTTGTTTTTATTGTACAAAAAAGGGTGCATTTATAATCTCTCTATGTATTTTGAGTGCAATGTAAAATTAGCCCTCAATGCGAAAAATTGAGGGGGAGACGGAGCATTTGGAAGTCGTCTTCGTAACAATCTGAAAACATGAAATGGAATGTCGATACGGTATGCATGCTTGTACTTTATCAATCCAACAATTGGTATGGCATGTCGGTATGCAATGGCATGTCGATACTTTCTTGATACCCTTTTTTGTGTAGTATGGTGGCTTGCATAAATCAAACATATTTGAAAAAAAAAGTCGTAATTATGTTCTATTTATCCTCTTATTTGAGATCTATTTAAACCGTAGTGCTTGTTTGGTTCGAGTTTTGGTTTTTTCGGTGAATCCCGGCTTGGTAAACTTACATGCGAAACTTACCAAATCCATGTTAATAGTTTGAATCACACTATTTTAATTATTTCCCTAATACTCAAATTTTG
The DNA here is from genome assembly GCA_949130495.1 of Sambucus nigra. NCBI lineage: Eukaryota > Viridiplantae > Streptophyta > Magnoliopsida > Dipsacales > Adoxaceae > Sambucus > Sambucus nigra. The sequence goes on from OX422222.1 coordinate 243,369,245, forward strand.
CTAGTGACTATACCAATTTAGATTCTGGAAACCACGAAAACATGTACTGAATGAGCCCGTAAACTGCAACCCAAGCCCATCTTCCGAGTGTCCCTTTGAGGCAAAGATTAAAGCATTAAAAAATCTTTTGAAATTAACATGCGATGATTTTCTTATATACTGTTGCCCTTATTGTTGATTTGGTATCTCACCTTTTGGACTGCTCACTTATTCCTACACTGAATGCAGGCTTTACAATAATATACACCACCCAAGCAAATTGCCTATGAAGGCAGACTTATACTGTTTCAAACATGAAATTACACCAAAGTGGGAGGACCCTGTCTGTGCAAATGGAGGAAGGTGGACTATGAGCTTTTCCAAGCCCAAATCTGACGTTGCTTGGCTCTATACGGTATGCATGCTTGTACTTTATCAATCGAACAATTGGTATTCTGTGCCTTCTAACTTTGTCTATATGCTGCATTTGTTTGTGCTAGTTGCTTGCTATGATTGGAGAACAGTTTGATCATGGAGATGAAATCTGTGGAGCAGTTGTGAATATTAGACCTAAGATAAAAATATCTGTGTGGACCAAGAATGCTGCAAGTGAATCTGCTCAGGTAGTTTCTTTTAAGAATGAAAAATAAAAAATCAACCCAATGTCATTAGAATGTGCCTCATTTTTCAAATGTAACGTCTTCCAACCAATAGCTGAGTTGAAATATACAAGAAATGGAACATTTTATCAGTTCTGTGATGAACCACTTACTAGATATTACATTGAATAATGATTTTCCATCTCTCTTTTCAAGTTTTTATATGTTTTTTCCATCAAGGCCTTGCAAATTATTAAAATTATATTAAATTATAATTTTTCGTATCTCTTTCAATCAAATTTTAGTCCTATTGGCCAAGGCACTTGTGTTTCGTTATCTTTTTATGTCAACATTTTTTCCAAAATGAATGCTTGCTGAAATGCCAGAACCCGCTGGGATATCTGACATACATTTATATCGCATCTTATTCTTTACAGATTAGCATTGGGAAACAGTGGAAGGAATTCCTTGATTACAGTGAAAGCATAGGCTTCATCTTTTTTGTAAGGAAATTTTATCTTATGTGCGCAATACAGAGGATTATTATAGCTGCACCATATTTATTTATGTAATTAATTATTTATAACTCTTCAAAAGTGGATGTGTATTTTTTTATTGGCTCTTCAAAGTTGGGGCCGGACTTAACATGTGGTCTTGTGTAACAGGAAGATGAATTCCAGATGGGTAGAAATGCGAAGAATAGATACACTGTATGAGCTGTTGTACAGTGTGTTAAACTTCCAAAAATTGATGCACGATACTGTTCCTCCTTTGGAGAGCAGCACAAGGCTTGATATGGTCGTCGTTTATGAATTTAGAGAGGGTTACATATAGTCATCCTTTTTTGTCATCTTTTGCAATGCCATGGAGGATTCTTATATACACATCATGTGACTTATTTTTCCTTTAGTAGTTTTCGCATCTGATTTTGCTATATGGTGATATATGCAGCTTGTAGATGCACTTTTCTTCCATCATCTAATTGTTGAAGTAGTGTTTGTTTTTTGCTATTCTCTATCTCACTAACTATATTTATATCTATCTATATACATATAATAATGATCTTGTGCGAACTAGTCCGCATTTTAATAATGCGGACCGGACATGTGTCATCTAACGGTGTACCTAGAAATTATTGCATAAATTATAGGCACACTATTTCTCTTTTCTGGGCTCACCGTCAGGTGACACATGTTCGGTCCGCATCCTTAAAATGCGGATGAGAGAGAGAGAGAGAGAGAGAGTTACACTCGTAGCACCTACCTGTTTTGAGTTGTAACATACAAGTATTTGTTGGTCTTCAATTGTGGCCCGGCTTACCATCATGTTTCCTGGTTATTTTTACTCAAATCACATGCTAACAGCATAGAATGTGATTTAGGATTAAAAAAAGGCCCAGTATAGTCCCATTTTGTGCCGATAAATGGTAAACATAATGGGGAGTCACGGTTAGAAACTACGGGCACGAAAGGGGATATGTATGTAAATTATCTCCTGCGTACTGGTTAAAAAGCATACCTTGCTTTGTCATGGTACTAAACTGGGACTTTTTTGTAATGTCGTGATGTCTCCAACCCCTTTTAATATCCTCAAGCAAGAAGCCAACCCCTAGCTGTTTGGTAGTGTGGCCACACGGTTGTCGCTCAAGCTTTGTTTTCTTAAATTACTATATTTTTTCTTATTTCAATGGGTTTCAGTCGTTAAGCCACGTTTAAAAAGATGGGCTAAATGAAATTGTTTTGTTCTAACGTACGAAATTAATTAATTTTGCTCTGATGCTTATAATTTTCAATTTTTGAATTATTTAGTGATGATAAAACAATAGCAGTGCATGAACAAAGTTATGTCAATTATTTGTTATTGGCAACACAAACTAGAGTAAAGGTAGTAAAGAAAATTAACTCTGTATGAACGGAACCAACTTTAACAGCCGGTACTCGATTTCTCAGTTACAGAAGCGGACATTAATTTTATTCATCTTTTAAAATCTCTGTTAAGAGCTGTAAAAAAATTAAATTTAACGATGGTAAAAGAATTTTTATTTAAACTTCTGACAAATAATAATAATATATTTTTAATTTTATATTTCAACATATAGATTCACGAATGCAATAATTAATGCACAAACTTGTATAGATTAAATCTATTGTCTGACCTAGAGTGTATGAGATTGTTGATATCTTATACGAAACTACATGACATAGCAAACATGCAATAAAACGTTGACTAGTAGACTCTTCCTACAAATCTATTTTTTATTTTTATTTTTCATTTACTTTTAACTTATTTTTAAACTAAGTACTCTTACGATCATATACTTTTATATTTGTCTACAGTATTTTTTTCCCAATAGTTGTATAACCCACAAGAGAGAAAAGATCCGAGAGGTCTCCGTAAAAAGTATGTCTGCGTCTATATAAAGATATAAATTCCCATACAAAACTACAACAAAGAATTAAATCATTTACAATCTCAGGTGTCACTGTTTCCTTATACTGGGCAAGTACAATAATACACGAACACAGCAAAAAGAAGAAAACGAGATAAGAAGACATTTTAGACCAAAAGATGGTTTTAGCTATTATGAGCAAATCTCTCCCTCCTCTCCGTCTCCACGTCCATTGGTGATCTTCATCTCCATATCATCGTCCTCCTCTTCATCTCCCATGATATAATCTTGTTTTATAAACAATCCAAGCCGTTCCAAAGGGTTCCCATACTGACCATTCTCCATCATACCCACTGCAGCTTCAAACCCATCTTCACTTGACCCCCTTAAAATCTCCAGGTCTTTTAGAATCTCTACATTTTCATCAATCTCAACCGTCTTTTCCATCTGGATGTAATCAAAAAATATATTAATTCAATACAGTAATGCTTTTTTGTTAAGCTTTCAAACACAACAGATCAAACTTCATCACGTTTTTGCAAAATAACCCCTTAAATCATGTATTTTGTAGCAATGACACTATTATGTGGACTCCACAGCTTCGTTGGGTATTTGCACCAAAATGGGAAGTGGGGTTCTTGCAAATTCTGTATAGTTCAGATTTTCTGTCCAATTTATGTAAAAAAAATAACTCTAGGAGAAAAAAAAAAAAAAAAACCTTCTGGAGTGCGATCCTTGCAGCTTCTCTCTCTCTCTCCCGCTGCATTTTCAATTGCGCTTCTGCTCTCAATCGGGAGGCAGCTTCAGCAGCTTTTATTTGGGCTTCAATCCTAGCCTTCTCTGTAGAGAAAATGTACATATTGTGAGGATTAATTCTACGGAAAAGTAAAATAAATACACACAATACAGAGAAGATCAAATCCAGCTCCAAAAATGACGCAAGGGCATTCCCCTTTGGGGGGATAAATGAATGGACATCGCAAGAGAACATCTCCTCACCGAATTTAAATCAAAAAGTGGGTATAGTGCAAAATTGATATATGTGCATTTCGGCCGTTGCAATCTTAATGATCATCACCAAATAGATGGTTGAAATTTTTCTAATATTTGGCAGAGAGGATCTCCTCGCCATCTCCCTCAAAATTTATCGGGGCAAAATCACATTTATGGCCAAAAAGGGGTATCTGCTTTTCAAAAGAATCCTTGTCCTTAAAGAGTCTGTAACAACGATTACTATCATGAATTGCACGCGTCAATAGATTAGACAAATATATATATATATATATATATATATATATATATATATATATTCTCTAATAAATGGGATAAGTCGAAAATGTAAAGATATAGCCTCTGAGAAGAGCATAATGCAATACAAAACATTACCACTTGAAATAAAACTTCCTGACAAGTCCAAAGACGTAGTCCCAAAATGGTCAGTATTTTCTCTGTTAAACAGCCTCTAAAAGTCAACTTTACATTGTATAAAATTAAAATTAAAATAATATTCTAGACACTAGCCTAATTGAAATTTTTTCCACTCGAGGCAAAACCCTCTCTTCTGAAAATTAATTCTATAACATCTACCAAGGGATCTTTTCTAACCTCCTGTAATCCTCGAGAATTATTTCATTCCATCTACACTATTGATAAGATTTTAAAAAAATTACTAACCGAAAGCCAATTACTCTTTCATTATGAGATAAAACACTAAATTGTTCTTTCAACGGTTCTCACACCAAAATTGAAACTCCCTTGGTGCCCATACAAATATAATCAACAATAGGTCAAATAAAATAAGTTTGAAATGGTACATAAAACTTGTCCACGATGCTACTTGAGTAATCTCCCTCATCAATTTTGAGCAATGTTCAACCCACTGACACTCGCAAATCCCGTTCAGTGACTCCAGCAACCCTCAGCTCCAAGTCCCAAGTTTGATCCTGATTTCTAAAGTAAAATGGGGAAAGGAATGTCTTGCATCATATCAACTTTGTATCACTCAACAAGGGATACGAGCATCGATACCACAAACCTGTGGTGCGAGATAGCAAATTGGGGGAGGAACAACGCCAATCCAAAGGACTTTTGATGGGTTCTGGGTCAAACAAAGTTGGGTAATATCCCACCAAAAATTGCTCCAGTTATGGCCCATCATGACATAACTAATTGGGTCAGTTACATTAAACTCCCCTGTAGCGTATTTACCTTGTACATAAACATGCAGAATGAGTTGCAAATGCTAGTAAAATATTTTAAATGACTAAATTGACCTCCACTTGATTAAGAGAGAATAGGAAAAACACTTCATATTAATAATCGCCTTCATAATTTTTTACTTGCTTTTGACTTGAAAAGGATGTGTCAGTAATTTTATGGTTAACTGCAACGGGTCAAAACTACCAATGGTATTTTGTCAGGTAAAGCAGGTGACCTGCAAACCTGATATACCACATAGAAATCAATGTAATTTACCCCAACGAATTTTGCGCTCACTTCATATCCGTTGTTCTAAACAGTTAAAAATAATGAACCTTGATTAAATTGGTGATGTACCTTAAATCCCTTTATGTCTCCTATTCCAAAGAAACACCTCCCTTTTAAGGATGAAGTCACTACTAACCTTCATTTGTCAAATTTGGATTTTCATTCAATACTCTTTAATTTGGATCTATAACTAAATCGATTGTTTGTTTCAGTTTGCAAGCCAAATAAGGAAATTCTAACGGTCACTAAAACGTAAACGGATTACAATGAGTGGTCAATGGTCTTACTTATAGGGAAGGCCATTAGCTAAGAAACCTAAAAAGACTAAAGGGACATATACCAAATAGTCCCTCGAATATTTTTTAATACACACTTAGTTCAAGCCTTTTTATATAGTTTCAAAAAGTCCCTCGCCACATAAAAACGCTCAAAAAAAGAGCTCCAGCATTGAGGGGTGTGGGGGAGGGAGAGGTGGGGCGGAAGTGCTGTTAGCGCAAACCTTTAAAAATAAGAGAATATTGATTAAATTGATGTTTGAGAGACTTCTTAGAACAAAATAAAAAGACTTGAACTAAATGTGTATTAAAAATTGTTTGAGAGACTTTTTGGTAATTGATCCAAAACTAAAATGGGAACACTAGAATATTCCAAAGGAACATTACCCACTTAACTATTATACCTAAAATACTAACATATAATGAAGATGTACAATAAAATGTAACATAAAAGATTACAACTTTCCTATCACCATACTCTATTCCCATCATTCCCCTTCTACAAAAATGCATGCGCCAGAGAAAGAAGAAAAAAATTGGAATCCCAAATATATTTTTCTGAAAATTTAGGGAGGGCTCAAAAAATTATCATCCAAATACTCCTCAAATTAGGACCAAGACAGAATTATTAAACTCCAGAATTTCAATCCCAAAATAAGCAAGCCCAAAATGTCTCAAAAGCAACCCAACTGACGGAAAATAAGAGGCCACACTTGAGGCCCAAACAAGCCTCTTATCTCACTTTAGAGTTTATAGGGATCTGCTCACCATCACCAACAGCCAGCAACGGCCCAACAGCAGCATATCCTCCGATGGCACCACCGGTGATTCGGTTACACCTTCGTCGCCGGCTCACCTCCGGTGGCACACAAGAGCAAGCCAAATAAAGAAACTGTCACTAAAATATAAATTAATTACAGTGAGTGGCCAATGGCCTTATTTATAGGGATGGGGTGTCTTCTTGGCCAAGAAACCCTAAATGGCAAAAAAATAAAATAATAAAAATACACTAGAATATTCCAAAGGAATATTACCATGGTTCAAAGTATCGACCGAGTTGACTCGGTATCGGCCGAGTCAACTCATTATCAGAGGGCAACGATACGATACCGAGAGGCGTTTCAAAAAAACACTGAATCGTTTTGTCTCGCCGAGATATCGACCGAGACAACCGATTCCAAGAAGCCTCTCCGCGATATCGGTCGAGACAGACGATTCAAACTATACATTTTTTTTACCCTTTTGACATTTATTTTGGTACCCAAAAAACATTTTTCTCCAAAAATTCTTTAATTTTGTTTGTAAAAAGATGTCAAAAATACGTTTTTAAAGTCATTTCTTTGTACATTTTTTTACAAAATATTTATTTGTACAAAAAAAATGATGTGAAAATTATTTCCACCATATAATTTTTCCGAGTAATATGGAAAAAAAATTGCATCATTATTTGAACATTGTCATATTTTCTTTTATTTTTTATAGAATTTCAATCTTTTACGATATTTCTTTATTGTTTAAAATATATTGTAACATTTACAGAAACACGACCTACACAAGTTTGTACACATAACATATATATGCAGAATAATTTTACACACTAAGATTAAATTAAACGATTACAATAAAATTAAAATGTCACTAATATAAAACTAATAACATTCACCGTACATAAAAATACTTGAACTTGGAACAAAATATCCTATCAAAATATAATGTCACATAATGCTGTCCAAAAATGGAAGAGACAAAGATTGGGGGGGAAAAGAATCCCCGTAACTCTAGTCTCGTCCATGAAGATCAAACATCCTCTTACATAAATTAAAATCAATAATTAGTCACTAATATGTAATTATTTAGAGTTTTTAAATAATTAAAAATAAAATTAGTACTTTAGCAAAATACCAAGTCTGCCGCTCTTCAGGATAACTAATCGTGCAATGTAATGCATATTAAATAATGGTTTGAACAAATCTGATTGGTACATATTGCTAATCTTATTTTTTTAAAATTTTATATATTTTTTTCAGAATTTTTTGCGCTCTCAAAATAGCGTATCTTTGCGTATACCAAGACCAATACCGGGACTTTGAACCATGAATATTACCCATTTAACTATGATACCTAAAATAGCAGCCTATAATGAAGAAATACAATAAAAAGTAACAAAAAAATAATAGAGTAATTTTATTAATTTTACAATGAAGCCTCGTACTTCTCCATTCCCATCAATTTGGATTTCAACTCTGCAAATAGATTCAATCTTGACTTTATATCAATATCTTCTTTGACTTTGGCTGTCAATCCATTTTTTTTATTTCAATTTGATTCGATCTCTTCTTTGGGTTTCAAATCAATTATATATGTGCAAATTGAATTCGATTCAAATTCGAAGGTTCGAATCAATTATGTTTGTGCAATTAGATCCTGATTCTATTTCGATTTAGATTTCGTTCTAAATAACCTTCGTGAAAATTAATTTTGTTTCAGCCGCACATTGCGATTTCAAAATTCATTCATTTCAAATCGATTAATATCAACAGTGCAAATTTAATTCAATTCAGTTCTGGTTTTGTCCACAGCAAATTTTGTTTGTTTTTTGCCATGAAAATTCAATTCAGTCGTTCTTGCCATGAAAATTTATTGTTTGTTTTTTGTTTGGACTAGCCTGGCAACCGATGGTTGATCTGCAAATTTTATTTTGTTTATTGGTTTAGTTAGGAAACAATTAAGAGACGTGTTTGTCATTTTGAAAAAATTAACTGGCAAGTGCATGGCAATTGACATATTTCATTATAAAAATGGATTGAACCCTAATGGCATGGCCTTAGATTACAATAGTTCTTCGAATTTGGGGGTTGAGCATACGCTAGTTTACAATATTTCACTTTGGGTAAACCATTTATTGACCATTCACTTAGGGTTTTTATGGGTCAAATGACCGTTATACCCCCATTTATTATATATATATATATATATATATATATGTTACATACTATTTTCCAGAAATAAAAAATTATAAAAATGAATATGTTTTATAGAAACAGTTCAAAATAATGTTCTATTTAAACTAGCCTATTTTAAAAATTAACTTTCGTTGAACGGCTGAAGTTTTAAATAACTTTTTTTTAAATCATAAAAATAACGGTTATTTAAATACAGTAATTTAAGAAAAAGTTAAATAATTTTTTAAATAACCCTTTTTGTAAATCATAACTTTTTGTAGAATAACTTTTTCTAAAACAACTGTATTTTAAACCGTATTGTATTTTTTTAAATAAAAAAGTGTTTTGTAAGTTTTCTAAATTAAAACTGTTTTTAAAAATAAAAGTAACTGTTTTCAACACTTTTTTAAACATTTTAATAACGGTTATTACAAATAACTGTTTTAAAAATCTCTTTTTTTAACAATTTTATATAATAACTCTTTAAACTGTTTTAAAAAAACATTATTTTTTATTTTAAGAAAAAAAAAGTTCCTAAAACAGTTATAAAAAACAATATTTTTTTTAAAAAAATAATGTTTTATAACAGTTTTTTTTTAAATAACGTTATTTTTAATTAAAATACATTTTAAGAATAGTTGAAAAAAAAATTTAAACAGTTATAAAAAAGTTGTTTTAAATTAAACTAATTTTTCTAAAAGTTAAAAAAAATAATAATAACTTTTAAAAAATTAATTTTCTAAAAGTTAAAAAATTACTTTTTAAAACAGTTGTAAAAACAGTATTTTAATAACTTCTATTTTAAAAACAGTTACAAAAGGTTAGTTTTAAAATAGTTAGAAAAAGTTATTTTTGAAACAGTTATTTTTAAAACAGCAATTAAAATGTTAAAAAAATTGTTTAAAACAGTTAGGGCCTGTTCGGTTCTCTATTCTGAAAACTCGATTTAAACGCTGTTTTTAAATACAGTTTTAAAATTCAGTTTTTTGTGTTTATAATGATTGATGTGCGTTTGGTAAACTTGTTTTTAAATACAGTTTTTTAAAAATTTGACAAAATTGACAAACATGTATATTTATATTATACATATATGTGTATATATATAAACACATACATAAAACTTTCATACATACATGATACATGATTATATACATACATACATACATACATATATTCATACATCATAAATTATATATACGTACATTTAATATGATGTATTTTTATGTATATTTAATGAGGTGTGTGTGTCTGTTTGTTTCTATATAATGATATTGCATGTATACTTCACAATAAAATTATATAGATACATGAATTAATAATATTTTTTAATACATATGTAGTATATGCATATTTTATATTATTCAATACATTAATAATACATGTATAAAACTATATATAAGTATCATATATCTATTCATATTATTATTTAACATATGAATCTTAGTATATTATATAATTTCTTAATATAAATATATGTAATTTTGTGTACGTGTACATATATATTTTTTATTTTTAAGAATTGCACATATATTAATGTATTATGTATGTATATTATATATTAAGGTATAAATGCATTAAAATATTAAGAATGAATAATTCTTAGTTGAAAAATAAAAAACAGAAGTTATAAAACACCCTTTTGCTGTTTTCTGAAAAACTTGATAATAACACAGAAAATATTATAATTCAGTGTTTAAAAACAAGTTACCAAACACAAATTTTTATCAGAATTGTATTTAAATACAAAAAACAGAATTATAGTTGCAAACCAAACAGGCCCTTAGTTTTACTTAAAAACAGTTTTTTATTTAAAAAAGTTACAAAACACTTGAAAATAATTTATTTAAAAAAAAAATTAAAATGATATTAAAAAAACACTTAACTGTCGTTTAAATAACTGTTATTTTTAAATGAACTTTTTTTAAATAACCGTTTTTTAACAACACTTTTTTTAAACTGTTATTTTTACGATTTTAAAACGATATTTAAAACTTGAGTTTTTAAAGAAAACCATTTTTTTGAAACAGGCTAGTTCAAAAAAACGCTTTATAAAACATTTTTTTATAAATTTTGTATTTAAAAATAATAGTATTTAACATATTTTATAAACAAATATACATTTTAATGTATTTAAAACATAAAATGTATATATATATATATATATATATATATATATATATATATATATTAATAATAATAAAGGAGTATGGTTTTTTTAAAAATATTGTCACTTTTCAATGCATGACATTTTCTCACTTCATGCACATGCATGAAATGTCATGATAATGATTTTTTGTTTTTTTTAATATATATATTTTTTTAAATATTTTTTAAAATTTGTTAAATATATGTTTTTAAGAGATATTTTTTAAAATTTATTAAATATATATTTTTTTTAATATTTTTTTATAATGGGCATAAATTTTTTAAAACTTTTTTTCCTTTTTATCTTTTTAAAGGTGAGTTATTATGGGCTGGGTTTTATCACAGGGGCAAATTTATCGCCATTCCCTCAGCACTATATATATAGTCTATGAAGCACGGACACTTCTCCGAAGGCCGCGTACGAGTGTCGGACACTCCAAGGACACGGACACGCAAGGGACACGGCCGGGACACGTGTCCGACACGCCACGTGGCGTGTCGGGCTTAAAAGGCATTTAAAAATAGTTGGACACGGCTGGGACACGCAAGGGACACGGCTGGGACACGTAAGGGACACGGCTGACAAAAATATATAATAACTTTTAAAAAAGGGGGCAGGAAACATATGTTTTTTTCTCCTTTTTCTCACCTATTTATTCTTTTTTTTTTAATCTCTTGTTCAATAAATTGCATCAGCCATATGCATTTTGATTGTTATTATTAATATGGGATTTAGTATCATTGTGATGTTTAATGTGTAGAATGGATTTAATACTCTTAATGCTTATATGTTTAATGTTGTTCTTAGTATGAGATTAGTATTAATGTGATATTTCATATTTTTTTATATATAAAAATAATTATAAAAAATATTTATTTAATACCGTGTCCCCCGCCGTGTCGTGTCCTGATTTTTTTAGATTTGCCGTGTCGGCGTGTCCGTGTCGTGTCGGACACGACACCCGTGTCCGTGCTACATAGTATATAGTGCTCTTGTGCGGATTAGTCCGCATTTTAATCATGATGACCGGACTTGTCATATAACGGTTTGAAAAAATATCTCACTTTCTATGCATGACATTTTCAAAATGCATGCCCATGCATGAAATGCAATGCTAAAAATGGTTTTTCTTTGTTTTTTTTATAAAAAGAGTTTTTAAATAGATATGGATATAAAATATATTATTATATTATTTTCCATTAAATTTTCTTTAAATTTTTTTTTATGTTTTTTTTTTTTTTTTTTTTTATTTTTATTTTTTTAAAAGGTGTTTTTTTTAAATGCGGGTTATTTCGGGCTGGGTTTTTCACGGGAGACAAATTTATCGTCGTGCCCTCGGCACGGGCATCCGTTAGTACATGTATATTGTGGATAAGTATATTAAATGGGGGCAAAATGATTATTCGATCCATAAAAAACGAAAGGCAACGGTCAACTAACGGTTTCCGTCAGAAATGGCACCGAAAGAGAAATAATTTAAATTAGTATACCCCAACCTCCAAATACATAGAATTATTGTACTCCAAAAAATAAATGACCCAAGAAAAATTTGGGTGTGTGCGTTTCTTTTTCTTTTCTTTTTTTGGGTGGGGGGGTGGGGGTGGGGGTGGGGGTGGGGGTGGGGGAGTGCTTATATGTATCGTAATAAGAAAGGATCTAATATTCCCACCCCTACCAATTAGAATGCTATCAGTTCAACCATGGTGCCCCAATGAGCCCTAAACATGTAAGTAATAAGAAAATAGACCCCAGCCGGGAGCAAGGGCGGAGCTAGGATTCATCGAAAGAGTGGGCTAAAATTAATAACGGATCCGAAATTTTTTGTCAATGAGGCGAAAGTCCCAATTAATGTCGAGGGTTTGGGGCGAGTTCCCAAGAGGAGAAATTTCGTAAGTTTTTGTATCTATTTATATATATTGTTTTTTTATTTTTTAGCAATTTTTAACATTTACAACATTTTTTATTATTTTTTAATAATATTTTACTGAAAGTATGAATTAACTTCCCCATGAGTTGAGATAATTTGTGTATTTAGAACTTTTTCCAATTTGGGAGGGGTGGGCTACAGCCCTGGTGGGCCCACCCCTGGATCCGCCCTTGGCCGGGAGCCTCATGCGATCGTCCACTTAGCACATGCTCAGGGCCGCCCTATATATATGCGATAAATTCCAGCCACTTTTCCGCCACAAAAGACAAGTTGATCTCCTTGAAAGGCTTGGAAGTGGATGCCCATAAAGAACAAGGCATCTTATCATTTCCCACACCTCATAAAAATTCTCTCTATTCGAATTTCTTTCCAGCAATAAAGATCAAGCAAATTTACAGTGTGAAGAAGATGGCCCATAAACTCCTGGCTATTTTTATCCTGTGTATTACAATATAGTATTTCAATTTCCAGTCCATTAGTTGCATTCCAGATTCAAATCTCCTATGCAAAAGAATCCAATGAGAAGTGAAAGATTTTATGCAGCAAGGATATATAACAAGCACACAATCTAATTTTCATTTATATATTTTCGGCTCAAAGAAAAAACAGTAAACTTCATAAATTGATTCTGATCAGCTCTACATCACTAAATGTATGTCTATACTACATACCAAGGCTGAGGAAAAGTGATTTGGTATTACCCTATAATGACTAGAATACCCTCACTAAAGTGACTACTTGAAATTTAAAAACACCCACTATTATGTGCTTTTGAAAAATGATATGAAATAGATTTGGTATTTCCCTATAGTGACTATAATACCGTCACAACAGTAACTACTTAAAATGTAAAACACTATATAATATGTATTTAATCAAATTACATGAAAATCATATAATATATCAATAATGATATAAAAAAGATTTGTTTTTTTACTTTAATACATAATATTTTTTTAAACAACTCTGAACCTTCACACAAACGAGCCTTTTAGACTCCCTCATGCGAGCTAAATACGGGCGGGGGGGGGGGGGGGGGGGGGGACCCTAATACCCGCCCCGCTTACTATCATGTATCCATTGGGAATTTAGAACCTTAGACCAATGGTTATTATCCGAGTCTATCAATCCCGCTCCTTACCACTAGGAAAACCAGGGTGGATAGTAATACCTAATTAATATTCAATATTGGACTCCAATACATTTTAACTTAAAATTAGACTTTTGCCCAGCATCATTACAAAAATCTATTAATTTTAACTGCCACGTGCAATGTTGTCAATATCAGCCAATACACCATTTGTATCGTATCGAGAGTAAAGCGTGTTGTATCAGTGGATGTATTATTTTTTGTAAGTATCGCCGATACATACTTCTATGTTTTTCAACTATAAGATGTCGCTTTGCAACAAGAATAGAATAAACAAAGGGTTTCAAAAAGTGTTTTTGGATTTCGTTGAGCAAGTTACAACGAAGGTTTCACAGAAAGGAGAAGAACTTAGAAACCATATCAGCTCTGCTAATTTCTAATTACTAACCAGATTACGCACTCCTCTCTATCTCTTCTTCGATTTAGGTGAGGGTTGATTCTCCTTGATTGCAACCTCCTCTCTTTTTTCATTTACTATTTTCTTCCTTTGTTTGTTAATATCTTTGTTTCTTATTTCCAACAAATTTATTTTATATATGTATGGCTTAGTGTCGTCATGTGCAAAGTCACTATATTTGGTCTTAGTGGCTATGTCGTAAATAATATTCATTATTGTGTATTATAATACACTACCATAGTGACTACTACTGAGAATATTATTATATTTCAATTAATGTGTTAAATTACTTTTTGCTTTTTTAATGTTAATATAGAATGCCAAGACAAAAAGATCCGGTGTATGATCATTGCACGCAAGTAAGTGAAGGGTAAAAAAACTGTGATTGCAATGTAAGGGAGGAACAATTAGAAAACTTAAGCTTTTGGAATTATGCTATGATATACGATATCACGAACACTTGATCATATTTAGAATTGGTTGATGCTTTAGACATTATTTTATACTTAATATTGCATATAATTTGTGTTGATTTGTCTTTTATATTATATTATATATATATAATTATCGAAAATCAAGATGCATCTTACGGCTCCGATACACATTTTGACAACCTTGGCCACATGGCATTTTAAATTAAAGGAAAATGCTATGTGTCCCAAACAACTCCCCCAAATCATCCCCCAAATAGCTTTAAGTGTTATACCTTATGGTATGGGTCCCGCCAGGGCACAACTCATCAATGCTATTTGGGAGAGATTTGGGGGAGTTATTTGGTACCCATAGCACCACTCTAAATTAAAATAATATAGAAACTTCAAAAAATCTATAAAAATAAATAAATAAATAAATAAATAAATAAAAGGCAGTGAATTTCAAATTAAAACAAATTTAGAATCCTTGACATATTTTAAAAATTCAAAAACAAAAACGAACAAAAAAATCATGTTCCCTCTCAACCACAGCCGCATACCCACCCATAACCTCCACCCACTCTCTCCTCTATAATAAACCAGTCGCTAATGAGCACATAACCGCTCATAAACCTACCTGTCATGAGCACATACCAATCGAACCAATGGCGGTTCAATCCATTTCGACAAAATGAATTTCTACAGATTCAGACCTCAAAACATAAATCAAAGATTTTAACCAAAGATTTTCATTTCAAGATCAAAATACCAACTCAAATTTAAATCCAAAACCTCAAATCTAACCATCACACACCACCTTCAAATCTCAAATGTGCAGATTGAAGATCAGGGGAGAGAGAGAGAGAGAGAGAGAGAGAGAGAGAGAGAGATGTCCCTTCTTTGTGATTTACTGTTGTACTTGTACCAGATTCTTGTTCATTTGGAGTAGCCAGCATATGTAGAGAGAGACGATGAGATTGATTTCTACTCCCCGTCCCCGTTAGAAAAACCATTCCCTGTCCCCGCCCCATTCCCCGTTATAACGGGTTCGGGGATTCCCGTCCCCATTTAAACGGGTATCGGGTTCCCCGCGGGGAACCCGTTTTGCTTTTAACCTGGACAAATTAAGATAAAATTATCTGTTAAATCTGGAAAATAAATTATCTGTTAGATTTATCCTGTCATATTCACTTTATCCTGTCCTGTTGTGGTGGTTTAATCCATCTACTCAATTGATGTATTTTGAATGTGATTAATCAGCAAAATGTCATCCAAATGTACTCCAAATGTACTGTAGCAATCAAGTTTCTTTAACGGACATACAGCATATTGGCTAATATCTTTAACGGACATACAGTACATTTAACGGACATAAAGATATTGGCTAATATCTTTAACGGACATACAGCATATTGGCTACATTAGCAATCAAGTTTCTTATTTAATTACTATTTAAAATTTAGGAGGCGAAATCAAGAATTTTGCTGTAGCAAAAAATGTGTTGAATGAATAAATTCTCACAACATTAAAATACTAGAAATATGTTAAAATCACACATTGTGAGGATGAGAGAGAGAGAGAGAGAGAGAGAGAGAGACTTTACCGATCGTAATCGGCGCCGGCGTGAGGATGAGGAAGCGGATGAGGCAGATTCGCAGAACTATGAGGAGCGGCGCCGGCGTGAAGCAGATTCGCAGAACGAGAGAGAAGAGAGGTTAGACTTGAGCGGCGTGAGGCGGATGAGCTTGGGAGTGTGAGAAGAGGAGAGGTTAGACTTTAGAGCGGCGGGCTGAGGAGACCCGAGGAGAATAGGGTTTAGTTTTTTTTTTTTAAGATGTTTATATACTTGTATATTTATTATAATATATATATATATATTAAAAAATCGGGTATCCCCGTGGAGACCCGAGGGTATACCCAAAACCGACCCGAAATTTTTCGGGGATTTTTTGGGGATTTATTTTTGGGTATCCGCGGATTATCGGGTTTTCGGGAAAATTGCCATCCCTATAGATTGACTTTCCATTGTCTGTCTATGTTTGTATAATTTCCATTGGTTTACCAACCCAGTAGAGTAGTGTATGTAGATTATCCCTGTGGGTTGCGGGCTTCCAGGGGAGGGAGTTGGGGGTAGTGTGATGGGGTGGGCTGCGCCACCGGGGTTGGGGGTGGGAGTGGGGGTGGGAGGCTGTCGTTGAGAAAGAATTTGGGTATTTTGATTTTTTGATTTCCTTTCTGTTTTTTTAATATTTTAAGGTTTTTGAATTAGTTTTAATTTCACTCATTTTCTTTTTAGTTTTAATTTCTTTTTAACCTTTTTGAATTTTTAAAATTATTTTAATTTCAAATGCCACATGGAGGTTAAAATTAATATATTTTCTTAAAATTTTTGGGCAAAATCTAATTTTTAATTATATTGTATTGAAGTCTAATATTGAAAATTAGTAAAGCATTAAAGTTTGGGGAAAAAAAATTATTTAAACATATTTTTTTTGAAAAAAATTCTTCAACAACTTAGACTATATATGATAACAATATTATTCTTTACTATTTGCACACACATCAAGTGTGTCAGAACTTCTACCACATGTAGAAAGACAAGTATGAAGTTTCTCGCGTCACCTTCTTGCTGTTGCCTTTCCAATCTTTCTTTTTCCTGCTGCATCTTTACGGGATCAGCCGTATCACCCTGAACAATTAGATCACTCTTAATAAGCATCATCCACACAACTTTTAACTTTGATGAGAACACTCTTTAACTTTACATATGGCATTACTGCAAACATAGGAAAGTGAGTTACTTGATCAAGGAGGGTCTTCTGTTTTGCCTTCAAGATAGTGGCTGCAAAGCGACTCTTTAGCATCGCAGCACGAAGAGCCTTTTTCGGGGACAGCTGAAGATCATCAATAAGCGGAGTCCAACCTAAAACAAATAAAACCAACAACAAAATGAAAGGTGTACATAAGGGTGATACAATATATATATATATATATATATATACACAATGGTGTTATGAATAGTGCCTTAGTGGAGTTTGTCATGATAAACATGCATGACATCTTATGTGTTGCATGCATAGATACATTATTATTTTATTATTATTTTTATTAAAAAAAAAATTAATATTTTAAATATATATTTTTTTAAAATATTTAAAAAAAAAATAGGTTTTTTATTTTTTTTTAAAGGTTTTTTTTTTTAAAAAGACGGGTTATTAGGGATTGAGCTTTATCACGGGGGGAAATTTATCACCGTGCCCTCGGACACGGGCATCCGCTAGTATATATATATATATATATGAATCTGTTACGAGCTATGAAGCACGGACAATCTTCCAAAGGAAGCTAATCCAATTTGATATATGTTGGACAAGGGACACCCTCGGACATGAGTATCCTTTTGGGAATTCAAATACACGTTGGGGGGAAATTTTTAGTATTTTTAAAACTTAAAATGGGATCAAATTCTTTATAATTTACAAGGTTAAATGAAAAAAGTAAATAAAAAATAAAAATAAAAACAAAGGATGAATATTAGTAATAAAATTAGCAGAGGTTTCTCAAATGAAAAACCCCACCTCATTAAACATATCCTTTCTTAAAGAAAACCCTTCATTGAACAGAACACCCTTGCTAATTTTTCCTTTTAAGTTTACTCACGAATTTTTGTTTCTTGTACTATTACTAATTTTATACATTTTAATATTTCTTCTTGTTGTGTATCTGATTTTATCTGTGCGAATCTGTGTATATCTTATTTTGTCTATTAAATTTCTGAATTTTCATGTAAAGTATTTCTAATTATGTTTTCTAAGGAACAAAATCTGTTTTATTTCATTAAAATACATATTAAAAAATATATATTTTACATAACCCGTGTATTGTAAACTACATTTTGAAAAAATTGTGTAGCGTGCCATCCTGAGTCGTGTTGTTTTTCCCGTTTCATAGGTTATGAATGCCATAAGGCCACATTTTAACATCTCAAAAATGGAAGAACAAGGAGAAATTGTGTTCTTTTAATGCAATGCCAAGTGCTCGTCTCCTCCTGACAAACTTAACTTGGGTGCCGTCCAAAATTAAACAAACCTTCCCCAGAAGCAGCAGTTGTAGCAGGACTTGAGGGCCGAGCCATAGAACAAACGTTTTCTTCGCTCAAAGTACTTGCAGCTCCTTCAAATAATTTCTAACAGCATGTCAATATTCAGATTATCAAATAAAAATAAAGACAATATATCAAATAATATACATTGGAAGACATCCTCACCATCAGAATTTGGATCTAACTTATTCGAACAGGATTTTAGTATGGTTTTTACCTCGCTATCCTGGTATTTGAAGAAAGGTGTTAACTAAATTCACATAACAAGCAAATACAACATACATTCATGAAATTAAAACAAGAGTATCGTGAAGTTTACCATTTTGGAAGCACCATGGTCATGTCCCACTGCTCTCTCTGAAGATAAATCTGCACCAAACAATAAGATAGTGTTTCAACTAATTAGCGGAAATCTAAACACTTTTTGGTTTTGGATGAAATAAATTTCATCAGAGTAAAAACTAAATTGGTAAATAGTAATTTCACATATATTTATTGTTTGTGTAAAATTGTAAATAAGTCTACACGCTATAATGTGATTTTTGACGAAAATTGTGAAGAAAATTGAACTCTGAATAGGTAAAACTACTTTTCACCATTTTACTTTTCAGGTGAAAATCATTTCAACCTGGACCAAACAAAGACCTAGACTAGACAGCCCGCATAGAAAATGTTAGCTTACCACTAGAGGATGCAAGGGCATAACCATTTCGAAGGCTGCATTGGCATGTCACATTGCCACATGAACCACATTTGGAGACGACCACGCTCAATGATGATTTGGTATTGGCAGAGCCACAAGTACTTCTACTACCACTATCTGAGCCTATAAGATACATGCCAGTTAGCTCCTACAAAGAGCCATAAAGCAGAAATTGTACCCTGCCACTTCATACCTTTAAGGATAACCTTCCCTAACAACAGGCCCTTGCTGTTTTCTGACATTTTGTAAGGCACTTCCTGCGTATGAATTCATAGAAACATTAAAAAAAAAAAGGCTGTCAAAAACTCAAATAACAACTAAAATCATTATCTAATCAACAAAATTGAAGATACTAAAAGGTAAAAAATGTTCCAACTAAAAGTAAGAACAGCATGTAAGGACGCATTACCTACCATTAGATGCACTTTCTTCTCACTGTTAAGTGCATCTAACAGCTTAAACCAAGGTCCGCACTTTAAGTCCAAACGAGATTATTAATTTATATATGTGTGGGTGGGTGTGGGTGGGTGTACATGGGTATCTGCATGTGTATACGTATGTACATGTATATGTATGTATAATGCATATGTTGCGTCTATAAAATGTAAATACATAATGCATATGTACAAGGCAAATAGACAAACCTTTATTATACCAATTTATTTATTCCACATTCAATCAAACATAAGCACATCTGATCATTGGCCACGTATTAATTTACTTACTTTTGAAGCTCTTGCATCCAAAGAAGCCTTGACCAATCGTTTCAACGCAGATAAAGTTTCATCATCTAATGCATCCATACCCATTTCAATCTCTTCTTCTTTTTGGCAGATCAAACCAAACTTCTGGAGAAAACTATGCAACTTCTCCGTAATCTTTCCCCTAGATGCTTCCAAAAGATCTTTTCTCAGCTTCTTCTTTTCCTTGGATGGCATTGAATTCTTGGGCAACAAACTAATACGCGCAGGAGATAGTTTCTCTAGAGTATTAGTTACTATAAACCCCTGTTCAACATTTTTTATATCACGATTCAATTTTGCCTCCACCGTTTTCCATCTTCTAGTGAAAAGATTATCCAATTCCTTTGCCATTCCATGAACTTTGTTAATAGGAGGATTGTACAACATGGCGTTGGAGAAAGTCAATCGGACATCAGCTACAAATTCAGCAGCACTGAAGTACATATTATCCCCCAATTTGGTTTTTATTGTCCCCAAATCCATGGGTTGAGTGACTATTGAGAAATAATCAGGAATATCCAATGCCACGGGATCAACAGGTTTATTGAAAACCCATCCAGCAGGATGAGTCATCAATGTTCTCAGTATGTTACCACACTGTTGTTTTACGGTGCGATCCAATTTCTGCCTTTTATCCTTTTGACAATCTACCACCCCGGGGGACCCACGCTTATGAGAGTTTCTCATAGATAATTTCACCTTTAAGTTATCAGCAGAATACAGTTTTGGGTCATCATAAGAATGAACTACAAACTGGTCTGATGTATTCATCACAACATTCTTGCTTCCATTCAGAGAAATGCTGTGACCAGATTCAACATTCGTGAACAGCTGCTGGCCAAATTCACATGATTCAACTTTCTTAGAGGTAATTTTGATCTTCAACTTCTTTACGATATTCTGTGTGATGGTCATAGTGGGGAACTGCAAGTACTGAAGAGGGGAATCGTTATGATTACCCGATTGTCTCTCAGACACCATAACCATTGACCTCTAGTACGGAACAGAACTGACCCTGCAAATAAACACCCACAAACAGACAGCAATTAGAATTAAAAGCATATAATTTCCCACAAAAAACTATAACCAATAAGAACGTGAGATGTTCAATTAACATTTAATATGGACGTCCAATAACCTAGGGAACACCGAACGAATGGAACAAAACGGAATGTAAAATCTCCATCTTATCATATTCAATTCTTTCACAAACGGATGCAGTCATAGAATTTGTTACGACGTTCTAAAAATAAGGTTCATCAATCTATCAAGTAATCAAAGACAACTAAGATCTTGAGTCATGACTAACACGCTATAAAAAAATGGGTCAAACTTTGTCAGTTTTTTAAAACTTAAAAACTGACAAAGATTGACAGATTTTTTTTAAATAGCAAAAAAAATCATTTTGAGCCGGGTTTTTTTTATGGTCCTGCTGAAATGTTTAAAAAAAATCAGCCCAAAAATATTCTTTTTACTAGTTTAAAAAAATGGCCCGCATTCGGGTCCTCAAACTGGACCTCATGAGATCCTTTTTCTATATATGTATATATATATATAACAAGTGCTATTATTATATATGTATATATAATAATAATAATTATTATTATTATTATTATAATAATATTAGCACTAAAACATCTCTTGAACAATGTTTAAAAAGACGCGAGGCAAGGCGAGGAGTTTTTGCTCCAGCGAGGCGAGGCCCAAGTCTCAGGGCATATTGAGGCGTAACCCTCACCAAAAAAAAGAGCAAAATAATATTAAAAAATACTAATAAAACCATAACAAATAAAGTAACAAAATATAAAATAAAAGTGCGAAAAAAACATCTTTAAGGACTTTCTCACATAGTTACACATTTTTTGTTCCCCTCATATGGCCTTTTTTTCTTTAATAATTTGATAAAATCAATTTTAACATACTGGTTATTTTTCAATATGACAATAAATCAATAAATGCAAAATCGCTTTTTTTTATTTAGTCATTGTCAATTTTATAATATGACAATAAAATAATCAATGCAAAATCAAATTAGCAAAATCATTTTTTTTTGTTTCATTTTACATATCGATTATTTTATAATATGACAATAAATTAATCAATGCAAAATCAAATTGACTAAATCATTTTTTAAGTTTCATTCTGATGTGAATTGAGGGCATTATTGTCTTTTGGGGGCATATTAGTAGATTAGTTCCTTTTTGTTATTTTTCTTATTTTTATTAATTTTATTTTGTTGTTTATTTGTAAGTTGGGATATAGGTGAGCACAAATAGGTATTAGGCTTAATTGTAAAGTGGGAGTCCCACATTGATTAGAGAACCAATTAGTGCTCCCCTTCCCCACTTATAAATTAGACCCCTTGTAGCCTCATTTGAGGTAGACTTGAATTTTGAATAGAAAAAATTATTTCTCTCTCCAAGTGTGAAAAATATTTTAGGAGCCTTTTGATGGGTGGATTATGTCAAATTGGTATCAAAGCGGGTGAAGCTCTAAATTGGTGCTAGTGTATTGTTGATTTTTTTTTCTTTTTTTCAAATCGTGCTCTACCCTCAATGGCTCCCAAGAAATCCAAACAACAACAACAAGAGGAGAATCAAGAGTTGAAGCAACAAATTGCGGAGTCGCAACCACAAATAGCCAAACTTTTTGCCAACCTCGGGCTAAAGCCTAACCCTTCCACCCCCATGGTTGCCCAACCCCAAAAGAACCACAAACCCTAGTTTTTCCCCGCCCTAACCCTTGCTTCCCCCACACAACCTCAGCCTTACCCCGCCACCATCGGAGCCCCAAAACCCTACCAGCAGCCCCAGCCAAAAAAAAAAACGACCCCAATCCAGGCCCCCCACCCCCCGAAACCCCTCGACAACCCACCTGTCGACCAACCCCCAGCCCCTTCCCTGCCCCGTCGAACCCCCTCCTCCCCTTCTTTTCACCAAACCGACCCACCCCACCCCTTTCCCAACCCACTCGACACCGCACACCCCAAAACAGCCCCTGAACTCCTACAAGTCATCGGCTGGTCACTTTTTCTTTCTCATACACATGGTTTTTCACCCGGGTGAAGAAAAGGAGAAGTTGAAGAAATAAAGAAGAAATTGCAGGATGGGCACCCTCAAGTTTCAGAAATTGCCTTTTTTTGTCTTAAGAGAGGAAGTTTGATGTGAATTGAGGGCATTGTTGTCTTTTGGGGGCATATTAGTAGTTTAGTTCCTTTTTGTTATTTTTCTCATTTTTATTTATTTTGTTTTGTTGTTTATTTGTAAGTTGGGACATAGGTGAGCACAAATGGGTATTAGGTTTATTTGTAAAGTGAGAGTCCCACATTGGTTAGGGAACCATTTAGTGATCCCCTTTTCCACTTATAAATAAATCCCTTGTAGCCTCATTTGAGGTAGACTTGAATTTTGAATAGAAGAAGAGTTTCTCTCTAAAAGTGTGTGTTGGATATTTTTAGGAGCCTTTTGACGGGTGATTTACGTCACATTCACATATTGGTTATTTTATAATATGACATATTGGTTAAAGGGTAAACCCAGTGCATGCGGCTCTCGCTAATGCGGACGTACGGAGCCTCACCCCTTCATATGCAAAAAGGTTGTTTCCGCGACTCGAAAATGTGACTTCCAGGTCACAATGAGGCAACCTTATCGTTGTTCCACCCCTAATATGACATATTAGTTTTTTTTTGTATTCTTTCAGTTAAAATAGTAAATAGTACAATTTAAGTGCAATTTTAATACCAAAAAGGAAAAAAGAACAAAAGTTAGCAAATTAAAATGGCAATTTTTTTATGTTTTAAGTCCAATTTTGGAGAAATGAATAACTCTTTAACCTTTAAAAAAACATTGAGTTTGAAAAAAAATAGATCATTAGTATGCATATATAACTAATTGGTTAGTAAGTATATATAATCAGAACATATATATGTGTGTGTGTGTAATAAAATAAATATTATTAATTGTTGCACTATCTCCAAAGTATGTATATACATACCAATTGTCGACACACATTAAAATAGAATAAAAACAAAGTTCGTGATGGAAGAACAATAGTTTTTTTTCGTGCCTCGGAACAAGGCATGAGACGCATCGAGGCGTAAGCCTCAAAGCGCAATGAGGCGTAAGCTTCAAATTCAACCCTGGGCTTAAGCCGCAAAACGTTTTTTTTTGTGATTAGCCTTGAGGCGAAAGCCTCGAGTGATTTTTAAATCATTGCTCTTATATTCAACAACTTTTCTCTTGAAACAAGTAGTGTTTCAGGAATAACAACCTCCCTCTACTTAGTGATGAAGACGGGTTGACTAATGTAATTCAATGGATTTGTTGAGGCAACGGGTCAGTTCGGGGTCGAGGAAAGCATCCCATCCCCGCCCCCGTTAGATATATCATTCCCCATCCCCGCCTCGTTTAAAACGGGTATCGGTTTCCTCGCGGGGAACCCAATTCTTTTTTTTAATATAAAAAAATTCAGCCATCTATAATTTCTAAAATTACCTAAATTACATCTCAATAATTAGAATTTCATGGGACTGCTAGATTACAACAAAATTATAAATATTATGGAGAACTCTCATATCTGGTATAATATCTACGTAATTAAAATTAAGAAAGACAAATATCCTATAAGCGTAATCACTAATCTCCGTATTTGACTAGATAGAATTTGCATAATTCCACTTGCAAGCCATTTTACTGCACATAATCTAAACCCAACATTCTCCACTATTGAATGTAATGGAAAACATTTAATATCATGAACGGAAGAGACATACAAGTTGCTTAAGTATCTGAGCTTCTTGTTTGTGGCAAGTGAATCCATTCAAAGAAGCAGGTTGATACTTGTCAGCCCAGAACTGAGCAATTATTTCAACCACAAAGCCTTTCAATAAAAGAAGCTTCATCAAAAGCTCTATCTCTCTCTGGTGATTTTTTTGTGGTCCGACAAGATCCCTTCTTGATGCAAGAAAACCACGATCACGTTCGCTTGTTTGGAGTTGGTGGGAGGCGCTGGAGGTAGAAGAAATAGGCATGAGGTTTTTGAGAGAGAGAGTGAGGGAGGCAGAAGAAATTTGGACAAAATAGAGTTAAGACCTTTCCCCTTTTCTTTATTCTTATATATATACATAGATAAATTATTATATATTAGTAGTTCGGGTATCCCCGTGGGGACCCGAAGCTATACTCGAAACCGACCCGAATTATTTCGGGGATTTTTTTAACTCCCCCAACCCGCCCCGATCCCTGAAACTTAATCCCTATACCCTACCCGATAGGGTCGGATATCCGTGGGGACCCGAATTTTCAAGGAAAATTGTCAACCCTAACACAAACGGACATATATATATGCTTGAAGGGGCGGTTACCATAACACGCTGCGATTAATTAACTATTTGTACTGGCAAATCATTGAGATATGGGTTGAGCAGAACTGGCCAACTGGGTCAAACAAAACGAAAAATTAAAAAGAACAATATATAATCTTACAAGAAAAGAGCCCTGGCCCAATAAGATATTATTTAAACCTTGGCTAAAACCCAAATTTTGTGTTGAGTCGGACAGGGCGCGGCCGCGATTAGCGGTGACAACGTTCGCATGTGGGCTTTAGAACAAAGTTAACCCCTCCCCTTTTAAGACATGGGTAATCGCAAGTGCTACAAACCCTCAAGTCATTTTGGTTGTACATTAACATTCCCCAATTTTACATAGTTTTTCTATACAAAACAAGCTTTTTCATAACGACTTCAACCAAGTCTACATGTTACAAGTGAGTACTTTAGACAACAATTCCTTATTTCACAATTTTATGGTATTGAACATGTAAGTACCGCTTTAATTTACTTGCAGAATAGAAAGTGTTCCAACCCAAATTCTATGGTAATTGCGTGTGAATCCGACATCCCACATTAAATTATCAAACTAGGTTCAAGGTTGATCAAAACTAGTGGTCAGAATCACGACAATCAATTCCATTTTAAATTTGAATGGGTCGACTGTTCAGCCTAAACTGAACCAGGGCAAAAAACACATGCAAAGCAGGAAAAGCCGAAATATCTAATTTACCCTAAAAAACAGGTAAACTACCCACTCCTATACACGCAAACACTGCAAAAGTATCACAAAACCTCACAATTGATAGAAAAGACCCTCAGAAAGTGTCAGCAAATGTAAATTTGTAGTGCTAAAGTAATTTTTTGGGTGCTAATGACACATCATGAAAAAAAATCTAAACCTACTTTAAAAAATAGACAGTAATTTACTAGTAGACGCATAAAATGCAACCATATACAGTATCTAGAGAGTATAGACTAAATTATAATCATCAAAATCGTGAATCAAACACGAAATCCCAAAACCCAGTTTGAACCCAAAAATAAAATTGCAAAAACATGTTAATCTGAGGTATTTGTTATAAATAATACAAACCCAGAAGTTATTTTGCTGTAAACAGAAGAAATCAACAAATTTGGAGGAAAAATAAAAGGGTAAGAAAAAGAATTAGGGTTTAGGGTGTATAGATAAATTTACCAGAACCAAATCACAGCAGAAAAAGGGGTAAATTCATGGATCCAAAAGATACAGAGAGAGGCTAGCGAGCCTCCTCTTGGTTCGGCGCCTGCTTGTGGAGAGATTTTGGTGAACAGGCCTACAGTTGAGTGTAGAGGGAACAAGGGTTTAGGGCGCGAGTATGTGTGTGTGTATTTTAGTAGAATTTAGGGTTTCTCTCTCTCTCTCTCTCTCTCTTGTGACGCGTTGTTTTATAATTTGCCACTTTTCTACCAACCAACTAAATTACCCCGGGGTAGAATGGGTACACCAACGTAGTTTCTTGCGACCCAAGGTAAATTGAATTAGTAAATGATAAGTTTGGGTGGATACAATCACATTAAATAGGGTTCCACTTATGTCGTCATTAATGATGTTTTTAATGAAACTCAAGTTAATTTGATGATAATATTTCAAAATTAGATTTGCAAAATGGATAACTTTAATATTAGATTAGTACGTAATTTGAGTGATGCACGGACGTTCAATTAAAAAATTATAAAATATACAGTTATAATTGATAATATATACACAATATTGTGCTTAATACTTTATGATGAATGAGAACAAAATAAAATACTTAAATGTAGGGTTACAATTTTATGCATGATACAATAAAAAAATTCGAAATTGTCATAAAACTAAAACGATATATCTTTTTTCTGTCATGTTTGATGTGAAGCTCGTGACACGTCTTAGTCGTAACCTGTTGTTGCCTTATTCGTACTTTTACTCATATTTTTTTGTATTATCATGTTTAATTACATGTTATAATTATTAGTCGAATTACTCTTGTCGTGTTTTAAATCAACCGTATTTGTTTCAGATTAAAAAAAAATGATTTTGTATTGTATCATGTCTGTGCTTATTAGATAATACTCCTCATATGGTATAAGGCCCAAACACGAAGGAACCAAAATATAACATTCACGTAAACATAAATTTATAATTGTGGTTAACATATGATAACATTTTAAAGTTTTTTGTGGAAACAAAAGGGGCACATTTTCCAGCATACACTTATCAATAGAGTTTTCGACAATTTTCAGAACCCTGTTAACTCCGGCTCCATCTCTTTTGTTTCTCTACCTACTTTTCGCCATCTCAATCATTTCTCATGTTTTCTTAAATCTTCCTTGTGGTGGATCTGTTACTTTTGTAACTTTTGATAAATCATGAAACGACATGGAGCTCAAGTCTTGCATTCTCACACCATTGAAAATTTCTTGATGGGACCCACGCTCATAATAATATATGCGTAGAGAGCTGTCAATATATGTGCCAAAAAAAAACATACAATTTACACTGCCCAAGGAATATATGAGAAGCCCAGGACAATAATAAATATATTAAAAAAATTATGTCTCAACTGTAACACCGCGAAATTTATGGGTTATTATTTCTAATTAATTAATTCAATAATTATTAATTTACTTGTGTTGTAAATTAACGAGAATTAATTAATGAGAATATTTAAAAGTGAATATATTTAAATAAGTTACGGGTGAGATTTAATTTTATAAATTTATTCTGAATGGTGATTTTGAGTACACGGTTGAGTCCATTAGGGTCGAAATAGTGCGAAAGGAGTGGTTATATGCATATATTGGGTATTGGAGCTTAATTAGACATATGTGAGCTCCATATGGAGAGTATGGACCCTTTTTATAAGGCTCATTGGCCCAAAAATGTGAAAAGGTTTTTTAACCCCAATTGTGTAAGGGTTAGGAATCATTAAATCGCATTAGAAGACTAAATAGGGAAAAAACTAAGGAAGAGCCAAAGAGAAAAGGAACTTGGGGATCTTTGAGAGATGGCTTCAATTTCAATTCAACACCTTCATTCAAGCCTTAGATCTTCATTTTTAAGGCAAGTGGTATAAATTGTGATTATTAAATTACATTTATATTTTCATATTAGAAGAGGTGGAATTCCATTTAATTATAGGGTTTGTTCTTAAGAAAATTAGGGACTTTCTTTTAATGGGAGTTATAAATCTGTAGGGGATTTGATAGTTGATGAGACTAATGATTGAATTGATGAAATTGTTAGGGCTAGATTTGTTATAACAAAAGAATGGACTTATGATGAATCTTGAAAAGTTTTGATGAAGAAATTTGTACAGAATTGATGTATTTACTATTCTAATGGAAATTTTGTCCGCTTTGCACTATAGAAAATCGCATTTTCTAACTTTTGTTCTCTGATACGTTTTCTCCAAAAACGGCATTTTAAAAATCTCGGCAGATTTGTGGGGCAAATTTTTAAGAAATATTTTTATTTTTTATTCCGTTGGAGATTGCCTATATTGATAGGTGTGACTAATTACCCCTGGATTAATTAGAAAATTAATTAATTAAAGAGGTAAGTTTATGATTTAGCATATTATAATCTCTTTGTTTAAGTGATTAGACTTAAATGCATTAAATTGAAGATGTATGTTCATGATTTAGCATATTGTAATCTTGTTGTTTAAGTGATTAAACTCGGTTGCATGAAATTGAAGGGGGGTTGAAACTATTAAATTTCGGGCCGAGAGATCGAGAGTCCAGGTATACTTGAAAGGGATACATCAAAATAATGGAAATTAATGTGTAATTAATTAAAATGAAGTCAGACTATAAACTAAATTATTTTAGGATTGGGTATGGGCATAATACTCCGATATATCTGTGTGTATGTGTGCGCGCGGGCGGGCGCGTGTAGTACATATATGATTTATATATATTTGTGTGAATAATATATATAGTAAAGTTATACCACTATGAATGCTATCATAGGAGGTTGCACAATGTGGGTGAATCCCCTGGCTTGAGGAGCAGGGCGAGTATAGTCCCCAGGCCATAGCATTTGTGACTTAGGGATGGGACCGTTATGGTATGGAGCGAACACTTTCGGCGGGAACTGTGGTTGCCTCCTATGCGTTCGGTGATAGCATTTTGTATCCGACATGTGTGTGAATATTGAGATATGATACGTATATATAGTGCAAAATTATATACGGGAATCTATATATATACATGGTGTGAAATGTATAGATAATATAACTTGTGAAATGGTTATACGGTATCAAATTGGATATGGATATAAATAAGTTAGTGTGAAATATAACTTATAACTCGTATACACGATGTGAATGGTGTAAAGGATATAACTTGTGAGAATGTTATATGGCATTAAATAGGAATCGATTTGAATAACCTAATGTGGCTACTAAACCATAAAATATATACGACACTCACTCAAGTTGGGATAGTGGGAGATAGTGAGATATACGAGACAAGGCTAGTTATGGAGGGTTAGCTAGATGGGGTCATTTATAGTTTCGGCAGGGGTGCACATTAGTTGAGGGGTGAGGCAAACTCAAGGGAGTGCGTGACACTAATTTAAATACGGAGAGCATTTGCATTTTTATTTCTTGCATTTAAATACACTTGTAGAATATTTTCAAATGTTTGGGTTCTAACCCTTGCTATAAAATATTTTCAAAAACCTTTTAGGTGTCCTACCACAGGGGCGTCAGGCCTGATCCTTCCTACAGGGTGCGCAGCTGCAGCTTATGTGGATTGTTGTGGGATCTTTGTTTAGACGCTTTCCTTATTCTATCTTTATATAAGTATCTTTCCAGTTGTACTTTTGGGCTTGTACCTTTATATTCAGTCTTGGCATGTATCAGTATTCTTTTTACTTGCACTTTGTGGATGGCTTGTAGTCGACGTTGCTCGATAGACTCTTGAACTTACTTTGTGGCGTGTCTTAGTTCGTGCTTATATTGGACTATTTGTTGTTCTAGTATGTTGTTTGGGTTGGATTAATAAAGATAAAATTTGACATCAACTTAATGAAAGACTAGGTGGTTAGTAATTAAAAAAAGTTTTCGACAATGATGCGAAGAATGAACCAGATGAGATTCCTGTTTAATTTCGTATATAACTGATCACCAGGTATTTTATTAAGCGGGGTGTCACAGATGGTATCAGAGCATCAGGTACTAGTGTCCTTAGGATATGTACGGCTTTTCACGTTTCAGTGTAGCATTCTTTGATATAGAGTCTTATTATAGGATTATTGTATTCCTTCATGTATGAGATTTACATTCTCCTACCATAGGGTATAGTTCATGTGATTCATATACGGTTTCGGCCGAGCGTGGTAGATCGAACATTAATGAACAACTAACGTGGGACGTTAGAAGGATTGCAAGAGAGAGGACTCAACAGAAGCCATGGGGTATTCTATAAATAGTGACGCGATAGGAGTTACCATGATAATTGTTCGAATAATTAAAGTTGTAGAAATCGTTGGGGTGCAGTAGTTGCCCAAAGAACCGTTGGGAGTGACGATGGTGTAAAGTTAAACCTCCAAGTGTAGACGACAAGGGGTGAGGGTCGAAGAAAAATTTATTTCAGAAAAATAATCCGCTAGGATTTGAGGGAGGTGCAGAAGAGTGATTTACCGGTGGGTAGAGAACATCCAATTGGGATCACTAAAGTCAAAATTTCGGGCAAGGAAGTTTGCTCTTAGGAGAAGTATGGGGTAACGGGAGCCAATCACCACACCCATGGGGAAATACCGCGAATAACGAGGAATTTGGGGGGTGTATTATTATGAATCCTCTCATTCGAGGTTATATAGAGAGGCAAGGAAAATTTTAGAAATTTTCCAAAAAAAGGCCAGACAGTGGCCGGATGGGAAGTAAAGTTAACGGAATTCAAAAACTTCGTAAACAATTACAGGGATATGAGGAATCAAATAGGGTTTGTAAGTTGAGATTAGACCCGTTGGGTAGAGTGTACAAGCATGGATATGAAATCTGGCTAGGATGGTTTGTGTCGTTGTCGTCAAAGTTGTACAATTACAATTGGTATCTATGCTCTCGAGAGAGGGGAGCCAAGAGAGTTGGAAAATATATCGAAGAGTAAGTTTGGATTTTAATGCTAGTAAGGTTCCAAGGAAAGAAATACCTACTAGGGTACCCAGACTAATGATCGAGGTCCATGAAACCTATACCGAGTAATGGTGAGTTTTAGTTAGGACCATTAAGGCCAGTAACCGGTTATTGGATCAGCGGATCCAAAGGGACATTTGGTTCAATAATTAGGATCAAGATTTCCAGGTTCGTAAAAATGGCAACCCCGACATGGCCGGTGGGGCCAGAGAAGGGGGATAACACAAAGAGGTGTCATGTGCGTAAAAGAGTAGAAACAAATGGGTGGATTTTTGTCCGCAGCGAGTTAGGGTACCGGAGCTAGATGCCTGTTGGAGAAGTTTTTGGTTTCATTAGGACGCGGGATGTTATGTCTATTAACCATTGAGCCAGCAGTATTGTGAGTAACTGAAACTATAGTCTTATTGCGAGATGATTGGGGTATGATTTATGTGATGCAAGTGGGTCACAATAATATATTAGTAGTAGATTCGCGTGGGAATTGGATTTAGTGGAAGTATTGTTAAAGTCACCAGTATGTGTATTTTTATCATGGAAGTAGCGGAGTACTCTTCGGTCCCACCTAAGAGGAATGGGTGGGGTACATTGAGACGATGTATTTCTTGAGTACTAGCTCCTTTGAGAGGTGATAATTGAAGTATGATTTTATCTGGGGTATGAACGGCTTCGTAATGGCGGGCGATCATAGCAAGGCTATCTTGTTTGTTGTTTCAGCGTCGGATGTATATTCTCTTGAGACGTCTCACCTAGAAGAAGGTTGAGCAATATCATAGCAGCAATTTTGTGTGAAGTAGGATTCACAGCGTCCAGTTGTCTAGTTATGTTGGATCCCAGTGCGTAGAACTTTTACTGGTGAGATTCAAGG
This sequence comes from Sambucus nigra, assembly GCA_949130495.1. Taxonomy (NCBI): domain Eukaryota; kingdom Viridiplantae; phylum Streptophyta; class Magnoliopsida; order Dipsacales; family Adoxaceae; genus Sambucus; species Sambucus nigra. The sequence continues at coordinate 243,401,855 of OX422222.1, forward strand.
GATGTAGGGTTGCCGTGGAGCGAAAATATTTTGATCGTTATTAATATTTAGCGTTGAGGGCTTAGTGAGAGTACGAGTGCATTGGTCTATGACTCCTTTAGGGACGCTGGAGTCCATGATAGACTTGTGATTTTAGGGGCAAGGTTTGAGAGTCCCACGGGTATGCTTTGGGTTATGTGGAAATCAAGGACCGACGATGCTGAGGAATTATGCATTAGGGAAAAAGTGCTTTTGGGCTTTGCGAGGAAGTATTATACGCATGAGCCTCGATAAAATGTCGAAAGTGTGGAGAAGTCATTGGATTTTAGGTCACTGGATTTAATGATAATTAGCGAATGTGTGGAGAAAATATGTTGAATGGAAGCCACTAAGTGATAGGGCTAGTGGAGCCTGAATGTGTTACGAACAAAACAATGCGAAGCTTTGGCACCACAAGTTGCTAGGTTGTGCATATTGTTATGTATTGTGGGAATTATTTTATTCACTTTTGCCATCGTCGGGGCCCTTAGGTATGGGAGTAAGGGAGTATTTTGAGGATCTCGCATCGATAATAAAGGTGGGGTAATATCAGGGAGAGTAAAATGGTAATGAGTAAGTCATCGGAAATATTTGGAGGACATAACCACGCTGAAAATGTGAGGGCCAAAATTGAGACGAATAATGGTTACGTAATTGATGATTGGAGGTTTGTACAATTAGGGTCGAGTTAGAGGGTGTATGGGCACCCTAGGAGGAGCCAGAGCCTATACGGTGCAAATACTTAGCAAATTCGGGGAGAAGACGCAAAGGTGACGATGTTGGGGATATTCTGGAGGAATGGGAATAAGTGGTCCCCCAAATTATGGAATAATTAAGCATAGGTGTGAAGTGACAGTGTGTGCGTCACAACCTATGGTGTGTTATCACTAGGATTCGTGAGTGTGACGAATATTAGTGGATGTGTTGACCGTAATAATCATTATATATATATATATAGTACCATGGGATAACGGGGATTCCTTGGTGTTAACCACATGAGGGTAGGGGTTACACGAAGAGGATGGTTGCATTGTACGAGAGATTCCTATATTCGAGGATTATGGGAGAAGTATGGATGTTTTTCCAAGTTTTCACTGTGTAACTATAAGTTGGGGTTATAGTGAATGGCCATAGTAAGACTGGGTATTAGCGGTACCAGGGTATGAATTATCGTTGCTAAGTATCACTTGAGAGAGGGTCTAGCGTATATATACGATAATGTATGATAAAATGTGTTGCATGCTAATGTACTAATATTGTTAAAAAAATTGAAATCTCGGGGAATAGGGACTTTTCTGATGTAATTCCGAGTGGTTGGACGGATTATCGGGCGGGAAGATATAGCTCGGGTTTTACTTTCACGGAAGGAAAAACTAGGGATAGTAAGAGCGCATTCGTAGGTGTTGTCTTTTTACATAAGAGTAGATATGTATAATTTTATGTCGAGAAAGGGGTATTGGGAATGTTATAACTGTGGGATTAAAGTTATATTACGGTTTAAGTGTTGGTAAAAGTCAGATTTCATTTCGTGCGGTTAAGCACGGGTACAGAGTGTATGGGCGCCCTAGTTAACTAATCAATTGTTACAAATAATTCGCGATTAGAAGTGGGAAAGATGGGTATATGATCTTAAGGGTAGGCGACTCGGGAGCTAGTCGATACTCGAAGTATTAGGCTTATCGGAATTTTGAGGACGAAATTTCGTTGTAAGGGGGAAAGTATGTAACTCCTTGAAATTTCAGGGTTATTATTTCTAATTAATTAATCCAGTAATTAGTAATTTACTTGTGTTGTGAATTAATGAGAATTAATTAATGAGAATATTTAAAAGTGAATATATTTAAATAAGTTAACGGGTGAGATTTAATTTTAGAAATTTATTCTGGATGGTGATTTTGAGTGCGCGGTTGAGTTCGTTAAGGTCAAAATAGTTCAAAAGGAGTGGTTATATGCATATATTGGGTATTGTGGCCTAATTAGACATACGTGAGCTCTATATGGAGAGTATGGACCCTTTTTATAAGGCCCATTGGCCCAAAAATGTGAATAGGGTTTTTAACCCCAAATGTGTAAGGGTTAGGCATCATTAAATCACATTAGAAGTAGAGTTGGCAATTATTTACCCGATAACCTGTTTACGATAATAACCCAAAATGACCCTAATAGGACCCAATTAGCTTATATAGATTTAAGAGTACCCAAAATTTATACTAAAATAAAAATCAACGTGACCCGAAAATGACACGACTAACCCGAATTGTCACCCCTAATTAGAAGACTAAAAAGGAAAAAAGCTAAGGGAGAGCCAAAGAGAAGAGAAACTTGGGGATCTTGGAGAGATGGCTTCAATTCCAATTCAACACCTTCATTCAAGCCCTAGATCTTCATTTTTAAGGCAAGTGGTTTAAATTGTGATTATTAAATTGCATTTACATTTTCATATTAAAAAATGTGGAATTCAGTTTAATTCTAGGGTGTTCTTGAGAAAATTGAGGATTTTCTTTTAATGGGAGTTATAAATCTGTAGGGGATTTGATAGTTGATGAGACTGATGATTGAATTGATGAAATTGTTAGAATATATTTATTATAACAAAATAATGGACTTAGGATGAATCTTGAAAAGTTTTGATGAATAAATCTGCATAGAATTGAGGTATTTACTGCTCAAATGGAAATTATGTCCGCTTTGCCTTGTAGAAAATAGCGTTTTCTAACTTTTGTTCTCAGATACGTTTTCTTCAAAAACGACTCCAAAATGCCCCAAAACGACTCCAGATTCGTGGGGTAAATTTTTAAGAAATATTTAATTTTTTTATTCCGTTTGAGATTGCCTAGATCGATAGGTGTGACTAATTTCCCTTGGGTTAATTAGAGGATTAATTAATTAAAGAGGTAAGTTTATGATTTAGCATATTGTAATCTTCTTGTTTAAGTGATTAGACTTGAATGCATGAAATTGAAGATGTATGTTCATGATTTAACATATTGTAATCTCATTGTTTAAGTGATTAAACTCGATTGCATGAAATTGAAGGGGGATTGAAACTATTGAATTTCGGGTCGAGAGATCGAGAGTCTGGGAATACTTGAAAGGGATACATCAAAATAATGGGAATTAATGTGTAATTAATTAAAATGAAGTCGGACCATAAACTAAATTATTTTAGGCTTGGGTATGGGCATAATACTACGATAGCCTGGATTTCTATATATATGTCGATGTGTAGTACATATATGATTTATATATATTTGTGTTAATAATATATATAGTAAAGCCATATCAATATTAATGCTATCATAGAGGTTGCGCGATGTGGGTGAATCCCCTGGCTTGAGGAGCAGGGCGAGTATAGTCCCCAGGACACAACGTCCATGACTTGGAGCGGACACTTTCAGCAGGACCTATGGCCGCCTCCTATGCATTCGGTGATAGCATTTTATATCCGACATGTGTGTGAATGTTGAGATATGATACATATATATAGTGCATAATTATATACGGGAATTTATATATATACATGGTGTGAAATGTATAATTAATATAACTTGTGAAATGGTTATAGGGTATCAAGTTGGATATGGATATAAATAAGTTAATGTGAAATATAACTTATAACTCGTATACATGATGTGAATGGTGTAAAGGATATAACTTGTGAGAATGTTATATGACATTAAATAGGAATTGATTTGAATAAGCTAATTTGGCTAATAAACTATAAAATGTATACGACACTCACTCAAGTTGGGATAGTGGGAAATAGTGAGATATACGAGACAAGGATAGTTATGGAGGGTTAGCTAGATGGGGCGTTTATAGTTTCGGCAGGGGTGCACATTAGTTGAGGGGTGAGGCAAACTCAAGGGAGTGCACGACACTAATTTAAATACGGAGAGCATTTGCATTTTTATTTCTTGCATTTAAATACACTTGTTAAATATTTTGAAATGTTTGGGTTCTAACCCTTGCTATAAAATATTTTCAAAAACCTTTTAGGTGTCCTACTATAGGGGCATCAGGCCTGATCATTCCTACAGGGTACGCAGCTGCCGCTTATGTGGATTGTTGCGGGATCTTTGTTTAGACGCTTTCCTCATTTTATCTTTAGATAGGGATCTTTTCAGTTGTACTTTTGGGCTTGTACCTCTATATTCAGACTTGTCATGTATCAATATTCTTTTTACTTGCACTTTGTGGATGGCTTGTAGTCGACGTTGTTCGACAGACTCTTTAACTTACTTTGTGGCATGTCTTAGTTCGTGCTTGTATTGGATTATTTGTTGTTCTAGTATGTTGTTTGGGTTGGATTAATAAAGATAAATTTGACATCATCTTAACGAAAGATTAGGTGGTTAGTAATTAAAAAAAAGTTTTCGACAGTGATGCTAAGAATGAACCAGATGAGATTCCTGTTTAATTTGGTATATGACTGATCACCCGGTATTTTATTGAGCGGGGTGTCACACCGACATCCTATGAATTAAATCAATTTGAAACAGAACATTTTTAAAGGAAAAGATGTGAACAATTACCACATCATCACACACCTCAAATTTTGAATTATCGAGTAGACGTTGGGTACTTTGATAACATGTGCAAAAATGGGGAAATGGAGCGAGAATATAATTTCACACTTATCAATAAAGCTAAACGTTAAAAAAAGTGTTTCATAAAAAACGTTCCATAAAAATCATATTTTTATTTATAAAATAAAATCGATGAAGTCATAAAAATACAATTTTATAAAGCAATTGTTTATAGAATGTTTTTATTAAAAAAAACGTTTAAAAAAATAATTATAAAAAAGGGGCATATACCTAATAGTCCATCGAATATTTTTTTAATACACGTTTAGTCCAATTTTTTCTATTTTGTTCCAAAAAGTCCATCACCACATAAAAACAGTCAATGTGTGCCATTAGCGTGGACCTTTAAAAATAAAATAATATTAGTTAAAAGTGTGTTAAAGAGACTTTTTAGAACAAAATAAAAAGGCTTGGACTAAATGTGTATTAAATAATATTTGAGGGGTTATTTGGTAATTGATCCTATAAAAAACAAACTGTTTTATTAAAAATTTCTCATCATTTATTTATCAAATCGTGCAACAAAACATAACCACCTACCCCAGTACCTCCCCAACTATAGTATGTAAAAATTATACTTCCACGTGGACCAATGATGAATGTACACCTGTCATCCAGCATGACCGACCAACCGACTTGATAAGCTTCTGAGACACTTAGTCGGCTATATTGTCAACCAACACCAGAAGATCAACTAACCAGAATACTAATCGTTGCTCGTTGTAAGGACATTTTTGTCCATTATCAATTTATATGTCGTACGCCGTTACACCGTTAAAGAAACTCAAGATCGCATCTACATCGACGGATCCGAATATCAAAGCATCTTCAACATCATAGCCTCTGCGAGAATGAACTTGGTAAAATTTTGTTTTTACGTTCCTTAAAGTTCATATTTAGTATTGGGAAATTTTTATAAAATAATTTTTTATAAAAATAAGAAGTAAGTTTTTTCGAGCAAAATGAGGCTTTTTAAAGTTTTTTATTTTTCTGGGAAAATCGGACCGGTCCGCCCTCTACCCGGACCGATCCGCCTTGCTCAAGGTCCAGTAGACCCCGGATCGAATGCAAACCGATGAAGCAGAAATAACCGAACCGATCCGTCCTCATCCGGACCGATCCGCCTCTTAATAAAAGAATCGATCCGGTCAAATCGGACCGATCCGCCCTCAATCCGGACCGGTCCGCCTGGGATTATTACGGATAGTCCCAGTTTTTGAAAACTCTTTCCTTGGTTTTCTTATTTATACCAACTTCGGGAGAGTTATTTTTAAGACTTACATACACGATTTTCAGAGTCCTAAATACTCTAAGTCTTCACCTTTTTGATGTGCCAAACATCTTTTTGATTCACACACAAAAATCCCAATTACTTTTGTGAATCTTTTGGAACCCTAGAACACAAACTTTGTTGTTGTTCATCTTTGTGGAGAGATCTTTGCAACCGAGGGCTGCGTGTCATTGCTGAGGGAGTCTCTACAAAGTGTTATGGCTGCGTGTCATTGAGGAGAGCTGCGCTTCTACCTTTGTTGTTTGGGCTGCGAGTCCTTGGAGGGTGCTGCGTGTATTCTCTTGCTGAGTTCAAGACTGCGTGTCTTTGTGGGTTGGCTGCGCGTTAATCCATTGCAGATTTTTCTATGTAATTGTAAGTTGCAGCTTGTATATTCATAGTGAAATAAAGGTTTTACCCGAAAGGGATTTTTCCTTGAAATCTGTGTCTCAGCATATTTTTGTGTCACATGGTTTATTTATTTATGGGTTGGCACACGCACCTTAGATGCATGTTTAGGGGCTGAAATTAAATATGTGTGCTATATTAGAAAGTTGCGAAGTTAATCAATTATCACACGTAATTCTTGGCTTTTCACTCGTACGAGAATGCCAACCAACTTGGAACATCTAATATCTTAGTCACTGTATACATATGTAAACGCCTGGAAATATAAAGACGTTTCATCTTTAGAGTTTTTGACCCTTATAAATACATATCCTCCCCCCAGCTAATGGGGATAAGTCAATTGGCTACAACTTAAATCACTCATTTATGAGCTATTGTAAACCTTTGAATAAAACAACAGTAGACGTAGGCTTTCTTCCATATCCAACCACTTTAAAAACCCTTTTCTTTATGTGTGTGTGTGTGATTTGGGTTATTTCTCTTTTATTTCTCTGTGATTATAAATCTGAAATCAGTCCATTTTTAGACATCAACAGATTGGCGTTGTCTGTGTGAAAGACTAGACAACCATCATTCTCTATCTCACTTTGCTCCATAGTTCATCCATTGCCTTAGAGGATGTCTAATAATCCATAAAGTAGTCTTGTTACTGCGGCTAACGTCCTATAATCATCTGCCCCTCCTGACGATGCAAATCTCTAAACAAATTTGTTAAATTTGGCAAAAGGACTGGAAGCGATGCAAGAGTCGGTCCGACAATTAGTCCGTACAATATAAGATAAATCTTTTAATTATAGGAGAGATATGCCACCCCCACCTGCCAGAATTATAAGGAGTCATATTTCTAATGCGTCTTATAATCGTTCCTATCATCCAGGAGCAATTTCCTCATTCCATTCGACAGACTATTATGATAATAGATCATTTTCTCACGAAAGGCCAAGTGGTTTGAAAAGGCTTGTTAGGGAGTCTGCCTTTGATCGACTAGGTCCCCGAGTAACCAAGGGCAATTGGAGGGAACGACAATACCACTATGAAGTCCCCCAGGGATCAAGAGTTAGTATTAGCAATTTTGTGAGCATCGAGCAGACTTCTTTGGAAGATAGCTAGGCCAATAGGCATAGCAGAGCCACAAAATATAATCTAACTAAATCAGGAGAACAATCCTGGAAGGGAACCATGCAACGTCTAGAGAATTGTCTGGGTGAAATGGCTAAAGCTAAAAACCCGTTGCAAAGAAGTTTTGTCAAAGGATCACCCTTTGTTTAGGCCATTATGGATTACCCTACACCAGTGATCACTCATAAGTACGGTGGAAAAACGGACCCAGTCCAACATGTAGAGCAATTCTAAGTCGTTTCCAACATCGAATCAGTCCCCGGGGAAATGAGATGTAGGGCTTTCTCTAGCTCTATTACAGGACCATCTCATATTTGGTATAATAGCCTCCCTAAAGGTAAGATTTCTTTCTTCAATCAACTCGCCGAAGAATTTATTGCTAATTTTTACTTTGGGTTAAACTAGTGTTTTAAAAGGCGCGCATAGGCTTGAGGCTTGTGAAAAACGCCTCGCCTTGAACCTTTTACGCCTTATTCTTCGTAAAAGGCTTAAGGCACACTTTTTTTAAAAACAAAAACACTTTAGTGAAACGATATTACCTTTTAAAGACTTTTTTTTAAAAAGCGGACCAATATCTCATTCAAAATAATCAAAAGACAAAACGATATCCCAAACCTCTATACCTCTCATCCAAAAAAATGCACATTTTTTTTTCTTACTATTTAAAAAAATACTATTTTATTTGCATATATTAAGATATATTTTAAGGTATGTACCATTTTAGTATAGTTAAAAATGTTGAAATATATTAAAAAAAAGCCTAAACGCCTTTTTACGCCTACGGCATTGTTCAAATTCGTCGACCAAGAGCGTTGTCAGAACAGCAAGAGGAGATCCAATTCACCTCGCCGAGGAAGAGATGACAACAAAAGAGCACGCAATCAAGAGGCTGAAGAGGATCCCAACCTTCCCAATAGATATGAGGAACTAGATATAGATGTCGTCGTGATCTCTTTAGGATGACATTTTATTACAAGGGGACACTATATGAGGAGTTACAATAGCAAAAAGGAAGGCTTATATGAATGAAGCCAAGGATTACCCAATCGTCAGACAGATTAACAAGATCAACTCTGATCATAGCCGACCAAGAAAGGTCAACAAAGATTAGCTAGTAATTGGATTCTCCAAGAACGATCTGAATGGGATACTTTATCCTCATGACAATCCATTAGTCATCACATGCTGAGTTCGTAAAGGTAGGTTTGCAAGGATATTGGTCGATAACGGAAGCTAGGTGACGCGACTCAGAAAGTGTCTCGAATGTGCGTTCTCTTCTAGGCTTAAGTGCAAGCCTGTCGCGTTAGTAATAAACCCGATAAGTCAGGATCGTATTTACAGGGAGATAGAACAACAGAGTTGTGACGACGTTGGACAGATGAATGAATCCTAACTCTGACTCTAGAAAAAAGGAAAAGATGATTTGATTTGTGGAATAACTACAATAGATGCAATTATGAAATTATGAAAAAATGCAACTGTTCTAAATTACCTAAAATGCTGATGAAGAATGAATTAAAACTTTAAACTATATGATGAGAAAAACAGGACGAGAATACAATCTCCCAACCCTAGTGTATTAATGTTATAAAAGTAATCATAAATTTAAATGATTAATTAGACCCAGAATTTAGTACTCCCAAGCATTACGTATATGAGGTTCAAGCCCGCATTATACTTAATCAGAGGACGAGTACATCGGTATTTCAATAGTTACACTCGAATTGTATTCTAAAGCATCCCGATTACTCTGAAGCAAACGAGATCTAAAGATCTACATTTGTTGCGATACTACGCAATACGGTCATAATCAACCCATTAAATTTAGAGGATTGATTTTATGTACATACAACTACCACATCAGGTTGGGTTCATGCATCCCGACCTTTAAAAGTTTAGCCTACCATGATGAACTTAATGAAAACGATTTTAGAATTGCAGGAAGTCATGATTAAACTAAGAAAAATTGGTAGAATGATGTAATCAATAAATTAAACAGAGAAACTACCTCACTAATCTTACCAAAGCCTTCAAAGCATTAACTACAATTACTGGTAATCACTGAACTTTGAACAATCTTCAATCTTGGAATTAAAAGAATAAACTATCTCCAAATTAGGGTTTTCTGAAAAGAATGGAAAATTAAAATAAATTCTCCGTGCTAAGAATGATAATAAAACGGGTTTATACACCCTACAAAACTCCAAGAGTTTTAGCTGCACTATTACTCTCCATTAGAGAAGGATATAGAATTAAAACTTGACAGTTGGACCTGTCCGACCCTCTTGCGGTTCAATCTGCCTGGAATCCGTATCGGTTCTTTTAATTCTTGGGCGGATCGGTCCGTAGCGGATCAATTTTTTTAATTTCTTGCAGCTTCGATTCGTCTTCGATTCGGGGTTCTCTGGAAATTGGCAATGCGGACCGGTCCGAGGTTCCCTTTGACTTTTTTTTTCCAGACTTTAACTGCTCATATCGTTAACACCGGGACTCCGATTGAGGTGTCATTTCTTCCTACGTTCTCATGAACTTGATATCTTCAACTTCTCTTTAGGTGCCTCATCCAAATTCCGGGTGGAAATTATACTTTTGCTCTTTTGACATTCCTTATTTTCTTTCTCGATTCTTCCGATTTCTTTCTTTCTTGAATTGACATCGAATACCTGTAAAATCAATACAAAATACCAGAAACTCGGTGTACTCATTAGGATAAGTCAGTAACAAGATTATGAGATAAAGTCAAATCGATTACGCTATTCGAGGTGCTAAATGTAACTAAATTAAAGGGAGAAATTAGGAAGAATTTATGTCTAATCAAATCCCCCTAACTTATAACTTTGCGCGTCACAAGAAATGTAAAAGAATCCTAGCAAGGCTTAACTCTTGAAAATCATTTTATTGGGATAGACTACCTTTTTTGCGGGAAAGCGATTGCATTTAGTGTATGCAACAAGCCTTTAATCCCCTAGGTTACCTTAGTAGGACAAGTTGTGTCTCGTGAGGGTTTGCAGTGAATGTACCCACAAAATTCGAGTCAAAGAAATTTCAAAATATGCAAAAATTGTATAATTCAAACTTTCTCATAAAATAGTCATCATTAAGTCATGCTCAAGAGTCTCAAATCATAGTGCGCGTGTGAAGCCAAAAATTTAATCGCGAATTTCCACCGATTGACCATTACGTCACTTACCCGAAAATTCGTTTTGATTTCAAATTCTCACGGAATGCTCTCACAAACGAATCTCTCGGATTATGACTATAAATGTAATGGACGCAAAGTCACGCATACAAGTAGAAGGATGGAAATTTTATAGTAATAGGATCTCATCAACGGAATACGATTTTAAAAACAGGAACATTGCCTCTTATGCACGCATTTAATCTCTTTTATTATCTTTTGGTGTCTTAGCTCTCCACGCGGTGACCAATTTTTCAATTCGGACTCGGTTAGGACTTTTTCGGGTTTTAAGGTGTATTGGGTAGAATGAAATTGGTAGGGAAGGTTGGAATTGGAAAAGTCATTTATGATGTCCATTTGTGCTTTTTCCGGGCTATTGCTCTTTTTTCTTCTTTTTCTCTATTTTTTTTATTTTTCACTTCTTTTCTTTTCTTGCTATTTTCGTTGAGCATATCTATTTTTTATTGTCCCTTTTTATGCACTTTTCGGACTTTATTAAATATTCCCTTTTCGCAATTCCAGGCCTTTTGGGTTTTTCGGGGCACCACACGAAAAGGATAACTGTTATTCGGCTCAATTTGGGTTATCAAAGAGATAATTTTTCATATCTTTTTATGGCTAATATTTTTGGGTAACAAACGATGACCTACTTAATTATCCGAATTACTTATTAATTTACCATATGCTTCTCGAGATTAATTAAGTTTAGAGATTTGTAGTGCGCTTTTTAAGGCAATACCACACACGTTTTCCATAACCGATCAAAATAAAAGGATTGATATCCTCGACGACTTTTTAGGCGCTGAAAAGAACTTTGAGTTAATAAGTAACTCGGATTGATTTTTAAATTTCACAAAGATGAAAGTCTCGAATCTCACCGGGTTTGTTAATCTCCACACTTATTCGTTAAGTTGTCAATTTTCGCTCAATTTCCATCTTTGGTCAATTTCGACTCTGTGTATTTTGAATTTTACAACTTGAGACTTTAAACCGACTTTTAATGATATTTTTAAAAAAATTGAATTCTAATTTTTATTTATTTTGAACAAAAATATTTTTGGATTTTTCAAAATTTTATGATTTTTTTGAAATTTCTGGGGCATTTTTGAAAATTTGTGAAGTTTTAGAAATACGCATTTGTGACCCCCCCTAACTTAGATTTTTGCATTGTCCTCAAGCAAAAAGGACTAAAATCTAACTCAAAGCGAATGAAAAGTGCGGAAAAATAAAACAAACAAGTATTTAAAATGCATAAAGACACTAAATAACCCGAATACATGAGTCAATAATACAATAAAAATCACCCCATACGCGTCAGGGGTGCGACGACCTCTCATCTCTCCATAAACTCACCCGACCCCATGAACGGGGTTTAATGCTCTCCTCGTCTCTCCCGTCATCATATCGTAAGCCAATAATCGGAACAAGTTGGGACCTCACGTATAGATAAAGGACAGACCGAAAGACTCATCGTGACTAATTGGAATGGGATCCTCGTGATGCTTACTCAAAGCGTGACCTACGTGCGCTGACTCGGAGGGAACACCTAGGTTTCTTTTAATTTTTGGAACGCATGGGTCGGGATCTAAGTCGGACGAAACACAACTTTTCTCCTCTATTGCCTTCGGGGCATCAAATGCTATGGGTGGATGGTCATTGCGAAGAAACTCATCAATTTTATCTTTACACTCGCTCTCTCCTAAATGACTACATGAGTCCAATAGAGATTGGACTTCGTCGTTAAGGCTCTCATCCACCTGCCCGAATTCTCGCTTAAAGTCCGCTAGGCTCAACTCTTCTAGCTCTTTCTCCTGCCTTGTTTCCACGTCCTTCCTTCCTTGCTCCAATTCAGTATATGCCCCCTCGCTCTCATGGCTCGACACTAAATAGGACCCTAGGGCATCTCCATAATAATTTTCCTCAAAGTACTCCTGTACAATCTCATCTATTAAGCTCGCCGCATGAATATCATCTTCTTCCCCCGTATGTTGGGCTATATGGAAGATGTTAGTCTCTAAAGTCATGTTCCCAAAAGCGAGTTGCATCTGCCCATTCCGAGTGTTGATAATAGCGTTAGCCGTAGCTAAAAATGGGCACCCGATAATGATGAGAACATGATTGCTCGAGATGAATGAGGGCTCCGTGTCCCAAATGACAAAGTCTACCGGGAAGTAGAAAGCGTCAACTTGGACGATCACGTCCTCAACTATGCCTCGTGGGTTCTTCACGGTTCGATCCGCTAATTGGAGAGTGACTTTTGTGGGCTTGAGGTCGCCCAAATCAAGTTTCCTATAGATGGCGTAAGGGAGGATATTGACACTTGCTCCCAAATCAAGTAAGGCTTTCTCAATTTTATTTTCTCCAATGATGCAGGAAATGGTGGGTGCACCGGGATCTTTGAACTTGGGCGGGAGATCATTGAGTAGGATGGAACTCACGTTCTGTGCTAGGAAGACATTTTTCTTTACCTTCATCCTCCTCTTTATCGTCAACAAGTCTTTGATGACTTTTGCATAGGTTGGAATTTTCTTAATAGCATCGAGGAAAGGTAAATTTAGCTTCACTTGCTTTAGCACGTCTAGCACTTCATCATGGGGGTTTCTTTTCTGGGAAGGAATCAACCTTTAAGGAAACGGTGCCGCGGTGGGTGGTTTCACTACTACCTCGGGCTCACTAGTGTTTTCTTTCTCACTCTCATTCAAGGGGACATCTTCGGCCTCTTTCGTGCCGGGCGAAATCTCCTTGTCTTTGGTTGCGTCGTGTGGGGGAGGTGATAAATCAACGACTCTCACACTACGAAGAGTGGTCAAAGCTTAACATTGCTCCTGATGTTCTGTCGAGGTGGAGCTAACACTAGTTTGACCTTGGGGCGGTCTTTGGCCCTGGGCAGGAAACTTGCCTTTCTTTTGGATACTCAACGATGATTGCAACTGTGAAATATTCGCATTCATGTCGTTCATCATGCGCTCATGCCTAGCATTAGTTGCATTCTGGGTATTGATAAAATGGTTGATTGTATCCTCGAGACTTCTCCGCGGTGGAGGGATGTATGCTGCTTGAGGTGGTGGTGCTTGCACATGTCCTTGCATGTGTGGAGCTTATTGAAAGTGCGGTTGTGGAGGAGGGGCAACATGTGAATTAGGATTCATCGCAACATGTTGTTTCCCATAGCTAAAACCAGGGTGGTTTTTCCATGAAGGGTTGTATGAATTCCCGTGCGGGGCACCGAAATTACCCTTAAATCCTCCTTTGCCACTGACTTGCTCTTGAAGCATCACTTTGTAGGCGGGTATAGTCGGGATTTCTTCAGTTGAATGACCCGCCTCACAAATCGCACACACCTTCTCGACGGGGTTTGGTATAGATCCAGTTGGTCCTCTTCCACATTCTGCACGTAGGCCTCGCAGTCCTTTCTCAAGCATATCGAGTCGATTGTCCGCTATAGAATTATTTTCTACATGAAATAGGCCGGACGCCGATGGAGTGGTGGTCACTTGACGATTTTGATTTTGAGCATTAGGGTCAGATGTATTCCAGGATTGGGTAGTCTCGGCGACATACCTCAGGTGAAGCTCAACATCGTGGGCGTCTAAGTCGACAAACGGACCACTACCCATGGTTTCAACAAGTTGGTTGGAGTTAATGTTCAGCCCATTATGGAAATAACTTGCATTTTATCAAAACCATGATGGGGACACGAGGCAATTAACTCATTGAAACGCTCGTAGCATAATTCGAATGACTCATTTTCTAATTGTCGAAATGTTTGAATTTGAGCCTTGATGGAATTCGATCGATGTAGAGGAAAGAAATTCTTGAGAAATTCGGATTGTAATTCATTCCACGATGAAATCGAATTTGGAGGTAAAGGCCATAGCCATGATTTAGCCTTATCCTTTAGCGAGAATGGGAAGAGTTTGAGGCGGAGCACATCTTTTGTGCAAGTTTGATCGCTAAGAGTCTCGCACGCCTTTTCAAATTCCATGATGTGGGCATATGGCTTTTCTGAATCCATTACATGGTAAGTAGGAAGTATTCGGATCATCCCATTCCTAAAACGGAATTGCCCTGCATTATACGGGAGTAAAATGCATCCCAGAGTGACAGTGCGCTCGGGATATAAGACGTCTCTCAAAGGGCGATAAGGTTCCTTTCCCTCGTCGGCAGCTGCACTACCGTGTTGTGACATCTCTCTCTCTCTCAAAGATTCGGTATCCTCACTTGGTATACTAGGAGTGCTCTTTGAAGTGTGTCCTAAGAAGGAAAACGGCGTGTTGTTTGAGATTGAGTGTGACGGTGTGGGATTGGAACCCAGAACTGTGGAGCGTTAGGAGTGTGAGGGCTATCAGGATCGTACTCAACAATCGGATTTTCGTGAATGTGGGTTGGAGTATTATGGGGAGTTGGAGTGAGTTCTGAATTTTGCATTAACAGCTTATGAGATATGGTGATGAATCTTTTTGTGCTTTTTGAATTTTTTTATATGTCTTTGGATTTTTGGAAATTTTTGGTCAAAGTTTTGAGATTGGCTCGATCTAATCCTAAGTCTACATAATTCCCCGACAACGGCGCCAAAAACTTGACGCGTCTAAGAATGTGTCTCAGAAGTGCGTTATCTTCTAGGCTCAAGTGCAAGCCTGTCGCGTTAGTAATAAACCCGGTAAGTCGGGATCGTATCCACAGGGAAACAGGACAACAGAGTTGTGACGACGTTGGACAGATGAATGAATCCTAACTCTGACCCTAGAAAAAAAGGAAAAAATGATTTGATTTGTGGAATAACTACACTAGATGCAATTATGAAATTATGAAAAATTGCAACTGTTCTAAATTACCTAAAATGCTGATGAAGAATGATTTAAAACTTTAAACTATATGATGAGAAAAACAGGATGGGAATACAATCCCCCAACCCTAGTGTATTGATGTTATAAACTAATCGTAAATTTAAGTGATTAATTAAACCCAGAATTTAGTACTCCAAAGCATTACGTATATGAGGTTCAAGCCAGCATCATACTTAATTAGAGGACGAGTAAATCGGTATTTTAGTAGTTACACTCGAATTGTATTTTAAAGTATCCCGATTACTCTGAAGCAAACGAGATCTAAAGATCTACAATTGTTGCGATACTTCAATACGGTTATAATCAACCCATTAAACTTAGAGGATTAATTTTATGTACATACAACTACCACATCAGGTTGGGTTCATGCATCCCGACTTTTAAAAGTTTAGCCTACCATGATGAACTTAATGAAAATGATTTTGGAATTGCAGGAAGTCATGATTAAACTAAGGAAAATTGGTAGAATGATGTAATCAGGAAATTAAACAGAGAAAATAACTCACTAATCTTACCAAAGCCTTCAAAGCATTAACTACAATTACTGGTAATCACTGAACTTTGAACAATCTTCAATCTTGGAATTAAAAGAATAAACTATCTCCAAACTAGGGTGTTAACACAAAAATTCTCCATCTAATTCTCCATCTACGAGGACCAATCATAAAAGGACACGTGTCATCCTACGTGTCAATATTCGACACCCGAAGAATGTTAGTCGGCACCCGAGGAGAGTTGGTCGGCACCCGAGGAGTATTAGTCGGCACCCGAGGAGAGTTGGTCGGCACCCGAGGAGAGTTGGTCGGCATACCAACCAGGAATATCAAAGGATAACTACGCATTTAATGATCATTAATGTACATTTATATTGTAGATGACAACACATAGCATACCAATCAATTAGATTCGTTGAATGTAGACATAATGTATAAATGTCTACATACAATGAATCTCTTTATCTCCCATCACTATAAATACATGTATTTCCTTAGCCAAAGGGGGAGAGAGAACCAGAGAGATCCAAGAGATCCAAAAACCGAGAGACACCATACACAAGATCCATACCTTTTTCTCTCTCTACACCACATTGTGCTATTGTAAACCCCTGGGAATAAAATAACATTGGACGTAGGCTTTTCCTTATAGCCGAACCACTTTAAAAATCTTTGTCTCTCATGTGCTTGATTGGATTGCTTTTATCTATTTATCTGTGATCATAAAAATGGGATTCGGTCCAGTTTTTTGCATCAACATAGGGTTTTCTGAAAAGAATGGAAAATTAAAATAAATTCTTCGTGCTAAGAATGATAATAAAACGGGTTTATATACCCTACAAAACTCCAAGAGTTTTAGCTGCACTAGGACTCTCCATTAGAGAAGGATAAAGAATTAAAACTCGACAGTCGGACCGGTCCGGTCCTCCTGCGGTTCGGTCTGCCTGGAATTCGGATTGGCTCTTTTAATTCTTGGGCGGACCGATCCGTAGCGGATCATTTTTTTTAATTTCTTGCAGCTTCGGTTCGTCTTCGGTCCGAGGTTTCCTTTGACTTTTTCTTTCAGACTTTGACTGCTCATATCTTTCACACTGGGACTCCGATTGAGGTGCATTTCTTCCTACGTGCTCATAAACTTGATATCTTCAACTTATCTTAGGTGCCTCATCCGAATTCCGGGTGGAAATTATAATTTTGCCCTTTTGACATTCCTTCTTTTCTTTCTCGATTCTTCCGATTTTTTTCTTTCTTGAATTGACATCGAATACCTGTAAAATTAATACGAAATACCAGAAACTCGGTGTACTCGTTAGGATAAGTCAGTAGCAAGATTATGAGATAAAGTCAAATCGATTACGCTGTTCGAGGTGCTAAAAGTAACTAAATTAAAGGGATAAATTAATACGAATTTATGCCTAATCACTCGGTATACGTAATGTTCTATGAGTGTTTTCGTAAGATTGGGTTGAAAGATAGCATGCTGGAACCATATCATAGACCACTCATAGGATTTGCTAGACAATGAGCATACTTTTTGGGTACCGTCAAGTTAGACGTCCTAGTCGGCACTTGGTCGGCGAGCAGGCAAGAGCGGATTCATTTTTTCGTGTTGGATAAAAATATTCCATATGCCTATAACATCATTTTTGGGAGAGTGGGAATAAATCAGTTTGAGACCATATCATCCACGATTCATCAATGTATGAAGTTCCCAACAACTATGGAGTTGGCATGGTCAATGGCAACCAAAAATATGTTAGGGAGTGTTACTACCCCTCAACCGACCATTAAGAGGTCAAGACGATCACTACCACTTATCACATCGACACATTGGACCCCAGAGAAGAAAATGATCTAGTTAAGGGGCATTTTATAGAGGTGATAGAATCAATTATCTTGGATGATGAGAAGCCAGAAAGAACTACCCAAATTGCTACAATGTTGATCCCTTATCTCAATCTTGAATTAACTAAATTTCTTATAGAGAGAAATAACGCATTTTCCTGAAGCCATGAAGATATGCCAAGAATCGACCCTAATTTCCTCTGCTATGAGCTCAATATAGTCAAAGAATCCAAGTCGGTCAAATAAAAGCAAAGTGTTTTCAGTCCCGAGCAAATGTGGCAATCCACGAGGAGGTAGAGAAATTATAAAAAGCAAAGTTCATCGAAGATGTCAAGTACCCAACCTGGCTGTCTAATGTGGGGACGATAAAGAAGAATAAGTAGCATATGTTCATTAATTTTACCGATCTCAACCAAGCTTGCCTAAAAGATATTTTTTCGTTGCTAAGGATTGATTAATCGGTAGATGCAACTTCATGTCACGAGTAACTTGGCTTTATGGATGCCCATTCTAGTTACAACTAAATAAAAATGAAGCCTGAACATACAGAAAGCACATCCTTTATTACTAGCCGAGGAACATACTGTTATAGCGTCATACCCTTTGGGCTGAAAAATGCGGAGCAACGTATCAAAGGTTAGTAAACAAAGTTTTTGAAGAACAAATCGTCAAGAATATGGAGGTGTATATTAATGATATGCTCACCAAGATCAAGATGGCCGCCAACCACATCACCGACTTAACGTAGACGTTCAACCATCTAGAGAAACATCAAATGAAACTTAACCCGACGAAGTGTAATTTTGGGGTGCATGAAGGAATGTTTTTAGGGCACATTGTCTATCAGAGAGGGATAGAAGCTAATCCCGATAAAATCAAAGCTTTAGTGGAAATATAATCCCCGACTAGTAAAAAGGAGGTGTAAAAGCTCACAAGAAAGGTAGCAGCCCTAAATCGTTTCGTTCCCAGAACAACCGACAAGTGCTTTCCATTCTTCAAAGTGCTTATAAAGACTTTTAAGTGGAATGATGAATGCGAAATGGCTTTTGTTTAACTTAAAAAATATATGGGATATCCACCATTGATCTCCCGACCAATAATGGGAGAAAAATTGTATTTATATCTGGATATTCCAGAATCAGCTGTCAGCTCAGAACTCATCCGACTAGAATGAGTCCAAAAGCATGTGTATTATATAAGTAAATCGTTTCGAAGAGCTGAAATTAGATACCCACGCTTGCGAAAGTTGGTAATATCACTTAAAGAGGCATCCAGAAGAATGGGGCCATACTTTCAAGCCCACACTATTGTACTGTATACTGACTTGCCTTTAAGACAAAACCTATACAAACCTGAGAAGTCAAAATGATTGATGTCCTAGGCGGTGGAACTTGAAGAATATGATAAAATGTATGAACCTTAGACTTCAATAAAGGGGTATGCAGTGGCAAATTTTATTATATAATTCATTTATGCGGAAGCATAAAATCAACCAAGTTTGCATGCCGAGCAGACTCCTCCGAAAGAGAGCTCAGCTCAAAAGTAAACTGATATAGTTGACGATCAACCAGAATCCTCATCTGCCCAGGAAAAATCTCAACATCTATCAGAGCAAACTCGAAAAATATTCAAGCATGGAGTAATAGTAAGTGAAGAGTTCAACAATGAAATTCTAATATGGAAATTGTTCATTGACGAATTTTCTTGCACCACTGAATGTGGAGCCGGGCTCATTCTAAACACCTATGATAATTTGAATGTGGAGTATGCCCTGAGATTTCAATTTCAAGCATTTAATAATGAAAAAGAATACGAAGCTTTGATTACAGGGCTGGAATTAGCATCATCATTAGGCACCCAACAGGTGGTAGCACATAGTGATTCATAGCGCATTGCTCATTAGTTGCTTCAAATCTATGGGGCTAAATGAGAGATGATGACAAGGTACTGAAAAAAGACCATTGAAGTAATTTCTTCATTCTCGACGGTGAAAATAGTAAGAATACCAAGACTGGATAATGCCAGAGCAGATGCACTTGCTCGGCTGGCTTCAGCCACTCCCATGGAACTCAGAAGAATAATCCCAGTAGAGATCATCACTAGCAAGAGCATTGACATGGAGGCAGTCAACATGATGTCCATTGATTTGGGTCCTTTATGGATGGATCTTATCATAAATTATATTGAGATAAGAATCTTGCATGTCGATCAGAAAGAAGCCAATAGGTTAAGATATAAAGCAGCTTGCCATGTAATGAAAAAAAGGCATGATATATAGGAGGGACTATACAATATCTTTGCAACAATGTGTCCATCTAATATAGGTGGAGGACTTAATCAAATAAGTACATCAAGGTTCATGTAGCGCCCATTCGGATGGGAGGTCTTTGGTATAACGAATAACTATGCAAGGCTATTATCTACCGATGATGAAAGCTGATTGTATTTTGTTAGCAAAAAGTGCAATAAATGCCAGAGGTTTGTTGCAGTTCGTAGAAATCCATATGTTTCCCTCACCCCTATCACTTCACCTTGGCTATTTGTGATTTGGGGGATAGATTTGGTTAGACCTTTGCCGACCATAAAAGGGAGATTCAAATGCTTGGTCATCACAGTGGATTACTTTAAAAAATAAGTTGAGGTTGAACCTTTAGTGGATATGCCTTATAAAAAGGTGTTCCAATTCATATGAAAGCAAATTATATGTCGTTATGGGATCCATATGCCTTCATCACAGACCATGGTACACATTTTGATAATGATGAGTTTGAAGAATACTGTTTGAGATCAATAATTTAAAAACTTCACTCAGCTCTTGGTCACCCTCAATGTAATGGTCAAACAGAAATCATCAACAAAACTCTGCTATATGGTATAAATAAACGACTAGATGATGCTAAAGGCAACTGGATCAATGAGCTCTATAGTATCCTTTGGGCTTATAGAACCACGTCGAGAACAACAACAGAAGAGACACCTTACATGCTCTCTTTAAGCACTAAGGCAGTGATACTAGTAGAGATAGGTTTGTCGACTCACCAATTGCTCAATTTTGATTCATTTAGAAGCGATCTAATGAGATAACTAAATCTAGATATGATCGAAGAAGTCAGAGAGTACGTTGTTATTCGGATGGCTATTTACTAACAACGGACAACAATGTTCTATAACAAGAGAGTTAAGCCGACCAACCTGAATCAAGGAGATTTGATTCTCAAAAAATTCATTCAGAAGAATAATAAGTTGGAACCCAACTGGTATGGTCCTTATCGTATCTCGACAGAGATCCAACCAGAAACTTATCGACTGGAAACTTTGGAAGGAGAAAAAAGTAAGAATTCTTGAAATGCCAACCATCTTTGCAAGTACTATCAGTAATTTTTTTCAGTTCAAACTCAACCAGTTAGCGAAAACCAGTTTGTTTCAGTCATGATCTTGCTTCATGTTTTGTTTTTTGAAGTATGTGACACCATCAACAAAAAGTTACACCTCAGTTTTTCAAACATCTCCAACTCCAAAAAAGTTTACATCTCAGCTTTTCAAACTTTTCCAGCTCCAAAAAGGTTTACGCCTTAGCTTTTCAAACTTTTCCAACTTCAGAAAAGTGCTTCATGTATAAATTCGTCTTTGACAAGTTAAGAGCATGAAGCTCGTGAAACTTCGTGTACAACTTAAAAAGTTAAAAATAAGTTTTACTTGACTGAGTTAAAACGAGAATACATGCACACATTCCTAAATAAAGGAATACACACATGCATTCCTAATACACTTGGTCGCCGCTGATAACTAATGTTAACAAAACTTGTTACAGTTTTATCCTAAAAAAACAACAATATTAAAATCTAAGCTTTACATTCGCATTCTTCACATTAAAGCAATTTCAATAGTCTTTAAATCAACTAACTAGTCTCTATATAAACTATCTAGTCGAGGATAAGGTTAGTAACAACCACAAGCTTAAATAACGAAGAAATAATAACTCAATTTATAAAGCAGACTAACTAGTCATGGCAGATTATCTAGTCGACCGAAAAAGAAAAACAAAGACGATAAAGATAAACCTTCAACTTCATTCAACATATTATAATAAAAAAGAAATATAAAAATCATTCGACTGGACGCTTTCTTTGAGACCTATCCGTACCGACAAGAGGGTCATTCAAAGTGTATGGAGAATTTATGTAGTTAAAATCCCTCAGCATCCACCTATTACTACTACTCGACTGGTTAATAAAATGTATAGGAAGAACTATCTCAAATTCATCATGAAGGCCATAGTCCCCTAAATATTTGCGTATTAAACACCAGGGAAGGGTATTAGGAGGAATCCAATTCTTGTCCAGTGTGATTGGAGGATTATCATAATTAAGAAAACCTGGATCATTCCAGTGTCATAGGTTACTTACTATTTTGGTCAAACTTCAGCAAAATCAAAAGGTTAGTCCATCCCCATTTGTAGCCTTCACGATTGCTCTGAGCCAAGTGATCATCTATATGGGATAACATCTCATTGTAACATTCCATCAAGACTTTCTTGGGTTATTTATGAAATTGGAAAGTTAATCTCTTTACTTGATGTTGAAGCTTTTTGACGACATCACTCTCGATCTTTAATTGAGTAGTTTGGTCGGCAATGGTAGAATCTTTGGCTTTCAGTTGAAGTGAAAGATCAACAATAGTAACAGTTTTGGCCTTCAACTGAGTAGCTTGGGTCGGCCAAAGTCTTTTCAGTTCTCTTTTCCTTAACATTAGGCCGAACAACAAGGGTTCCTTTTGAACACTATCCCAACTTAGGTTTTTTTCTTCTGCAAGGATTCTAGCTCCTCTAGTAATCTGATAATCTCCTCTTCTAAAAAGGAATCACCTTCATTGGGATTGGTAACAAATGATTTCTTCAAGCTATCAAGTCCATTCCTTAAGGCATTGTTCTCTTTCTCCAACAGGGCAGTTATCGCCTGAGCTGATTTAACCTCTTACTTTAGCACAATCTCTCTTTTATCCAATGTAGAGATAATGTTTTGAAGTTTATCATCAAAGCCCCACCCTTCACTTAAAGCTTTATATTTAGCTTCATAGTCGGCATGGAGTAGGGCCTTGGTTTGATTATGGCCTACTTATAATTGTTCAATCATCTCATAATAGATAACATTATTTGCCACTGGTCGATCAATAAAACTCATTAGGTATGAGTATGTTTCATTAGACTTATAAGAAACATCAAGGCCGAGCAAGTGTAATAACTCATCTTCTATTAAGTCCATATGGCCAGCTTGAAACAAATTATTACAACGTCTGAGTATATCAGAACCAGCAGAAGCAATCATCTCCTTCCTTGCAACAAATAGAAAATTATGAATATAAAGATACAATAACACAACCAGGAATAATTATATTAAGAGAAACCCAACAAAGAACAACGAGCACATCAAGTAGAATGAAGTAAGCAAATATTAAGTTCTTTTTATTGATAGAAATGGGTGTTACAAGGAGTTATACATATTACAGAGTAGAAAATATTGACCGAAGAAGACTACAGGAACAAAAGAAATACAGACTAAGAAAGCTAAACCTTTTTCTTATACTGAGGATTAGTTTGAGCAGGAGGTAGGATGACGAAAACATTTAGGCATATGACAGATTCAATAGGGGTTAAAGAACAAGTCCCTGAATCCTCTTCATCATCAACTTCCTCATCCAAATTCAGAGGGGTTCCTGGGTCATGTCTTTGAAATAGCTCAGAGTCTTCATTGTGCCGGCCTCCTTCAAACCTTCCGACCAGCCCTCCTTAAAATACTTTGTCTTGATATTAGAAATTTGGGCAGAAATTACTGAAATGGCACTCTCCCATACCTTATCAAAAGAAGTTTCCTTAGCTTTCTTCCTATTGGCTTTCTTAACAACCAAATTAGCCTTCAAACCAGCAATTGTCTCCTCTGTCGTTTGAAGAGAGGTTTGATTTAAGGTCAACTTATCCTCTACATCCTTTGCCCTATGCTCAGCTTCAGAGCTAGCCAACGTAGTCGTAAACAGTGATTCCTCAGCTTTCTTATGAGAATTTTCGGCATCTATGATCTTAGTCTATCATGACTCTCTCTCTCTCTCTCTTTAATGCCTCTTCAGATGCTTTTAGAGATCTCTGCAAACCTTTCAAGCCTTTATCCACATCATAAGAAGAAGATGCTATTATTTGGTCATCCTTCTCCATCATCTGGTTAAATTCGACCAAGAACTGTAAGAAAAGTGAACTGTTAGTATATAAAACATAAGTTATATCCTTCCAACACAAAACGTAAAGGCTTACCAAAGTTAAGTTCTGAGCAGTCCTTTCAGTCAGTCGAGATCTTGTCAATGGAACTGTTGTCTACCTGTCTGCAAGTAAAGGGCCAGACTTTATTAATTTCTTGGTCAAACTAGAGTTGAGAGCAACATATGATAGCTCAATTCCATCCAGTTCGACAGAAGAGTTTTTAGCCAGCTCAACAATATTGGCAATTTCAGTTAACTTATTGGCCTAAGTTGGTTGGCTAGAGGGCAGACCTTTTTTCAACCTTTTATATTCACGAGCAGCAATGTCAAGTTCTTTAATAACCTGGGGCACCTTCTCGGTCACCTTAGACTTTTTAGTGTTAGTAGCTTTGACTGTCTTGGTAGTAGGAGATGAGGGCTTATCCATCAAGTTGGGAATCTTCCTCTTACCCATAATTGTTAGTGGGGATGAAGGTATGGCAAAAGTATATAAGGTTTCAAACGAAGAAGAGGCTCCAAGATCTTTCTTAACTCCAACGGACTCTTCAGCCGAAAAAGTGGAAATTGGCTCTTTCTCCAAGTTTACCGCAATCGAAGGCAGAATAGTGGCGGGTCGAGCAATAAATGAGTTTATAGAGATCTTATACTCCAATAGCAGAGAAGTTGATCGAGGATGTTCTACTCATACTCTCTAGTTAATTCCCTATAAGAACTTGAGTTCTGCAAGATTAATCTCCCCTTATTTGGGATACTTCTTCTTACTATCCTCTGCATTAAAAGCATCAATAATGTGAATTAGAAGATATCAGAAATGAAAATCTAAAAGGGAATAGCAAGTAATTAAATAATAAACTATCCCACACCCTGATTGTGGACATCGGGGACCATCATAGGCCACTCCAGTAGGAAGGGGAGCATATTGCCAGTTTTTTTACCACTAAATCATTATCACAGTAGTCTTTATTCGAATCTATCAAGTTTACTACTAAAGCCCTATTTACTTGTCTAGTTTTCAAATAACAAGTTCCCTCGTCAACAATAACCCATTTATAGCAATACATTAACTCTGGAATCTCAATATGGGTCCCATAGAGTTCATTAAACCTATTTACACCATTCATAACCCTCCAAGTATTGAGGGTTATTCTCGCAGGGACTATATCAAAATATTGACAGAAACGAATGAAAAAAGGTTTGTAGGAAATGAAATACCACACTCAGCTATGAATAAAGTGATAATACAATGACCCTCAACCATAGAGTAAACGTCAATAGGACCATTGGGTATCTCCAAGTCTACCCAAGGTAGGATTTTATATTTCTCCCTAAACTCCTCTTGGGAATCCTCATCAACGATGTGAATCACGATTAAGAAAAAAAAAGAGGAAGAGACGATAAAATAAAAAGAAGAAAGGTAAAGGATTCGGCAAGAAGTAAAGCAGCAAACGGTCGCGCAAGAAATAATTTGAAGACAAATAAATGGTGATGGTTCAGGAATTTTGGGGTAAAGTGAGAATAGGGAAAACTTTGTACCTTTTTGTAGCTTACCTAAAAAATAATGAAAGCAATGATTACATGTCCCAATGATTGACATCCTTACGGCGACACAACTTCAAACGGGAAAAATACTAATGTACCAATGTGCCCTTTGGCAGTTCGCTAATTTTTAAATTATTTTAAAAAATGCCACTATCAAACCGTACCAGTATAAATTTTTACAAGTATGGGAGGTCGACTGCAGATTAGACACCCTAATAGCCGGTCGAGCAACTTTCTAAAGAAAATACTCCATGCTTTCATGCAAGCATCAAGTATGAAGCATTGGGGGTTTCTGTTGTATGTAAAAATTATACTTACACATGGACCAATGATGAATGTACACCTGTCATCCAACATGACCTACCAACCAACTTGACATGCTTCAGAGACACTTAGTCGGCTATATTGCCGACCAACACCAGAAAGGCCAACGGATCGGAATACCAATCGTTGCTCGGACGATAATGCCAACCAACTTAGAACAACTAATATCTTAGTTACTCTATACAGATGTAAACTCCTGGGAATATAAAGACGTTCCATCTTTACGATTTTGGGCCCTTATAAATACATATCCTCCCCCAGCTAGTGGGGACAAGTCAATTGGCTACAACTCAAATCACTCATTTCTGAGCTATTGTAAACCTTTGAACAAAACAACAGTGAACATAGGCTCTTCCATAGTCAAACCACTTTAAAACCCCTTGTCTTTGTGTGTGTGTGTGATTTGGGTTATTTTCTTTTATTTATCCGTGATTATAAATCTGGAATCAGTCCCTTTTTAGATATCAACATCAACTTTTTCGGACGTGTGTATGTGATGTTCATTATTTTCACCTTTAAGTCGATACACACACCCAATAACAAACCTAAACTCTCATTCCCCCCCACATGCCCATATATCCCACACCCACCTAAACTACCCAAAATAAAAACCACCCCCACTTAGCTCACCCATTTCGTAAAAATCATCAAAGAAACACGCATGGTATGAACCTTTATCCCCCCCAAACACGCTCACCATCCTACACCTCACATATCAACCTGGTATCCCTTTCTCTAACTTATCGAAACCACCAACTATGTTCACCACACCACACCCAGTTCAAGACTTTTCTCTCTTTGATTTTTAAGCCAACACAGACACAAACACATGTGTGTTTATGTGTGTGCGTGTGCATGTGCGTGTGCATGTGTGTGTGTGCGGTGTAAACCCAATTCAACCCCTATACCCACTTCCCTAAACCGAACACACGAACAAAATAGTTTTCTTATGCCTGAGAGAAAATTAACATGTATACTCCTTACAACATTTCATAATAATAAAAGGAAAAAACCACTAAAAGAGTACCAAACAACATACATAATATGGCATACAAAATAATACACGTTGTCTGAGTAGGAAGGATTCTCCAGTGTGAATGTGCGTGTTGAGGGAGTAGATATTAATCGCTATGATGGAAGGGGTGCGTGTCGATGCTTGGTGGTTTGGCCGAAGGTTTTTGATAGTGGAGATTGACTGGTTGAATGTGGTGACGATTGGTTGGTGGTGACGAATGCGGTGCCGATGGAGATGCATGGTGGAGATGAGCCGTTTGGTTGTGTGTCGGCGTGAATTCAGGTTTGGTAGATATTTTGATTTCTGGTGGTGATGGTTATGATTGGTTTTGGGTGGATTATCCTATGTTTTTTTTTTCGTTTTATAGGAGAGGGATTTCACTGATAGACAACCCATATATCCATTTCTCAATCACATGCAGGCTTGATTGTGTAGGGATTTGAGGAATGGGAAAGGTCAAGAAATTTAATAGATGACAGAAGATTAAGGGAGAGAATCGAAAAGACCAAGGGAGAGATTCGAGAATTTTATACAATAAAAAATCTCATTAATACATAAAGTCTAATCAATACCTCTAATAATATCGTATCAAAGGTATAATATTGATATTGTTAAAAGTGATCTTGATTAATTTCTTATATATTCGACAAAAGTTTTATAAATTTAAATAATTGGATTTAAATTATATATTATTTTAAAATCATTTTCAGTTATTGACATCAACATGTTCATACACAATTCAATACATATGTCTAATTAAAAAATCGATATATTCAACTGAAAACATTGAGATATAGTTTATGTAATCACATTAAAAATATCAAGGTACAACTTTTAGGGCAATTTACTATTAGGTCCCTTGTTGATAATTTTTAGATGTTTAAGGACAATTTACTATCAGGTTCACTTGTTATGCCACTAGCGTTGACTTCTACAATAAGAGAATTAGTGGACCTAAATGTTTAAAATTTCTCAAAAATCCTTTAGAGTTTAAAATTTGTTTGTGAGAGACCTAAGAGTATTTTTTTCTAAATTTTCTATTCAATTAAAACACTTTATTAAATTAATATATTAATTAAATAAAACATTTTATTGGACTGTTTTTTATTTTTTAAAATTTTTTAAAAAAATGTTTTTTAGTAAATATTAACAACCTTTTGTTTTATATAAAACAAAAAATCTTGTCTTTTACCTTCTCTTAGTTTAGTTCTCAGGGTTTGGACATTTGGGGATTTTATGGAGTTTTTCCCTCTCCTCCTTTTCTCTGTGCAATACCCATTTAATGTAAGCTTTTTTTTTTATTATTCATCTTCTTCCCCTCTTATTTATGCTCCGTTCCTTCATTTTTCATGTTTATTATTTATTTCTTGCCTAGTTAATTATTGTAGATTATTTATTTAGTGTTTGATTTAATTAATTAGTTGTCTTAACTTATTTTATTTATTTATTTCATTATTCTAACCTAGTCTAATTTGTGTTGGATTGAACTTACATAGGGTTGATTTGGTTGCTTTGCTATGGTGATGGGTTTTCATTAGTTCATTTTTTATTGGGTTGTCTTAGTTATTATGCCTAGGAGATTTAATGGGATATATCACGTATGCTCCGTATTTATGACATCGTGTGTGTAATTTTTGAGGTATTTGTTGACCCTAAAATCATAGTAGACTTTTATGAGAATTTAGGGGTGTGACAACTCTTAATTTAATTAATTGGCCAAACGAGATTCAATCTTGATAACTTGTGAACCCATGTAACCCTTTATACCAATTAACTCGGGGCAAGGGAGATCTGTCGCAACCTATAGTTTTTATTCCTTTTGTTAATCCAGTTTAAATACACTCGTCTAGTTATCTTTTCTTCTTGTTAAAAATGACCTTTTACACTTTTATACAAGAAGTATTAAATTGATTAAATTCTAGCAACCAGTCTCTAAGGAATTTTGATACCGGGACTGGCCACTATACTCCCTTAAAAGAGTGTACTTATAGTTTAGATTTTTATATTGAGTTGGTGAGCCAAATATAATAAACGACCGGCGTCTGTGACGCGACCCCACGGCAAAATCCCAGTCAATTAAAATGGCACCGTTGTATGGGACTTGTTTGATTTAGAATTTATTTGATTTAGTATTTCGTAGTATTTTCTTTCTATTTGTATTCTTTGTTAACAATTTTTGTATGACTTCTACATTTGAGGGCCAAGAAACGCTTGAATTTGCCGGATGCACATCATTTTGTGGAATTTGCCATTTCGAGCCTTTTTGGGGGAAAGCGTGTCTTATTCCAATTCATTTGGTAATCGTAATGATAATTCTCAAAATCTCCCCGCGCCTATGACTTTTGTTCAATACTTGCACACCTACAAAATTACAAATTCTAAAATGTCGTTGGGTGAGTATTACGAAAGTCAAGCTATGGGGTATGGAAATTTTGGAAATGATCACTCCGATGCTGGGCCAAAAAATCATTATAATAATAAATTTGAAACAAATTGCAATACCTTTCAAAATTCTTATATTAATGATTTTGATTATAGTTCTGATGATGACTTTCAAGTTTTGTAGTATTAAGAATCCGCGTCTCGGCCTATGACCTTCAATAAGGGCTTGTGCATGCTTGAAAATGAATAAGTTGAAAAACGTTATCGGGAAGAAAATCATTGTCGGGAGCATGAGTTAAATATATTATTTGAATCCGATGACGATTTTTCTTCCAAGACCTTTGAAGTCGAGGAATGTTTTGAACCAAATGAGGATTTTGTGCCTACTTTGGAACAAACCATTCTTGACTTGACCCGTGGTATAATAGAGAATGAAAACGTGGAAGAAATGAACGTAGTATCCATTTGCAATGAAATGATCTATTCTTTTGTCCCCAAAGAAGAATATTTCATTGAAAATTATCTTATTTCCTTTGAAACTCAATCTTCAAGTTATGATGTCTCATCTGTTGAGTTTGAATTTCTTTCGTCCTCATATTTTTTCTTTATTGTCGAATTGATGCAAGTACCCGATGAATCAATTCTGAACTTTAAAACGTTTAGCCCTTTCACCGATGAGGAGTACTTGCTCGAGTTGCTTTCCATGAAGACAATTTTACATCCATGTGAGCCACCTCCCATTCCAATTGCAAAAATATTTGGGAGATGATTCTATTTTTCTTGGCCCCAATGTTTTTTTGTCACCCGTTTTATCCAAATCCCCCATCCTCCCTCTAAATTTTTTAATTGGGGATGGTTCATTTCTTCTGCCTTACACATGCCTTTCGTTGTTTGAACAAGATTCCTGTTTTTCAGAATGTATGCATAAAAGGGAGGGTCTCACGTTGATCTTCTAATGTCAAATCGTATTTTGGGTGGACCCTCAAAAATTTCAACCCTTAATGTATAGTTAGTTAAATATTAAAATTGTAGGTTGTAAATAGTTAGTTTTGTTTTATTTTTATTTTTCTTCTTTGTTCTTACTTATTGTCTGTGTAATTAGTTAAGTTTTTGTTATTTATTATTGATATGCTTAGTACTAACATGTTTTGTAGAATCATTGGACTTGTACTTTCACGAGATCGCTCCATTTTGGGTAATATCGCTATTTTCCTCTCTTTAACTTGGTTCTTAATTCACATTGAGGGCGATGTAAAGTTTTAAGTTAGGGGGTGTGGTATATTCTATCCATTCATTGGTAGTTTCTTTGATTTGATTATATGTTATTTCCAAGCATGCTTTTCTTGTAAAAATTTAAAAATTTCAAAAAGATTTTCTTTCTTTTTTCTCCTTTATTGGACATTTTGCCTTTGTTTCCGATGATACATTTTAATAATTGCCGATCCAATAGACAATTCAATGATGCATATTCTCGATTTTAGAAGTTATTAGACTTTTGTCCTCAATTATTGATATTATGAATAACTTCATGAATTAAACTTTAATCCTATGAGCATATGCACTTTTCTTGCTTTATTGACTTGTTTTAAGATTTTTATAACTCGGTAATATTTTATTGCATTGTATATACTTATACCTAGTGAGCTTTGTGCCTTTCTTCGTTTGTGAGTGTTATACACTTCTCTTTCCTATTTGAAAACGTTACAGTCGTTGGTAATCTCACTATTCTTTCATTGATCATTCATTAATTGAGTTCATATATGAAATGTATTACTTGAGCATGATTTTCAATGTTTGTTTTGACTCGAGAATTGCGTAAACTTTAGGAAATGATCATAGGACATCTTTGTTATATCACCCACATTGACCTTGACCTCACCTAAATGTTTTCCCTCGTCAACCCCTTTGAGCCCTAATTATAGCCTTTCGTTTCATAACCTCAAATCCCATAACCAACTCTATATTGAAGTTATAAGCCCTATATATCTCCTTCCGTACCTTTATTTGGAATGATACTTGGGATCAAATGATGTTCGCGTTACGTGGTTGCAATTAAGCATGCGAAAGTGAGAAAATAAAAGAAATAAGTGAAAAAGAGAAGAAAAAGAGAAAGTACAAAACAAAAGAAAAAATGAGAAAAATAAGAAAATAAAATAATGAGAAATTTGTATATGCTGTGTATAGTGTTCAATAAGCTTTGTTTACTCTTTATATTGTTATATTTAATGCTTGTTATGGAAGTTATTTTGCAATTTTGCAATTGCCCTCAATTTTCCATTGTCTAGAGTTGTCATCCCGAACACTTTGAATTCGTACATATTTTCTTCATTTCATAATCTTAACCCCAAACCTACATTACAACCCTATAAAGTCCTACGTGATCATATGATGATTCAATTTAAAAGTTTAAATAGTTTTGATAATCTGTGAAGATGTATTTCGCCTCCTTTAATGACGATATCTTTCATTTTTATATAGCGTTCTTCATTAGTGACATGTGCGCGACCTAGTTTCCATTAATATATACCCTTTATGCCCGCATATCTCGTGTATTGCATACGGAAAATGCCATCATTCGCCCGCGAAAAGTGGTTTTTATCTTTTTTATCGCTTTTGTATATTTCTTATGTTTTGTGGTTTTCTTATAGTTCTTCTTGCGTTGAATTTCACTGATAGGGGATATCAATGTATAAGTTAGGGGGTGTGATTCGTCTCGAATGCACTTTATGCCCTTTAATCTTATGCATTTTAGCCCCCTCGGGTTCTCTAATGCCTATAATTATATGCGATAACCAGACAACCTCCGTTTTATATGCTAACATGTTATTTAAGGTATTATTGAGTTTTTGTAGGTGTTACGGTGGTTAGTGTGGAATTTGGGTGCATTCTGTTTTGTCGCAAATTGGCACGTTCAGGGGCAATTTAGTAAATTCACACTTTGGGATTTTTGCTCAAAGTCTTCACGGAAGCTAAAGCTCTCGGAACAAGCTCCGCATATTATTTTATTGCATATTGTATTATATTTTATATGTGATTAGAAAATTGTATCTAGTCCATTTTTTTACATCAACGGATTGGCACCGTCTCTGGAACTTGTGTCTATTATCGTTCTCTATCTTGTACGCTTTCGTTAAAATGAAAATGAATGATCATGAGAGTAGTACCAGAAATGAAGGCAATAATATCGTCCCATTGCCGGCATTGCCGGGGTCAAAATGCCAACTTAAATGAAATTTTTGCCAGCATTGCCGGGGTCAAAATGCCATGCAGGAAACTATGATGCAATTAGCTCAATCATTATAAGCTAGGTCTTCAGCTTTTTCTAAGAAAAATACAGTTGCATCTTAGAGGAGAGAAATGCCACATCTGCCTCCTAGGCAAGTCTACATAGCTATTCCAGGTCTTCACGCGATAAGTTTTACCGTTCGGGTCCATAAAATTCTATGATGACCATTCTCTTTGTTCTAAAAGACCAAGCGTTTTGGAAGGATTGAGTAGAGCTTGAGCTTTGCCTTTTGATCATTTGGGACCCCGAGCAAATAGTAATCATCCCAAAGAGTTATCCATAACCAATAAACGTCTAGTCGAACATCGAGAAGCCTCAATTAAGTCCAGATTAAGCGTTTGACGAACTGTGCATGTCGAGCAGACTTCTCAGGAAGAGAGCTCAGCATAAACATATAGTCGGGACGGTCGAACTGCTTCAAACAGATCTAATATATACAGTCCTTCATAGAAAGGATCAATCCAACTATTAAAAGATCAGCTGGGAGAAATGGCCAAGGCAAAGAATCCATTGCAGCGAAATTTTTTCAAGGGGTCTCCCTTCATCCAGGAAATTATTGATTTCCCAACTCCATTCAAGTTTAAAACCACAGTAGTTACCCCAAATATGATGGTAAAACTGACCCATTTGTACACATTGAGCAATATCAGGCTGCATCTGAAATATATTATGTTCCTGACGAAATGAGATATAGAGATTTTTCAAGCACCATTACTGGTTCAACCCAAATATGGTACAACAACTCGTTCCCGAGGACAAATTACTAACTTTAATCAACTTGTAGGTCTGTTCATCGGCAACTTCTATTTTAAATCCAAGCCAATTAAGAGATTATCCCATATCCTGAGTGTTTGGGAGTGAGTAGGGTAAACCACAAGATAATACATCACTTATTTTAATAACGAGAAACTCGAAGTGGTTGATTATGAATAGAAAACAACCATCACCGCTTTAATGAGTGGATTACTTCTAGAGAAGCTATATTATGCTTTGGCAAAATATCCTTCCAAAACCATGACTGAGCTCATGGCCAAGGCAGTAAATTCACGAATGTCGAGGAAGTAATGACTGCAAAGTAAAGTCCCGCCATTAAGCCTGAGAAGAATGAGCAGAAACAGAAGAAAGATGATAGGCCCAAAAAGTATAGAGCATATACTCCATTGATGGTCAGTATTCACCATATCCTGGGGGAAATTAAGCACAATAAATATTTGAGATGGCCCGAGAAGCTGAGGGCATCACCCAACAGGAGGGATAAATCTAAATATTACGAATTCCATAAGGATCATGGCTACACGACCGACAATTATATTGCTTTAAAGAACAAAGTTGAATCCCTCATTTACCGAGGAAAGCTAAATAAATTTATTGATCGACGTGAAAATTGAGAAATCGAATGAAGGCCAAATTCTCCCTGCAACCCTAGAGATGACAGGAAGTGAAACTATGAAGATGGTTATGAAGACGATCCTGACCTGCCAAAGAATACCAAACAACCAGAAGTTGAAGTAGCTATGGTTTGTTTTGGTTCTTTTGATTGTCGTGTCATTACAGGTGGAGATGCAGGAGGGGGAGATCAAATTGCAGAAAGAAAGGACTACCTGAATGAAGCACAAGCCTGTTCCTATATACAATAAATCAATCTGAACGATGATGATCGACCGAGCAAAGTTAATAAAGACAAACTGGTTATCGAATTTTTCCAAAAATAAACCCATTTGTCGTTAAGTTTATAATCTAATAAGCCATATTGCCAGACTTCTAATAGATAATGGAAGTTCGACTGATATTATGTTCTACCCCTGCTTTCAGAGTTTAGGACTGAAACTTAGTAAACTGGAACCATACTACAGGCCCTTGATAGGTTTTTCAGGGGAAAAATTTTATCCCCTAGGAACAGTCAAGTTGGACGTGTTATTCGGCACTTAGCCAGAAAGTCGCACTGAAAAGATACACTTCTTCTTTATGGATAAAAATGTTCAGTCTTCTTACAATGTGATCTTCGGCAGGGTAGGATGAAAGAAATTTGAAGTTGTACCATCCATGGTCCATCATTGTTTGAAGTTCCTTACTCACTTTGGGTTTGGTGTCGTAAAAGGTGATCAAAAGGTGGCTAGAGAATGCTATTACTCCTCAATCGAGCAAGAAGATTTGGTTGATTTGAATAAGAAGACCACCACTTACCAAGTAAACACTACGGAGCCCAACAGTGAGTCAGAAGTTGATACCCTGGATCCCCAATATAGAACAGAGCTAGTCAAAGGATAAATTGTATAAGTCATCGAACGCATAATCTTGGATGATAACAAATCGAAGAGAACCACCCATATCGACTCCACATTGGATCCAATACTTAAATAAAAATTGGTTGCATTCTTAAGAGAATGAAGGAACGTGTTCGCTTGGAGTCATGAGGATGTGCCAGGGATTGTTCCCAATTTCCTCTCTCGTGAACTAAACATTAATTAGGAATCCAAGACGATTAAGTAAAGGCTTAGGGTGTTCATTCTCGAGAAGAACTGGTCCATTCAGGAAGAGGTGGAGAAAATATAAAAGGCCCAATCCATTGAGGATGTCAAATATCCAGCATGGTTGGCCAATATCATGATGGTCAAAAAGAAAAATGATAAGTGGCGAATATGTGTTGATTTTACAAATCTTAATAAAGCTTGCCCAAAGAACCATTTTCCTTTGCCCAGAATCGATCCGTTAGTAGACGCCACAGCTGGACATGAGTTGTTGAGTTTCATGGACGCTTATTCCGGCTATAAGCAAATCAAAATGAAATTAGAGAACAAAGAGAGCACTTGTTTCATTACTAATCGTGGTACGTATTACTACAATATAATGCCCTTGGGGATTAAAAATGTTGGAGTAACGTACCAGAGGTTGGTAAATAAGGTATTTGACAAATAAATTGGGAAAAATATGGAGGTGTATGTAGATGATATGCTGACTAAAATTAAGAAAGCTTCAGATCATATCAAGGACCTCAGTTAGACTTTCGATCATCTGGAAAAGCGTCAATTGAAATTGAATCCGACCAAGTGTGTGTTTGGTGTGAAAGAGGGAATGTTCGTCGACTTTATAGTAAACTAAAGAGGAATCAAACCTAATCCTTCTAAAATCAAAGCTCTAGTAGAGATACAGTTATCGACTTGCAAAAAAGATGTTCAAAAACTTACTCGTAGAGTGGCTGCCTTAAACCAGTTCATTTCTCGAGCAACGGATAGGTGTTTACCATTATTTAAGGTGCTTAGAAAAACCTTTGAGTTGAATGCAAAGTGTGAATAATCATTTCAAGAATTGAAGAAGTATCTGGGATCTCCACCATTATTATCCCGACCCGTCTTGGGAGAAAAAATGTACTTGTATTTAGCTATTTCTGAGTCCGTCATTAGTTCGGTTGGAGAATGGGGTCCAGAAACCAGTGTACTACACTAACAAAGCCTTCCAAGGAGCCAAAATCTGGTATCCATGCTTGGAAAAACTATCCTTAACACTCATTAAAGCATTTAGGCGAATGAAGCCTTACTATCAAGCACACACCATAGTAGTATACACTGATCCACATCTTTGACAAGCACTTCACAAACTTGAAAATTCGAGCAGGTTGATGTATTGGGAAGTAGAGCTAGGAGAATATGACATCATCTACGACCCAAGGGAATCGTTGAAAGGACAAGCTTTGGCAGATTTTGTTGCAGAGTTCACATATCCAGAGGTTACCGACCAACAAAACTTGCCTGCCAAGCAGACTTCTTCGAAAGAGAGCTCAACTCAAAAGTAAGCCAAAGGCGATGCCGAATAACCTGAATCATTCAACGCTCAAGATATGGATCAGAAGTACACGGAGGAAAGCAATAAGATATTTCTCCATGGAGTTATGTCTGCAGAAAGCTTTAGCAGTGATATTCCATTGTGGAACTTATATGTAGATGGATCTTCATGCGCAACTGGTAGTGGAGCAAGTATCATACTTAATACTCCTAATAATATTGATGTTGAATATACCCTTAGGTTTCAATTCAAGGCATTAAATAATAAATCTGAGTACGAGGTATTGATAGCCGAATTGGAATTAGCCCAGTCATTAGGCGTCGAGCAAGTAGTGGGGCACAACGATTCACAGTTGGTCGTCAACCAAGTGCTTCATTTATATGGAGTCAAAGGAGAGTTGATAACTAGATACTTGACAAAGGCAATTGAAGTCATTTTTAATTTTCCAGGCATATAAATGATGAGGATACCAAGTATAGCTAACGCTCGAGCTGATGCACTTGCTCGACGAGCTTCTGCAACAAGAATAAAACTCAGGAGAAACATTCCAATTGAGATATTGGCAAGCAGGAGCATAGATGAGGATCCAATGATCAGTTTCATTACTGTAGATTTGGGAGCTTCCTGGATGGATCCGATCAAAGCTTATATCGAAGAAGGAACCCTACCCACTGATCCAAAAAAAGAAGAAGCTCCGGTATAAAGAAACCAAATATTTGTTGGATAAAGGAGTTTTAACAAAAGGGGATTTATTATTTCCTTATTACGCTGTGTCCATTCATTAGAAGTTGATGATTTGATCAATAAGGTGCAAGAAGGTTCTTATAGAGCTCATTCATCTGATCGATCGTTACTATAGAGAATCAACACACAGGGATACTACTGGCCAACCATAAGGGCAGATTGTAGGACTTTTACGAGAAAGTGTGATAAGTGCCAGCAGTTTTCTACAATTCATAAAGCACCTAATGAGGCTTTCGCATCGATCACTTATCCTTGGCCATTCGTCATTTAGGGAATTATCAGCCCACTGTCGACCACCAGAGGCAAGTTCAAGTACCTGGTGAAGGCCCTATATAGAGCACACCAAGGATTTGCTTTTCGTGCTTTAGCTATATAGGACTTCATCTAGTTGGACTTGAATTTTGACAAAATATTTTTGTAATTTAGGTTTGTGTGTCCCCAATCGACTCCAAGCTCTCTTTGCCCATCTACATCAAATGAGCTCTCATTCAGTCCACAATCTCAGAGAAAGGTAATCTTATGGCTCATTGGAATTTCTGTCACATAGGACACAATACCACGTTGCATTTTGCATTTTTATCATATCTTATGATAATATATTTTGTTTCGTCATAATAAAGTTTTTTTTGAGTTCAATATTTTAATTTGAAGCTTTTATAAAAATAAATATTTTTGTGAAAATAAAATTTTGACACAAAATATTTCTTTTAATAAAATTTTCGGAATAAAATATTTGAAGTTAAAAATATGTTTTTTGATTTAATATATTGCATGTGCGTGTAACATATATCAGGTATGTTATATATATAATATTATATGTATGCTTGCATTTATATACCTATTATGAATGCGTGTATGTTAATATATATATTAATATATGTATGTCCTGAATGTTCACATGTTAGCATATAATATAGTATGAGTGGACCCATGCTTTTTGTGTTGCCACACCTGTTGGCTTTACTTAAAAGCTGTGCACGACTTTGACCGAGGCAGGTTACAGCCCCTAGACAATGGCGTGTTCCCCATAATCTGTTGCAGATTTGACCCCTTCTGTGCTGTCACGATTTTGTATTTTTTAATGAATAAATCCGGTTTAATTTTTGTTAAACGACGACGTGGCATCCTATGCCGTTCACGGTTTTGTTTTCAAAATCAAAACTGGTTTCATTTTTTTTTGAAACGACGACGTCGGACTATTTTTTTACCGCCCACGGTATTCTGCAAAATCAAAAATGGTTTTTGGATTTTCATTTAAAACGACGCAGTTTTATTTTTGGGGTAACGGTAATATTTTGTAGCGTCTTTGGTAAGCAGTCAGTTTTTACAGCTGGCTTTCAATTTTTTAAAACGACTGTGTTTTAATAAACGTTTTGTTTATTATTCTGTTAGTGTAACAGCTTGCTTTATACGTGTCACATTTTTAACACAACACCTTGTGTTTCTTTGTGAGCCCTTAGATCTATTTTTATCAGTGGCTGGTGTGTATTCTTTGTCAATCCGTGTGACTCTATTTTACACCTATCAGCACACACTTGTGCACTCTATAAATAGAGACATTGTGTCTTCATTTTTTCAACCCGAGAAAATTCGTTTTTGAGCATAAATTCTGCCAAAATTAATTCTGAGAGAGAGAGACTAAACACCAGTATTTTCAGAGAAATCTTGTGTGTATTCTTTACAAAACATTGCTGAGTCTTCAAGTCGTTTTGTGGATTCAAGAATGAAAGGTTTTTAATCTCAGAAATTCTGCATTTCCAAATCAGTTGATTTTTCATTCTGAAAAATCGTTTTGTAAGTCTCTCTATCATTGTTCTTGTTTTCTGGTAATTTCAGATTTGTTATGTGCTAGATCTAAAGTGTTTGTGTAAGTATTGTGCTGGAATATATTTTATAAACACTACACACACTAGAACTGGTAGTGATCTTACTTCATTTAAAACACTTTGTTTTAAATTGATTTTTCTGGAAATCTGATTTACACTAAAGTACAACCGATTATAGGTTTAGAGATTTAAACCTAATACGAGTTGTGAACCGGAACAGAATTACCTGGTACTGGATATATGACCTTGGACTAAACAAATTTATACCTGTGTATTTGACTAAGGACTTGGACTGGGAACAAGAACATACTGGACCTAATCAAGAACTTGAACTGTTCAGACTGATTGGAACTTGAACTAAACTGGATTAAATCATTTTAATCTAAAATAGTTATAAACAGTTTGTATTATTTCTGACTGTATGCTTGATATGTTTTATTTCTGTTCAGTCTAGAATATATCTATGTGAACTTGATTACTTGATTGTGTTTGTGATTTTCTGAAATTGTTTGCATCTCATATCACTCACTTTGTATTGACGTCGACACATGTTTGTGTAATATCTGAACAAGTCTAGTGTTCGAGATTTAAAGAAAGAGAAAATAAAGTTTTCAAAAGTGTATTCAAAGTCAAGATGACTTGATTTGAATAACACAAGACTTGCAAAGATATAGATGATATATATTCTGTTGCATCACACACACTTCGCTAGAAAGTAAATAATAGGCACTGAGCCAACCTGCGCTTAAAGAAGTTAGAGGGGAGGCTGAGAAGCGAAGAACACAAAAACAAGTGAGGACAAGTTAAAGAGAGAACTGAATAAGCAACCAGGCTAGAGACTTGGTCGTGTGGGGTAATAGCTAGATCATTCTTCTTTAATTGTTAAGTTTGTTGTTTGTAACTCGTACCTATTCTTTTATTGTTTTAGTGGAAGTAGTTTAGGTAACTCCTAGAGGAGTTCGTCGTTTTTCCCGGGGAAGGGTTTTTGCGACGTTAAATAAATACTGTGTGTTGTACATTTCTTGCATTTCACCTCACACGAAAAGGTAGGACTAAATAATTAGAAACTCGCCTAAAAATTGAATCTGTTTTGGACTTTAATTAACTTTGAAAATTAAAATTATTTTCATAAAAGTTAATCAAGTTAAGTAAAAGTTTAATTTGGTCCCCCTTGGCATCATTCATATAAACTCGTAGGTTTAAGGTGTTTACTCAACAATAGTTTACTTCCGCATATAAAGTCTTTGCGCACCGACCCGCATTTTCGGGGTAACCTCAAGTGGTATCAGAGCTAGACTTTTAAAGATCATTTTCAAAACTTTTGTTAAACACTTTTTACCTTGTTTTAATGGATGATTCAAGTCAATTTCTTAGGCTTGGTAATTTTAGTAGACCTCCTATTTTTGATGGCTCAAACTTTTCATACTGGAAAATCAGAATGGTTGCATTTATTCAAGGCACTTTAGGAGATGACGTGTGGGACTTGATTGAAAATGGTTATAGGCACCCCACTACTCCTATTGCAGAAGGTAGCACTGTTTTTAGAAAGCTGAAAATAAATGAATTAAGTGCTGATCAGAAAAAGATAAGCAATTTCAATAATAAGGGCAGAAATGCGATTTTCATGAGTGTGAGTGAAAATGAATTGAAACGTATATGTCATTGCACTTCTAGTAAGGATGCTTGGGATACTTTAGTTATTGCACACGAGGGTGACGATAGAGTAAAGCAATGTAAAACACAAATGTTGGTTCAACAATACAATATGCTAGTCATGAACGATAATGAACCATTTGATGATTTTTATATGTGTTTGACTGATATCATTACCCAATTGCATGCGAATGGTATTGTATATTATGATAATGATGTGTGTGCTAAAATTTTGAGATCTCTTGCTCCTAGGTTTGATCATAAACGTTATATCATTGAAGAAATAAATGATCCTTCTCTCACACCTGAATTGCTAAGCTCTAAATTGAGAACTATGGAACTTGAATCAGCTTTTAGAAAGACTCTCACATCTTATGCTAAAAATGAGTCGACCAATATTCTAGAGTTGCTTTTAAAACTGCCTATCCTATTAAAAATAAGTATAAGGTGGTTAAACAACAATCCTCTTCTGATGATTCTGATGTGGAATCGGATGATCTTGATAAGATTGACAATCAACTTTCTATTATGTCCTCTCAATTTAAGAAACTTTTGGAGCAAAGAAATGCTATTGCTAAGAGACATACGCAAGCGAATAGTCGATCTAGTCCGATCACCCGACACTATAGAAGAACATCAAAGGAAATTTCTGATTATGATAGCAGAAGTAGTAAGGTTGATAAATCTGAATTGGCTTGTCATAATTGTGGGAAACTTGGTCACTTTATTGCTGAGTGTTGGTCTAAGCCACAGTCCAAGCATTCTAAACAACACAAGGCAAACATAACTAAAACTTGGAATGACTCTTCTGATTCCGAATCCGAAGACAACCAAGGAAATTCTGAACAAAATTGCCTTGCGTTTTTTGGGAAAGTTTATGATTGTTGCGGAGATGTGTACTTAACAGGAATAACTAATTCTGATGATGATTCTCATTCTGTTTCTGATTCTATTTCTGATGATGTGCTTGATTTAATTGATGTTGCTAAATCTTTATTAGCTAGTCAGCCTTCTATGCTTGAAATAACTGCTCCGTTTGATGCTAAACGTGCCATGTGTGATACTGAATTTGATGATAGCAACAATTCACACACGGACACTAATGAGCATGAAAATTTTGTTGGCTATGATGATTACTCGGAATTGTATGTAAGGACTTTGCAGAATAGACAAGAATTATTGAATTTGGTAAAAATGCTTAGTGAGACCTTAGAGAACCAATATAAGATTGTTCAACAAAATTCCATTGAAATGAACAATGTCAAAACTGATTTTGAAAAACAATCACTTGATTTTAAAATTCAGATTACGACGTTAAAAGACAATTTATCTTCTTTTGAAGAAAAATATAATGAAGCGCTTTTGCAAGTTGAAAAATCCAAACAAGTTTGTGAAACAGCATTCAAAATGTGTCGTAGTCGTGATATAACATTTTTTGACCTTGACAAATTGCTTGCTGAACAACGATATAAGGGTGATACTAGAGGGTTTGGTTATGATGGTCCTATTTCAAAAACTGATGATTTTACTAAACATGTCCCCTTTGTAAAAGCCCAAGAAGAAATGGCTCTTCCGTTGGAAAGTAAGTTGTCTGAAAAGGATAAAGGAAAACAAGTCTTAATTGAAAGTGATTTTGAAAATGACATTGATACTTTCATTGAAAATTTTGTTGAGGCATCTACATCAAAATATTGCCCTCCGGCCAAGAGACTCTATAGACCTCCTAAACCATTTATTCGTAATGAATCTGTCGAGCATGTAGAGGAAAAACACTACCAATCTGATCTACCTACTTCTAGTAAATTCTGTACTAGGTGTGATGTTTTTGGTCACCAAAACTGGGAATGCCTTGGTAATCGCAAGATAGGTACTTATTTTAAAAGTCATAACCCTAACGTGAAGCGATTTACAAATTTTCCTAGGCAGCGCACTAATACTAATTGGAATCATTCCTTCAATAAGTCTAGGCCTCATGTTAACAAGAACAAATTTTCGAGAAATAAATTTTATCCTAAATTCCAAAAGGCACAAAAATCTTTGAAAACTTTGCCTATTTGGATTAGGACTTGTGACTTGAGACCTCAAATGGATTTTTTAAATTCGAAGAAATGCCCAACTAATGTATGTGACGCTTGCGAGAATAAGAAAATCATTATGTCTCCTCACGTGAAGGTTAAGGACTTAAACACTACCATACCCTTAGATTTATTCAATGATGGGGGAGGTAAGTTTAATAAAAATGGAGTTTCCAAGTATTGTGACACTAATGGATATTCGTACCAGTTTAATACTCCAAAAACTCACAAACAAATTAGGGTTGTTCCTTCTATTGCTTGTGATTTTCAGCTTGTTGATATGCTGTTTATGTCTTATGATAAGTCTTGCTTGCATGTAACTTCAACATTTGATTGGAAAGATCGTACTTGAATGTTTTGTTTGTGTTTATACTGCACACTTTGATTACTAGATCTCCGAGGTTTTAGGATAAAGGTACCTACTAATAACCGGTATCTCTTAAATCCATGTGTAATGTAGGAGACGCTTATTTTGCAGATTATGAACACTTATTTTTTTTCTTTCTTTTCCATTGTCTAATTTAGACAAAATGGGGGAGAATTGAGTACATGTTTTAGTCCTTTGTTGTTGATATTTTTCGTACGTATCATGTTTTATAATTTCTGCACAGTTAATTCTGTCATTTTCATATTTTGGTAGAACAAATGCTACTAACTTGATTTCTTGGCAGATTGTGTATTTATGTTTTGCAGGTTTTCTTAACCGTGCATCCGATCGAGTTGTGTCTTTTTCTTTTTTAGGATGGGTGGGTAGTTAGATACTCTTTTGTATAGGACATATTAGGATTTATTTTTCCTTAGTATATCATTTGATGTACTCAAGGGTTTTGTCAAAATTAGTCCAATGGGGGAGTTTGAAGGCCCTATATAGAGCACACCTAGGATTTGCTTTTCGTGCTTTAGCTATATAGGACTTCATCTAGTTGGACTTGAATTTTGACAAAATATTTTTGTAATTTAGGTTTGTATGTCCCCATATCGACTCCAAGCTCTCTTTGTCCATCTACATCAAATGAGCTCTCATTCAGTCCACCATCTCAGAGAAAGGTAATCTTATGGCTCATAGGAATTTTTGTCACATAGGACACAATACCACGTTGCATTTTGCATTTTTATCATATCTTATGATAATATATTTTGTTTCGTCATAATAAAGTTTTTTTTTAGTTCAATATTTTAATTTGAAGCTTTTATAAAAATAAATATTTTTGTGAAAATAAAATTTTGACACAAAATATTTCTTTTAATAAAATTTTCGGAATAAAATATTTGAAGTTAAAAATATGTTTTTTGATTTAATATATTGCATGTGCGTGTAACATATATCAGGTATGTTATATATATTGTATTATATGTATGCTTGCGTTTATATACCTATTATGAATGCGTGTATCTTAATATATATATTAATATATGTATGTCCTGAATGTTCACATGTTAGCATATAATATAGTATGAGTGGACCCATGCTTTTTGTGTTGCCACACCTGTTGGCTTTACTTAAAAGCTGTGCACGACTTTGACCGAGGCAGGTTACAGCCCCTAGACAATGGCGTGCTCCCCATAATCTATTGCAGATTTGACCCCTTCTGTGCTGTCACGATTTTGTATTTTTTAATGAATAAATCCGGTTTAATTTTTGTTAAACGACGACGTGGCATCCTATGCCGTTCACGGTTTTGTTTTCAAAATCAAAACTGGTTTCATTTTTTTTAAACGACGACGTCGGACTATTTTTTTACCGGCCACGGTATTCTGCAAAACCGAAAATGGTTTTTGGATTTTCATTTAAAACGACGCAGTTTTATTTTTGGGGTAACGGTAATATTTTGTAGCGTCTTTGGTAAGCAGTCAGTTTTTACAGCTGGCTTTCAATTTTTTAAAACGACTGTGTTTTAATAAACGTTTTGTTTATTATTC
This sequence comes from Sambucus nigra, assembly GCA_949130495.1. NCBI lineage: Eukaryota > Viridiplantae > Streptophyta > Magnoliopsida > Dipsacales > Adoxaceae > Sambucus > Sambucus nigra. The sequence continues at coordinate 243,446,413 of OX422222.1, forward strand.
TGTTAGTGTAACAGCTTGCTTTATACGTGTCACATTTTTAACACAACACATTGTGTTTCTTTGTGAGCCCTTAGATCTATTTTTATCAGTGGCTGGTGTGTATTCTTTGTCAATCCGTGTGACTCTATTTTACACCTATCAGCACACACTTGTGCACTCTATAAATAGAGACATTGTGTCTTCATTTTTTCAACCCGAGAAAATTCGTTTTTGAGCATAAATTCTGCCAAAATTAATTCTGAGAGAGAGAGACTAAACACCAGTATTTTCAGAGAAATCTTGTGTGTATTCTTTACAAAACATTGCTGAGTCTTCAAGTCGTTTTGTGGATTCAAGAATGGAAGGTTTTTAATCTCAGAAATTCTGCATTTCCAAATCAGTCGATTTTTCATTCTGAAAAATCGTTTTGTAAGTCTCTCTATCATTGTTCTTGTTTTCTGGTAATTTCAGATTTGTTATGTGCTAGATCTAAAGTGTTTGTGTAAGTATTGTGCTGGAATATATTTTATAAACACTACACACACTAGAACTGGTAGTGATCTTACTTCATTTAAAACACTTTGTTTTAAATTGATTTTTCTGGAAATCTGATTTACACTAAAGTACAACCGATTCTAGGTTTAGAGATTTAAACCAAATACGAGTTGTGAACCGGAACAGAATTACCTGGTACTGGATATATGACCTTGGACTAAACAAATTTATACCTGTGTATTTGACTAAGGACTTGGACTGGGAACAAGAACATACTGGACCTAATCAAGAACCTGAACTGTTCACACTGATTGGAACTTGAACTAAACTGGATTAAATCATTTTAATCTAAAATAGTTATAAACAGTTTGTATTATTTCTGACTGTATGCTTGATATGTTTTATTTCTGTTCAGTCTAGAATATATCTATGTGAACTTGATTACTTGATTGTGTTTGTGATTTTCTGAAATTGTTTGCATCTCATATCACTCACTTTGTATTGACGTCGACACATGTTTGTGTAATATCTGAACAAGTCTAGTGTTCGAGATTTAAAGAAAGAGAAAATAAAGTTTTCAAAAGTGTATTCAAAGTCAAGATGACTTGATTTGAATAACACAAGACTTGCAAAGATATAGATGATATATATTCTGTTGCATCACACACACTTCACTAGAAAGTAAATAATAGGCACTGAGCCAACCTGCGCTTAAAGAAGTTAGAGGGGAGGCTGAGAAGTGAAGAACACAAAAACAAGTGAGGACAAGTTAAAGAGAGAACTGAATAAGCAACCAGGCTAGAGACTTGGTCGTGTGGGATAATAGCTAGATCATTCTTCTTTAATTGTTAAGTTTGTTGTTTGTAACTCGTACCTATTCTTTTATTGTTTTAGTGGAAGTAGTTTAGGTAACTCCTAGAGGAGTTCGTCGTTTTTCCCGGGGAAGGGTTTTTGCGACGTTAAATAAATACTGTGTGTTGTACATTTCTTGCATTTCACCTCACACGAAAAGGTAGGACTAAATAATTAGAAACTCGCCTAAAAATTGAATTTGTTTTGGACTTTAATTAACTTTGAAAATTAAAATTATTTTCATAAAAGTTAATCAAGTTAAGTAAAAGTTTAATTTGGTCCCCCTTGGCATCATTCATATAAACTCGTAGGTTTAAGGTGTTTACTCAACAATAGTTTACTTCCGCATATAAAGTCTTTGCGCACCGACCCGCATTTTCGGGGTCACCTCACCTGGGAGTGCGTGTTGATTATTTTATTAAATGGGTGGAAACAGAGCCACTGATAGAGATGCCTTACGAGAAGGTATACCAATTCATCTGGAAGAGCATCGTATGTAGGCATGCCGTACCTTATGCCTTCATTACTGACCATGGAACCTAGTTAGATAATGATGAATTCGAAGCATATTGTGTTCAGTTCAAGATTTAAAAACTCCACTAGCACCAAGCCATCCATAAAGCAATGGTCAGACTGAAGTGATAAACAGAACTTTGCTTAAGGGACTGAAGAAGCGACTTCATGCTGTTAGGGGTAACTGGATTAATGAATTGAACTACGTTCTTTGGGCTTATAGAATAAGGCCGAGGATAATAACTAGAGAAACACCTTATATGCTTGTGTTTGTGAAAGAAGCCATGGTACCAGTCGAGATAGGCCTACTAACTCACAGAGTGTTGAACTTTAATTCTGCCAAGAGTGACTTGATGAGAAGATTAGACTTGGACATGTTAGAAGAAGTTCGATAAGATGCCACCCTCAGAAATGTTGCATATCAACAAAGGACTGCTCGCTTTTACAATAAAAGGGTCAAGCCGACCAAATTAAAAGAATGTGACTACATTCTCAAGTAAGTCATCCAGAAAGGCAAAAAGCTTGAAGCCAATTGGCATGGACCATATCGTATTTCAGTGATAATCCAATCATGGACTTTTTGGTTGGAGACACTTTATGGGAAGGAATTAAAAAACCCTTAGAACACCGGGCACCTCCGCAAATATTATTAGTGCATAAAGGCATTGGCATATTATATTTCATTTTCTGCTATGTTCAACACAACCATCTTTCAAGTTTAATAAAAAATCTTGATTTTAGTTCCCTCAATTTTTTCGATTTTTTTTCCGAGTATGATAATATACATCCCTTAGAAACAACAAACAAACAATATCTCTTGGACTTCAGCCCTTGTTGATCAACAACACATACTTAATCATGTTGAACTTGTCAAATTCAAGATGCACCAACAGCTTAATGCGCAGTCATGTCTTACCCGACTAAGTTATTACTTCATGTATGACTTCGTATTAACAAGTCACGAGAAAGAAGTCTCACCCGACTAAGTTAAATAAAGGAATATAGAATATATTCCTAACACACTTGGTCGACACTAATAATTTACTTCACGTATGACTTCATCTTTGACATGTCAAGAACGATAAGTTTGTAAAACTTCGTATACAACTCAAACAGTTAACAACAAATTTTACCCGACTAAGTTAAATGTAGGAACACATGTATACATTCCTAAATACGGGAATACACACATATATTCCCCATACACTTGGTCGCCACTGATAACTAATGCTAAACTTGGATCAACAAAATTATTTGTAGTTTCATCTATGTGCGTCGGTAGAATCTATGGCCCTACAATCACAGTTTAATAATTCATTATTAAGCAATAACTTAGTTGACTAATTGGTTAACTAATCAAAAGTTGACAACACAAAATCATGTATTTTTATTTAAATACTAATGGTATTACATTCAAGATCAAATAATTACAAAACACAGAAGAATTATTTAGTTAGACGCTTTACTTGTGCTTTGGTCATATCAGAAGAGGTTTGTGGCACTCTCTCTTATTGAACTCTCTCCATACCAGCAGGAGGGTCAACCAACGTAAGGGGGAATTTATGTAATTAAAATCCCTCAGTATTTGTCTATTGCTGCTGCTCGGTGTGTTGATCAGATGAGTAGGGCGAATTATTTCAGGCACATTGTGAAGACCATAATCTCCCAAGTATTTGGTGATTAAACACCGGGGAATAGCATCAGGAGGAATCCATAATATGTCTAACTTAAATGGGGGTTTGTCATAATCCAGCAAATAATGTTCATTCCGATACCACAGCTCACTATTTTGGTCGTATTTCAGCAAGGTCAGTAAGTTAGTCCATCCTAATCTGTAACCTTCACGATGACTCTGGGCAAGATGATCAGCAACACGGCTAATGGCCTCGTTGTAGCCTTCCATCCATATTTTTTTAGGTTGATTATGAAATTGAAAGGTTAACCTTTCAACATGATGTTGAAGTTTCGTCAGGACATCACTCTTTACTTTCAACTAGACGAATTGATCGGTGATGGCTTTATCCTTAGCTTTTCAGCTGGATAGACAAATCAACAATGGCCTGACTCTTTGCTTTTAATTGGGCAGCTTGGTTGACTAGTGTTTTTCTAGTTCTTTCATCATCTGCAGTTGGTCGAATAGCTATTTTTTTCTTGGAAGTTTGTCCAGATTTGGATTTCTGCTGTGCATTAAGTTCTTCTACTTGTTTGGCATTCTCAGTTTCCAAGAAAGAAGCACCTTCATCAGCACCATTGGCAGAAAATTTCTTCAGGCTGTCTAACTCATTTCTAAGTTGATTGTTTCCTCTTCAAGAAGTTTGGCTACTTCCCGAGCTTTATCCACTTCTCGGTTAAACAAGAACTATTTTCTGTTTCATATGAAGTCATACTCTTCAAGCTTTTTCTCAAAGACCCATCCTTTACTCAATTCTTTATATGTAGCTTCATAGTTGGCAGGAGCGAAGCCAAAGAAAACTTGTGGTCTTCTTGTAAATCTTTAATCATCTCATAATATACAACATTATTTGCCATTGCCCTGTCCAGCAATCAATGAATATGAATGTATGATTCCTTAACTTGGTTGGACACATCAGGATCAAGCAATCCGACTAAGTCTTCTTCAGATAAAGGAATATGGCCAGCTTGCAGAAGATTTGTACTCCGCCTGAGCAGGTCGAATTCAGCAGAAACTATAGCCTTTTTCCAAACATCAAATTAAAAATTACACATGTAAGAACACAAGTATGATTACTGAGCAAATATAATACAAGGTGTGTGAGTTTATAAAGATAACTCAACCAAGTAAGAAGGCATAAATATGGTAAATGCAACACATTTAGCCAAAAAGAAATGTTTTCATTAATAAACCGAATGATGTTACAAAATAACGATCCTATTACAAGATAAAAGAATAAAAGGAAAAACAAAGGAATTGAACTTTCTCCTTATCCCAAACATTAATTTTAGAGGGCAGCTCGACAGAAGGGATGGCTTTACTAATTGGATTTAATACAGACTCAACAGGCTGAATAGAAGACTCTCTAGACCCTTCCTCATCATTAAAGTCTTCCTCCAAGTTTGGAGGAGAGCCTGAATCATGCCTCTGGAATAACTCAGAGTTTTCAACAGTGCCGACCTCCTTGAGTGCCTCCGATCAATCATCCTTGAATGAATTCTTCCTAACTTACTCAATCTGTGAAAAGGAAGCCAATAACACTTTGTCCCAACCTTTATTAAAGGAATCTTCCTCTATTTTCTTATTTTTGGCCTTCTCTGTAACCAAGTCAGCAGTCAGACCTACTGCCTTCTCCTCGGCAGACTTGAGAAGGGCTTGATTTTCCATCAACTTCTCATCGTCTACCTTAGCCTTATTTTCAGTAGTTAATAGACTGGTCTCGACAGTCATCAATTTCCCCTTAGCAGTAGTGGCTCTATCATTAGTCTTCTGTAACTCTCTTTTCTAAAACTTCTGCTTGGACTCTAACGCTCGTCTGGAAGTCTCTAAAGATTGCCTTAAACCCTTAAAGGCCTCTTTCACATCTCCTCTAGAAGAATGAAGCTGATCTTCCTTCTCCATCAATTAGTTGAAGTTCATAAAAAACTGCACACAGGAAAAATATCGGATTACAAGAGGAAAAATAAGACAGTAAGGACAAGTAACAAAGGGGTAAGAGTTACCGAAGCCAAACTCTGGCAAGCATTTTTTGCCAACTTTAATCGTGGCAAGAAAGCAACAGTTGTCCTATCAGTAGGGCGAGTACCAACTTTTATCAGTTTCTTAGCCAGATCAGGATCAACAACTGCAGAGGATGACCCAACAGTAGCCATGTCAACTTGGATTTTATCGACCAACTCTTGTTGGTCGGCAGTGTTCTTCTTAGTTTGCTTTTTAGAAATACCTTTCCTCAACCTCTTATATTGACGTGCCAAAACATCAATGTCCTCAGCATTGATAACTTGAGGCACTTTCTCAGCCACCTTAGATTTCTGAGCATCAGGAGCTTTAATAGTCTTCTCGGCAGCCTTCTTGGAGGTAGGGGATAAGGCTCCAGACATTAAGTCATAAATTTTCCTTTTGCCTATGATAGAAAGTGGGGAGGTGGGAATAATAAAAATTTCCAAAGATTCAAAAGAAGATGTGGTTCCAAAATCCTTTTTCAACCCGTGCAGACTCCTCAGTTGAAAAAGTTAGAAGTGGTTCTTCTTCCAAATTTATGGGGATCGAAGGTGTTACAACAGTTGGCCTAGCAACAAACGAAGTAATAAAACTTATGTATTATAACATGTATGAAACTGCTTTGGGATGTTCCTCACTAATCTTTTGATGAATGTTCTACAGAAATTTCAGCTATTGAATATTGATGTCCCCTTCTTTAGGACACTTTTTCTTGCTCTCAACTGTAAAAAATAGGGCAAGAAACATTAGTCAACATATTATCAAACAGTTGGTCAGAAGGAAATTAAAATATAGTAAGTAAAATCAACAACCTATGCCATGTCCAACTTGAGGACACTTGGGCCCATCATACCCTTCTCCTATTTGAAGTGGGGCATGTTGCCAATTCTTTATTATTACCCCATAATCAAAATAGTCTTTGTTGGAGTCTGGTAAATTGACGACTAAGGCTCTATTGACAAACCTAGTTTTCAGATAATAAGTACTGCCACTCGTAACCCATTTATAGCAAAACATCAGCTCAAGGATGCCAATATGGGTTTTATATATTTAGTTAAGCCTATGGGTCGCATTCATTATTCTCCATGTATTGGGGGCTACTCTAGTAGGGACGACGTTAAAATATTGACAGAACTCCAGAAAGAAATGATTGGGGGGAAAAGTGATACCACACTCAACTATGAATAGTGAAGGAATCCAGTGGCCTTCTAGTAGTGTTAAAACCTCAACTAGTGGTACCGACATTTTTAAATCTACCCAATCAGGGATGTTTCTTTCCCTCCTAAATTCATCTAAATAGTCCCCATGAACAATGTAAACCATGATTACAGCAAGGAAAAAAATCGAAAATAAAGGGAAGAAGAGAGCTTACAGAGAAAATGGCAGCAGAAGCAAGGGTAGAATGCAAAAGAAAGCTCAACGACGAAAAGCTTGAGAAGAAGAGAGTTCGAAAGCTTGAAAAGTTGTGGTGGAAAAAATTAGCAAAAATCTCATCTCTTGTAGCTTACCTAGAAAACAACGCAAGAAATGATTACTTGTATCGACGATTGACGTTCTGATAGCTGGACAACTCTAAAAGCAGGAAAATGCCAATATACCATTTGGCGGTTCGTTAAATTTTAAATTATTCATAAAACTGTCGCCACAAGATCAAGGCATGTAAAATTTTCACGTCCTATAAGTCGGCTTTCGCTGACTAACTTTGAAGAAATCATACTTCATCCTTTCGATAAAAAATATCAAGAATGAAGTATTGGGGGCTTCTATTGATACAAAAAATTATCCATCTACGTGAACCAATTAAAAATGGACACTTGTCTCCTTATGTGGCAACAGTCTGAGTTAGCAGCCACTTAATTAGCCCTGAAGATAGTTGCTCGGCAGGCAGGCCGACCAACATGAAGAATGTAGATCATCAAAGTGGATAAATAATCACCACTTGGAAAATAGTCAAGGGTCCTTCCACACATAGTCTAGACTATCAACCATCACATTCATTATGTACGGGTGTAAATGCTTGAATATATAAAGGCATTCCAACTCTTGATCTCCAGGTCACTATAAATAAATTGTATTCCTTTCACGAAAGGTAATATATAACATATTTTAGGTTTTTCTTCCTGTAGCAAGAGTACCTAGCTTTATGTAATCGCTCAAATCAATACAATCACAGTGGACGTAGGCTTTTCTTAATAGCCGAACCACTTTAAAACTCCTTGTCACTTGTGTGATTATTTCATTGCATATTATATTTTATCTGTGATTAAAAACTGGATCTAGTCTAGTTTTTGACATCAACATTAAGAAACAATAATTATTCTTTGTTTTCTTTTCGCCCCAGTTTTCATATAAAAAATATTTTTCCCGTCTCAGTTTTTATTTAATAAAAAAGTCCTAATTTTTATTTATTTAAAAAAATTGTTGTTTCTTATTCTCTTTTTCCTCCCAGTTTTTATTTAAAAGCATTTTTTATCCCATTTTTGTATCTACTGCTTTTCCTTTTCTTTTTCCTCGTTCTGTTATTTATTAAAAAGCAAAAAAACTTATTTTCCCTTTTTGTCCTAATTTTCATATATTAAAGAATATTAAAAAAATATTTTCTGTTTGTCCCATTTTTTACTTATTTAAAAAGTTTAAAACTATTTCTTTTGTTCTCTTTTTTTGCCTCACCTGAATGATTTTTATCGATCGTAAAGTGATATGGGACGACCTCTCTGCCGAGGTCACCAACCTTTTCAATCATTTCAGATGGTGTGACTAGTTGACACCACTCATCGACCTAGTCCAAGATAGTGTTGTGCATCTCTTCTATGAGACGTTAGTCCATAAATCTCAGGGCTAATATGAAGCCTATGTCCATGGAAAGAAAAAAAATTCCCCTCTCTCTCCAAATCATTCAACGCAAAATGCGGGCCGCGAGGGTGATCGTTCCTCAAACTTACACCTACCCGAATATTGCTCCCCTCATCTCATATCAAGACTGCGACAAACGTTGGGTGCCCGAAAATGAATGGACCACGGACACTTTTTCTTTCGGGAAACTTTTCGAGCACCTCCGTTATGCCCATATCATCACATGCAGCACCATACTCCCTACTACAAATAACTTCGTCATCTGCCTGTGCCACGACACTTTTCTCTATCACCTCCTCGACGAGCGAAGACGTATTGTCGTACCTCACATATATCTCCAAGAGATCACTACCGCCGCGTTCGACAAGCATGGTAAAATATCTCTACCTTATGTGCAATTTATTTGCTCACTTTTACCAAGATGTTAATGTCCTAGGAGGGGGTTCATTCATCCGTGTGCCCAAGCCCATACACGCATCTTCAATCAGGCGAATCACGAGCAAATGCAGAATGTTCAACCTCCTCCACCTATCCTTGAGGTTGTCTAAATGAAGGAGAACGATAGTGATGACGAAAGTGAGGAAGAAGTTCAAGTTAGGGGGAGTACTATGAGGGTGAAGAAGAGGCCGACCTGGATTGTGAGGCGGAATTTGATGAGAGCACATGCAATACGACGGTCATCAATAGTCATATTAACTACTTAGAAACTCACATCTAGGAGTTTATTACCGAGTTCCCTGAGGAGCGCGAGGTGGACTGTCGGGAATATAGGCGCGATATGAGCATGATGATGCACCCCGAATGCGCAATTCCTGGATTACTTTTACGATCCATACACTCGAGACCCCAATATTCCCGGCACCTCTCACTATATTATATGGGCGTATTTGTTGGCTTTTGGATTTTGTAGCTCTTTATTTTTTTAGCGATGTATATTTTTTCACACAAGACCTATGTAATCGTCTATCTTTTATTAATGCAATCGTATTTGTGTTTTTATTATGTCATATTACATTTTAATATTTGTTTGCTCATATTAGTACTATTCTTGCTAAATTGGATTTTAGTCCCTTTGATCAAGGAAAATGCAAAAGCCAAAGTTATGGGGTAAACGTGCGTTCACCCCCCCCCCCCCCCCCAAACAAACAAAATAAATGAAAAGGGTCTCAAATTTAAAAAAAATAAAAAAATTCAGAAATTTTCAAAAAAATTGAAATATTTCTGAAAAAGGTCAAAAATATTTTTTTCAAAATAAAAATAAATTGGAATTTAAACTCTTCAAAAATATCACTAAAACTTTGTTTGAAGTCTCAATTTGTAAAAATTGTATGCACTAAGCGGAAAATGACCAATAACAGAAATTAAACGAAAATTGACTTAACGAATAAGTGTGGAGATTTCTTAACCCATCAAGATTTTTTAGCCAATAATTTTTTTTGAGTAATTAAATTGATCCAAGTTAAATACTGACTCAAAGTTCTTTTTAGTGATTAAAAGTTGCTGATAATCTCTAAATCATTGCTTGATCAGTTACGAAAAACGAGTTAAATATTGTTTTGAAATGTGCTAAAAATGTCTCAAAATTAAAATTAATCTCGAGACGCATATGGTAACTTCATTAGTAATTCAGATATATAAAGTTAGGCCATTGTTTGTTTACCCAAAAATATTAGTCATGAAAATTCCATAAAAAATCGTCATTTTGCAAGCCAATTTGAGCCTAATAATTTATACCATTTTCATTTGTTAACCCAAAAAACCCATTTGACCCGGAGTTGTGAAAATATGAAATGAGAAAAAATAGGGGAAAAAATTCTCCAACAAAAATTGAAAAATGAAATGAGAAAAAAATGAAAAATAGAAAGAAAGGGAAAAGAAAAAGAGAAAATGAGAAAATATTCGAGAAAGTGCCAACGGACATCGAATGAAAATTTCCCAACTACGAAAAATTCCCAACCATTCCCATTATTATTTAAAACACCTTAACCCCCAAAAGATCTAACCGAGTCTGAATAATGAAATTAATTACCGCGTGAAGAGCTAAAAAACGAAAAGATAATAACGAGACAAAACAGTGCGAATAAAGATGGGTGTTTTTCTTCTAATGAACGTAACTTGTTCATGAGATCTTTTAACCATAAATAATTTCGTCTTTCAATTTTTGTGCGTGAACTCGAGTTCCTTTACATTTATTCCAAATATCATGCACACCGAGAGAAAATAGCCACAATGTGAGTGATTCGTTTTTGAGTGTTTTTGGTGAAATTGAATTAAAGGAAATTTTCGAAAAGTAACGTAATGATCAACCAGTGGAAGTTAGCGATTTAATTTTCGGCTTCGCGCACGCGCGCACACACACACACTGAATTGAAATTATCGAATGAAAATTTGAAGTGGTTGTTTTTTTTGGAATTTAAACTGCACGATTTTTATTTATTTTGATATTTTCCTTGAATAAAAAAATGAATTTTGTCAGTAAATTCACTGCAAACCCTCACGAGACACCACTCGTCTTACTAGGGTAACCTAGTGGTTTAACGACTTGTTGCATACACTAGATGCAATTGCTTGCCCATGAAAGAGGCATCCTATCATGTTAGTTATTTGGAATTTTCTTTAACTCATACTCTATTTCTTTTATATTGGTAGGGACGAGCACCGTTCTAAGTTAGGGGGATTTGATTAGGCATAAGTATTTCATATTTATCCCCTTAATTTCGGTATATTTATGGCCCCGAGCAGTGTAATTAGACTAGATTCATCTCATATTTAGGCTACTAATCTTTTAAGGAATTGTTTTGTGTGTTAGTGTGTTTCTCTCTTATTTTACAGGAATTTTGTGCAAGTGGATGCGAAAAAAAAATCAAAACAACGAAAAAAATGAAGGAAATGAGAGACAAAGGCATATTCGTAATTTTTCATCCGAAAGGATACAATTGAGAAGTAGAAGATTTTTAAGTCACGAGCACATGGAAGAAACAACACCCAAATTCGAGCTACAGTGAAGGAGATATGCACAATTAAAGGTGGAATAAAAAATATAGGGGTAAAAGTGAAAATATGAAGAATTCGTCCCGAAATAAGGCAGCTTTCACACCCTTTTGGCCAAACCGATTTTGAAATGGATGGAACCGGTTCACTAGGACGAACCGATTCGGGTATATGGGCGAACCAGTTCGATAAACCTGAATGCGAGAATCATGTTTTAAGCCTAATTTTTAGCGCAAAGAGTTGTATGACTTAGGGACTCTTCCAAATGACTTAGGATGTATGTAAACTCATGTTGTATATAAACTCATATTAGGAGTTTTTTAACATAGTTTTTAAGCCTAGAAAGATATAGGAACATCAAGACTCAAGTTTGTATTTCTCATGCATGCAATTTCAATACAAAGCTAGATTTATTTTTGGTTTTTCATCTGAGCATGGTTTGTGTATACTCTTCTTTCACTATTTCTTTATTAAGTTTAAATACATGCTTTCTTGCTATATAATTATCGTGTCTTCATGCAACATTAATAACTTATGCATCATTAGATTTAACATGTCCGACTAAATAATTTGAGGCTTGGGATACATGAACCCAACCTAGGTCTATATGTTGGATATAAATTTAGACAAAATTATATAAATAATTAATAGGTTTGATATTTTATCAGAACGATTATTATAGGTCTCTTAACTTCGTTTGTCATAGGTAACCAAAATATTTGAGGATATAATACGTGCATCGACAATCTTGTCACTCACGTTAAATTAATTATCGACTAGATATTGTGCGGAGTAAAATTCTTATATATCCAGTGCTTTGATAACATTAATGTTTTCTTTTAATTACATATTGAAAATTTTATATATAACGAAAATACCAGCGGTTCGGGAGATTGCATCCCGACTCCAATTTTCTTTAATAGATTTCAAAAAGCTAAATTCCAATTCTCATTTCTTTTAATTTAATTGCATTTGCTAGATACGTTGCTTAGTCAAGTAGAAATTCTCACAGAAAATTCATCACCTTTTCCTTTTCCGTTCGAGTGTCGATAATTAGGTTATAGAAGCCTTCCTCGTAGTTTTCATCACGATCTTCATTCTATTCCCTGCGGATTCGACCCCGACTTACTGGGATTATTACTTGAGCGACGACTTGCACTTGAGCTGTAGGTACATGCAATGCACACACTTTTTGCATCGCGTCACCCACAATATTACCCCACAAAAATACAATCGCATCACATTATGTATTATACATAATATTGTGTTCATTAACAATTGTCTACATCATTAGACTATATTGGTTTGTTCTTAATCAATCAAACTATATATATATATATATATATATATATATATATAGATAGATAGATAGATAGATAGATAGATAGAGAGAGAGAGAGAGAGAGGAGTTTGCACACTGATTTTTTACCCATTTTTTTAAAATATTAAAAAAAAAAATTTGAGTTGAGTTTTTTTATATGGCATTTAAACATTTTAAGGGGACCATTTAAAACAAATTAGATCAAAATAACGTTTTTTCTATTTTTAAAAAATTGGTCAAACTTTTGCACCTTTTAAAGCACTTTAAAAGCTGTGAAAGTTTGACCCCTTTTTTAAAAATAGCAAAAATAATTATTCTGAATTGATTTTTTCATATGGGTTCATTGAAAATTTTAAATGTCATATAAAAAAATAAAGTCAAAATTATTTTTTGTTACTATTTTAAAAAATCAGTGTGCAAACTTAGTGTGTAAACTTGGTGTGCATGAGAGCCTCTCTCTCTCTCTCTCTCTCTATATATATATATATATATATATATATATATATATATATACGGCACACGAAGTCATCTACCTTCGGTGTTCATCTTGTGTTCTATCGCTAAGTCCGGAGGAGTTCCTCCCCAAACAAACGTAAACAAAACACACATTAGTGGGGCGGCCACTACACAGGACACCATTTCATAATCCATACCTCCGACTAATAAAATAGATCATGCCAACCCCCTTCTCTCATCATGAAGAGATTGCCCTGAATGTAGGACCTAAAATAATGACATATACTACGCCTAGCCCACCTGTGTCGGCGCATACTACGCTCCGACGATGTATGCAAGCCGACCGATAGGCCTTCCACGAACGGGAGTATGTTCACGCAAATAATAATCAAATAATGATTACATACACATATAACACAATATGTATAGGTAATTATCCTCATAACTACTTCAACCTAGATTTTACTAATCTCAGAATAACAATATTTCTCTTAAAAATTAACACTCTTATTAATTATTAATTTCCCTAATTATTGGATAACGACACAAATCCATTTTTAATTAAATATTCCTTCACTCGGATAACCTCCCATATGCTCAATTGGACTCGTTAAAATCCCACAAAAGTTTCCACGACTTAACTTTAACCCCATGCCCAGGAGCCAAATCGATTAGCCCTTGGAGCCGAATTGATTCGCTTCTGGCAGTGAGCTCATATTTGCTAATTTTCAATACGAGTTTCTTCCCCAAAATTCCATATTCGTTTTTCGTAATCTCCATTAATGACTTCTAAGCTTTGTAAACATCAATTTCATTAACAATGAATTCATATTAACTAAGGGAATCAATCCACGAGATTTTATAATCATTCTAAATAATCGTGCCTAAAATAAGTCCATCCCCGAACCACCAACTAAATATTTCAGTGTCACGAATCCTTCAGTAGAAAAATTCATAACTAATTAAAAAAATTAGAAAATATGAAACCGATGGCCACGCATTCGTAACAAAAAGATCTACAATTTCATGACCCGAATTGATTCGTCACTAGAGTGAATTGTTTCGGTTCTAAGCATAATCCAAAACGGGTTTACGACAAAGATGAAACCTCCCAAACCTCCACTAATGCCCAAACCAAGCTCCAAAATAGTACCCAATTGATACCCTAACTCAAGGTAAGTATAGGAAAATGTTTTTCAATCGTTTTACACCATCTTATGGGTCCAAGGACATCAAATTCAAGATTAAAACTTAAAGATTTGAACTTTGTAATATAACTCATCTTTAAATCAACTTAGGGTTTGTTCATCATCAATTCCAGTCCTAAACCTCAAATTAACATAGAAATAATTTGTAATAATCAAGTTTCATTCAAAAACATCAATTATACTATATATCTACATCATTTAATTCATTAATTTCATGTTTTAATCACCAAGGTACTACTACTTAATGAAGGATGAATTAATGTCATTCCTAATTAACCCAAATCATAAATTATCACATAAATTAGTCTCCAATATGATTAAAAATAACCCAAAATAAACTGAGAAAGCATGCTTATAGATCAAGAAACACATTATTAAAGATATTGCTAGAAAATTCTTGCCTTATTGTGGGGGATTAGAGAACTCCTCTTGAATTTCCCTTACTTTCTCCTCTTTTGCTCCTCTCTTAACTTGTTAACTTCTCCTATAAGGTTTGTGGCTGCTAGGTTAACTCCCTAATCATGTATCTCCCCATAAGGCCTAATTTCGAGCCCTTAAAAGAGCCCAGAATTCTACTCGTAATAGCCCAAAATCTCTCCTAAGGGTATACCTATCCCTCGTGACCAATTTTATGATGCCCAGGCCCGAATTTATGGGTTAACATGGGTCAATTTGGTACGATCCGAATATTAGTTATGAAGTACAATGAGACAACCTAAATAATGTTGCTATTCCAATTTTATATAATTAACATTTCACTTGTTTAACATGTGATGTCAATTTATACCAAGCTACTTATGGGATCCGTGGGAAGCATCCTATGAATCCAAGCATTCAGAGGTACTAGTGTAAAATAAAAAGAATACTTACCTCATAACACTTTTAAAATACGAAATCGCGTACAACCTGCCTTAACAAAAGAAAGGGAGTGACTCGAATGCCGAGTGGAAAATACAACAATGCAACATAGAATCGAACATCATAAAGAGACTCTGTAACATACCGCCTATGTGCACATACAAATACTGCATATATATCTTATTATATATAGGTATGTAGTCCCCCTTGCAAAACCCTCGAAAACTTCAATCCTAAATTCTCAGAATTTTGAGTTTTTTTTAATCAACAAATACAGGTGTCTACGTAGGAGGTTTCCACGTAATCAAATCCGTAACTTCCGAATACCGGTTCAACCACGTCTCTTTTTAAACTGACATGTACCTCCGTAATGCCTGCATCAATCTTTTTACGCCTCTCCAATAAGAAAAAAAAAATACCTGCTTCTCTCTCCACTCTCATACACGCAACCTTTCTCACCCATTGAGATCTTTCAACTTTGAATAGAAATGTAAACAACAAATAATTCTCAGCCCACCCTCCCAATGTACTTCACTCTGATATTACCTCTCGCGCTCTCTCTCTAGATTTTGGGTTCATGGGTTTGTATATATATGCGTTTATTTTTTTGTTGGTTTTTGTTTTCTTTAGTGTTTACGACATTTGGTTGTGTTAATGTTGGGTGTTTAATGTCTTTACTCTTTTTTGTGCCTTTCCTCCTTCCATAGTTTGCTGTGTTTGGACAAACTAAACTTTTGAGTTTAGCTTTACAAAAATTAGCTACTAATCCCTTCAATCTCTGCACCATCGCACTCTTTTGAAGAACTGAACTCTCTCCAGGTTTGCCTCTCTTAAGGTGAGTTTGTAAAACTAAAGTGGGTTTGAATCATCTCCTGATATTTTGTTTTATATTTGTTAGCAGTGAAAACAATTCACTTTATTTGATTCAGTATATACTTTATGTTTGTTGACAATGGTCCTTGCTTTGTCTTTGGTTCACTATATACTTAGTGGGAAAATAAAAAAGAGATATAACTAAGTGAGTAGGAAAAAATAAATTTGTCCTATCTTTGCCTTTGATTGATAATTTTTTCACTTTAATTAAAGTTTTTACATTATCTCTTCGGGGTAACGTTTATTAAAGGATGTATAATTATAAAAATAAAATTATAATTTTTTTTAATAGATGAGGATTATATATATATATATATACCTTTCCCACTATATCTGATATCTTATAATAGATATCTTTGAAACTTTTACTCTTGCTAACCCATCTCTCTCTACCCCCCTTTTTCTTTATGTACATTATTTTAATAACAAAATTATCTACATAAAAATCGTTTGTTATAAAAATAACAAATCTATAAATAAAAATCACAAAAAATAACTATTTTATAACAAAACTGTTTACATAAAACAATTTTGTTATAACAACAAAAAAAACTATATATAAATCTCACATAGTACGATAATAATTTTTGTAACTATATAAAAATAACATTACATAAAAAAAATAGTTGTTTGTTCTAATAAAAATCATTTTTTTAACATTTTAACTGTTTTCTTTAAAAACAATATATATTTTACAACAAAAAACTTTAAAAAAAAATTCTCAGTTTTATAAATAGTTTTGCTATAAAACCAGTTTTATAACAAAATAGTTATTTTGGTAAAATAAATATTTTTTTATATAAAAACATTTTTATATTAAAAGAATTTTTTATTTTAATACAAACCGTTTTTTTTACCTTTTAACTGTTTTCCTTGAAAAAATATATTTCATGTTTATAAATTATTTTTATAATAAAACAGTTTATATAAAATTTGTTTATTATAAAAATAACAAAGCTAAGAATACAATTACCAAAAAAATAACTCTTTTTATAACAAAACATTTTACATAAAACTGTTTTGTTCTAAAATAATAAAACTAAACATAAAAATGAAAAAAAACTATAACAACTTACTGTAACTATAAATAACAGTTTTATATAGAAAGATTTTTTTAATAATTTTTTTTACCTTTTAACCGTTTTTTTTGAAAAATATATATATTCTTAACAAAACAGTTATAAACAGTGTTTTCTCATTTTAATATGTATATATATATATATATATATATATATATATATATATATATATATATATATATGAGGAAGGCTCACCTACATCATGCACTATACATCACACCGTACATCACACCTAATTCTAGGCCTTAGAAAACTTGTTTTTTTCAAATTTTATGTTTTTTCCTTGAAATTAACCTTCCAATCAACCCATATGCAAAAAATTAGGTGAAAATACATTTTGTAGCTATTTTTAAAATATTCACAAAAAACTTCTGGCGCAGACCCTTAAAAATAAGGTATTTTAAGCAGTTTTTTGTGGATTTTTTAAAAATAGCTATAAAATGTATTTTGACCTAATTTTTTGCATATGGGTTGATTGGAAGGTTAATTTCATAGAAAAATATAAAATTTGAAAAAAAGTTTTTTAGGGCTTAGAATTAGGCGTGATGCATGGGTGATGTATAGAGCATGATGTAGGTGAGCCTCCCTCATATATATATATATATATATATATATATATAACAAACAATGTTTATATAAATAGTTTCATTGTCCTGTCGCACCATTAAATTCAATGTAAATCTTCTTATTTGAGAAATTTGAATTTAAGTCCCTTAGCTTTCGGCAATTAACTGTCCTATCTATTAGATTTGACCGAGCTACTTTAAGGTAGGTTAGCATTAGGTTTCTACATTTCTTTTAACCGGTTATAGCCTTGAGATATTGTAGGTAATAAATAGGCTTTTACACATTAGTATATGGTGCTCTTAAACAACTTAGAAATTTATGGGCTTATATGCCTTAGCTGTCTTGATTTGACCGATTAGATCATTTTTTCCCAACTCAATTAACATACGCCTCGATTAATTTTTATTCGTGATTCGTGATTTCTATTGATTAAGCATTATCTTAACAATGTCAGAAATTGAATTGGGAACCAAACCCACTTCACCTCTAAAACTATCTCAATCACAATTTTTTACCACTGGATCAAGAGGTGAATTGTTTGGAGGTGGAAAAGACGCAAAGAAAATGAGTTTTTGGAGTTGAATATGAGTCCTTAAACATGTGGCTCAAAGGTTATTAAATTATTATCTTGAGGTGTACTCTTTGGGGATAATAACACATAAAGAAAATTAAATTTTTGGCATGTAATTTTCCTATAATCTTATCAACTGGTGTGCTTCACAAACACAACAGTTTTATTAACGTTTCGTTGCTAATGCAAACTGCTTCTTCAAAAGCAACATTATAAAACTGATAATTTTATATTGGTGATCCGAAGTTCTTTTTTTGGAATTTTCTTTTATTTCCTATGTTTTTTAATCTTTTATTATAAATGTAGTTGGAAATAGTTTTATATTGCTGAATTTCATTTTTTTTATGAAAATCACATTTTATTTGCTAGAAATAATTTATTACTACTGAAAATCATTTTTTATAGCTGAAAAATTAATTTCTATTGGTTGGAAATCATTTTTAGATGCTGAAATATTTTTATGTTGCTAAACATAATTAATGTACTGCTTGAAATCATTTTTAAAGTCATGTGCAACATACATGCCTATTGTTTCATCCAAAAAAATAACGGAGATGGACGGCGGAGTATTTTTTTTATTTGCCATATAAAAATCTGAATTATATAAAAAAAAATTCACGATTTTGTCTCTTTTAAAAAATTGTATTGATTTTTTTATGTTTTCATTTTCACCCAACTGTTTTATTTTTATTTACGTTTTACGAGATTTTGTTCTTTTTCTTTCACTTGCTATGTCCCATGCTGTTAATTTTTATTCACATAATAAATTGTGTCAATAACAAATGAAAGGTACCAGAGTTATTTATATTAAAATAAAATTTATGTAAAGAAACAATTTACATACAGAACTACTAAAAAATATCAAATTAATTAACAATAACAATATTTATAAATAAAAAATAATAGGAAGAATACTTATAAACATAAAGTTTGGACCGTATGGTATGTAAACTATGAGATTGAAAAGCTTGACACATGCTCGTCCACATATTACCCTTTTTTTGATCAATTATTAACAATGCCCCATGCCAATTAATTCTCACTTAAATAATAAGGAATCTGATTTAAAAATCGATTTTTATTTACATTGCAATGTATTAGGACTACTTTATTTTAGAGCATAGTTTTCGCCCATTTTAAGGAGTACTTTATTTTTAAAATTCACTTTGCGATGCAGTTTTTTTTCTAATTTGGATTTTTAGACTATGGTTCGTTCTACGACATTATGGTTCTTGCCATTCTTTTCATCATATTCATTTTAAATCGTATTATTAATTCACCACATTACTTATATTCACATGCTCATGGTTATGGCTACGACCTTTTAACTATTGATAATAATTATATTTTAATTTATATATTTGAATAAATTCTTTCAAAATGCATTACACCCAACCGTGCATCGCACGGGTCACCACTAGTATATATATATACATATACATATGCATATAATAATGCATGATTTTGTTTCTTCCAAAACATTACTTGAGTTGATTAAATCCCACTAATCTTATGAAATGCCCCGTTTTCTTGACTTAACATTTCTTTTCCAATTTAACGAATCCAGTTAAATACTTAAACAAAATAACATTTGTTTAGGAAAAACACTTAATTTACTAATGTTTTCCACTTACTCACGCCAAACCCATTTTAGCATTTTCCTTAAGAACCACCTTCCAACACATGCACACTCGATAATAGAAAACACTTGTTTTCCTTTTAAAAACCGTTCACAACACACACTTGGTTTAATTATGGGTTAAAACCAACCCAGGTTATTTAACTACCCATTAATCACATCACTTTACCATTTCTTTCACTTCACCTAGACATTAGTCAATTTCTCATATTTATTGTCCGCACTACCTTTTTAATTGGAACATATACCAATTTCATAACATGTTAGGTCGTATTTTATTATATTCTTATCACAACCAATTTCCTTATCATATCCCACTTTTCACATTATCTTTTCCTCAAAATTCACCACATAACCATGTACTTTAACGGGCTCCAGACCGCCGATTATGCTACCATATATTCTGGCCAGAGATTTGGGTCTTTCACCCCAGGGCTTCGGGCCCTTTTTAATTATTCCCGATCGCATCTGAGTCCTTCTTCAATGTGTTTTAACATTTTTTAAAGGTCCACATTAATCCAGTTTTACCCGCCGAAGCCCGAATTCGGGGAACTACGCCCCATATTTGTGTTACCCTTGAAAATCACCATTTTTTGTCCTTTACACATTTACGTTTATTTCATCCCAAAAATCACTTTCTTTTAGGATCATTTAATGTAACACCTTTTTCAACATTTTTATTTCATACAAATGTTCCACTTTACGTAAAATTACAATTTTATCCATTTGTTTCCAAACTTGCATTTTCCTTCATTTTCACAAGTGTTTTATTTCCAAAAATATTATTAAGTTACACACACTAACTTTTTAAATGCTTTTAACTCATTAACACATCTTTAGCAGTTTGGAGTAACACACTTCTCAAGTAGGAAATCTTTTTAATTCGTTACTTTCTTTATAAAATAAATCATTTGGTATTTTGAAGACTACTTCACAAGAAAAATACCATTTTCTTTTATTAACACATGTAGTCGTGAAAACATATACTTATTACATTTTCCATATTTATTAACACACTTTAAGAGCTGAAATTTTTTATTTTATTTATTTCATGCTATAACTCTTTAAAACCTTTACTAAACTTGTTTATATGCTCATTGCCAAATTACTACAAGTTTTTATAAATGGTAAGAGGGATTTTAAGTCCAAGAATCTAAGGAAACAAGTTTAACACATGATTTGTTAAGAAAATTTCATAATACTTGCAAAAACGTGCTATTCAAGACTAAAAGACTTTTTTTGTTCTTCAAAACTTAAATAAATGTCTGACTTCATAAAGGTCCCATTTTTACAAGACAACTTTAAGATTTTGTTCATAAAATATCTCAACAAGATAAATATTATTTCAAAACATTTTATTTCATAAAATATTTAACACTAACTTTTCTTGAAAATATATCATTTTCTAAAAACCTTTCAAGATCACTTGTAAACCATTTTTTAAGAATATGAGAAAATAGATATCTTACAACATGCATAGTTTTACTCTTAAAACTCTACATATAAGACCAAATACGAAGAAAATAGAGTTCTTAAACTTAAAGAGTAGAGTTTCTCACCTCAAATAAGCTCCAAAAATGCGAGGATGAAAAAGATAATGATGGCAATCTCCCACATCTTTAGGTGGCCTCAAAAAGTTGCCTAGCTCCACTAGTAAAGTCCATGAAATCTCCAAGCAAAACCCCCTTCAAGCCTTTTCATGTTTCTTCTAAAAAAATCCCCCAAAACATCTCCACAAATTGATATCTTGCCTAACATGAGGTGTATAAGGGTTTTATGGGCTTAAAAATGGTGGAAAAGTGTTAAAGTATGGTGGAGAAGTGTTGACGAGGCTCAATTATTACAGAAAGAGAGAGAAATGTCCTAGATTGGGCCAAAACCTTACTTAAATACCCCTAAACCCTTAGGGATCAAATTCAAAAAATTTCCCGAAGCTAAATCCTGAGTTGATCTGCTGTGTGGGAGTGTGACACGTGTCAAATCCAATTGTATATATTGTAATAACATTTTCTCATTTGAGTAAGATTTGTATCTCATTCGAACGGAATCACATCTCGTTCGACCGAGGTTCCAACGAGAATCTAACGAGGCTAGAAATGCGATCAAGTGATTTTCATTCAATAGTCATTTAAGGCATCATTCCAACAAGAGTGGGATCTAGTTTGAATGACCAAGGGTATCGTTCGAATGACCCTGACTTTTCTCCAAATTAAACATTAGGCCATTCTAATCCAATTAATTACACCAAGGCCACTATATTACCCACCTTTAACCCATAATTCATCTTACAAAGTCTAAAGCCCATTTGCGTCACATAAAGTCATCAATTCATATGGGTATGGTCAAAATCACGGGGGCAAGTGTTACATTCTCCCCTCTTTAGGGAATTTCGTCCTCAAAATTTCATCCTCGAAATTCCTTAAGTTCCTAGAGGTTATTAATTCTTACTCTGGGTCATAGCGGTTCTTCAAGTCTAGGGTATAGAAATCCTCAAATCATCAGGAAGTCGTCACTAGTCCTTTAAAAAAGGGGTTGTCATCAAAGAGCCTGACATGCAACATATTCTAACGCTCACCATCAGGTTAGCTATTAAAGTCACATAACAGTTCTTGAGTCTCCACTTGCCCGATGGTCATACTCAATCAAGTCCTAAGGCTTCTTTTCTAACACCCAAGGCATACCGGCACATCTCTTGGGAGGACACTCTCTGGTGATTGACACTCATCTACGAACAAAACGACATAAGACTAATACCCAATCCATAATCGTAAATTATTTTAATTCTTATGACTACATATCCCCGGTCTCCTTTAATTCTCGGGTCATCTTGACACATAAATTCACGTAAATTTGATACTAACCTCGCTCCGTTAGTCATTCACTCCGAGGAGAGACACACTAACTAAGTCACAAATCGTGCGTCCGACTGAGACCTTCCTATTTTATTTCTAGTATTTACTAGCGGATTTGATACTACTTTCCTTTTTTCTTTCTATAGTGGAGATAGTCACACGTAATGACAGATCACGATCATATTATTAAAAGCTTATGGCAAGAATGGGTTTCGTTCTAGCGCTCTAGGTGTCCAACTATGGAACACTCACCCGAGTATTACACTAATCCACTCATTATGGCAAAACAACACTACATGTTATGTTTCCTCGAGTTCTAAAACTTTACGATATCCTCAAATCATAATCACTCTATTTACAACTAGAGTCTCGAATTTCCATGCTGTCCAATCCATAAGATCGCTAATCCTAAGGGAATCGGATACTATAAGCAAAACGTGCAGCAGAATGCGCAGCCACACGCACACATAACTTGTGCAAAATAAAGGGATACTTCAAATAAGAGCGTACCTAATTACAAAGTTGCATTGACCATGCCAGGTCCAACCACACTTTCACTGAGCCAAATCGCGTCGTAACAATAACACGATACAATCCTAGGATACTGCAACTGAGGGAACATAATCCTCGAGTATCAAAATTGAAGGAACATAGTCCTTAACTACCGGGACTAAAAGAACACAACGAATCAGAATGAACGAATAACTATTTTGAGAAAATCCCATTCATATACACAAACTATGGTTTACGAAAGGCGAACCTACACTATATGCTTAAAGTCTATAACTCCTCCCAGGAATTTTTGCCAGATCCTAATCTAGATATTCGCCCTGGCTTGAGTCACCAAGCGAAACAAATTAAGTGACGAACCACTCATCATTGCGAGAAGAACCTAGAACACGAGCTATCGTCCTTTGGGAAGTTAACGTTGTTCTTACCTCCTTAGGATAAATGTTTCCCCATTTCCTTCTCGACAAACATGAATCATTCCAGTCAATGAATACCAAACTCATTTGTCAACGCCGACCTTGTCCATCTCTCTAGTCAATGTGATGTCACGACCCACCTAACAAACCTAGGTCATTGTATAATTTATCGTATAGTGATTGCATCCCAATATTTCCTTAGGCAATGGCCAACTAGACGAATAACTCACCTTATTTCAACCACCAATGATGCAAGGTTGTCACTACTCCTATCTTCGAATCTTATCAAAATTGAATCCATGCGATGTCCAAACTGATCATCATTAACACTATAAGGACAATAAGTACTACTCAGGTCTACACCTCTTAATTTGTACAAGTCTGATAGGGCCTGTCGAGAACTAATCCTTTCCTCTACTAGGGCTATTCTAACTTACACTGTTGACATATGTCGATACCCTAATCGTACTTTGATATCCCGTCTGGGGTGTTACTCTCAATTCCTTAACATGACATCATCGATCAAGGTCTCCAATACCTTTTCTAGTACTCATCAAAATCAAGTACGACACTTTCTACCATAGTCATCTTATGACAACGAGTATCATGCCCAATCATGGCATTAATATCGAATTTACCTTAGAAAGTTACACCACCTTTCTGTGTCAATTAGAACGACATCACCAAAGACTACACAATTCGACTCCTCTGTACCAATAACCTTAGATCATCACATGACCATCAATACAAGTATCGTTGGAACACCTACACTTCGTAACACCAAACTTAACTGGTTCCCTAAGGACACCAATCATATTCCAACATACTTTTCACTAATAATTTGACAAGACTTCATCACTTGTGATTTTTCCATAGCAGGTACGCTTTGTTGATTTCCTAACATTCATATCAAACGACTGTTAAATAGTCACTCAAATACTAGCCTATTAGTCCCCAAACACAACAAACCATAATAATCAAACACCTCAAGGCATCACATCAAGTCAATTTCTATTCCTAAAGATGCCACATGTTATTGATCTCATAGGTCGAATGGAGTAGATAATTTCCTTATTAAATAAGTAAAAACCTCTTTCAAGGGATCCTTATTCAGAATGGCTACTGGACAAGGATCGAAAAAGTCTACCACCCGTGAAACATTGACGAATAAGAGGTTCTATTAAAGGTAGATACTTATATCGAAACTGCTTCACATTCAATCACCACTTAGGCAATTAAAAACGGGCTATGGTATTTAGATATTTCCATTTGTTTGAAATGTTATAATGGATCTAGTCTACGGCCCTCTCCTCGGGACCTAATAGAAAGTCCAAAAAAATTATTTCAAATGACTCACACCATATACTATGTATTAAACCACAAGCTTACACTATTAAGAATTTTGGCAAGATATAGGACGTCGTGTACAACTAATAAGCCTCTAGGTCCACACTACCGATGTCTCTGGGATCCTATTCCTCAAATGTCACATCATATTCTCCAAAACCATAACATATAAGGATACCTAGGGTTTACTCCCATGTCGCTTCAAATTATCATCATTATATGTATAACACACTTACCACCAATGGCTCGCATATCACATCATAGCTTACGATATACATCCATCAATCGATAATTACTAAGGGACTCATCTACAATGAAATCATCCTATCAACCAATTCCTGAGTACACATCCTCAAGTAATAACTGACACGAGTCTACAAGCCTATCGAATTATCAAACGCTTACAACATGAGACTACCCCAAGGATCAAGTTCACCTAATAACATCATCATTATTAACCACCCTCAAGTACCTGTCCTAAACAAGTAGAGAATTTTTTTGATATCATGCATACCGAATTTCAGATGTCTTTAATGGGTGAACTACATTATTTTTTGGGTTTACAAGTAAAAAAATATAGTGATGGTCTTTTTATTTCTCAATCCAAATACGCTGCAAAATTAGTGAAAAAATTCGGCTTAGAAAATGCTAAAACTTCTAGAACTCCTATGAGTACTTCAACTAAACTGTCTAAGGATTATACTGGGAAAAGTGTAAATCCCACTCTTTATAGAAGTATGATTGGGAGTTTACTGTATCTTATCGCGTCTCGACCTGATATATCCTTTGCCGTGTATATGTGCTAGATATGAAAGTAACCCTAAAGAATCTCACTTATTAAGTGTAAAAAGGATTATTAAATATATTAAGGGTACTTTAAAATTTGGTATTTGGTACACAAACGATACGACTAGTTCTATTGTAGGATACAACGATGCCAATTGAGCCAGTTGTTCTGACGATAGTAAGAGTACTTATGGTTCTTGCTACTACGTTGGAAATAATCTTGTAGGTTGGTCATGTAAGAAACAGAATTGCATTTCATTATCTAGTGCCGAATAAGAATATATAGTAGCTGGTAGTTGTTGTGCTAAATTACTTTGGATTAGACAAATGCTTAGTGATTATGGCCTCATAGAAAAATAATTAACCATGTTTTGTGATAACCAAAGTGCCATTAATATTTCCAAAAATCCTGTATTGCACTCACGAACTAAGCATATTAATATTAAACATCATTTTATCCGCGACCTTATCTAATCCAAAGACCTCATTATTGAATATCTGAACACTCAAAAACAGCTCGCAGATATCTTTACCAAACCATTAGATAACAATCGTTTTGAGTATTTGCGTATAGCTATAGGCATGATCACTCTCAATTAATCTCTATGTTTTTGTGATTTATACCCCTTGTATATTTGAGAAAAATTGGGGGAGAAGATCTTGAGTATTGTTTAGCGATTTTACTATCTATTCCTAATTCTAACTAAACTAATATGCCAATTTAGTGTTTATCTTGTTACAGGCATTTCAGACCCATTGTACATCTTGTTTATATTTTGTAGGGTATTGGTCTATACATATTTGAGTATTGTATTTTCTTTACCTTATTTTTGGTTCTAGGATGGGAATGGGTAGTTTGAATTTTTGTATAGGACACATAGGATTTCTTTTTATTTTGACCCATGAGTACTGAATACTCAAGGGAATTTTGTCTCTAATATCCAAACGGGGAGATTAAGAACACAATATATATTGACTCACTTGAGTCTGCATATATAGGAGTTCCAACTAGTTTGGATATCTAGACAAAATAGGTTAGAATAGTTTGAGAACTCCATCTCCTCAAAGGTACATGCTCCATGAATAAATCCAGTCCAAGAGAACCTTCAAAGGGAAGTTAATTCTAAACCCTAAAACCACAAATAGGACACTTGCACTGCATCATACATATCATCTATTGGTTTAATGGTTTTTCAACATTTCAAATTTTTAAAAAATCAATTTAATTCAATTCAAATCATTTTATATAATTTTAAATAATTTTCAAATGATTTTTGAATTAATTAAAATGTGTTTTTAAAAGTGTTGTGGGTGTTAATTGAATTTGAGAAACTTATTTTCTATGCTGATTGTTTGCCTGGGTAGAATTCGAAAGCGCTAGAGAGTTGGAGGTGTGCTTTGTAATTATTTTCCACACGCGTCTCAGCCTTCATCCTGTGCGTACACGTGTTGGCAACCTATCGAGTATATTTTTGCTTTCGGTTAGACACAAAACTCTTACACATCCTCAGCCCTTGGATCATTTTAATCAACGTACTGCATGCGATTTAACTCAATCCTTGTGAACCCAGCCTTAACTAATCAGTGTTCATTTAAACAACCGCCTATGTTAAATCGTTGGAGTTAAGTTAACTCATTTAGACTTAATCTCAGCCATAGGATAGAGGCCAAAGTTCTCGATCCTTCTACGCTTAGTATAAAAAGGGAGTAACCCTAAGTATTTAGCGACTTTTGGCCACTTCATCATTTCTGAGAGAAAAGAGAGAGTAGAGAGAAGAGAGGGAAAGGAAAGAGAGAGATTAGAAGAAGAAACCCTAAGTTTTCTTCATGGTTCAAACCCTCTGAGTTTTCCTCTCAAACCAAACACCAAAATCAAAACAGTCACAAACACCAGAAAACCCATTCTTGAGAGTTAGACGTTTTAGGTTTTCTGTGTTCATTGGTGTTGTGTTTTCTTTTTGAAGACCTCTTCAAAATCTTTGATTCTCTTAGATCTAATCTATAAGAAAGACTTAAGTTTCATTATTGAAACTGAGTTTTTCTAAAAGGGAATATCTCACGTTTATTTTATGTTTCTCTTCTTAGATCTGATATTTTAGATCTATTCTGTTTCAACGAGTTTTTGAAATAAAAAACTTAGTTTTAAAAATAATTTTTCAGATCTAGTGAGTTGTGTGTTTCTAATTTTTATTTCATATTTTATGAAATACTGCTGTACAAAAATAAAAGGAACACATAAGAACTCGTGCTAAAGTTTTAAGGCTGTTTTTCAACTTCAAGAATCGATTATTAGATTTATGGGTTATAACTTATGTTACAATTAATCCTCTACATACATAAGATTAATTCCTAACATTTATTCATCCAGATCCAACCTAAATCCGACAAATCATATGGTGTTATTATAATGCATCAAGAAGCAAATTTTAATATAAATTGAGCAAGAAAATTCTTGCCTTAATGTGTAGTGGAAGAAAACCTCTTAAATCCCCCTTGAATTCCTTGGCCCATCTCTCTTTTGGTTCTTCTCCTCTTCTCTCTTGAGACGTAGCAATTAAGTTTAAGTTTGGGTTTTTAGGTATAACCTCTAGGAATTTATTAGATTCCTAATTAAAGTGATTCATTCCCAAGTCCTAAGTTGGGTTAAAAATCAAACTTTGGACCCCCAAATGAGCTCAAATCCATACCCATACTAGCACAAAAGTTTTCCAACTTATATACCTATGCCCCGGGACCATTTTTAAAGATTTAAAACACCTAAACAAGCCCGTATACTTTCCGAAATACATCCTAATTGTTTTATTCAATTAATTATATATTTTGAATTGTGTCACAGATTATTTATGCATTTTCTACAACACATTCCATTATTATAAACATTAACATGCAAAATCAACCCATCATAATTATGACTTAACAACAAATTACATATTCGCAATTATTAATATGAATTTACCGATAAAGTCCAATTTCCATAAATTTTTATTTATTTCAAAAATATGACTTTATTATTTACTTTAGAAAATTATCGGGTATTACAAAGAGTGGTGGTGCTAGGGTGGTTGAAGGTGGTTGGGTGGGAGTGAGGTTCAAGTGTTAGAGAAAGATAGAGAAATGCCATAGAATAGGCTAAAACGTCATTTAAATACCCCCAAAATCTTAGGGGTTAAATTTCAAAAATGTCCCAAAGCTTAACCTCGAGTTGATCTATTGTGTGGGAGTGTGACACATGTCAAATTAAATGGTCTATATTGTGACAACATTTTCTCGTTCGAACGACATCACATCTCGTTTGAATGGGTTCCGTCGAGAATATAACGAGGATAGAAATGCGAAGAGGTGATTTTCGTTTGATGGTTGTTTGAAGCATCGTTCCAACGAGAATGGGATCTCGTTCGAACGACCAAGGGTCTCATTCGAACGACCCTGACTTTACTTCAAATAAAACATATGGCCATTTTAGTTCAATTAATTGTACCAAGGCCACTATATTACCCACTTTTGACCCATAATTCATCTTACAAAGTCGAAATCCCAATTGGATCACAAAAAGTCACCAACTCATACGGGTACGATCAAACCACGGGGGCGGGTGTTGTAAATTTAAAGTGATAAAAATGCATAAACGGACATTCGTGTCATCCCAAAGTTTAGTCTAAATGATATTCCCATAACTCATAGTACTATCTCACGATATCAATAATTTATTCACTTAATTATTCTAATTGTACTCATTTTCAATTACCATCTAAATTATGCCAAATTTTTATTACTAAGCCGCACAAGTAGTAATTAATTTCATTTATTAATTTATTAATCATTTAATAAATAATAATTATAGTCCGTGAAAATAAGGGGTATTATAAAAGTTTGT
The DNA here is from genome assembly GCA_949130495.1 of Sambucus nigra. NCBI lineage: Eukaryota > Viridiplantae > Streptophyta > Magnoliopsida > Dipsacales > Adoxaceae > Sambucus > Sambucus nigra. The sequence goes on from OX422222.1 coordinate 243,476,126, forward strand.
CCCATTACTTCTAATCAAATATATTGGTATGTTTTCATCTAATTGAACATATAACCCATGTTTTATTTACTTATCAATTACTAGTTATGTAAAATTTTCATTAATCCCTTTACACAACTTATATTTATCAAATTATAAGATATATCCTCGATTTAGATTATATTGTTTTTAAATCCCTTTGTTGTTGAATGTTATATTTGCTTATTAAGGGAAAAAAGCTTAAAATTTTTCATTGTTTTCTAAATTGGGGCTAAAAGTTCCTTAAAATTATTCTCTTAATTATCGAGTACAAAGATTTTATAAGTAAGGTAGATTATAGCGTCCCAAATCTATTAAAATGATTTTATTAATATATATATATATATATATAGATATCGATGTAGATATATTAGTTATAATGTACATGAAAGTATTCTTACTAAGGTTATTTGACATAGTTTGAACATAATTTTTGACGACAAAAAATCTGTAAGGAGGGTAGATTGTAATTTACATATTTTTATAATTGATTGTTGTATAATCTTTACATATTGTTAATAGGACCTAAAATTCCTAATTATCATTCAAATATTGGACTCGAAGATTTCTAATTAATTAAAAGTTGGGGCTTGAGGTTCCCAATTTTCTTTCAAATTTTGGGTCAATGGTGACAATTAAATATACTCTAAATTAAAACCTTAAGTTTTAATTATTATAAATTTGGAGCAATGGCACTAAAAGACCTCTAACAGTTCTTTATAATTTGAAGTCGAAGCTCCAACGAATATTTTTTTCCTAATCGAACTTGAAGTTTTGGTTAATTCTACCATACGGGTAAGGACATTAAAAGTCTTGCGATGATTATTATATTTTTGGACCTAAAGTTTCAATTTTTGTTACCATTTATCAAACTTGAAATTTTGATACAACAAAATCCGTGGATATTAATAAAATTGAACCCACAATTCATAATTTTATGTGTAAAATCAAAATTTCTCCCAAATGAATAACAAGAATAGACAGTTCTAGTTTTTCATCAAAGGCCCAAAGTCCAACTTCTGAACCTGAAGTTCCAGTGATTGTTTTAATTATAAATTATTATTTTTTTAATTGGTTTAAGATGTCAAATGTTTTTAAAATTGAATTGAAGCACTTGACATTTTTGGAGCAAATTATTTTAATTTGTTTTGAGATGAAATCTCCACCTCCAGGCTTAAAATTTTGGTGATGACAGAACACCTAATAATACTTTGTCCCGATGAGACAAAGATGGGCTATCATATTTTTGAGGCATCACATCCACAATGATTTAAAAATTGAGTACTTGACTTTTGAATAACCTTTAGAATCATGGAACTCCGTAAAGGAGCGTTATGGCCACCAAAATGATATTACTTCCATGTGTATGCCATGAGTGGCTTAACCTGAGGTTTTAAGATTTAAAATAGCCATAATATAATTTTGTCATGTTCAAAATTACCTCCATGCTTAAGTTATGTGAAGAAAATATGGAGGATGCAAATACGATGGAGAAACCTTTCTCCGCTTTTCATGCCTCTAATATGCTCTTTTAGTAGCAATATCGAGAGCGAGGATTCAAAAAGTACTCAGAGTTAATCATGTATCTCCTAGTCGTTTAGCAGAATAATGATTTATTGATGAAAAATAATGCATCTAACCATTTGGATCCATAACACTCCTAAAAATGAATGCTAAATCTACTCCAGAGGTCAAAGTCAACATGTGATGGGGTCGTGGCATCCCCATAATAGGTGACCTCTATATTCATGTCCCACAAAGAAATATAAACTTCAAGTCCCACCAGAAGTGGAATAACCGCAACAATAACAAAAAAAAAAATAGAAGTTAGCTCCATTAAATTCAAAAGACATTTTTCATGGTTGTGGTCGAAATGGACATTAGATACGTACTTGCCATTCGTCTAATAAAGCGTTGGGAAAATATTAGGCCTCGAAAAGGGGATTAGAGACAAACATTTTCAAAGGTTTTGAAGACTGTAGGATGATGGATAAATATATTATGAAAGGCTTTAAGACTGTTGGATGATGGAGACAAATATTATGGAAGGTCCTTAAGACCGTTGAAAAATTGATGATACCTAGCTGAACGTTGATGACTTTTATGAAAATGAGGATAACATTTCAATTGATAATGAGACATTAAATGCCATGTTTTGCACACCCCTTAATACTGCATCGGATACATAAATAATTATATTTCCACTTTACTTAATTTTACTGTTGCTAAAATAATGATTTTTACATTATGACTAAAACATCTTTATATTTTTATTTAAGTTGTTATTTTAATATATGATGTGGTTTTACATATTTCTTTATAATGTTTATATGGATGGTGAATTAAACTTCAGTTATATTACTTTTTGTAAAGGTATGGATCCAACAATGAAAGCAAGCGATGACACTTGTTTGGTAGACAATGGAATAACACATAATATTTTTAAAAACTAAAAGTTTTTCTTAGACTTGGTGTATAATATGATAATTGGTTTCATAGTAGCTGGTCCTGTAAAAATCATTGAAATCTCTAGAAAAACCCACGTGGTGCTACTTAATGGTATTTTCTTATTCATACAAAATGCAATATGCTCGAAAAATTCTAGAAGAAATTTGTTGAGTTTTAAATATACAATAACGAACGAGTATCATGTGAAAATAAGTAATGAATGTCTAAAAGAGTTCCCCTGCATTACTCATAGTGTTGGAATCCCGAAGCTCACACTTGAAAAACTTTATGCATTATTTACGGGGTTATACCATACAACACTTAATGATCTCTAATCTCATTCGGTCATCAGTCATAAGCTCAATAATCCTAATATATTAAATATTGTGGCTTGATTGTTTGGGTAACCTTAGATCCAACATGTTATGTAAGATCATAAATAACTCGAATGAGCACTCTTTATCAAACTAACATCTTACTGTACCTACTGATTATTATTCACCCTTTATACTCGAGGAAAATTAATCACTAGGTCATCCTTTCTCAAATAATCCACCGAGTCACCATGTTTCTTACAACGAATTCAAGGAGATATTTGTGGACCCATCCACCCTTTTAGTGTGTCTTTTAAATATTTTATGATTTTAATTGATGCATCAACTCGTTATGTTTGTTTATTATCGACTCGAAGTTTGGATTTTGCTAAATTTATTTTTTAGATCTTTAAACTAAAAGCATATTTTCTTGATTAACACATCAAATCCATTCTCTTTGATAATGTGGGTGAATTTACTTCTCAAGTATTGAAGACTATTGTTTATTACCAAAAATTGATGTTAAGCACACAATTCTCCATGTTCATACCTAAAATAGTTTAGCTGAATCACTAATTAAACGTTTAAAATTGATGGTGCACCCTTTGCATATGCAAACTAAATTCATAGTCTTTGCTCGGGGTCATACCATCCAATATTATGTTAAATTAATTCAACTAAAGCCAACTTCTTACTACCATTTCCCCCTCTCAACTCGTCGCAGGATATCAACCAAACATCTCATACTGGCAAAAATTTGTTATGATGTTCACATTCCAATATCATCACCACAACATACCAAAATGGGTCCCAACGTTATTTGGGGATATTTTTTGGTCGTGATTTACTTTAAATCATTCATTATATTGATTCATTGACAGGCGATGTATTTACTGCTAGTTATGTAAATTTTCATTTCGATAAGGCACACTTCTCGCCTTTAGGAGGATAAAATAACGTACTTAAAGTATAATTTATTCATGAAGAACGACTATGATTAATGTGGAATACTTTCACTTTGTCTCATCTAGGTCCCGTTCTTCTCAATGTGAGTATGAAATGTGAAGGATAATGCATATTCAGGGAATTAAAATCAATTTCCTGATGCATTCAACAATGTAGTAAATGGCCAAGTCTCATGTGCATGAGGTTAATATGCCAACCAAAATTGATATCATAGAGGGAAAAACTTTTATTTCAATAGAAAATGAATATGGTGCATGTTAGAAGTGTGGTTGACATATAGGTTCAAAAGACTTTCTCCCTAAAAATGAATATCAAATTAAAAAACCCTACCCTCTAATGCTCCGGCAGAGGTTGTGGATAAAATATCCACTTTCTCCAAAACCTCTGAAGATGTTATTGTGTTTTAAAATACATAATCTCTAAAGTGACTATGCATGCCCTTAAGGAGGCAAATGTGCCTAATAACAAAATAATATCTTTACATTTTATACATATTTAAGAGAAATGTAGAATCTCAATGAAATATTCATCAATGAGATATTTATATATGCAATAGGTACACAAATTTCAAATGGCAATGCTAATGGTGATGATTTGAAATCACGTGATATAGATAAATGTAGATAAAGAGAATATTGGCCAAAATAGGAAGTTGCCATTGAGGCCTAACTTGAGTTTCTAAAAATCATGGTGTATCTAGATCAATAATACAACCTTAAAAGATGTTACCCAGTAGGTTACAAATGGGTGTTTATAAGACAGTGTAATGCAAAAAATGAAATCTCTCGATATAAGGCATGACTTGTTGTGACACAAGGCTTTCTGCAAAAATCTTGATTAATTATGAGGAAACATACTCCCCCATTTTGGATGATATATCTTTTGTAAATATTATTAGGTTAGTAGCCTCTGAAAATCTAGATATAAGACTCATGAATGTTGTGACCGTTTATTTATACGGGGACATAACCACTAAAATCAATATGAAAATCCCATTATGATTTTCCTTGCCTCAATCAAAGCCTAGTTATACCTACTCAGTTTGACAAAGTTATTCATTGTACGACTTAAACTAACTCGGAAGGATGTGGTACAACCATCTTAGTGAATACTTGTCTAAAGAAGGGTATGAAAATAACAAAATTTCTCTCTGTTTGTAATCGTGACTCTAAAAGAGATTGAGAAAACTGGTATTTTTTTAAGAAGGAATTTGAGATAAAAGACTTAGGGAAAACAAAGTTCTATCTTGGCTTACAAAGAGAGAGAAATTATAGTGGATTTTTATACATTAGTCTATTATACTAAAAAGGTCTTAAAATAATTTAGTATGGACAAAGCACACAGTAATACCCAAAATTTAATGGCATTTATTAAATCGTTAAATTGATTGTCGACTGTTGATGAAATGTCACTTCATATCGCATTTTATATATTATTTTGTGAGTTAAGATGTTGGACATTCGGTATGTCACTTTGAGTGAGATGTTCCATTGAGTTGCATGTTGATTGGACATATGTTATTGTGGTATTTCGCGAACTCATAATTCTTTAAGATAAATATTTAAGTGACTTAATATTATGGGCTGTTGTGGAATGGTTAAGGGCTAGGTGTTAGGATCTCATTATTTGGATGGCTTTGGATCACATGACTTGTTTCATTTATATTGGCTTGCTTGAATATATATGGCTTGAGATGGGATGAGCTTGTTTTGCATGCTTTCTTTCTTTGGGAACTTGTACAAAAATGAATTGGTGTTGGATAACATTTCTTCTTTTACTTGGATTCATGGATTATATCTTCATTTGCAATGCATTTGATCTTGAGGTATTGGTTGGATAAATGATATGATCCTTGTGTTATACATCATCTTTATTGAGTGCTTCTTTTTATCTCAAGTACACTAAAGAGAAGATAGTGAAGTATGATCACACATCAATTGTATTGTTATCATACAAAATTATGCGAGTTTTTTTTGCTCAGAGGGAGGTAGACATTAATTCATACTTTTATTTTTTTAGAAATAAAGGGGTGTTTCCTTTATTCTCCCAAATTATGTACGAACTTAAGTTTTATGCTATGGATTTTTTACTCGAGTGTTCTTTCTTATTTGAATTTATTTTTTTAAATTTTATTACAATTATGATAACAACTATATCCATAACATTCACTGATTATTAATTCCACACAAATACAAAAAGATAAGATACAAAATTTCATCCAAAATTAATTTTTTAGACACTTCAACCTACTATTATTTCTCGACCCTCTTAATAAGCACAATTAATCTCGTCGGATGATTGAAGGGTCTTGCATCACTGTAATATAAAAAATAAGGGTTAAAATTTGTGTAGTAAGATCGATCATATGATCATGGGTCCATAACAAAATGATCGTACAACCATACCCTTTAACTCAATGATTCCTCTATGAATGGGGTTTTTCTCTTTGGTAGGGGGCATCACATCCACACACGATCATTATAAATTTATTATAACTGTATATTCTCTTTTATTGATAAATGGTAATATATGCTATAAAGATACTTTCTGAATATAAATATCATATAATTATATATCTTATCATCATTGGCGTACCACGACTAGCAATGCACACATAAATCGTGTCTCCATAGCTAGTCTAAACTGAAACTGACACCCCCATTATTCCACAAATGAAACCCATGACACAAAAATAAATCCCTCCATTAGAACCAATCCACATATGGAGTTGACACCCGACTATGACACAAATTCACCTTTTGATACCCACATCTATCTGTCACCATAACCTGCTTACCCTAGGAAGCTACAACCTACAAACTCCTAACATACTTTTTATATGAATATGACGTCCACATAAAGTCCATACATAATAATAAAATATCATGTACTAAATTGAACTAGGTAAAATATATCCAATTACATGTAGTTGTAACAATGTCACATCTTTTAGGTTAATCTCAACTTATCGTGATGAAGTCCGCTCCTATCATCTTCGAGATATCATGCATAATGTTACAATTCCACTATATCAATCATGTTATTTAATGTTTATTTTATATACATTTTGACTGCACTATTTATGTAATTTCCCTCACTTTAAAACTTGGTAACGTAATATCACTAATTATTATTAGGCTACAAATACTAATTCTTATAGCACAAGTTTTAACATCTTACGTGAATCCATATACATGAGAGAGATATGATTAATAGTTTAATAACTAACTTGAAACTAACATGTTATAATGGGAAATATAGGATTTACATAATCATATATCAAATCTAGCACATGTGAGTCAAAATTCGAATTATTATATTTATAGGATGATTTCCCTTATGGTTAACAATTCATCTCAACATTTCTACTTAAATGAAAATTGCGACTCCTACAATAACATATCATTTTCAACATGTGAATTTCACTAATTTAGCTTCGTAGAATACATCACAATTTCATAAAAATGCAACCTCATCTTAAGTTTACAAAAACATTTCCAATTCATATGATAAACAATAATAATAACTTTATTATATTTAATTAAGTTTTAGATGAAGTAAATTATCAAATTATAAATATGTGTTTAAACTAATCATATGTGACAACCCGTAAATTCCCCATTTAGTGTGACCACACCTTAACACAATTTTGACGAGCGTTAAATAATTAATAACATTCCAAGCACATAGGATACAAAAAGCGGGACTAAGGATTATAAGGATAATAGGAATAGTAAGAATTCCATAAATTAAAACTAAATATCCATACATCTTTAGGTCAACTGAAATATAATAGTGAGTACAACTCTAGAATCTTGTAAACCAGGGACTAAAATAAAAATAACAATATAAAAAGTACAACTAATGCAATTAAATAACGCATACACTCCTCCTCCTCCTCCTTTTCTCCAACTCAAAGAGTAAAGACGATTTTCACATCGAGTCAATTTTTATATATATTGGCTTTATTCCACTTGAACAAAACTTGTTTGTATAATAGGTTAGGATTTGAATCAGTTTGTCCTTCATGCCTATGATTCACAATTGAATACTGTAGCAACCATATGAAGCAACGATCATATCATTTCGAGTTTCGTCTTCAGCGTTTATGGGATCTCAATAAGGTATGAATGCATTATATGTTTGACCGCGGGATACATTTTGGGTGTTAGTGTTTAAAAAAGTTTTTCCGAGGCGATTTTGAAAAAAAGGATTTTTCACAAAAAAATGTTTTGAAGTCGTGGAAATGAGTTTTTACAGTCGTTCAAATGAATCCAATTGTTTCGTTCGAATGAGTTATTGTCTTCGTTCAAACAAGTTTGGTAATGTCATTTTAACGACCTTTGAAGGACCTTCGAGCGACTTGGTTCTACTAGACATAAAGTTTTTACGAGAAGCTCATTCGATATCCGTTCAAACGAGTATGTTTTGGTCTGAACGAACTAGTTACTGTTATTCGAACGAAGTTGACTCGAAGTTTGTGTCAACTTAAATTATATATATATATATATATATATATATAAATTTGTTTTATCACATAGGTTTAATTTTTAAGGCTTTCGAAATTAGTTTTCAAGATTAAATATAAAGCCTCCAAACCCTAGTTTACACCCATTATTTTGAGATCCAAGATTAAAAAAAATTATTTATATTTGAGATATCATTTGTCTTGAACCAAGTCTGTTTAGTCTTCATTAGATAAAGTGTTTTGAGCGGTGAACTCTGTTTTTATGCATTTGCAGTGACAATTGGAACTAGATATTGCAATTGTAAGATCGGTGTGATACCGAGACTTGGGAATTGCCTACGCTGTGCTACCATTGGAAGGCGTCCAATTGCGACTGTGAAGTAGATTCAAGGAGAAAAAAAGCACCAAGGATTGAAGGTGTCGAGTCGATTGAGTAAGTCTAATTTATCCTTGTATGATACTTTTGCCACAGTGGATTTGCTTGGAAGGGAGGTTTTTTTCGTTGTGAGTTTTACTCATACATCTTTATGTTATGGCTTGCAAATTCTTGCAATATCAACTAAATGCTTGCTTAGTTCAAGATAAAATTGGTAAACTATTTAAACAAAACTTTGATTTTAATCGACGCATAGTTTAAAATCGGTTTAATTAATTTGAAAAATTAAAAATCTATCTTTGCTTGGAAATCCGTATAACCCTTAGAAGCACTTGGGCTTTTTCAAACTAGTATCTAAGTAGGTTACAGTAGTTTATCGTGTTATATTCATGTTTAGTGAGTTTTAGGTTTATTTATATGGAGTTCAACCGTGAGTGTAGTTCCATTATCCGGCCTCCCACATTTGACGGATCAAACTATCCTTATTAGAAGGCGAGGTTGTCATTTCACTTGAAATCAATTAATAAGAATGTTTGGAACCCGATTGAGCAAGGTTGGTCTCCTCTCACTTAAGATGGTGCACATAAAGCATACTCCTTCTGGACAACATCTGGAAATAATTCCTCGATGTTTAATTCTAAAGGAGTGAATGCTATTTTTTGCGCTGTCACCGTAAAAGAGTTTTGACGTACCATGACACGTGAGGTTGCGAAGGATGCTTGGGAGATTTTAAAATATATAGATGGGGCCACTAACACTGTTAGGATTTCAAATCCACACCCGAGGGCACTGACATTGGGAGTCTATGCTAAATTATCGAATATTGATAATTCCTCATTTAACTTAGGTGAGCATATCCCCGAGTTGATATTGGTGTGAAAAATCTTAAGGTCGTTGCCTAAAATATTTAACACCAATGTCACAATACTAGATTCTTTAGGTGGTGTCGCTGCTATGCACGTCCAATAACTTATAGGTAATCTCCAAACCTATGAGTATGTGTCCTCCGAAGAAAAAGGATGCAAAAGAAATAAAAGGGTATTACTTTGAAAGCCCAAAAGGAGGATGTGTCGGATTCTGATAGTGAGGGTGATTTTGATTCCAAAGAGATCTTTAGAAAGTTTAAGAAGTTTCTTAAGCTTAGATAATATTAGAGTTTTGGGAAGAAACCTAAAAAATCCAATGACCGTGATAAGAAGAAAATGGATAAATTTAAGGATGTGGATGATTAGAACAAGTGCTTTTAAGTGTCCCACTAGAGTAAGAAGAGAATTCAAGAAGCCTAAGGCATACAATTCTACCCTCGATGATATTGAGTCAGATGAGGAACTTGATTCCCTCGTTGAGCATAACTGCACCACTTTTGCAGCTAATCATGTGAGCATTAATGAAAAGTCTTCCGATGAAGATATATGATGGTTATGAGGTCCAGTCTTATGATCCCCAAGCTAGTGAGGAAGAGGAAGAAGAAGAAGAAGAGGAGGAGGAGAGTTGGAGTCAAGTGGCCTTCCTTGAGTTGCACATCGAGTCGTTGCATTTAAAAAATTCCAACTTGAAGTTAGAGTCGAAGTTGAAAGAGTATGTCATAGATAATGACGATTTTAAATTGATTAAGGATTCGAGTAAACATGAGAAGACTCTTAGGGAGAATCTTAAGTACGCAGAGGGAAAGATTGATAACCTTCGTGGATTATTTGAGAATTTAAAGAATGAGTTCCTGAAATTTGAGGAGTCTCATCTTTTGCTTATGTCTGGGAGTTTGGAGTTATAGAAGATATTGAGAGACTCAAATTGTGTCAAATTTGATTTGGAATCTAGATGAGAGAAATTGGATAAGATTTTAAGCACCGTCCAAATTAAAAATGACAATTTTGGAATCGGCTTCGATTTTCTCGGTGATTTCTCTGCTAAAGCCAAGGCCAAAGTTTTAAGAGACTTGGTCGTATCTAAGGACATTAGAAAAGTTCATCCCATAGGTAAAATTCCACATCGTGTCTAAACTTGTGCACATTGCGGTAGAAAAGGTCACCTTAGGCCTTTTTATTGTGATCTTGTAAAATTCTCCAAGGGGTTTAAGTATAGTGTCACCAAGATTCTCCAAACCCAAGTTCAAAAAGTTACACCAATGTGGGTTAGGAAATCCGATTTGGGGCACTAAATGTTAAATTTTTTGATTTTCACATGCTTGCATGTGATTCATCCCATGCTTGCATGTGATTCATCCCATGCTATACCTTTACGAGTAATTGTGTTTTCACATTTTCCATACACTAGTTTTTTATCTTCATAATATATTATTGATAGTTGTATGACATTTGTGTCTTTTGTATTTTATTTTTTCATTTAGTAGGTATTTGTGATGAAAATACAAAGAGATTTGGTTTATCTTTTAAGTTGTATGATGTATGCGTAGTTGTATGATGTCTGCGTAGTTGACCCTCGAGGGTATTCTCCTCCCCGAGCCAACCGTTAGCCTCAGTAGCAAGCTTGACAAAGCCAGCGGGGGTGCTACGGGTTTTACCACCAAAGCAATGTTCCTTGCTACTTTAAAAAATGCCGCAAACATCCCCTTTAGCATTTCGTTAATCATATGGCATATATATTCGGGCAACAAACCCTCTGCACATACTTACAAAAGTCCGTCTTCTCGCATTTCCTCCTTCACATCTATAGAAATCTCGTAAAACCTCCTGATATAAGCCACAACATCTTCCCCCGACTTTTATTTCTCATGCGCTAGCTGTGTGAGTGTAAACTCATCCTCAGCTGAAAAGAACTTTTGTACGAACAATATGTGCAATTCTTCCCAAGAGCCTACACTACCTAGGGCCAAGTGGGAGTACCACGTGTAGGCTTTCTCCCTCAGGGATTTTGAAAACTCCCTCAGCCTTAGCTTTTTATCGTTGTAGTGGGCCCCAAGGCTTTCAATAAACCTCTTCACATGCTCCTTCGGGTTAGCACCTTTCCCTGCGTACTTCTCAAAAATCGGTGAAATATACCCTACTCGGTAGGAATCATTATTGTATACCTCTAGGTAGGGAGTACGGAAGTCATCGTACATCGAAGAACTATCTCCTTTGGATGCCGCTATGAACTTTAGTATCTATTTCTTTATTTCCTCCAAGCTGGTTGGCGAAGGACTAGTCGACTGCAGTGTTGTTACCACCGAGATAATCGGGACATGTGGTGTACTTGCTCCTTAGCCGGTCGTCATGGCTAGAACCACTGCAGCTACTCCTCCACTTTACAACATTGGCCCCGTTATCATGGGTGGGGCTGTGGTAGGGTACACACTGCCCAAGGTTAGCAAGGTGGTGGTCGGAGAGTCATTAAAAGTGAGTGTAGCAACACCCCCTATAACAGTAGGAGCTGGTATAGTCGCAGGTGGCGTAGTGAAAGATCTCACTCTTGTGGGAACCCCCAATATCGCCTGGGATGCCAGAGTTTTAATGAACTCCACAAACAAACCCATCAGTCCCTTCATTTGCGCCAGGCCTATTCCTGCCTGTACAACCATTATTTCTGTCAAGCCAATGTTGGGCGTGCTAGGCTCCGTCCTTACCACCCTTGTCCCATCAGGCGGTGCGAAATTGTTTACTTCCTCTTCACATTGTATGGCGTCAAAGTCAATAATTTTGGCGGTGTTATCCTCTAACATCTTTTTAAAAGAGAATACCTACCCAGCGGAGTCGCCAAATGTAAGAGGTGGGTTCTTGAAATATAGTTAGTATCAAGTGAGACGTAGCCCCTTATCAAGACCGGGATTAACACCGTTCAGTATTAAGTTTTGGCGGTGACCACAGGTGAATAAGAGACAAAGGGATTTAATATTCAGACTCGTATTAAATGATATATTGTCATAAAAGATACATAATAGTCATAACAAATGGATGGGACTAACAAGTATCATGGTTAGAGGGAGAAAGAAAAAGCACTCTAGGCATAATAAAGGCAAGACAGGAACTTAAGCTCAGTTAATGCTTAATGATAAGGGTATTAAATGGGTGTGGGGAGTTAATGCTCTCACAATAGCTCTCGTGTATAGAGGAATTTGGGCAGCAATTCTAAGCTCATAATGCTCTCTTTTCTAATTTCTTCATCTGGTGTATTCACATAGGGCAAGGCTGCTCGAGTAAGCTTGCCTGCGATTGTTGTGATTGGGTGCATTAAATGCAAGAGATATTGCATTAAATGCATGGGATATTTCATTAAATGCATGGAATATCCTAGTTTTGGCGGGAAGCCATTCTATTGGCTGTAAGTATTGTGGGCATTAATGAGGAGCGTGATACGCCAGTTTGGGGCTTACCCGAGGATGGCTTAAGGGCCAGGTTTGGTGAACTAGACCTGTCGTCCTCAGGATAAACCCACTTAAGTGCTATATTTTTGAGTCCCTAAATGTCAGGCGTTATGACGTCAGAGAGTGATTAAATAGTGACTCTGTTAGGTGCATGGTCACATTAGTCAGGCGGGTTGGTATTTGTTCTAAGTTTTCTCGGCTAATAGGCATCTCGAGTAACCTGGTTTCTATTTATTGGTTAAGAGTTATCTTAGAATCGGGGTGCAAGATTGAGGTACCTTGAGGAGGTAAGAGTTGAGGTGGCTCGGATGTAGTGGCTCGAGCGATTGTATGTGTTGAATGAAGTTTTGCCCAAGTGTGCCAAGAGGGTTGGCAACTGTATTCCTAACGTTGCCTTACCCTCAAGCCTCCAAACCACGTCGCTACAGGGTTCCCAAGAGGAGGTTACTCGATAGAGCATGTTATCTTTCTCATGCCCAGCCATGCATGGTTCCTCGTGGGTACCAATCAACCTCACTCAACATATATTTATAAGATAAAGTAAATGATATAAATTATTCTATTTCTTATTACAAACTATTATCATCCAGGTGACTTTGGTCTACAAGTTGGATCCTTCGAACCAGGTTCATTGGAGAATCTTCAAGGTAGGTTCTTCGATTAAACTTTATGGATAATCTTCGAGGTGGGTCCTTTGAGCCACCTTTATGAAGAGTCTTTGATGTAGGTCCTTCGATCCACCTTTGTGAAGGATCTTCGAGGTAACTAGCTCGAGTGGCCTTCATTCTCCTTCTTCGTAGGTCAGTCAATCTGTTTGACTAAGTTAATCACTCTTTGGTGGGGACTCCCCCTACATTTTCCCTTTCATAGAGATATTTATTTATTGTATGAAGAAATATATGTACGAAATCCTTTACTGATCTACAGTATTTTCCCTTCTCTATCTTTCGAACCACCTCATTGGTTTAATAAGTATATCACCATACTTGGAAAATATATCTTCCCTCTGTTAGGCTTCATAATTACTTATGGCAAATGCCTTGGGGAAAGTGAAGAGGCTTATTCAAGTTTCCCCTAAAACTCTTCCCTCCCCAAGATAAAAAGACCCCAAGCATATCGCATTAAATGAGGTTGTCTTTTGTACTTCTGTATGTGACACATGGCGGAGCCAGGGTATGAACGTGTAACCCACGCCGCTAATCCACGCGTCAACCCTCAAAATGTCAATATTACAACCTTTGATCTTCTGCAGCCGCTACGCATGACGAACACGCAAGCTAAACTATTCATTATCATGTATTCCTAAGCGTCACCTTTTGGGGTCTGTTTTGCCCCAATAAGAAGGGGTATCCTTATTTCGAACATTCACCTTTGGGTTTCCTTTCTCTTGTACTGAGCCTTTGTAAGAGTTTTTTGCCATCTTCATCTCTTTCACTCTTTCAACTTAACCCTTCGCTCCATTTCTCTAAACTTCATTAGCACATATCATTAAATGAACCCACTCCTCCAGGAGTGCTTCCCCTAAAACTCAAGCGTGCCAACACCTGTGGGCACGCTATTGCCGTGCTTCAATTTCAGCGCGTCTGATCGCTTCTGGAAAATGGCAGAGCGATTCCCTGGTGAGTTGGTGCCAACTGAGAATCCTAACCTACTGATGGCAGGGGGTGAAGACCCTGAAGACTTTGCCTATATCCCTACTGCTACCATCACCCACTTTTGCATCGAGCGTGGCGATTTCCCTTATTCGAAAGTAGAATTCGAAGCTTCCTCTGGTGCCTGCGAGGGTTGGATTGAATATAACCACTATAAGTATTCTGTCCTACTAGTTCTTCTTGGTTTTTCTTTCTCCCTATGGCTGGGTGATCTTACCCTCGCTAAAAACAACATCGCTCTCCAATTGCTAATTTCTCGCTGGAGCCATAGGTCACAGACTTTTGTGGCCTCCTGCGGCGAGTTCACTATCACTCTGGAAGATGTTTGTGAGCTTTTAGGGTTTAAAGCTGCTGGGTTTGATACTTTTTTTGATAAGGCAGTCTCCAGCAAGGAAAAAGCCTTGAGGGCTGAATTGGAGGTAGTGGTAAAGGATTGCATGGTTACTTACAACAAGTGCACCTGTCCAAGTTGATTAGGTACTTTTAGTTCATTGAAGACAAAGTTGCTATTAGGGCTCGCGAGGCGGCCAAGGAGAATCCCCCGAGGAAGCAGGTGTTTGAAAAACCCATGGCAGCGAAAGGCTTTGATTCCCAAATCGAGTTGGCTAGGTATATTTGGGTGATGTTATCAAAAGTCTACCTTTCGGGCAAGCCCCATGACTGCCCTCTAAAGGACTTAATAAAATGGCTGTTCGGATGGCGAGCAACGTGCAGATCCCTCTTTCCGTTATCATTCTTAGCTCATTGTACACCTGACTGGATCATGTGGCGATCGATTCTGCACAGAGCATCGATAGGTTTGATGTCTCTAATTACGTAAATAATGTTCTTTTAATAGCTTTCCTTTACGCCCCATTTCCCCAATTATGCTCTTGTTGGCAACTACCCTAGTTCTCAGCCCATAAAAATCCCTCGTATTTGTTACTGGAAGAACAAACGTGTTAAGAAACCACTTATTTATTTAATCGATCGAGCCTAAAGGTTTTTACCCCGCCCCTACATTGGGGCGCATCAGTTTTTTATTAACGATTTTTTTACTGAGGAAGAACGCCTTATTGTTCCCATTGATGAAGATCTTACGATGGACTTTCCCTCGAACAGTGTCCCCCTGTTGTTAATCCCTTACTACCTGCCATCGTATACGGAGTGGTCCTCTTTTTATTCCATTTACAGTCCCCACCGTGTAGCCCTTCAATTTAGCTATGATCAAGGAGCCCCTCTGTTGAGCTATTTCACTCGTGAAAAACCAACAAACATTTATATTTTGCTTGTGTAAACTATTTGACTTCAGCTATTGTGAGTCTGTGTACCAGTTATCCATCCAACTCTGTGATTCCGAGCAAAGAGGCTCGAGGAGAGAGATCAACTATGTATACAAACGTATTTTGGCCAAACCATCTGGTCTGTTTTCAATGTAACATTTTGAAGTAACCTCGGTACCCCGAGGTTGAAAGATTCCCACCCACAGAGTTAGGTTTAAGAAATTGCACCACCTTTTCGTCCGTATTCCCTCTTAGTACTGCCAATGCCACTGTCCCCTCTGAGCTTGCTCCATTAGCTCCTATGGACCAGGAAATTATGAAGAAGAAAGCCTCTCAGACCTCACTTCCGACTGAGGTAGCCATCGTTGCCCCTGGTCCCTCAAGACCAGTTGAAAAAAATAATTCTCCCCGTATTGCCTCATCTGGGGCAGTGGTTAGGGCTAATCGAAAAGCTCCAACGAAGAAGCCCAAGACTGTTCAACAAACTCTAGTAGCCCATACTCCTAATGACAAAGTCACTCAAGCAGTCAGCCTAATGTTTGGACATAGGAGAACTTTAGTGAAGAGGACATGGAATTTATGTTCACTGAAATGGATTCTCGTGGTTTCTCATACGTTCCTCATCCCACCGAAGGTAGTAAAAAGAGGAAGGCAATTAGCCCTCTTAAACTTGTGCCGGAGGAATCGGTCGATTCAAGCGAGGAGGAGCTGCCTGAGAAACATGTAGCAGATGGTGATGATGATGATGGTGGTGAGGACGGAGGAAAGGAAGAGGAGGAAGAGGAGGAAGAAGAAGAAGAGGAATATGAGGACACTGCATTAGTCCGACGACGCAGGTTGAGGAGAATGGTTTACCCTTCTAAGCCTGCCTCGCCTTCTCAAGATTATGAAGCTTTAAAGGAAGTTTTGGAAGAAGAAGAGGTATAATTTCCATCATTCTTCTAATGTCCCAAACTTTTCTTCCTTTACCTTGTGATGATGACTCTATTATGTTCCAACTTTCCCCCTTTTACAGGTTGATGCGCGAGGTGGTTTGCGCGATGATGTTGAGGAGAGCAATTTGTTGGAGAAGCATGGCACCACCTTTACTGCCTCAGAGGAAGCTATTCCACAGGAGATAGCTTCCCCTACTACTTCGCAGGTAACCTCCAATTTCCCCCAAGGGGTAGTTATTTCTGATACTTCCATAGAATCAAGTAGCAGATATTCACTTGAATCTACTTTTTTACTCGACCAGGCTGGTCTTGAAGCAGGTGTGCCAGCTGCGAGGATTATTGAAGCTATTCCTAAATCCCCCGCTGTTGTTAGTTCGCTACTTATGGTAGGCTTCTTCTCCTGATGTTTCAATTTTTTTTTTCCTTTTGGCTTTATGTTCTAACTTGATCTCCATTGTGCTTCTTAGGTATCTTTACTTGAGCCCGTTGCTCCGTTAACCCCCACACTACACCAAAACTGGCGATTGATCACGGCCAAAATCTCTGATTAAAGCTGTGGGTCGCGGACTTGGGCCGTGACCATTTCGGGCGTGACAATTTTCGTGGGTCGCGGCCCAAGTCCGTGACCAAAAAATGGTCACGGCCGAGAGGGGTCACGACATATGGTCGCGGACTTAAGCCGTGACCCATGTCGTGACGGGTCGCGACCCTCATCCGTGACCCACAACCGTGACAAATTGGTCGCGACCAAAGTCCGCGACCCACTACCGTGACAAAAGAAAAAAAGAAAAAAAAGGTCGCGGCTCAAGTCCGTGACCCAAAATCGTGACAAAAAAAAAGAAAAAAAATGGTCGTGGCCCAAGTCCGTGACCCACAAACGTGAAAAAAAAGAAAGAAAAAATGGTCGCGGCCCAAATCTGTGATCCACAACCATGACAAAAAATGGTCGCGGCCAAAGTCCGTGACCGACACCGTGACGAAAAAAAGGGAAAAAATGGTCGCGGACTTTGACCGCGACCGTTTTTGGTCACAGTTGGGGGTCATGGACTTTGGCCGCGACCATTTTTATGCACGACGAAAAAAATAAAAATGGTCATGGACAAAGTCCATGACCATATTTAACTATAATTAAAAAAAAATGTCTTTTTTTTGTCCAATACTAAAATTGTGGGTCCTGTGAGTGTACTGTCAGTTGCTACGTGTAACATTGGACGCGTACGATGTGTTACAAATATTTATTATTGGCAAAACAATAAAAAAAAATCAAAAATTGTGAATCGAGAACGTTGTTAATAAACTAATATATAGACAAACTTAAAAATATTACACGTCTTAATAATTCACAGACCCAAAAAAAATTGGGCAGAGTTTCCTCTATTTTCGGGACATTCCAAACCCTGTAAATGTAAAACCTGCTTATAATAAAGCCCGCACGGCTATAAAATTCAACAATCAAATTAAAGAAGCCCACACGGCCATAAAACTAGGTAATAAAAGCCCACACGGCTGTAACACATAAAAAACATAACCCTGAATGTCCACAACATTATATAAACAATCTTCATGTCATAAACCATTGCCTCCTTCATTTGTTCCACGTGAAAAAATCCTACAAATGATAGGATACAAAAAAAATGACATTAGTAACCAAGTAGTTTTACAAAAAAATTATTCAAGCTGAATAATTGCATATATGAGTTATAATTATCAACATATCAATGTTTTTAAGCCTAAGTCTAGAAATATGCAAATTACCGTCGTATTCTCAAACCAGGAGTCCCGCGGCTGCGGGGTCAGTTCCTACGAGTTACATTGGTCCCGTGGGAGGTGTTGGTGCCACCCACGGGGCCGTTCGGGGGCTGTTTCGAGTTTTCACCCTCTAACGCCATGTTTTGATTAAGTCTAGAAATACGCAAATTAACGTCGTACTCTCAAACTGGGAGACCCGCGGCTGTAGGGTCAGTTCCTACAAGTTACATTGGTCCCGTGGGAGGTGTTGGTGCCACCCACGGGGCCGTTCGGGGGCTGTTGCGAGTTCTCACCCTCTAACGCCATGTTTTTAAGCCTAAGTCTAGAAATATGCAAATTATCGCCATATTCTCAAACCGGGATCCCCGCGACTGCGGGGTCAGTTCCTATGAGTTACATTGGTCCTGTAGGGGGTGTTGGTGCCACCCAGGGGGCCATTCGGGGGCTGTTTCGAGTTTTCACCCTCTAACGCCATGTTTTTAAGCCTAATTCTAGAAATATGCAAATTACCGTCGTATTCTCAAACCGGGAGTCCCGCGGCTGCGGGGTCAGTTCCTACGAGTTACATTGGTCCCGTGGGAGGTGTTGGTGCCACCCACAGGGCCGTTAGAGGGCTGTTTCGAGTTTTCACCCTCTAATGCCATGTTTTTAAGCCAAAGTCAAGAAATATGCAAATTATCATCGAATTCTCAAATCGGGAGTCCCACGGCTGTGGGGTCAGTTCCTACGAGTTACATTGGTCCCGTGGGAGGTGTTGGTGCCACCCACGGGGCCGTTCAGGGGCTGTTTCGAGTTCTCACCCTCTAACGCCATGTTTTGATTAAGTCTAGAAATATACAAATTATCGTCGTACTCTCAAACGGGGAGACCCGCGGCTGTGGGGTCAGTTCCTACGAGTTACATTGGTCCCGTGGGAGGTGTTGGTCCCACCCACGGGGCCGTTCAGGGGCTGTTTCGAGTTCTCACCCTCTAACGTCATGTTTTTAAGCCTCAGTCTAGAAATATACAAATTATCGTCGTATTCTCAAACCGGGAGCCCCGCGGCTGCGAGGTCAGTTCCTACGAGTTTCATTGGTCCCGTGGGAGGTGTTGGTGTCACCCACAGGGCCGTTAGAGGGCTGTTTCGAGTTTTCACCCTCTAATGCCTTGTTTTTAGGCCTAAGTCAAGAAATATGCAAATTATCATCGTATTCTCAAATCGGGAGTCCCACGGCTGTGGGGTCAGTTCCTACGAGGTAAATTGGTCCCGTGGGAGGTGTTGGTGCCACCCACGGGGCTGTTCGTGGGCTATTTCGAGTTTTCACCCTCTAACGCCATGTTTTGATTAAGTCTAGAAATATGCAAATTAATGTCGTACTCTCAAACCGAGAGACCCGCGGCTACAGGGTCAGTTCCTACGAGTTACATTGGACCCGTGGGAGGTGTTGGTGCCACCCACAGGGCCATTAGAGGGCTGTTTCGAGTTTTCACTCTCTAATGCCATGTTTTTAAGCCAAAGTCAAGTAATATGCAAATTATCATCGTATTCTCAAATCGGGAGTCCCACGGCTGTGGGGTCAGTTCCTACGAGTTACATTGGTCCCGTGGGAGGTGTTAGTGCCACCCACGGGGCCGTTCGGGGGTTGTTTCGAGTTTTCAGCCTCTAACGCCATGTTTTGTTTAAGTCTAGAAATATGCAAATTAACGCCATACTCTCAAATCGGGAGACCCGCGGCTGTAGGGTCAGTTCCTACGAGTTACATTGGTCCCGTGGGAGGTTTTGGTACCACCCACGGGGCCGTTCGGGGGCTGTTTTGAGTTCTCACCCTCTAACGCCATGTTTTTAAGCCTAAGTCTAGAAATATGAAAATTATCGTCGTATTCTCAAATCGGGAGCCCCGCGACTGCGGGGTCAGTTCCTACGAGTTACATTGGTCCGGTAGGGGGTGTTGGTGCCACCCACGGGGACGTTGGGGGGCTGTTTCGAGTTCTCAGTCTCTAACGCCATATTTTTAAGCCTAAGTCTAGAAATATGAAAATTACCGTCGTATTCTAAAATCGGGAGTCACGCGGTTGCGGGGTCAGTTCCTACGAGTTACATTGGTCCCGTTGGAGGTGTTGGTGCCACCCACAGGGCCGTTCGGGGTCTGTTTCGAGTTTTCACCCTCTAACGCCATGTTTTTAACCCCAAGTCTATAAATATGCTAATTACCGCCGTATTCTCAAACCGGGAGTCCCGCGGCTGCGGGGTCAGTTCCTACGAGTTACATTGGTCCCGTGGAAGGTGTTGGTGCCACCCACGGGGATGTTTGGGGGCTGTTTCGAGTTCTCACCCTCTATCGCCATGTTTTGATTAAGTCTAGAAATATGCAAATTAACGTCTTACTGACAAACCGGGGGACCCGCGGCTGTAGGGTCATTTCCTACGAGTTACATTGGTCCCGTGGGAGGTGTTGGTGCCACCCACGGGGCCGTTCGGGGGCTGTTTCGAGTTCTCACCCTCTAACGTCATGTTTTTAAGCCTAAGTCTAGAAATGTACAAATTATCGTCGTATTCTCAAACCGGGAGCCCCGCCGTTGCGAGGTTAGTTCCTACGAGTTTCATTGGTCCCGTGGGAGGTGTTGGTGCCACCCACAGGGCCGTTAGAGGGCTGTTTCGAGTTTTCACCCTCTAATGCCTTGTTTTTAAGCCTAAGTCAAGAAATATGCAAATTATAATCGTATTCTCAAATCGGGAGTCCCACGGCTGTGGGGTCAGTTCCTACGAGTTAAATTGGTCCCGTGGGAGGTGTTGGTGCCACCCACGGGGCCGTTCGTGGGCTATTTCGAGTTTTCACCCTCGAACGCCATGTTTTGATTAAGTCTAGAAATATGCAAATTAATGTCGTACTCTCAAACCGAGAGATCCGCGGCTACAGGGTCAGTTCCTACGAGTTACATTGGCCCCAAGGGATGTGTTGGTGCCACCCACAGGGCCGTTAGAGGGCTGTTTCGAGTTTTCATTTCTAATGCCATGTTTTTAAGCCTAAGTCAAGTAATATGCAAATTATCATCGTATTATCAAATCGGGAGTCCCACGGCTGTGGGGTCAGTTCCTACGAGTTACATTGGTCCCGTGGGAGGTGTTAGTGCCACCCACGGGGCCGTTCGGGTGTTGTTTCGAGTTTTCACCCTCTAACGCCATGTTTTGTTTAAGTCTAGAAATATGCAAATTAACGCCATACTCTCAAACCGGGAGACCCGCGGCTGTAGGGTCTATTCCTACGAATTACATTGGTCCCGTGGGAGGTTTTGGTGCCACCCATGGGGCCGTTCGGGGGCTATTTTGAGTTCTCACCCTCTAACGCCATGTTTTTAAGCCTAAGTCTAGAAATATGAAAATTATCGTCGTATTCTGAAATCGGGAGCCCCGCGACTGCGGGGTCAGTTCCTACGAGTTACATTGGTTCCGTAGGGGTGTTGGTGCCACCCACGGGGACGTTCGGGGGCTGTTTCGAGTTCTCAGTCTCTAACGCCATGTTTTTAAGCCTAAGTCTAGAAATATGAAAATTACCGTCGTATTCTAAAACCGGGAGTCACGCGGCTGCGGGGTCAGTTAGTACGAGTTACATTGGTCCCGTTGGAGGTGTTGGTGCCACCCACCGGGCCGTTCGGGGTCTGTTTCGAGTTCTGACCCTCTAACGCCATGTTTTTAACCCTAAGTCTATAAATATGCAAATTACCGCCGTATTCTCAAACCGGGAGTCCCGTGGCTGCGGGGTCAGTTCCTACGAGTTACATTGGTCCCGTGGAAGGTGTTGGTGCCACCCACGGGGATGTTCGGGGGCTGTTTCGAGTTCTCACCCTCTATCGCCATGTTTTGATTAAGTCTAGAAATATGCAAATTAACGTCGTACTCACAAACCGGGAGACCCGCGGCTGTAGGTTCATTTCCTACGAGTTACATTGGTCCCGTGGGAGGTGTCGGTGCCACCCACGGGGCCGTTCGGGGGCTGTTTCGAGTTCTCACCCTCTAACACCATGTTTTTAAGCCTAAGTCTAGAAATATGCAAATTATCGTCGTATTCTCAAATCGGGATCCGCGCGACTGCGGGGCCAGTTCCTACGAGTTACATTGGTCCCGTAGGGGGTGTTGGTGCCCCCCACGGGGCCGTTCGGGGGCTGTTTCGAGTTTTCATCCTCTAACGCCATCTTTTTAAGCCTAAGTCTAGAAATATGCAAATTACCGTCGTATTCACAAACCGGAAGTCCCGCGGATGCGGGGTCAGTTCCTACGAGTTACATTGGTCCCGTGGGAGGTGTTGGTGCCACCCACAAGGCCGTTAGAGGGTTGTTTCGAGTTTTCACCCTCTAATGCCATATTTTTAAGCCTAAGTCAAGAAATATGCAAATTATCATCGTATTCTCAAATCGGGAGTCCCACGGCTGTGGGGTCAGTTCCTACGAGTTACATTGGTCTCGTGGGAGGTGTTGGTGCCACCCATGGGGCCGTTCGGGGGCTGTTTCGAGTTTTCATCCTCTAACGCCATGTTTTGTTTAAGTCTAGAAATATGCAAATTAACGCCATACTCTGAAACCGGGAGACCCGCGGCAGTAGGGTCAGTTCCTACGAGTTACATTGGTTCCGTGGGAGGTGTTGGTACCACCCACGGCGCCGTTCGGGGGCTGTTTCGAGTTCTCACTCTCTAATGCCATGTTTTTAAGCCTAAGTCTAGAAATATGCAAATTATCGTCATATTCTCAAACCGGGATCCCCGCGGCTCTGGGGTCAGTTCCTACGAGTTACATTGGTCCCGTGGGAGGTGTTGGTGCCACCCACAGGTCCGTTAGAGGGCTGTTTCGAGTTTTCACCCTCTAATGCCATGTTTTTAAGCCTAAGTTAAGAAATATGCAAATTATCATCGTATTCTCAAATTGGGAGTCCCACGGCTGTGGGGTCAGTTCCTACGAGTTACATTGATCCCGTGGGAGGTGTTGGTGCCACCCATGGGGCCGTTCGGGGGCTGTTTCGAGTTCTCACCCTCTAACGCCATGTTTTTAAGCCTAAGTCTAGAAATATGCAAATTATCCTCGTATTCTCAAACCGGGATCCCCGCGGCTGCGGGGTCAGTTCCTACGAGTTACATTGGTCCCGTGGGAGTTGTTGGTGCCACCCACAGGGCCGTTAGAGGGATGTTTCGAGTTTTAACCCTCTAATGCCTTATTTTTAAGCCTAAGTCAAGAAATATGCAAATTATGATTGTATTCTCAAATCGGGAGTCCCACGGCTGTGGGGTCAGTTCCTACGAGTTACACTGGTCCCGTGGGAGGTGTTGGTGCCACCCACGGGGCCGTTCGGGGGCTGTTTCGATTTTTCACCCTCTAACGTCATGTTTTTAAGTCTAAGTCTAGAAATATGCAAATTAATGTCGTACTCTCAAACCGGGAGATCCGCGGCTACGGGGTCAGTTTATACGAGTTACATTGGTCCCGTGGGAGGTGTTGGTGCCACCCACAGGTCCGTTAGAGGGATGTTTCGAGTTTTCACCCTCTAATGCCATGTTTTTAAGCCTAAGTCAAGAAATATGCAAATTATCATCGTATTCTCAAATCGGGTGTCCCACGGCTCTGGGGTCAGTTCCTACGAGTTACATTGATCCCGTGGGAGGTGTTGGTGTCACCCATGGGGCCGTTCGGGGGCTGTATCGAGTTCTCACCCTCTAACGCCATGTTTTTAAGCCTAAGTATAGAAATCCACAAATTATCGTCGTATTCTCAAACCGGGAGCCCCGCGGCTGCGGGGTCAGTTCCTACGAGTTAGATGGTTCCGTGGGAGGTGTTGGTGCCACCCACAGGGCCGTTAGAGGGATGTTTCGAGTTTTCACCCTCTTATGCCTTGTTTTTAAGCCTAAGTCAAGAAATATGCAAATTATGATTGTATTCTCAAATTGGGAGTCCCACGGCTGTGGGGTCAGTTCCTACGAGTTACATTGGTCCCGTGGGAGGTGTTGGTGCCACCCACGGGGCCGTTCGGGGTCTGTTTCGAATTTTCACCCTTTAACGCCATGTTTTTAAGCCTAAGTTTAGAAATATGCAAATTAATGTCGTACTCTCAAACCGGGAGACCCGCGGCTACGGGGTCAGTTCCTACGAGTTACATTGGTCCCGTGGAAGGTGTTGGTGCCACCCACAGGTCCGTTAGAGGGCTGTTTCGAGTTTTCACTCTTTAATGCCATATTTTAAAGACTAAATCAAGTAATATGCAAATTATCATCGTATTCTCAAATCGGGAGTCCCACGGCTGTGGGGTCAGTTCCTACGAGTTATATTGGTCCCGTGGGAGGTGTCGGTGCCACCCACGGGGCCGTTCGGGGGCTCTTTCGAGTTTTCATCGTCTAACGCCATGTTTTGTTTAAGTCTAGAAATATGCAAATTAACGCCATACTCTCAAATCGGGAGACCCGCGGCTGTAGGGTCAGTTCCTACGAGTTGCATTGGTCCCGTGGGAGGTTTTTGTGCTACCCACGGGGCGGTTCGGGGACTGTTTTGAGTTCTCACCCTCTAACGCCATGTTTTTAAGCCTAAGTCAAGAAATATAAAAATTATCGTCGTATTCTCAAACCGGGAGCCCCGCGACTGCGGGGTCAGTTCCTACGTGTTACATTGGTCCCGTAGAGGGTGTTGGTGCCACCCACGGGGACGTTCGGGGGCTGTTTCGAGTTCTCAGTCTCTAACGCCATGTTTTTAACCCTAAGTCTAGAAATACGAAAATTACCGTCGTATTCTAAAACCGGGAGTCACGCGGCTGCGGGGTCAGTTCCTACGAGTTACATTGGTCCCGTTGGAGGTGTTGGTGCCACCCACAGGGCCGTTCGGGGTCTGTTTCGAGTTCTCACCCTCTAACGCCATGTTTTTAACCCTAAGTCTATAAATATGCAAATTACCGCCGTATTCTCAAACAGGGAGTCCCGCGGCTGTGGGGTCAGTTCCTACGAGTTACATTGGTCGCGTGGAAGGTGTTGGTGCCACCCACGGGGATGTTCGGGGGCTGTTTCGAGTTCTCACCATCTATCGCTATGTTTTGATTAAGTCTAGAAATATGCAAATTAACGTCGTACTCTCAAACCGGGAGTCCTGCGACTGTGGGGTGAGTTCCTACGAGATACATTGGAACCGTAGGGGGTGTTGGTGCCACCCACGGGGCCGTTCGGGGGCTGTTTCGAGTTTTCACCCTCTAACGCCATATTTTTTAAGCCTAAGTCTAGAAGTATGTAAATTACCGTCGTATTCAGAAATCGGGAGTCCCGCGGCTGCGGGGTCAGTTCCTATGAGTTACATTGGTCCCGTGGGAGGTGTTGGTGCAACCACAGGGCCGTTAGAGGGCTGTTTCGAGTTTTCACCCTCTAATCCCATGTTTTTAAGCCTCAGTCAAGAAATATGCAAATTATCATCGTATTCTCAAATCGGGAGTCCCACGGCTGTGGGGTCAGTTCCTACGAGTTACATTGGTCCCGTTGGAGGTGTTGGTGCCACCCACAGGGCCGTTCGGGGTCTGTTTCGAGTTCTCACCCTCTAACGCCATGTTTTTAACCCTAAGTCTATAAATATGCAAATTACCGCCGTATTCTCAAACAGGGAGTCCCGCGGCTGTGGGGTCAGTTCCTACGAGTTACATTGGTCGCGTGGAAGGTGTTGGTGCCACCCACGGGGATGTTCGGGGGCTGTTTCGAGTTCTCACCATCTATCGCTATGTTTTGATTAAGTCTAGAAATATGCAAATTAACGTCGTACTCTCAAACCGGGCGACCCGCGGCTGTAGGGTCATTTCCTACGAGTTACATTGGTCCCGTGGGAGGTGTTGGTGCCACCCAAGGGGCCGTTCGGGGGCTGTTTCGAGTTCTCACCCTCTAACGCCATGTTTTTAAGCCTAAGTCTAGAAATATGGAAATTATCGTCGTATTCTCAAATCGGGATCCCCGCGACTGCGGGGCCAGT
Source organism: Sambucus nigra (assembly GCA_949130495.1). NCBI lineage: Eukaryota > Viridiplantae > Streptophyta > Magnoliopsida > Dipsacales > Adoxaceae > Sambucus > Sambucus nigra. The sequence continues at coordinate 243,502,567 of OX422222.1, forward strand.
TCCTACGAGTTACAGTGGTCCCGTAGGGGGTGTTGGTGCCCCCCACGGGGCCGTTCAGGGGCTGTTTCGAGTTTTCACCCTCTAACGCCATGTTTTTAAGCATAAGTCTGTAAATATGCAAATTACCGTCGTATTCGAAAACCGGGAGCCCCGCGGCTGCGGGGTCAGTTCCTATGAGTTACATTGGTCCTGTATGGGGTGTTGGTGCCCCCCACGGGGCCGTTCGGGGGCTGTTTCGAGTTTTCACCCTCTAATGCCTTATTTTTAAGCCTAAGTCTAGAAATATGCAAATTATGATTGTATTCTCAAATCGGTAGTCCCACGGCTGTGGGGTCAGTTCCTACGAGTTACATTGGTCCCGTGGGAGGTGTTGGTGCCACCCACGGGGCCGTTCGGGGGCTGTTTCGAGTTTTCACCCTCTAACGCCATGTTTTTAAGCCTAAGTCTAGATATATACAAATTAATGTCGTACACTCAAACCAGGAGACCCGCGGCTATGGGGTCATTTCCTACGAGTTACATTGGTCCCGTGGGAGGTGTTGGTGCCACCCACAGGGCCGTTAGAGGGCTGTTTCGAGTTTTCACTCTCTAATGCCATGTTTTTAAGACTAAGTCAAGTAATATACAAATTATCATCGTATTCTCAAATTGGGAGTTCCACGGCTCTGGGGTCAGTTCCTTCGAGTTATATTGGTCCTGTGGGAGGTGTTGGTGCCACCCAGGGGGCCGTTCGGGGGTTGTTTCGAGTTTTCATCCTCTAACGCCATGTTTTGATTAAGTCTAGAAATATGAAAATTATCGTCGTATTCTCAAACCGGGATCCCCACGACTGCAGGGTCAGTTCCTACGAGTTACATTGGTCCCGTAGGGGGTGTTGGTGCCACCCACGGGGCCGTTCGGGGGCTGTTTCGAGTTTTCACCCTCTAATGCCATGTTTTTAAGCCTAATTCTAGAAATATGCAAATTACCGTCGTAATTTCAAACCGGGAGTCCCGCGACTGCGGGGTCAGTTCCTACGAGTTACATTGGTCCCGTGGGAGGTGTTGGTGCCACCCACAGGGCGTTTAGAGGGCTGTTTAGAGTTTTCACCCTCTAATGCCATGTTTTTAAGCCTAAGTCAAGAAATATGCAAATTATCATCGTATTCTCAAATCGGGAGTCCCACGGCTGTGGGGTCAGTTCCTACGAGTTACATTGGTCCCGTGGGAGGTGTTGGTGCCACCCACGGGGGACGTTCAGGGGGTGTTTCGAGTTCTCACCCTCTAACACCAAGTTTTGATTAAGTCTAGAAATATACAAATTAACGTCGTACTCTCAAACCGGGAGACCCGCGGCTGTGGGGTCAGTTTTCCTACGAGTTACATTGGTCCCGTGGGAGGTGTTGGTGCCACCCACGGGGACGTTCGGGGGCTATTTCGGGTTGTCAGTCTCTAACGCCATGTTTTTAATGCTAAGTCTAGAAATATGAAAATTATCGTCGTATTCTAAAATCGGGAGTCACGCGGCTGCGGGGTCAGTTCCTACGAGTTATATTGGTCCCGTGGGTGGTGTTGGTGCCACCCACGGGGCCGTTCGGGGGCTGTTTTGAGTTTTCACCCTCTAACGCCATGTTTTGATTAAGTCTAGAAATACGCAAATTAACGTCGTACTCTTAAACCGGGAGACTCGCGGCTGCAGGGTCAGTTCCTACGAGTTACATTGGTCCCGTGGGAGGTGTTGGTACCACCCACGGGGCCGTTCGGGGGCTGTTTCGAGTTCTCACTCTCTAACGCCATGTTTTTAAGCCTAAGTCTAGAACTATGCAAATTATCATCGTATTCTCATACCGGGATCCCCGCGACTGCGGGGCCAGTTCCTACGAGTTACATTGGTCCCATAGGGGGTGTTGGTGCCCCCCACGGGGCCGTTCGGGGGCTGTTTCGAGTTTTCACCCTCTAACGCCATGTTTTTAAGCCTAAGTCTAGAAATATGCAAATTACCGTCGTAATCACAAACCGGGAGTCCCGCGGCTCTGGGGTCAGTTCCTACGAGTTACATTGGTCCCGTGGGAGGTGTTGGTGCCACCCACAGGTCCGTTAGAGGGCTGTTTCGAGTTTTCACCCTCTAATGCCATGTTTTTAAGCCTAAGTTAAGAAATATGCAAATTATCATCGTATTCTCAAATTGGGAGTCCCACGGCTGTGGGGTCAGTTCCTACGAGTTACATTGATCCCGTGGGAGGTGTTGGTGCCACCCATGGGGCCGTTCGGGGGCTGTTTCGAGTTCTCACCCTCTAACGCCATGTTTTTAAGCCTAAGTCTAGAAATATGCAAATTATCGTCGTATTCTCAAACCGGGAGCCCCGCGGCTGCGGGGTCAGTTCCTACGAGTTACATTGGTCCCGTGGGAGTTGTTGGTGCCACCCACAGGGCCGTTAGAGGGATGTTTCGAGTTTTAACCCTCTAATGCCTTATTTTTAAGCCTAAGTCAAGAAATATGCAAATTATGATTGTATTCTCAAATCGGGAGTCCCACGGCTGTGGGGTCAGTTCCTACGAGTTACACTGGTCCCGTGGGAGGTGTTGGTGCCACCCACGGGGCCGTTCGGGGGCTGTTTCGATTTTTCACCCTCTAACGTCATGTTTTTAAGTCTAAGTCTAGAAATATGCAAATTAATGTCGTACTCTCAAACCGGGAGATCCGCGGCTACGGGGTCAGTTTATACGAGTTACATTGGTCCCGTGGGAGGTGTTGGTGCCACCCACAGGTCCGTTAGAGGGCTGTTTCGAGTTTTCACTCTCTAATGCCATGTTTTTAAGACTAAGTCAAGTAATATGCAAATTATAATCGTATTCTCAAATCGGGAGTCCCACGACTGTGGGGTCAGTTCCTACGAGTTATATTGGTCCCGTGGGAGGTGTCGGTGCCACCCACGGGGCCGTTCGGGGGCTGTTTCGAGTTTTCATCCTCTAACGCCATGTTTTAATTAAGTTTAGAAATATGCAAATTAACGTCGTACTCTCAAACAGGGAGACCCGCGGCTGTAGGGTCAGTTCCTACGAGTTACATTGGTCCCGTGGGAGGTGTTGGTACCACCCACGGGGCCGTTCGGGGACTGTTTCGAGTTCTCACTCTCTAACGCCATGTTTTTAAGCCTAAGTCTAGAAGTATGCAAATTACCGTCGCATTCACAAACCGGGATCCCTGCGACTGCAGGGTCAGTTCCTACGAGTTACATTGGTCCCGTAGGGGGTGTTGGTGCCACCCACGAGGCCGTTCGGGGGCTGTTTCGAGTTTTCACCCTCTAATGCCATGTTTTTAATCCTAATTCTAGAAATATGCAAATTACCGTCGTAATTTCAAACCGGGAGTCCCGCGGCTGCGGGGTCAGTTCCTACGAGTTACATTGGTCCCGTGGGAGGTGTTGGTGCCACCCACGGGGCCTTTAGAGGGCTGTTTCGAGTTTTCACCCTCTAATGCCATGTTTTTAAGCCTATGTCAAGAAATATGCAACTTATCATCGTATTCTCAAATCGGGAGTCCCACGGCTGTGGGGTCAGTTCCTACGAGTTACATTGGTCCCGTGGGAGGTGTTAGTGCCACCCACGGGGGACGTTCGGGGGCTGTTTCGAGTTCTCACCCTCTAACACCATGTTTTGATTAAGTCTAGAAATATACAAATTAACGTCGTACTCTCAAACCGGGAGACCCGCGACTGTGGGTTCATTGCCTACGAGTTACATTGGTCCCGTGGGAGGTATTGGTGCCACCCACGGGGACGTTCGGGGGCTGTTTCGGGTTCTCAGTCTCCAACGCCATGTTTTTAATCCTAAGTCTAGAAATATGAAAATTACCGTCGTATTCTAAAACCGGGAGTCACGCGACTGCGGGGTCAGTTCCTACGAGTTACATTGGTCCCGTGGGAGGTGTTGGTGCCACCCACAGGGCCGTTCGGGGGCTGTTTCGAGTTTTCACCCCCTAACGCCATGTTTTGATTAAGTCTAGAAATATTTAAATTAACGTCATACTCTTAAACCGGGAGACCCGCGGCTGTAGGGTCAGTTCCTACGAGTTACATTGGTCCCGTGGCAGGTGTTGGTACCACCCACGGGGCCGTTCGGGGGCTGTTTCGAGTTCTCACTCTCTAACGCCATGTTTTTAAGCATAAGTCTAGAAATATGCAAATTATCATCGTATTCTCAAACCGGGATCCCCGCGACTGCGGGGCCAGTTCCTACGAGTTACATTGGTCCCATTGGGGGTGTTGGTGCCCCCCACGGGGCCGTTCGGGTGCTGTTTCGAGTTTTCACCCTCTAACGCCATGTTTTGAAGCCTAAGTGTAGAAATATGCAAATTACCGTCGTATTCACAAACCGGGAGTCCCGCGGCTTCGGGGTCAGTTCCTACGAGTTACATTGGTCCCGTGGGAGGTGTTGGTGCTACCCACAGGGCCGTTAGAGGGTTATTTCGAGTTTTCACCCTCTAATGCCATGTTTTTAAGCCTATGTCAAGAAATATGCAAATTGTCATCGAATTCTCAAATCGGGAGTCCCACGACTGTGGGGTCAGTTTCTACGAGTTACATTGGTCCCGTGGGAGGTGTTGGTGCCACCCACGGGGCCGTTCGGGGGCTGTTTTTAGTTCTCACCCTCTAACACCATGTTTTCAAACCTAAGTCTAGAAATATGCAAATTATCGTCGTATTCTCAAACCGAGATCCCCGCGACAGCGGGGCCAGTTCCTACCAGTTACATTGGTCCCGTAGGGGGTGTTGGTGCCCCCCACGGGGCCGTTCGGTGGCTGTTTTGAGTTTTCACCCTCTAACGCCATGTTTTTAATCCTAAGTCTAGAAATATGCAAATTAATGTCGTACTCTCAAACCGGGAGACCCGCGGCTACGGGGTCAGTTCCTACGAGTTACATTGGTCCCGTGGGAGGTGTTGGTGCCACCCACGGGGCCGTTCGGGGGCTGTTTCGAGTTTTCACCCTCTAACGCCATGTTTTTAAGCCTAAGTCTAAAAATATGCAAATTAAGGTCGTACTCTCAAACCGGGAGACCCGCGTCTACGGGGTCAGCTCCTACGAGTTACATTGGTCCCGTAGGGGGTGTTGGTGCGACCCACGGGGCTGTTCGGGGGCTGTTTCGAGTTTTCACCCTCTAATGCCATGTTTTTAAGCCTAATTCTAGAAATATGCAAATTACCGTCGTAATTTCAAACCGGGAGTCCCACGGCTGCGGGGTCAGTTCCTACGAGTTACATTGGTCCCGTGGGAGGTGTTGGTGCCACCCACAGGGCCGTTAGAGGGATGTTTCGAGTTTTCACTCTCTAATGCCATGTTTTTAAGACTAAGTCAAGTAATATGAAAATTATCATCGTATTCTCAAATCGGGAGTCCCACGGCTGTGGGGTCAGTTCCTACGAGTTATATTGGTCCCGTGGGAGGTGTCGGTGCCACCCACGGGGCCGTTTTAGGGCTGTTTCGAGTTTTCATCCTCTAACGCCATGTTTTGATTAAGTCTAGAAATATGCAAATTAACGTCGTACTCTCAAACAGGGAGACCCGCGACTGTAGGGTCAGTTCCTACGAGTTACATTGGTTCTGTGGGAGGTGTTCGTACCACCCACGGGGCCGTTCGGGGACTGTTTCGAGTTCTCACTCTCTAACGCTATGTTTTTAAGCCTAAGTCTAGATATATGCAAATTATCGTCGTATTCTCAAACCGGGAGCCCCGCGACTGCGGGGTCAGCTCCTACGAGTTACATTGGTCCCGTAGGGGGTGTTGGTGCCACTGACGGGGCCGTTCGGGGGCTGTTTCGAGTTTTCACACTCTAATGCCATGTTTTTAAGCCTAATTCTAGAAATATGCAAATTACCGTCGTAATTTCAAACTGGGAGTCCCACGGCTGCGGGGTCAGTTCCTACGAGTTACATTGGTCCCGTGGGAGGTGTTGGTGCCACCCACAGGGCCTTTAGAGGGCTGTTTCGAGTTTTCACTTTCTAATGCCATGTTTTTAAGCATAAGTCAAGAAATATGCAAATTATCATCGTATTCTCAAATCGGGAGTTCCACGGCTGTGGGGTCAGTTCCTACGAGTTACATTGGTCCCGTGGGAGGTGTTGGTGCCACCCACGAGGGATGTTCGGGGGCTGTTTCGAGTTCTCACCCTTTAACGCCAGGTTTTGATTAAGTATAGAAATAAACAAATTAACGTCGTACTCTCAAACCGGGAGACCCGCGACTGTGGGGTCAGTTCCTACGAGTTACATTGGTCCCGTGGGAGGTGTTGGTGCCACCCACGGGGACGTTCGGGGGCTGTTTCGAGTTCTCAGTCTCTAACGCCATGTTTTTAATCCTAAGTCTAGAAATATGAAAATTACCGTCGTATTCTAAAACTGGGAGTCACGCGGCAGCGGGGTCAGTTCCTACGAGTTACATTGGTCCCGTGGGAGGTGTTGGTTCCACCCACGGGGGATGTTCGGGGGCTGTTTCGAGTTTTCACCCTCTAACGCCATGTTTTGATTAAGTCTAGAAATATGCAAATTAACGTCGACTCTCAAACCGGGAGACCCGCGGCTGTAGGGTCATTTCCTACGAGTTACATTTGTCCCGTGGGAGGTGTTGGTACCACCCACGGGGCCGTTCGGGGGCTGTTTCGAGTTCTCACTCTCTAACGCCATGTTTTTAAGCCGAAATCTAGAAATATGCAAATTATCGTCGTATTCTCAAACCGGGATCCCCGCGACTGCGGGGCCAGTTCCTACGAGTTACATTGGTCCCATAGGGGGTGTTGGTGCCCCCCACGGGGCCGTTCGGGGGAAGTTTCGAGTTTTCACCCTCTATCGCCAAGTTTTTAAGCCTAAGTCTAGAAATATGCAAATTACGGTCGTATTTAGAAACCGGGAGTCCCGCGGCTGCGGGGTCAGTTCCTACGAGTTACATTGGTCCCGTGGGAGGTGTTGGTGCCACCCACAGGGCCGTTAGAGGGCTGTTTCGAGTTTTCACCCTCTAATGCCATGTTCTTAAGCCCAAGTTAAGAAATATGCAAATTATCATCGTATTCTCAAATCGGGAGTCCCACGGCCGTGGGGTAAGTTTCTACGAGTTATATTGGTCCCGTGGAAGGTGTTGGTGCCACCCACGGGGCCGTTCGGGGGTTGTTTCGAGTTCTCACCCTCTAAAGCCATGTTTTTAAGCCTAAGTCTTGAAATAGGCAAATTATCGTCGTATTCTCAAACCGGAATCCCCGCGACTGCGGGGCCTAGTCCTGCGAGTTACATTGGTCCCGTAGGGGGTGTTTGTGTCCCCCACGGGGCCGTTCGGGGGCTGTTTCGAGTTTTCACCCTCTAACGCCACGTTTTTAAGCCTAAGTCTAGAAATATGAAAATTACCGTCGTATTCACAAACCGGGAGTCCCGCGGCTGCGGGCTCAGTTCCTACGAGTTACATTGGTCCCGTGGGAGGTGTTGGTGCCACCCACAGGGCCGTTAGAGGGTTGTTTCGAGTTTTCACCCTCTAATGCCATGTTTTTAAGCCTAAGTCAAGAAATATGCAAATTATCATCGTATTCTCAAATCGGGATTCCCACGGCTGTGGGATCAGTTCCTACGAGTTACATTGATCCCGTGGGAGGTGTTGGTGCCACCCATGGGGCCGTTCGGGGGCTGTTTCGAGTTCTCACCCTCTAACGCCATGTTTTTAAGCCTAAGTCTAGAAATATGCAAATTATCGTCGTATTCTCAAACCGGGAGCCCCGCGGCTGCGGGGTCAGTTCCTACGAGTTACATTGGTCCCGTGGGCGATGTTGGTGCCACCCACAGGGCCGTTAGAGGGATGTTTCGAGTTTTCACCCTCTAATGCCTTGTTTTTAAGCCTAAGTCAAGAAATATGCAAATTATGATTGTATTCTCAAATCGGGAGTCCCACGGCTGCGGGGTCAGTTCGTACGAGTTACATTGGTCCTGTGGGAGGTGTCGGTGCCACCCACGGGGCCGTTCGGGGGCTGTTTCGAGTTTTCATCCTCTAACGCCATGTTTTGATTAAGTCTAGAAATATGCAAATTAACATTGTACTCTATAACAGGGAGACCCGCGGCTGTAGGGTCAGTTCCTACGAGTTACATTGGTCCCGTGGGAGGTGTTGGTACCACCCACGGGGCCGTTCGGGGACTGTTTCGAGTTCTAACTCTCTAACGCCATGTTTTTAAGCCTAAGTCTGAAAATATGCAAATTATCGTCGTATTCTCAAACCGGGATCCCCGCGACTGCGGGGTCAGTTCCTACGAGTTACATTGGTCCCGTAGGGGGTGTTGGTGCCACCCACGGGGCCGTTCGGGGGCTGTTTCGAGTTTTAACCCTGTAATGCCATGTTTTTAAGCCTAATTCTAGAAATATGCAAATTACCGTCATAATTTCAAACCGGGAGTCCCGCGGCTGCGGGGTCAGTTCCTACGAGTTACATTGGTCCCGTGGGAGGTGTTGGTGCCACCCACAGGGCCTTTAGAGGGCTGTTTCGAGTTTTCACCCTCTAATGCCATGTTTTTAAGCCTAAGTCAAGAAATATGCAAATTATCATCGTATTCTCAAATCGGGAGTCCCACGGCTGCGGGGTCAGTTCCTACCAGTAACATTGGTCCCGTGGGAGGTGTTTGTGCCACCCACGGGGACGTTCGGGGGTTGTTTCGAGTTCTCAGTCTCTAACGCCATGTTTTGAATCCTAAGTCTAGAAATATGAAAATTACCATCGTATTCTAAAATCGGGAGTCACGCGGCTGCGGGGTCAGTTCCTACGAGGTACATTGGTCCCGTGGGAGGTGTTGGTGCCACCCACGGGGCCGTTCGGGGGCTGTTTCGAGTTTTCGCCCTCTAACGCCATGTTTTGATTAAGTCTAAAAATATGAAAATTAACGTCGTACTCTCAAATCGGGAGACCCACGGCTGTAGGGTCAGTTCCTACGAGTTACATTGGTCCCGTGGGAGGTGTTGGTACCACCCACGGGGCCGTTCCGGGGCTATTTCGAGTTCTCACTCTCTGACGCCATGTTTTTTAAGCTTAAGTCTAGAAATATGCAAATTATCGTCGTATTCTCAAACCGAGAGCCCCGCGACTGCGGGGTCTGTTCCTACGAGTTACATTAGTCCCGTAGGGGGTGTTGGTGCCACCCACGGGGCCGTTCGGTGGCTGTTTCGAGTTTTCGCCCTCTAACGCCATGTTTTTAAGCCTAATTCTAGAAATATGCAAATTACCATCGTAATTTCAAACCGGGAGACCCGCGTCTACGGGGTCAGCTCCTACGAGTTACATTGGTCCCGTAGGGGATGTTGGTGCCACCCACGGGGCCGTTCGGGGGCTGTTTCGAGTTTTCACCCTCTAATGCCATGTTTTTAAGCCTAATTCTAGAAATATGCAAATTATCGTCGTAATTTCAAACCGGGAGTCCCACGGCTGCGGGGTCAGTTCCTACGAGTTACATTGGTCCCGTGGGAGGTGTTGGTGCCACCCACGGGGACGTTCGGGGGCTGTTTCGAGTTCTCCCCCTCTAACGCCATGTTTTGATTAAGTCTAGAAACATACAAATTAACGTCGTACTCTCAAACCGGGAGACCCGCAGCTATGGGGTCAGTTCCTACGAGTTACATTGGTCCCGTGGGAGGTGTTGGTGCCACCCATGGGGACGTTCGGGGGCTGTTTCGAGTTCTCAGTCTCTAACGCCATGTTTTTAATCCTAAGTCTAAAAATATGAAAATTACCGTCGTATTCTAAAACCGGGAGTTACGCTGCTGCGGGGTCAGTTCCTACGAGTTACATTGGTCTCGTGGGAGGTGTCGGTGCCACCCACGGGGCCGTTCGGGGGCTGTTTCGAGTTATCATCCTCTAACGCCATGTTTTGATTAAGTCTAGAAATATGCAAATTAACATCGTACTCTATAACAGGGAGACCCGCGGCTGTAGGGTCAGTTCCTACGAGTTACATTGGTCCCGTGGGAGGTGTTGGTACCACCCACGGGGCCGTTCGGGGACTGTTTTGAGTTCTCACTCTCTAACGCCATGTTTTTAAGCCTAAGTCTAGAAATATGCAAATTATCGTCGTAATTTCAAACTGGGAGTCCCGCGGCTGCGGGGTCAGTTCCTACGAGTTACATTGGTCCCGTGGGAGGTGTTGGTGCCACCCACAGGGCCTTTAGAGGGCTGTTTCGAGTTTTCACCCTCTAATGCCATGTTTTTAAGCCTAAGTCAAGAAATATGCAAATTATCATCGTATTCTCAAATCGGGAGTCCCACGGCTGTGGGGTCAGTGCCTACGAGTTACATTGGTCCCGTGGGAGGTGTTGGTGCCACCCACGGGGGATGTTCGGGGGCTGTTTCGAGTTCTCACCCTCTAACGCCATGTTTTGATTAATTCTAGAAATAAACAAATTAATGTCGTACTCTTAAACCGGGAGACCCGCGGCTGTGGGGTCAGTTCCAACGAGTTACTTTGGTCCCGTGGAAGGTGTTTGTGCCACCCACGGGGACGTTCCGGGGCTGTTTCGAGTTCTCAGTCTCTAACGCCATGTTTTTAATCCTAAGTCTAGAAATATGAAAATTACCATCGTATTCTAAAATCGGGAGTCACGCGGCTGCGGGGTCAGTTCCTACGTGTTACATTGGTCCCGTGGGAGGTGTTGGTGCCACCCACGGGGCCGTTCGGGGGCTGTTTCGTGTTTTCGCCCTCCAACGCCATGTTTTGATTAAATCTAGAAATATGAAAATTAACGTCGTACTCTCAAATTGGGAGACCCGCGGCTGTAGGGTCAGTTTCTACGAGTTACATTGGTACCGTGGGAGGTGTTGGTACCACCCACGGGGCCGTTCGGGGGCTGTTTCGAGTTCTCACTCTCTGACGCCATGTTTTTAAGCCTAAGTCTAGAAATATTCAAATTATCGTCGTATTCTCAAACTGAGAGCCCCGCGACAGCGGGGTCAGTTCCTAAGAGTTACATTAGTCCCGTAGGGGGTGTTGGTGCCACCCACGGGGCCGTTGGGGGCTGTTTCGAGTTTTCACCCTCTAATGCCATGTTTTAAGCCTAATTCTAGAAATATGCAAATTACCGTCGTAATTTCAAACCGGGAGTCCCGCGGCTGTGGGGTCAGTTCCTACGAGTTACATTGGTCCCGTGGGAGGTGTTGGTGCCACCCACGGGGACGTTCGGGGGCTGTTTCGAGTTCTCAGTCTCTAACGCCATGTTTTTAATCCCAAGTCTAGAAATATGAAAATTACCGTCGTATTCTAAAAAGCGGGAGTCACGCGACTGCGGGGTCAGTTCCTACGAGTTACATTGGTCCCGTGGGAGGTGTTGGTACCACCCACAGGGCCGTTAGAGGGCTGTTTCGAGTTTTCACCCTCTAATGCCTTGTTTTTAAGCCTAAGTCAAGAAATATGCAAATTATGATTGTATTCTCAAATCGGGAGTCCCACGGCTGTGGGGTCAGTTCCTACGAGTTACATTAGTCCCGTAGGGGGTGTTGGTGCCACCCACGGGGCCGTTCGGTGGCTGTTTCGAGTTTTCGCCCTCTAACGCCATGTTTTTAAGCCTAATTCTAGAAATATGCAAATTACCATCGTAATTTCAAACCGGGAGACCCGCGTCTACGGGGTCAGCTCCTACGAGTTACATTGGTCCCGTAGGGGATGTTGGTGCCACCCACGGGGCCGTTCGGGGGCTGTTTCGAGTTTTCACCCTCTAATGCCATGTTTTTAAGCCTAATTCTAGAAATATGCAAATTATCGTCGTAATTTCAAACCGGGAGTCCCACGGCTGCGGGGTCAGTTCCTACGAGTTACATTGGTCCCGTGGGAGGTGTTGGTGCCACCCACGGGGACGTTCGGGGGCTGTTTGGAGTTCTCCCCCTCTAACGCCATGTTTTGATTAAGTCTAGAAACATACAAATTAACGTCGTACTCTCAAACCGGGAGACCCGCAGCTATGGGTCAGTTCCTACGAGTTACATTGGTCCCGTGGGAGGTGTTGGTGCCACCCATGGGGACGTTCGGGGGCTGTTTCGAGTTCTCAGTCTCTAACGCCATGTTTTTAATCCTAAGTCTAGAAATATGAAAATTACCGTCGTATTCTAAAATCGGGAGTCACGCGGCTGCGGGGTCAGTTCCTACGAGTTACATTGGTCCGGTGGGAGGTGTTGGTACCACCCACAGGGCCGTTAGAGGGCTGTTTCGAGTTTTCACCCTCTAATGCCTTGTTTTTAAGCCTAAGTCAAGAAATATGCAAATTATGATTGTATTCTCAAATCGGGAGTCCCACGGCTGTGGGGTCAGTTCCTACGAGTTAAATTGGTCCCGTGGGTGGTGTTGCTGCCACCCACGGGGCCGTTCGGGGGCTGTTTCGAGTTTTCAGCCTCTAACGCCATGTTTTTAAGCCTAAGTCTAAAAATATGCAAATTAAGGTCGTACTCTCAAACCGGGAGACCCGCGTCTACGGGGTCAGCTCCTACGAGTTACATTGGTCCCGTAGGGGGTGTTGGTGCCACCCACGGGGCCGTTCGGGGGCTGTTTCGAGTTTTCACCCTCTAATGCCATGTTTTTAAGCCTAATTCTAGAAATATGCAAATTACCGTCGTAATTTCAAACCGGGTGTCCCACGGCTGCGGGGTCAGTTCCTACGAGTTACATTGGTCCCGTGGGAGGTGTTGGTGCCACCCATGGGGACGTTCGGGGGCTGTTTCGAGTTATCATCCTCTAACGCCATGTTTTGATTAAGTCTAGAAATATGCAAATTAACATCGTACTCTATAACAGGGAGACCCGCGGCTGTAGGGTCAGTTCCTACGAGTTACATTGGTCCCGTGGGAGGTGTTGGTACCACCCACGGGGCCGTTCGGGGACTGTTTTGAGTTCTCACTCTCTAACGCCATGTTTTTAAGCCTAAGTCTAGAAATATGCAAATTATCGTCGTAATTTCAAACCGGGAGTCCCGCGGATGCGGGGTCAGTTCCTACGAGTTACATTGGTCCCGTGGGAGGTGTTGGTGCCACCCACAGGGCCTTTAGAGGGCTGTTTCGAGTTTTCACCCTCTAATGCCATGTTTTTAAGCCTAAGTCAAGAAATATGCAAATTATCATCGTATTCTCAAATCGGGAGTCCCACGGCTGTGGGGTCAGTTCCTACCAGTTACATTGGTCCCGTGGGAGGTGTTGGTGCCACCCACGGGGGATGTTCGGGGGCTGTTTCGAGTTCTCACCCTCTAACGCCATGTTTTGATTAATTCTAGAAATAAACAAATTAATGTCGTACTCTTAAACCGGGAGACCCGCGGCTGTGGGGTCAGTTCCAACGAGTTACTTTGGTCCCGTGGAAGGTGTTTGTGCCACCCACGGGGACGTTCGGGGGCTGTTTCGAGTTCTCAGTCTCTAACGCCATGTTTTTAATCCTAAGTCTAGAAATATGAAAATTACCATCGTATTCTAAAATCGGGAGTCACGCGACTGCGGAGTCAGTTCCTACGTGTTACATTGGTCCCGTGGGAGGTGTTGGTGCCACCCACGGGGCCGTTCGGGGGCTGTTTCGTGTTTTCGCCCTCTAACGCCATGTTTTGATTAAATCTAGAAATATGCAAATTAACGTCGTACTCTCAAATTGGGAGACCCGCGGCTGTAGGGTCAGTTTCTACGAGTTACATTGGTACCGTGGGAGGTGTTGGTACCACCCACGGGGCCGTTCGGGGGCTGTTTCGAGTTCTCACTCTCTGACGCCATGTTTTTAAGCCTAAGTCTAGAAATATTCAAATTATCGTCGTATTCTCAAACTGAGAGCCCCGCGACTGCGGGGTCAGTTCCTAAGAGTTACATTAGTCCCGTAGGGGGTGTTGGTGCCACCCACGGGGCCGTTGGGGGCTGTTTCGAGTTTTCACCCTCTTATGCCATGTTTTAAGCCTAATTCTAGATATATGCAAATTACCGTCGTAATTTCAAACCGGGAGTCCCGCGGCTGTGGGGTCAGTTCCTACGAGTTACATTGGTCCCGTGGGAGGTGTTGGTGCCACCCACGGGGACGTTCGGGGGCTGTTTCGAGTTCCCAGTCTCTAACGCCATGTTTTTAATCCCAAGTCTAGAAATATGAAAATTACCGTCGTATTCTAAAAAGCGGGAGTCACGCGACTGCGGGGTCAGTTCCTACGAGTTACATTGGACCCGTGGGAGGTGTTGGTGCCACCCACGGGGACGTTCGGGGGCTGTTTCGAGTTTTCACCCTCTGACGCCATGTTTTGATTAAGTCCAGAAATATGCAAATTAACGTCGTACTCTCAAACCGAGAGACCCGCGGCTGTAGGGTCAGTTCCTACGAGTTACATTTGTCCCGTGGGAGGTGTTGGTACCACCCACGGGGCCGTTCGGGGGCTGTTTCGAGTTCTCACTCTCTAACGCCATGTTTTTAAGCCCAAGTCTAGAAATATGCAAATTATCATCGTATTCTCAAACCGGGATCCCCGCGACTACGGGGCCAGTTCCTACGAGTTACATTGGTCCCATAGGGGGTGTTGGTGCCCACCAAGGGGCCGTTCGGGGGATGTTTCGAGTTTTCACCCTCTAACGCCATGTTTTTAAGCCTAAGTCTAGAAATATGCAAATTACAGTCGTATTCAGAAACCGGGAGTCCCGCGGCTGCGGGGTCTGTTCCTACGAGTTACATTGGTCCCGTGGGAGGTGTTGGTGCCACCCATAGGGCCGTTAGAGGGCTGTTTCGAGTTTTCACCCTCTAATGCCATGTTTTTAAGCCCAAGTCAAGAAATATGCAAATTATCATTGTATTCTCAAATCGGGAGTCCCACGGCCGTGGGGTCAGTTTCTACGAGTTACATTGGTCCCGTGGAAGGTGTTGGTGCCTCCCACGGGGCCGTTCGGGGGCTGTTTCGAGTTCTCACCCTCTAAACCCATGTTTTTAATCCTAAGTCTAGAAATATGCAAAATATCGTCGTATTCTCAAACCGGGATCCCCGCGACTGCGGGGCCAAGTCCTACGATTTACATTGGTCCCGTAGGGGGTGTTTGTGTCCCCCATGGGGCCGTTCGGGGGCTGTTTCGAGTTTTCACCCTCTAACGCCATGTTTTTAAGCCTAAGTCTAGAAATATGCAAATTATCATCGTATTCACAAACTGGGAGTCCCGCGGCTGCGGGGTCAGTTCTTACGAGTTACATTGGTCCCGTGGGAGGTGTTGGTGCCACCCACAGGGCCGTTAGAGGGCTGTTTCGAGTTTTCACCCTCTAATGCTATATTTTTAGGCCTAAGTCAAGAAATATGCAAATTATCATCGTATTCTCAAATCGGGAGTCCCACGGTTGTGGGGTCAGTTCCTACGAGTTACATTGATCCCGTGGGAGGTGTTGGTGCCACCCATGTGGCCGTTTGGGTGTTGTTTCGAGTTCTCACCCTGTAACGCCATGTTTTTAAGCCCAAGTCTATAAATATGCAAATTATCGTCGTATTCTCAAACCGGGAGCCCCGCGGCTGCGGGGTCAGTTCCTACGAGTTACATTGGTCCCGTAGGGGGTGTTGGTGCCACCCACGGGGCCGTTCGGGGGCTGTTTCGAGTTTTCACCCTGTAATGCCATGTTTTTAAGCCTAATTCTAGAAATATGCAAATTACCGTCGTAATTTCAAACCGGGAGTCCGGCGGCTGCGGGGTCAGTTCCTACGAGTTACATTGGTCCCATGGACGGTGTTGGTGCCACCCACAGGGCCGTTAGAGGGCTGTTTCGAGTTTTCACCCTCAAATGCCTTGTTTTTAAGCCTAAGTCAAGAAATATGCAAATTATGACTGTATTCTCAAATCGGGAGTCCCACGGCTGTGGGGTCAGTTCCTACGAGTTACATTGGTCCCGTGGGAGGTGTTGGTGCCACCCACGGGGCCGTTCGGGGGATGTTTTGAGTTTTCACCTTCTAACGTCATGTTGTTATGCCTAAGTCTAGAAATATGCAAATTAATGTCGTACTCTCAAACCGGGAGACCCGCGGCTACGGGGTCAGTTCCTACGAGTTACACTGGTTCCGTGGGAGGTGTTGGTGCCACCCACAGGGCCGTAAGTGGGCTGTTTCGAGTTTTCACTCTCTAATGCCATGTTTTTAAGACTAAGTCAAGTAATATGCAAATTATCATCGTATTCTCAAATCGGGAGTCCCACGGCTGTGGGGTCAGTTCCTACGAGTTATATTGGTCCCGTGGGAGGTGTTGGTGCCACCCACGGGGCCGTTCGGGGGCTATTTCGAGTTTTCACCCTCTAACGCCATGTTTTTAAGCCTAAGTCTAGAAATATGCAAATTAATGTCGTACAAACCGGGAGACCCGCGGCTACGGGGTCAGTTCCTACGAGTTATATTGGTCCCGTGGGAGGTGTCGGTGCCACCCACGTGGCCGTTCGGGGGCTGTTTCGAGTTTTCATCCTTTAACGCCAAGTTTTGATTATGTCTAGAAATATGCAAACTAACGTCGTACTCTCTAACAGGGAGACCCACGGCTGTAGGGTCAGTTCCTACGAGTTACATTGGTCCCGTGGGAGGTATTGGTACCACCCACGGGGCCGTTCGGGGACTGTTTCGAGTTCTCACCCTGTAATGCCATGTTTTTAAGCCTAATTCTTGAAATATGCAAATTACCGTCGTAATTTCAAACCGGGAGTCCCGCGGCTGCGGGGTCAGTTCCTACGAGTTACATTGGTCCCGTGGGAGGTGTTGGTGCCACCCACAGGGCCTTTAGAGGGCCGTTTCGAGTTTTCACCCTCTAATGCCATGTTTTTAAGCCTAAGTCAAGAAATATGCAAATTATCATCGTATTCTCAAATCGGGAGTCCCACGGCTCTGGGGTCAGTTCCTCCGAGTTACATTGGTCCCGTGGGAGGTGTTGGTGTCACCCACGGGGGATGTTCGGGGGCTGTTTCGAGTTCTCACCCTCTAACGCCATGTTTTGATTAAGTCTAGAAATAAACAAATTAATGTCGTACTGTTAAACCCGGATAACCGCGACTGTGGGGTCAGTTCCTACGAGTTACTTTGGTCCCGTGGAAGGTGTTTGTGCCACCCACGAGGACGTTCGGGGGCTGTTTCGAGTTCTCAGTCTCTAACACCATGTTTTTAATCCTAAGTCTAGAAATATGAAAATTACCGTCGTATTCTAAAATCGGGAGTCACGCGGCTGCGAGGTCAGTTCCTACGAGTTACATTGGTCCTGTGGGAGGTGCTGGTGCCACTCACGGTGCCGTTCGGGGGCTATTTCGAGTTTTCACCCTCTAACGCCATATTTTTAAGCCTAAGTCTAGAAATATGCAAATTATCGTCGTATTCTCAAACCGGGAGCCCCACGACTGTGGGGTCAGTTCCTACGAGTTACATTTGTCACGTGGGCGGTGTTGGTGCCACCCACAGGGCCTTTCGAGGGCTGTTTCAAGTTTTCAACCTCTAATGCCATGTTTTTAAGCCTAAGTCAAGAAATATGGAAATTATCATCGTATTCTCAAATCGGGAGTCCCACGGCTGTGGGGTCAGTTCCTACGAGTTACATTGGTCCCGTGGGAGGTGTTGGTTCCACCCACGGGGACGTTCGGCGGCTGTTTCGAGTTATCCCCCTCTAACGTCATGTTTTGATTAAGTCTAGAAATATACAAATTAACGTCGTGCTCTCAAACCGGAAGTCCTGTGACTGTGGGGTCAGTTCCTACGAGATACATTGGACCCGTAGGGGGTGTTGGTGCCACCCACGGGGCCGTTCGGGGGCTGTTTCGAGTTTTCACCCTCTAACGCCATATTTTTTAAGCCTAAGTCTAGAAGTATGTAAATTACCATCGTATTCAGAAATCGGGAGTCCCGCGGCTACGGGGTCAGTTCCTACGAGTTACATTGGTCCCGTGGGAGGTGTTGGTGCAACCACAGGGCCGTTAGAGGGCTGTTTCGAGTTTTCACCCTCTAATGCCATGTTTTTAAGCCTCAGTCAAGAAATATGCAAATTATCATCGTATTCTCAAATCGGGAGTCCCACGGCTGTGGGGTCAGTTCCTACGAGTTACATTGGTCCCGTGAGAGGTGTTGGTGCCACCCACGGGGCCGTTCGGGGGCTGTTTCGAGTTTTCGCCTTCTAACGCCATGTTTTGATTAAGTCTAGAAATATGCAAATTAACGTCGTACCCTCAAACCGGGAGACCCGCGGCTGTGGGGTCGGTTCCTACGAGTTACATTGGTCCCGTGGGAGGTGTTGGTACCACCCACGGGGCCGTTCGGGGGCTGTTTCGAGTTCTCACCCTCTAACGCCATATTTTTAAGCCTAACTCTAGAAATATAGAAATTGTAGTCGTATTCTCAAACCGGGAGCCCCGCGACAGCGGGGTCAGTTCCTACGAGTTACATTGGTCCCGTAGGGGGTGTTGGTGCCACCCACGGGGCCGTTCGGGGGCTGTTTCGAGTTTTCACCCCCAAACGCCATGTTTTTAAGCCTAAGTCTAGAAATATGCAAATTACCGTCGTATTCTCAAACCGGGAGTCCCGCGGCTACGGGGTCAGTTCCTACGAGTTACATTGGTCCCGTGGGAGGTGTTGGTGCCACCCTCAGGGCCGTTAGAGGGCTGTTTCGAGTTTTCACCCTCTAATGCCATGTTTTTAAGCCTAAGTCAAGAAATATGCAAATTATCATCGTATTATCAAATCGGGAGTCCCGCGGCTGCTGGGTCAGTTCCTACGAGTTACATTGGTCTCGTGTGAGGTGTTGGTGCCACCCACAGGGCCGTTAGAGGGCTTTTTCGAGTTTTCACCCTCTAATGCCCTGTTTTTAAGCCTAAGTCAAGAAATATGCAAATTATCATCGTATTCTCAAATCGGGAGTCCCACGGCTGTGGGGTCAGTTCCTACGAGTTACATTGGTCCCGTGGGAGGTGTTGGTGCCACCCACGGGGCCGTTCGGGGGTTGTTTCGAGTTCTCACCCTCTAACGCCATGTTTTAAAATCTAAGTCTAGAAATATGCAAATTATAGTCGTATTCTCAAACCGGGATCCCCGCGACTACGGGGCCAGTTCCTACCTGTTACATTAGTCCCGTAGGGGGTGTTGGTGCCCCCACGGGGCCGTTCAGTGGCTGTTTCGAGTTTTCACCCTCTAACGCCATGTTTTTAAGCCTAAGTCTAGAAATATGCAAATTACCGTCGTATTCACAAACCGGGAGTCCCGCGGCTGCGGGGTCAGTTCCTACGAGTTACATTGGTCCCGTGGGAGGTGTTGGTGCCACCCACAGGGCTGTTAGAGGGCTGTTTCGAGTTTTCACCCTCTAATGCCATGTTTTTAAGCCTAAGTCAAGGAATATGCAAATTATCATCGTATTCTCAAATCGGGAGTCCCACGGCTGTGGGGTCAGTTCCTACGAGTTACATTGATCCCGTGGGAGGTGTTGGTGCCACCCATGGGGCCGTTCGGGGGCTGTTTCGAGTTCTCACCCTCTAACGCCATGTTTTTAAGCCTAAGTGGAGAAATATGAAAATTATCGTCGTATTCTCAAACCGGGAGCCCCGCGGCTGCGGGGTCAGTTCCTACGAGTTACATTGGTCCCGTGGGAGGTGTTGGTGCCACCCAAAGGGCCGTTAGAGGGATGTTTCGAGTTTTCACCCTCTAACGCCAAGTTTTGATTATGTCTAGAAATATGCAAATTAACGTCGTACTCTCTAACAGGGAGACCCGCGGCTGTAGGGTCAGTTCCTACGATTTACATTGGTCCCGTGGGAGGTATTGGTACCACCCACGGGGCCGTTGGGGGACTGTTTCGAGTTCTCACCATGTAATGCCATGTTTTTAAGCCTAATTCTAGAAATATGCAAATTACCGTCGTAATTTCAAACCGGGAGTCCCGCGGCTGCGGGGTCAGTTCCTATGAGTTACATTGGTCCCGTGGGAGGTGTTGGTGCCACCCACAGGGCCTTTAGAGGTCCGTTTCGAGTTTTCACCCTCTAATGCCATGTTTTTAAGCCTAAGTCAAGAAATATGCAAATTATCATCGTATTCTCAAATCGGGAGTCCCACGGCTGTGAGGTCAGTTTCTACGTGTTACATTGGTCCCGTGGGAGGTGTTGGTGCCACCCACGGGGGATGTTCGGGGGCTGTTTCGAGTTCTCACCCTCTAACGCCATGTTTTGATTAAGTCTAGAAATAAACAAATTAATGTCGTACTCTTAAACCGGGAGAACCGCGGCTGTGGGGTCAGTTCCTACGAGTTACTTTGGTCCCGTGGAAGGTGTTTGTGCCACCCACGGGGACGTTCGGGGGCTGTTTCGAGTTCTCAGTCTCTAACACCATGTTTTTAATCCTAAGTCTAGAAATATGAAAATTACCGTCGTATTCTAAAACCGGGAGTCACGCGGCTGCGAGGTCAGTTCCTACGAGTTACATTGGTCCTGTGGGAGGTGCTGGTGCCACTCACGGGGCCGTTCGGGGGCTATTTTGAGTTTTCACCCTCTAACGCCATATTTTTAAGCCTAAGTCTAGAAATATGCAAATTATCGTCGTATTCTCAAACCGGGAGCCCCACGACTGTGGGGTCAGTTCCTACGAGTTACATTAGGCACGTGGGCGGTGTTGGTGCCACCCACAGGGCCTTTAGAGGGCTGTTTCGAGTTTTCAACCTCTAATGCCATGTTTTTAAGCCTAAGTCAAGAAATATGGAAATTATCATCGTATTCTCAAATCGGGAGTCCCACGGCTGTGGGGTCAGTTCCTAGGAGTTACATTGGTCCCGTGGGAGGTGTTGGTTCCACCCACGGGGACGTTCGGCGGCTGTTTCGAGTTATCCCCCTCTAACGTCATGTTTTGATTAAGTCTAGAAATATACAAATTAACGTCGTGCTCTCAAACCGGGAGTCCTGCGACTGTGGGGTGAGTTCCTACGAGATACATTGGAACCGTAGGGGGTGTTGGTGCCACCCACGGGGCCGTTCGGGGGCTGTTTCGAGTTTTCACCCTCTAACGCCATATTTTTTAAGCCTAAGTCTAGAAGTATGTAAATTACCGTCGTATTCAGAAATCGGGAGTCCCGCGGCTGCGGGGTCAGTTCCTATGAGTTACATTGGTCCCGTGGGAGGTGTTGGTGCAACCACAGGGCCGTTAGAGGGCTGTTTCGAGTTTTCACCCTCTAATCCCATGTTTTTAAGCCTCAGTCAAGAAATATGCAAATTATCATCGTATTCTCAAATCGGGAGTCCCACGGCTGTGGGGTCAGTTCCTACGAGTTACATTGGTCCCGTGAGAGGTGTTGGTGCCACCCACGGGGCCGTTCGGGGGCTGTTTCGAGTTTCCGCCCTCTAACGCCATGTTTTGATTAAGTCTAGAAATATGCAAATTAACGTCGTACCCTCAAACCGGGAGACCCGCGGCTGTGGGGTCGGTTCCTACGATTTACATTGGTCCCGTGGGAGGTGTTGGTGCCACCCACGGGGCCGTTCGGGGGTTTTTTCGAGTTCTCACCCTCTAACGCCATATTTTTAAGCCTAACTCTAGAAATATAGAAATTATAGTCCTATTCTCAAACCGGGAGCCCCGCGACAGCGGGGTCAGTTCCTACGAGTTACATTGGTCCCGTAGGGGGTGTTGGTGCCACCCACGGGGCCGTTCGGGGGCTGTTTCGAGTTTTCACCCCCAAACGCCATGTTTTTAAGCCTAAGTCTAGAAATATGCAAATTACCGTCGTATTCTCAAACCGGGAGTCCCGCGGCTACGGGGTCAGTTCCTACGAGTTACATTGGTCCCGTGGGAGGTGTTGGTGCCACCCTCAGGGCCGTTAGAGGGCTGTTTCGAGTTTTCACCCTCTAATGCCATGTTTTTAAGCCTAAGTCAAGAAATATGCAAATTATCATCGTATTATCAAATCGGGAGTCCCGCGGCTGCGGGGTCAGTTCCTACGAGTTACATTGGTCCCGTGTGAGGTGTTGGTGCCACCCACAGGGCCGTTAGAGGGCTTTTTCGAGTTTTCACCCTCTAAAGCCATGTATTTAAGCCTAAGTCAAGAAATATGCAAATTATCATCGTATTCTCAAATCGGGAGTCCCACGGCTGTGGGGTCAGTTCCTACGAGTTACATTGGTCCCGTGGGAGGTGTTGGTGCCACCCACGGGGCCGTTCGGGGGTTGTTTCGAGTTCTCACCCTCTAAAGCCATGTTTTCAAGCCTAAGTCTAGAAATATGCAAATTATAGTCGTATTCTCAAACCGGGATCCCCGCCACTGCGGGGCCAGTTCCTACCTGTTACATTGGTCCCGTAGGGGGTGTTGGTGCCCCCACGGGGCTGTTCGGTGGCTGTTTCGAGTTTTCACCCTCTAACGCCATGTTTTTAAGCCTAAGTCTAGAAATACGCAAATTACCGTCGTATTCACAAACCGGTAGTCCCGCGGCTGCGGGGTCAGTTCCTACGAGTTACATTGGTCCCGTGGGAGGTGTTGGTGCCACCCACAGGGCTGTTAGAGGGCTGTTTCGAGTTTTCACCCTCTAATGCCATGTTTTTAAGCCTAAGTCAAGGAATATGCAAATTATCATCGTATTCTCAAATCGGGAGTCCCACGGCTGTGGGGTCAGTTCCTACGAGTTACATTGATCCCGTGGGAGGTGTTGGGGCCACCCACAGGTCCGTTAGAGGGATGTTTCGAGTTCTCACCCTCTAACGCCATGCTTTTAAGCCTAAGTGGAGAAATATGCAAATTATCGTCGTATTCTCAAACCGGGAGCCCCGCGGCTGCGGGGTCAGTTCCTACGAGTTACATTGGTCCCGTGGGAGGTGTTGGTGCCACCTACAGGGCCGTTAGAGGGATGTTTCGAGTTTTCACCCTCTAATGCCTTGTTTTTAAGCCTAAGCCAAGAAATATGCAAATTATAATTGTATTCTCAAACCGGGAGTCCCACGGCTGTGGGGTCAGTTCCTACGAGTTACATTGGTCCCGTGGGAGCTGTTGGTGCCACCCACGGGGCCGTTCGGAGGCTGTTTCGAGTTTTCACCCTCTAACGCCATGTTTTTAAGCCTAAGTCTAGAAATATGCAATTTAATGTCGTAATCTAAAACCGGGAGACCCGCGGCTACGGGGTCTGTTCCTACGAGTTACATTGGTCCCGTGGGAGGTGTTGGTGCCACCCACAGGGCCGTTAGAGGGCTGTTTCGAGTTTTCACTCTCTAATGCCATGTTTTTAAGACTAAGTCAACTAATATGCAAATTATCATCGTATTCTCAAATCGGGAGTCCCACGGCAGTGGGGTCAGTTCCTACGAGTTATATTGGTCCCGTGGGAGGTGTCGGTGCAACCCACGGGGCCGTTTGGGGGCTATTTCGAGTTTTCATCCTCTAACGCAGTGTTTTGATTAAGTCTAGAAATATGCAAATTAACGTCGTACTCTCAAACAGGGAGACCCGCGGATGTAGGGTCAGTTCCTACGAGTTACATTGGTCCCGTGGGAGGTGTTGGTACCACCCACGGGGCCGTTCGGGAACTGTTTCGAGTTCTCACTCTCTAACGCCATGTTTTTAAGCCTAAGTCTAGAAATATGCAAATTATCGCCGTATTCTCAAACCGGCATCCCCGCGACTGCGGGGTCAGTTCCTACGAGTTACATTGGTCCCGTAGGGGGTGTTGGTGCCACCCACGGGGCCGTTCGGGGGCTGTTTCGAGTTTTCACCCTCTAATGCCATGTTTTTAAGCCTAATTCTAGAAATATGCAAATTACCGTCGTAATTTCAAACCGGGAGCTCCACGGCTGAGGGGTCAGTTCCTACGAGTTACATTGGTTCCGTGGGAGGTGTTGGTGCCACCCACAGGGCCTTTAGAGGGCTGTTTCGAGTTTTCAGCCTCTATTGCCATGTTTTTAAGCCTAAGTCAAGAAATATGCAAATTATCATCGTATTCTCAAATCGGGAGTGCCACGGCTGTGGGGTCCGTTCCTACGAGTTACATTGGTCCCGTGGGAGGTGTTGGTGCCAACCACGGGGGATGTTTGGGGGCTGTTTCGAGTTCTCACCCTCTAACGTCATGTTTTGATTAAGTCTAGAAATAAACAAATTAACGTCGTACTCTCAAACTGGGAGACCCGTGGCTGTGGGGTCAGTTCCTACGAGTTATAGTCGTCCCGTGGGAGGTGTTGGTGCCACCCACGGGGACGTTCGGGGGCTGTTTCGAGTTCTCAGTCTCTAATGCCATGTTTTTAAGCCCAAGTCAAGAAATATGCAAATTATCATCGTATTCTCAAATTGGGAGTCCCACGGCTGTGGGGTCAGTTTCTACGAGTTACATTGGTCCCGTGGAAGGTGTTGGTGCCACCCACGGGGACGCTCGGGGGCTGTTTCGAGTTCTCACCCTCTAAAGCCATGTTTTTAAGCCTAAGTCTAGAAATATGCAAATTATCGTCGTATTCTCAAACCGGGATCCCCACGACTGCGGGGCCAGTTCCTACGAGTTACATTGGTCCCGTAGGGGGTGTTTGTGCCCCCACGGGGCCGTTCGGGGGCTGTTTTAAGTTTTCACCCTCTAACGCCTTGTTTTTAAGCTTAAGTCTAGAAATATGCAAATTACCGTCGTATTCACAAACCGGGAGTCCCGCGGCTGCGGGGTCAGTTCCTACGAGTTACATTAGTCCCGTGGGAGGTGTTGGTGCCACCCACAGAGCCGTTAGAGGGCTGTTTCGAGTTTTCACCCTCTAATGCCACGTTTTTAAGCCTAAGTCAAGAAATATGCAAATTATCATCGTATTCTCAAATCGGGAATCCCACGGCTGTGGGGTCAGTTCCTACGATTTATATTGGTCCCGTGGTAGGTGTCGGTGCAACCCACGGGGCCGTTTGGGGGCTATTTCGAGTTCTCACCCTCTAACGCCATGTTTTTAAGCCTAAGTCTAGAAATATGCAAATTATCGTCGTATTCTCAAACCGGGAGCCCCGCGGCTGCGGGGTCAGTTCCTACTAGTTACATTGGTCCCGTGGGCGGTGTTGGTGCCACCCACAGGGCCGTTAGAGGGCTGTTTCGAGTTTTCACCCTCTAATGCCTTGTTTTTAAGCCTAAGTCAAGAAATATGCAAATTATGATTGTATTCTCAAATCGGGAGTCCCACGGCTGCGGGGTCAGTTCCTACGAGTTACATTGGTCCTGTGTGAGGTGTCGGTGCACCCACGGGGTCGTTCGGGGGCTGTTTCGAGTTTTCATCCTCTAACGCCATGTTTTGATTAAGTCTAGAAATATACAAATTAACATCTTACTCTATAATAGGGAGACCCGCGGCTGTAGGGTCAGTTCCTAGGAGTTACATTGGTCCCGTGGGAGGTGTTTGTACCACCCACGGGGCCGTTAGGGAACTGTTTTGAGTTCTCACTCTCTAACGCCATGTTTTTAGGCCTAAGTCTAGAAATATGCAAATTATCGTCGTATTCTCAAACCGGGATCCCCGCGACTGCGGGGTCAGTTCCTACGAGTTACATTGGTCCCGTAGGGGGTGTTGGTGCCACCCACGGGGCCGTTCGGGGGCTGTTTCGAGTTTTTACCCTGTAATGCCATGTTTTTAAGCCTAATTCTAGAAATATGCAAATTACCGCCGTAATTTCAAACCGGGAGTCCCGCGGCTGCGGGGTCAGTTCCTACGAGTTACATTGGTCCCGTGGGAGGTGTTGGTGCCACCCACAGGGCCTTTAGAGGGCTGTTTCGAGTTTTCACCCTCTAATGCCATGTTTTTAAGCCTAAGTCAAGAAATATGCAAATTATCATCGTATTCTCAAATCGGGAGTCCCACGGCTGTGGGGTCAGTTTCTACGAGTTACATTGGTCCTGTGGGAGGTGTCGGTGCCACCCACGGGGGATGTTCGGGGGCTGTTTCGAGTTCTCACCCTCTAACGCCATGTTTTGATAAAGTCTAGAAATAAACAAATTAATGTCGTACTCTTAAACCGGGAGACCCGCGGCTGTGTGGTGAGTTCCTACGAGTTACTTTGGTCCCGTGGAAGATGTTTGTGCCACCCACGGGGACGTTCGGGGGCTGTTTCGAGTTCTCAGTCTCTAACGCCATGTTTTTAATCCTAAGTCTAGAAATATGAAAATTACCATCGTATTCTAAAATCGGGAGTCACGCGGCTGCGGGGTCAGTTCCTACGAGTTACATTGGTCCCGTGGGAGGTGTTAGTGACACCCACGGGGCCGTTCGGGGGCTGTTTCGAGTTTTCGCCCTCTAACGCCATGTTTTGATTAAGTCTAAAAATATGCAAATTAACGTCGTACTCTCAAATCGGGAGACCCGCGGCTGTAGGGTCAGATCCTACGAGTTACATTGGTCCCGTGGGAGGTGTTGGTACAACCCACGGGGCCGTTCGGGGGCTGTTTCGAGTTCTCACTCTCCGACGCCATGTTTTTAAGCCTAAGTCTAGAAATATGCAAATTATCGTCGTATTCTCAAACCGAGTGCCCCGCGACTGCGGGGTCAGTTCCTACGAGTTACATTAGTCCCGTAGGGGGTGTTTGTGCCACCCACGGGGCCGTTTGGGGGCTGTTTCAAGTTTTCACCCTCTAACGCCATGTTTTTAAGCCTAATTCTAGAAATATGCAAATTACCGTCGTAATTTCAAATCGGGAGTCCCGCGGCTGCGGGGTCAGTTCCTATGAGTTACATTGGTCCCGTGGGAGGTGTTGGTGCCACCCACAGGGCCTTTAGAGGGCTGTATCGAGTTTTCACGATCTCATGCCACGTTTTTAAGCCTAAGTACAGAAATATGGAAATTATCATCGTATTCTCAAATCGGGAGTCCCACGGCTGTGGGGTCAGTTCCTACGAGTTACATTGGTCCCGTGGGAGGTGTTGGTGCCACCCACGGGGACGTTCGGGGGCTGTTTCGAGTTCTCCCCCTCTAACGCCATGTTTTGATTAAGTCTAGAAATATACAAATTAACGTCGTACTCTCAAACCGGGAGACCCGTGACTGTGGGGTCAGTTCCTATGAGTTACATTGGCCCCGTGGGAGGTGTTGGTACCACCCACGGGGCCGTTCGGGGACTGTTTCGAGTTCTCACTCTCTAACGTCATGTTTTTAAGCCTAAGTCTGGAAATATGCAAATTATCGTCGTATTCTCAAACCGGGATCCCCACGACTGCGGGGTCAGTTCCTACGAGTTACATTGGTCCCGTAGGGGGTGTTTGTGCCCCCACGGGGCCGTTCGGGGGCTGTTTCGAGTTTTCACCCTCTAACGCCTTGTTTTTAAGCTTAAGTCTAGAAATATGCAAATTACCGTCGTATTCACAAATCGGGAGTTCCGCGGCTGCGGGGTCAGTTCCTACGAGTTACATTGGTCCCGTGGGAGGTGTTGGTGCCACCCACAGGGCCGTTAGAGGGCTGTTTCGAGTTTTCACCCTCTAATGCCACGTTTTTAAGCCTAAGTCAAGAAATATGCAAATTATCATCGTATTCTCAAATCGGGAATCCCACGGCGGTGGGGTCAGTTCCTACGATTTATATTGGTCCCGTGGTAGGTGTCGGTGCAACCCACGGGGCCGTTTGGGGGCTATTTCGAGTTCTCACCCTCTAACGCCATGTTTTTAAGCCTAAGTCTAGAAATATGCAAATTATCGTCGTATTCTCAAACCGGGAGCCCCGCGGCTGCGGGGTCAGTTCCTTCTAGTTACATTGGTCCCGTGGGCGGTGTTGGTGCCACCCACAGGGCCGTTAGAGGGATGTTTCGAGTTTTCACCCTCTAATGCCTTGTTTTTAAGCCTAAGTCAAGAAATATGCAAATTATGATTGTATTCTCAAATCGGGAGTCCCACGGCTGCGGGGTCAGTTCCTACGAGTTACATTGGTCCTGTGTGAGGTGTCGGTGCACCCACGGGGTCGTTCGGGGCTGTTTCGAGTTTTCATCCTCTAACGCCATGTTTTGATTAAGTCTAGAAATATACAAATTAACATCGTACTCTATAACGCCATGTTTTCATTCTCTAACGCCATGTTCGGGGCTGTTTCGAGTTTTCATCCTCTACCTGTTACATTGGTCTCGTAGGGGGTGTTGGTGCCCCCCACGGGGCCGTTCGGGGGCTGTTTCGAGTTTTCATCCTCTAACGCCATGTTTTTAAGCCTATGTCTAGAAATATGCAAATTACAATCGTATTCACAAACCGGGAGTCCCGCGGCTGCGGGGTCAGTTCCTACGAGTTACGTTGGTCCCGTGGGAGGTGTTGGTGCAACCCACAGGGACGTTAGAGGGCTGTTTCGAGTTTTCACCCTCTAATGCCATGTTTTTAAGCCTAAGTCAAGGAATATGCAAATTATCATCGTATTCTCAAATCGGGAGTCCCACGGCTGTGGGGTCAGTTCCTACGAGTTACATTGATCCCGTGGGAGGTGTTGGTGCCACCCATGGGGCCGTTCGGGGGCTGTTTGGAGTTCTCACCCTCTAACGCCATGTTTTTAAGCCTAAGTGGAGAAATATGTAAATTATCGTCGTATTCTCAAACCGGGAGCCCCGCGGCTACAGGTTCAGTTCCTACGAGTTACATTGGTCCCGTGGGAGGTGTTGGTGCCACCCACAGGGCCGTTAGAGGGATGTTTCGAGTTTTCACCCTCTAATGCCTTGTTTTTAAGCCTAAGTCAAGAAATATGCAAATTATAATTGTATTCTCAAATCGGGAGTCCCACGGCTGTGGGGTCAGTTCCTACGAGTTACATTGGTCCCGTGGGAGGTGTTGGTGCCACCCACGGGGCCGTTCGGAGGCTGTTTCGAGTTTTCACCCTCTAACGCCATGTTTTTAAGCCTAAGTCTAGAAATATGCGAATTAATGTCGTACTCTCAAACCTGGAGACCCGCGGCTACGGGGTCTGTTCCTACGAGTTACATTGGTCCCGTGGGAGGTGTTGGTGCCACCCACAGGGCCGTTAGAGGGCTGTTTCGAGTTTTCATTTCTAATGCCATGTTTTTAAGACTAAGTCAAGTAATATGCAAATTATCATCGTATTCTCAAATCGGGAGTCCCACGGCTGTGGGGTCAGTTCCTACGAGTTATATTGGTCCCGTGGGAGGTGTCGGTGCAACCCACCGGGCCGTTTGGGGGCTATTTCGAGTTTTCATCCTCTAACGCCATGTTTTGATTAAGTCTAGAAATATGCAAATTAACGTCGTACTCTCAAACAGGGAGACCCGCGGCTGTAGGGTCAGTTCCTACGAGTTACATTGGTCCCGTGGGAGGTGTTGATACCACCCACAGGGCCGTTCGGGAACTGTTTCGAGTTCTCACTCTCTAACGCCATGTATTTAAGCCTAAGTCTAGAAATATGCAAATTATCGCCGTATTCTCAAACCGGCATCCCCGCGACTGCGGGGTCAGTTCCTACGAGTTACATTGGTCCCGTAGGGGGTGTTGGTGCCACCCACGGGGCCGTTCGGGGGCTGTTTCGAGTTTTCATCCTCTAATGCCATGTTTTTAAGCTTAATTCTAGAAATATGCAAATTACCATCGTAATTTCAAACCGGGAGTCCCACGGCTGCGGGGTCAGTTCCTACGAGTTACATTGGTTCCGTGGAAGGTGTTGGTGCCACCCACAGGGCCTTTAGAAGGCTGTTTCGAGTTTTCAGCCTCTAATGCCATGTTTTTAAGCCTAAGTCAAGAAATATGCAAATTATCATCGTATTCAAAAAATCGGGAGTCCCACGGTTGTGGGGTCAGTTCCTACGAGTTACATTGGTCCCGTGGCAGGTGTTGGTGCCAACCACGGGGGATGTTTGGGGGCTGTTTCGAGTTCTCACCCTCTAACGCCATGTTTTGATTAAGTCTAGAAATAAACAAATTAATGTCGTACTCTCAAACTGGGAGACCCGCGGCTGTGGGTTCAGTTCCTACGAGTTACATTCATCCCGTGGGAGGTGTTGGTGCCACCCACGGGGACGTTCGGGGGCTGTTACGAGTTCTCAGTCTCTAATGCCATGTTTTTAAGCCCAAGTCAACAAATATGCAAATTATCATCGTATTCTCAAATTGGGAGTCCCACGGCTGTGGGGTCAGTTTCTACGAGTTACATTGGTCCCGTGGAAGGTGTTGGTGCCACCCACGGGGACGTTCGGAGGCTGTTTCGAGTTCTCACCCTCTAAAGCCATGTTTTTAAGCCTAAGTCTAGAAATATGCAAATTATCGTCGTATTCTCAAACCGGGATCCCCGCGACTGCGGGGCCAGTTCCTACGAGTTACATTGGTCCCGTAGGGGGTGTTTGTGCCCCCACGGGGCCGTTCGGGGGCTGTTTTAAGTTTTCACCCTCTAACGCCTTGTTTTTAAGCCTAAGTCTAGAAATATGCAAATTACCGTCGTATTCACAAACCGGGAGTCCCGCGACTGTGGGGTCAGTTCCTACGAATTACATTGGTCCCGTGGGAGGTGCTGGTGCCACCCACAGGGCCGTTAGAGGGCAGTTTTGAGTTTTCACCCTCTAATGCCACGTTTTTAAGCCTAAGTCAAGAAATATGCAAATTATCATCGTATTCTCAAATCGGGAGTCCCACGGCTGTGGGGTCAGTTCCTACGAGTTACATTGATCCCGTGGGAGGTGTTGGTGCCACCCACGGGGCCGTTCGGAGGCTGTTTCGAGTTTTCACTCTCTAACGCCATGTTTTGAAGCATAAGTCTAGAAATATGCAAATTAATGTCGTACTCTCAAACCGGGAGACCCGCGGCTACGGGGCTGTTCATACGAGTTACATTGGTCCCGTCGGAGGTGTTGGTGCACCCACAGTGCCGTTAGAGGGCTGTTTCGACTTTTCACTCTCTAATGCCATGTTTTTAAGACTAAGTCAAGTAATATGCAAATTATCATCGTATTCTCAAATCGGGAGTCCCACGGCTGTGGGGTCAGTTCCTACGAGTTATATTGGTCCCGTGGGAGGTGTCGGTGCAACCCACGGGGCCGTTTGGGGGCTATTTCGAGTTTTCATCCTCTAACGCCATGTTTTGATTAAGTCTAGAATTATGCAAATTAACGTTGTACTCTCAAACAGGGAGATCCGCGGCTGTAGGGTCAGTTCCTACGAGTTACATTGGTCCCGTGGGAGGTGTTGGTACCACCCACGGGGCCGTTCGGGAACTGTTTCGAGTTCTCACTCTCTAACGCCATGTTTTTATGCCTAAGTCTAGAAATATGCAAATTATCGTCGAATTCTCAAACTGGGATCCCCGCGACTGGGGGTCAGTTCCTACGAGTTACATTGGTCCCGTAGGGGGTGTTGGTGCCACCCCCGGGGCCGTTCGGGGGCTGTTTCGAGTTTTCACCCTCTAATGCCATGTTTTTATGCCTAATTCTAGAAATATGCAAATTACCGTCGTAATTTCAAACCGGGAGTCCCACGGCTGCGGGGTCAGTTCCTACGAGTTACATTGGTTCCGTGGGAGGTGTTGGTGCCACCCACAGGGCCTTTAGAGGGCTGTTTCGAGTTTTCACCCTCTAATGCCATGTTTTTAAGCCTAAGTCAAGAAATATGCAAATTATCATCGTATTCTCAAATCGGGAGTCCCACGGCTGTGGGGTCAGTTCCTACGAGTTACATGGGTCCCGTGGGAGGTGTTGGGGCCACCCACGGGGGATGTTCGGGGGCTGTTTCGAGTTCTCACCCTCTAACGCCATGTTTTGATTAAGTCTAGAAATAAACAAATTAACGTCGTACTCTCAAACTGGGAGACCCGCGCCTGTGGGGTCAGTTCCTACGAGTTACATTGGTCCCGTAGGGTGTGTTTGTGCCCCCCCGGGGCTGTTCGGGGGCTGTTTTGAGTTTTCACCCTCGAACGCCTTGTTTTTAAGCCTAAGTCTAGAAATATGCAAATTACTGTCGTATTCACAAACCGGGAGTCCCGCGGCTGCGGGGTCAGTTCCTACGAGTTACATTGGTCCCGTGGGAGGTGTTGGTGCCACCCACAGGGCCGTTAGAGGGCTGTTTCGAGTTTTCACCCTCTAATGCCATGTTTTTAAGCATAAGTCAAGAAATATGCAAATTGTCATCGTATTCTCAAATCCGGAGTCCCACGGCTGTGGGGTCAGTTCCTACGAGTTACATTGATCCCGTGGGAGGTGTTGGTGCCACCCATGGGGCCTTTCGGGGGCTGTTTCGAGTTCTCACCCTCTAACGCCATGTTTTTAAGCCTAAGTCTAGAAATATGCAAATTATCGTCGTATTCTCAAACCGGGATCCCCGCGACTGCGGGGCCAGTTCCTACGAGTTACATTGGTCCCGTAGGGTGTGTTTGTGCCCCCACGGGGCCGTTCGGGGGCTGTTTTGAGTTTTCACCCTCGAACGCCTTGTTTTTAAGCCTAAGTCTAGAAATATGCAAATTACCGTCGTATTCACAAACCGGGAGTCCCGCGGCTGCGGGGTCAGTTCCTACGAGTTACATTGGTCCCGTGGGAGGTGTTGGTGCCACCCACAGGGCCGTTAGAGGGCTGTTTCGAGTTTTCACCCTCTAATGCCATGTTTTTAAGCCTAAGTCAAGAAATATGCAAATTGTCATCGTATTCTCAAATCCGGAGTCCCACGGCTGTGGGGTCAGTTCCTACGAGTTACATTGATCCCGTGGGAGGTGTTGGTGCAACCCATGAGGCCGTTCGGGGGCTGTTTCGAGTTCTCACCCTCTAACGCCATGTTTTTAATCCTAAGTCTAGAAATATGCAAATTATCGTCGTATTCTCAAAGTGGGAGCCCCGCGGCTGCGGGGTTAGTTCCTACGAGTTACATTGGTCCCGAGGCCGGTGTTGGTGCCACCCACAGGGCCATTAGAGGGCTGTTTCGAGTTTTCACCCTCTAATGCCTTATTTTTAAGCCTAAGTCTAGAAATATGCAAATTATGATTGTATTCTCAAATCGGTAGTCCCACGGCTGTGGGGTCAGTTCCTACGAGTTACATTGGTCCCGTGGGAGGTGTTGGTGCCACCCACGGGGCCGTTCGGGGGCTGTTTCGAGTTCTCACCCTCTAACGTCATGTTTTTAAGCCTAAGTCTAGAAATATGCAAATTAATGTTGTACTCTCAAACCGGAAGACCCGCGGGTACGGGGTCTGTTCCTACGAGTTACATTGGTCCCGTGGGAGGTGTTGGTGCCACCCACAGGGCCGTAAGAGGGCTGTTTCGAGTTTTCACTCTCTAATGCCATGTTTTTAAGACTAAGTCAAGTAATATGCAAATTATCATTGTATTCTCAAATCGGGAGTCCCACGGCTGGGGGGTCAGTTCCTACGAGTTATATTGGTCCCGTGGGAGGTGTCGGTGCCATCCACGGGGCCGTTCGGGGGCTGTTTCGAGTTTTCATCCTCTAACGCCATATTTTGATTAAGTCGAGAAATATGCAAATTAACATCGTACTCTCAAACAGGGAGACCCGCGGCTGTAGGGTCAGTTCCTACGAGTTACATTGGTCCCGTGGGAGGTGTTGGTACCACCCACGGGGCCGTTCGGGGACTGTTTCGAGTTCTCACTCTCTAACGCCATGTTTTTAAGCCTCAGTTTAGAAATATGCAAATTGTCGTTGTATTCTCAAACCGGGATCCCCGCGACTGCGGGGTCAGTTCCTACGAGTTACATTGGTCCCGTAGGGGGTGTTGGTGCCACCCACGGGGCCGTTCGGGGGCTGTCTCGAGTATTCACCCTCTAATGCCATGTTTTTAAGCCTAATTCTAGAAATATGCAAATTACCGTCGTAATTTCAAATTGGGAGTCCCGCGGCTGCGGGGTCAGTTCCTACGAGTTACATTGGTCCCGTGGGAGGTGTTGGTGCCACCCACAGGGCCTTTAGAGGGCTGTTTCGAGTTTTCACCCTCTAATGCCATGTTTTTAAGCCTAAGTCAAGAAATATACAAATTATCATCGTATTCTCAAATCGGGAGTCCCACGGCTGTGGGGTCAGTTCCTACGAGTTACATTTGTCCCGTGAGAGGTGTTGGTGCCACCCACGGGGCCGTTCGGGGGATGTTTCGAGTTTTTGCCCTCTAACGCCATGTTTTGATTAAGTCTAGAAATATGCAAATTAACGTCGTGCTCTCAAACCGGGAGTCCCGCGACTGTGGGGTCAGTTCCTACGAGTTATATTGGTCCCGTAGGGGGTGTTGGTGCCACCCACGGGGCCTTTCGGGGGATGTTTCGAGTTTTCACCCTCTAACGACATGTTTTTTAAGCCTAAGTCTAGAAGTATGTAAATTACCGTCGTATTCTAAAACCGGGAGTCACGCGGCTTCGGGGTCAATTCCTACGAGTTACATTGGTCCTGTGGGAGGTGCTGGTGCCACCCACGGGGCCGTTCGGGGGCTATTTCGAGTTTTCACCCTCTAACGCCAGGTTTTTAAGCCTAAGTCAAGAAATATGCAAATTATAGTCTTATTCTCCAATCAGGAGACCCGCGGCTATAGGGTCAGTTCCAACGAGTTACATTGGTCCCGTGGGAGGTGTTGGTACCACCCACGGGGCCATTCGGGGACTCTTTCGAGTTCTCACCCTCCAACGCCATATTTTTAAGCCTAAGTCTAGAAATATGCAAATTATCGTCGTATTCTCAAACCGGGAGCCCCACGACTGTGGGGTCAGTTCCTACGAGTTACATTGGTCACGTGGGCGGTGTTGGTGCCACCCACAGGGCCTTTAGAGGGCTGTTTCGAGTTTTCACCCTATAATGCCATGTTTTTAAGCCTAAGTCAAGAAATATGGAAATTATCATCGTATTCTCAAATCAGGAGTCCCACGGCTGTGGGGTCAGTTACTACGAGTTACATTGGTCCCGTGGGAGGTGTTGGTGCCACCCACGGGGACGTTCGGGGGCTGTTTCGAGTTATCCCCCTCAAACGCCATGTTTTGATTATGTCTAGAAATATACAAATTAACATCGTGCTCTCAAACCGGTAGTCCCGCGACTGTGGGGTCAGTTCCTACGAGTTATATTGGTCCCGTAGGGGGTGTTGGTGCCACCCAAGGGGCCGTTCGGGGGCTGTTTCGAGTTATCACCCTCTAACGCCAGGTTTTTTAAGCCTAAGTCTAGAAGTATGTAAATTACCGTCGTATTCAGAAATCGGGAGTCCCGCGGCTGCGGGGTCAGTTCCTATGAGTTACATTGGTCCCGTGGGAGGCGTTGGTGCAACCACAGGGCCGTTAGAGGGCTGTTTTGAGTTTTCACCCTCTAATGCCATGTTTTTAATCCTAAGTCAAGAAATATGCAAATTATCATCGTATTCTCAAATCGGGAGTCCCACGCCTATGGGGTCAGTTCCTACGAGTTACATTGGTCCCGTGAGAGGTGTTGGTGCCACCCACGGGGCCGTTCGAGGGCTGTTTCGAGTTTTCGTCCTCTAAACCCATGTTTTGATTAAGTCTAGAAATATGCAAATTATAGTCGTACTCTCAAACCGGGAGACCCGCGGCAGTGGGGTCAGTTCCTACGAGTTACATTGGTCCCGTGGGAGGTGTTGGTGCCACCCACGGGGCCGTTCGGGCGCTGTTTCGAGTTCTCACCCTCTAACGCCATGTTTTTAACCCTAAGTCTGTAAATATGCAATTTACCATCGTATTCTCAAACTGGGAGTCCTGCGGCTGCGGGGTCAGTTCCTACGAGTTACATTGGTCCCGTGGAGGTGTTGGTGCCACCCACAGGGCCGTTAGAGGACTGTTTCGAATTTTTAACCCTCTAATGCCATGTTTTTAAGCCTAAGTCAAGAAATTTGCAAATTATCATCGTATTCTGAAATCGGGAGTCCGACGGCTGTGGGGTCAGTTCCTACCAGTTAGATTGGTCTCGTGGGAGGTGTTGGTGCCACCCACGGGGCCGTTCGGGGGCTGCTTCGAGTTCTCACCCTCTAACGCCATGTTTTTAAGCCTAAGTCTAGAAATATACAAATTACAGTTGTATTCTCAAACCGGGAGACCCGCGACAGCGGGGTCAGTTCCTACGAGTTACATTGGTCCCGTAGGGGGTGTTGGTGCCACCCACGGGGCCGTTTGGGGCTGTTTCGAGTTTTCACCCTCTAACGCCATGTTTTTAAGCCTAAGTCTAGAAATATGCAAATTACCGTCGTATTCTCAAACCGGGAGTCCCGCGGCTACGGGGTCAGTTCCTACGAGTTACATTGGTCCCGTGGGAGGTGTTGGTGCCACCCTCTGGGCCGTTAGAGGGCCGTTTCGAGTTTTCACCCTCTAATGCCATGTTTTTAAGCCTAAGTCAAGAAATATGCAAATTGTCATCGTATTCTCAAATCGGGAGTCCCACGGCAGTGGGGTCAGTTCCTACGAGTTACATTGGTCCCGTGGGAGGTGTTGGTGCCACCCACGGGGCCGTTCGGGGGCTGTTTCGAGTTCTCACCCTCTAACGCCATGTTTTGATTAAGTCTAGAAATATGAAAATTAACGTCGTACTCTCAAACCGGGACAACCGCGGAATTGGGGTCAGTTCCTACGAGTTACATTGGTCCCTTGGGAGGTCTTGGAGCCACCCACAGGGCCGTCCGGGGGCTGTTTCGAGTTCTCACCCTCTAACACGATGTTATATAGCCTAAGTCTAGAAATATGCAAATTACCTTCGTATATTCAAATCGGGAGTCCCGCGGCTGCGGGGTCAGTTCCTACGAGTTACATTGGTCCCGTGGGAGGTGTTAGTGCCACCCACGGGGCCGTTCGGGGGCTGTTTCGAGTTCTCAGTCTCTAACGCCATATTTTGATTAAGTCTAGAAATATGCAAATTAACGTCGTACTCTCAAACTGGAAGGCCCGCGGCTGTAGAGTCTGTTCCTACGAGTTACATTGGTCCCGTGGGAGGTGTTGGTGCCACCCACGGGGCCGTTCAGTGGCTGTTTCTAGTTCTCACCCTCTAACGCCATGTTTTTAAGCCTAAGTCTAGAAACATACAAATTATCGTCGTATTCTCAAATCGGGATCCCCGCGACTACGGGGTCAGTTCCTACGAGTTACATTGGTCCTGTAGGGGGTGTTGGTGCCACCCACGGGGCCGTTCGGGGGCTATTTCGAGTTTTCACCCTCTAACGCCATGTTTTTAAGCCTAAGTCTAGAAATATGCAAATTAGTGTCGTATTCACAAACCGGGAGTCCCGCGGCTGCGGGGTCAGTTCCTACGAGTTACATTGGTCCCGTGTGAGGTGTTGGTGCCACCCACAGGGCCGTTAGAGGGCTTTTTCGAGTTTTCACCCTCTAATGCCATGTTTTTAAGCCTAAGTCATGAAATATGTAAATTATCATCGTATTCTCAAATCGGGAGTCCCACGGCTGTGGGGTCAGTTCCTACGAGTTACATTGGTCCAGTGGGAGGTGTTGGTGCCACCCACGGGGCCGTTCGGGGGCTGTTTCGAGTTCTCACCCTCTAACGCCATGTTTTGATTAAGTCTAGAAATATGCAAATTAACGTCGTACTCTCAAACTGGGAGACTCGCGGATTTGGGGTCAGTTCCTACGAGTTACATTGGTCCCGCTGGAGGTCTTGGTGCCACCCACGGGGCCATTCGGGGGCTGTTTCGAGTTCTCACCCTCTAACGCCATGTTATAAAGCCTAAGTCTAGAAATATGCAAATTACCTTCGTATTCTCAAACCGGGAGTCCCGTGGCTGCGGGGTTAGTTCCTACGAATTACATTGGTCCCGTGGGAGGTGTTGGTGCCACCCACGGGGACGTTCGAGGGCTGTTTCGAGTTCTCAGCCTCTAACGCCATGTTTTTAAGCCTAAGTCTAGAAATATGCAAATTATTGTCGTATTCTCAAACCGGGAGCCCCGCGACTGCGGGGTCAGTTCCTACGAGTTACATTGGTCCTGTAGGGGGTGTTGGTGCCACCCACGGGGACGTTCGGGGGTTGTTTCGAGTTCTCAGCCTCTAACGCCATGTTTTTAAGCCCAAGTCTAGAAATATGAAAATTACCGTCGTATTCTAAAACCGGGAGTCCCGCGGCTACGGAGTCAGTTCCTACCAGTTACATTGGTCCCGTGGGAGGTGTTGGTGCCACCCACGGGGCCGTTCGGGGGCTGTTTCGAGTTCTCACCCTCTAACGCCATGTTTTTAACCCTAAGTCTATAAATATGCAATTTACCACCGTATTCTCAAACCGGGAGTCCCGCGGTTACGGGGCCAGTTCCTACGAGTTACATTCGTCCCGTGGGTGGTATTGGTGCAACCCACGGGGATGTTCGGGGGCTGTTTCGAGTTTTCACCCTCTAACGCCATGTTTTGATTAAGTCTAGAAATATGCAAATTAACATCGTACTATCAAATCGGGAGACCCGCGGCTGTAGAGTCAGTTCCTACGAGTTACATTGGTCCCGTGGGAGGTGTTGGTGCCACCCACGGGGCCGTTCGGGGACTGTTTCGAGTTCTCACCCTCTAACGCCATGTTTTTAAGCCCAAGTATAGAAATATGCAAATTATCTTCGTATTCCCAAACCGGTAGCCCCGCGACTGTGGGGTCAGTTCCTACGAGTTACATTGGTCCCGTGGGGGGTGTTGGTGCCACCCACGAGGATGTTCGGGGGCTGTTTCGAGTTCTCAGCCTCTAACGCCATGTTTTTAAGCATAAGTCTAGAAATATGCAAATAACCGTCGTATTCTAAAACCGGGAGTCCCGCGGCTGCGGGGTCAGTTCCTACCAGTTACATTGGTCCCGTGGGAGGTTTTGGTGCCACCCACGGGGCTGTTTCAAGTTCTCACCCTCTAACGCCATGTTTTTAACCCTAAGTCTATAAATATGCAATTTACCGCCGTATTCTCAAACCGGGAGTCCCGCGGCTGCGGGGTCAGTTCCTACGAGTTACATTGGTCCCGTGGGAGGTGTTGGTGCCACCCATGGGGATGTTCGGAGGCTGTTTCGAGTTTTCACTCTCTAACGCCATGTTTTTAAGCCTAAGTCTAAAAATATGCAAATTAACGTCGTACTCTCAAACCGGGAGACCCGCGGCTGTAGAGTCAGTTCCTACGAGTTACATTGGTCCCGTGGGAGGTGTTGGTGCCACCCACGGGGCCTTTCGGGTGCTGTTTTGAGTTTTCACCCTCTAAAGCCACGTTTTTAAGCCTAAGTCTATAAATATGCAAATTATCGTGGTATTCTCAAACCGGGAGCCCCGGGACTGCGGGGTCAGTTCCTACGAGTTACATTGGTCCCGTGGGAAGTGTTGGTGCCACCCATAGGGCCGTTAGAGGGCTGTTTCGAGTTTTCAGGCTCTAAATGTTTTTAAGCATAAGTCTAGAAATATGAAAATTACCGTCGTATTCTAAAATTGGGAGTCCCGCGGCTGCGGGTTCAGTTCCTACCAGTTACATTGGTCCCGTAGAAGTTGTTGGTGCCACCCACGGGGCCGTTCAGGGGCTATTTCGAGTTCTCACTCTCTAACGCCATAATTTGATTAAGTCTTGAAATATGCAAATTAACGTCGTACTCTCAAACCGGGAGACCCGCGGCAGTGGGGTCAGTTCCTACGAGTTACGTTGGTCCCGTGGGAGGTGTTGGTGCCACCCACGGGGCCGTTTGGGGGCTATTTCGAGTTCTCACCCTCTAACGCCATGTTTTTAAGCCTAAGTCTAGAAATATGCAAATTATCGTCGTATTATCAAATCGGGAGCCCCGCGACTGCGGGGTCAGTTCCTACGAGTCACATTGGTCCCGTAGGGGTGTTGGTGCCACCCACGGGGCCGTTCGGGGGGTGTTTCTAGTTTTCACCCTCTAACGTCATGTTTTTAAGCCTAAGTCAAGAAATATGAAATTATCATCGTATTCTCAAATCGGGAGTCCCACGGATGTGGGGTCAGTTCCTACGAGTTACATTGGTCCTGTGGGAGGTGTTGGTGCAACCCACCGGGCCGTTCGGGGGCTGTTTCGAGTTTTCACCCTCTAACGCCATGTTTTTATTAAGTCTAGAAATATGCAAATTACCGTCGTATTCTAAAACCGGGAGTCCCGCAGCTGCGGGGTCAGTTCCTACCAGTTACATTGGTCCCGTGGGAGGTGTTGGTGCCACCCACGGGGCCGTTCGGGGGCTGTTTCGAGTTCTCACCCTCTAAACCCATGTTTTTAACCTTAAGTCTATAAATATGCAATTTACCGCCGTATTCTCAAACCGGGAGTCCCGCGGCTGCGGGGTCAGTTCCTACCAGTTACATTGGTCCCGTGGGAGGTATTGGTGCAACCCACGGGGATGTTCGGGGGCTGTTTCGAGTTTTCACCCTCTAACGCCATGTTTTGATTAAGTCTAGAAATAAGCAAATTAACGTCGTACTCTCAAACCGGGAGACCCGCGGCTGTAGAGTCAGTTCCTACGGGTTACATTGGTCCCGTGGGAGGTGTTGGTGCCACCCACGGGGCCGTTCGGGGGCTGTTTCGAGTTCTCACCCTCTAACGCCATGTTTTTAACCTTAAGTCTATAAATATGCAATTTACCGCCGTATTCTCAAACCGGGAGTCCCGCGGCTGCGGGGTCGGTTCCTACCAGTTACATTGGTCCCGTGGGAGGTATTGGTGCAACCCACGGGGATGTTCGGGGGCGGTTTCGAGTTTTCACCCTCTAACGCCATGTTTTGATTAAGTCTAGAAATATGCAAATTAACGTCGTACTCTCAAACCGGGAGTCCCGCGGCTGCGGGGTCAGTTCCTACCAGTTACATTGGTCCCGTGGGAGGTGTTGGTGCCACCCACGGGGCCGTTCGGGGGCTGTTTCGAGTTCTCACCCTCTAACGCCTTGTTTTTAACCTTAAGTCTATAAATATGCAATTTACCGCCGTATTCTCAAACCGGGAGTCCCGCGGCTGCGGGGTCAGTTCCTACCAGTTACATTGGTCCCGTGGGAGGTATTGGTGCAACCCACGGGGATGTTCGGGGGCTGTTTCGAGTTTTCACCCTCTAACGCCATGTTTTGATTAAGTCTAGAAATATGCAAATTAACGTCGTACTCTCAAATCGGGAGACCCGCGGCTGTAGAGTCAGTTCCTACGAGTTACATTGGTCCCGTAGAAGGTGTTGGTGCCACCCACGGGGCCGTTCGGGGGCTATTTCGAGTTCTCACTCTCTAACGCCATGTTTTGATTAAGTCTTGAAATATGCAAATTAACGTCGTACTCTCAAACCGGGAGACCCGCGGCAGTGGGGTCAGTTCCTACGAGTTACGTTGGTCCCGTGGGAGGTGTTGGTGCCACCCACGGGGCCGTTTGGTGGCTATTTCGAGTTCTCACCCTCTAACGCCATGTTTTTAAGCCTAAGTCTAGAAATATGCAAATTATCGTCGTATTATCAAATCGGGAGCCCCGCGACTGCGGGGTCAGTTCCTACGAGTCACATTGGTCCCGTAGGGGTGTTGGTGCCACCCACGGGGCCGTTCGGGGGGTGTTTCTAGTTTTCACCCTCTAACGTCATGTTTTTAAGCCTAAGTCAAGAAATATGAAATTATCATCGTATTCTCAAATCGGGAGTCCCACGGATGTGGGGTCAGTTCCTACGAGTTACATTGGTCCCGTGGGAGGTGTTGGTGCCACCCACGGGGCCGTTCGGGGGCTGTTTCGAGTTCTCACCCTCTAACGCCATGTTTTTAACCTTAAGTCTATAAATATGCAATTTACCGCCGTATTCTCAAACCGGGAGTCCCGCGGCTGCGGGGTCAGTTCCTACCAGTTACATTGGTCCCGTGGGAGGTATTGGTGCAACCCACGGGGATGTTCGGGGCTGTTTCGAGTTTTCACCCTCTAACGCCATGTTTTGATTAAGTCTAGAAATATGCAAATTAACGTCGTACTCTCAAACCGGGAGACCCGCGGCTGTAGAGTCAGTTCCTACGAGTTACATTGGTCCCGTGGGAGGTGTTGGTGCCACCCACGGGGCCGTTCGGGGGCTGTTTCGAGTTCTCACCCTCTAACGCCATGTTTTTAAGCCTAAGTCTAGAAATATGCAAATTATCGTCGTATTCTCAAACCGGGAGCCCCGCGACTGCGGGGTCAGTTCCTACGAGTTACATTGGTCCCGTAGGGGGTGTTGGTGCCACCCACGGGGACGTTCGGGGGCTGTATTGAGTTCTCAGCCTCTAACGCCATGTTTTTAAGCCTAAGTCTAGAAATGTGAAAATTAACGTCGTATTCTAAAACCGGGAGTCCCGCGGCTGCGGGGACAGTTCCTACCAGTTACATTGGTCCCGTGGGAGGTGCTGGTTCCACCCGCGGGGCCGTTCGGGCGCTGTTTCGAGTTCTCACCCTCTAACGCCATGTTTTTAACCCTAAGTCTGTAAATATGCAATTTACCGTCGTATTCTCAAACCGGGAGTCCCGCGACTGCGGGCTCAGTTCCTACGAGTTACATTGGTCCTGTGGGAGGTGTTGGTGCCACCCACGGGGATGTTCGGGGGCTGTTTCGAGTTTTCACCCTCTAATGCCATGTTTTTCAGCCTAAGTCAAGAAATATTAAATTATCATCGTATTCTCAAATCGGGAGTCCCATGGGTGTGAGGTCAGTTCCTACGAGTT
The DNA here is from genome assembly GCA_949130495.1 of Sambucus nigra. Classification (NCBI taxonomy): domain Eukaryota; kingdom Viridiplantae; phylum Streptophyta; class Magnoliopsida; order Dipsacales; family Adoxaceae; genus Sambucus; species Sambucus nigra. Next base: position 243,545,002 of record OX422222.1, read on the forward strand.
ACATTGGTCCCGTGGGAGGAGTTGGTGCCACCCACAGGGCCGTTCGGGGGCTGTTTCGAGTTTTCACCCTCTAACGCCATGTTTTGATTAAGTCTAGAAATATGCAAATTAACGTCGTACTCTCAAACCGGGAGACCCGCGACTATAGGGTCAGTTCCTACGAGTTACATTGGTCCCGTGGGAGGTGTTGGTGCCACCCACGGGGCCGTTTGGGGGCCGTTTCGAGTTCTCACCCTCTAACACCATGTTTTTAAGCCTAAGTCTAGAAATATTCAAATTATCGTCGTATTCTCAAATCGGGAGCCCCGCGACTGCGGGGTCAGTTCCTACGAGTTACATTGGTCCCGTAGGGGGTGTTGGTGCCACCCACGGGGCCGTTTGGGGCTGTTTCGAGTTTTCACCCTCTAACGCCATGTTTTTAAGCCTAAGTCTAGAAATATGCAAATTACCGTCGTATTCTCAAACCGGGAGTCCCGCGGTTACGGGGTCAGTTCCTACGAGTTACATTGGTCCCGTGGGAGGTGTTGGTGCCACCCTCAGGGCCGTTAGAGGGCCGTTTCGAGTTTTCATCCTCTAATGCCATGTTTTTAAGCCTAAGTCAAGAAATATGCAAATTATCATCGTATTCTCCAATCGGGAGTCCCACGGCAGTGGGGTCAGTTCCTACGAGTTACATTGGTCCCGTGGGAGGTGTTGGTGCCACCCACGGGGCCGTTCGGGGGCTGTTTCGAGTTCTCACCCTCTAACGCCATGTTTTGATTAAGTCTAGAAACATGAAAATTAACGTCGTACTCTCAAACCGGGACAACCGCGGATTTGGGGTCAGTTCCTACGAGTTACATTGGTCCCTTGGGAGGTCTTGGAGCCACCCACAGGGCTGTCCGGGGGCTGTTTCGAGTTCTCACCCTCTAACATGATGTTATATAGCCTAAGTCTAGAAATATGAAATTACCTTCGTATATTCAAATCGGGAGTCCCGCGGCTGCGGGGTCAGTTCCTACGAGTTACATTCGTCCCATGGGAGGTGTCAGTGCCACCCAAGGGGCCGTTCGGGGGCTGTTTCGAGTTCTCAGTCTCTAACGCCATATTTTGTTTAAGTCTAGAAATATGCAAATTAACGTCGTACTCTCAAATCGGGAGGCCCGCGGCTGTAGAGTCTGTTCCTACGAGTTACATTGGTCCCGTGGGAGGTGTTGGTGCCACCCACGGGGCCGTTCAGTGGCTGTTTCTAGTTCTCACCCTCTAATGCCATGTTTTTAAGCCTAAGTCTAGAAACATACAAATTATCGTCGTATTCTCAAATCGGGATCCCCGCGACTACGGGGTCAGTTCCTACGAGTTACATTGGTCCTGTAGGGGGTGTTGGTGCCACCCACGGGGCCGTTCGGGGGCTATTTCGAGTTTTCACCCTCTAACGCCATGTTTTTAAGCCTAAGTCTAGAAATATGCAAATTACTGTCGTATTCACAAAGCGGGAGTCCCGCGGCTGCGGGGTCAGTTCCTACGAGTTACATTGGTCCCGTGTGAGGAGTTGGTGCCACCCACAGGGCCGTTAGAGGGCTTTTTCGAGTTTTCACCCTCTAATGCCATGTTTTTAAGCCTAAGTCATGAAATATGCAAATTATCATCGTATTCTCAAATCGGGAGTCCCACGGCTGTGGGGTCAGTTCCTACGAGTTACATTGGTCCCGTGGGAGGTGTTGGTGCCACCCACGGGGCCGTTCGGGGGCCGTTTCGAGTTCTCACCCTCTGACGCCATGTTTTTAACCCTAAGTCATTAAATATGCAAATTACCGTCGTATTTTCAAATCGGGAGTCCCGCAGCTGCGAGGTCAGTTCCTACGAGTTACATTGGTCCTATGGGAGGTGTTGGTGCGACTCACGGGGATGTTTGGGGGGCAGTTTCGAGATCTCACCCTCAAACGCCATGTTTTTTAAGCCTAAGTCTATAAATATAAAAATTACCATCCTATTCTCAATCCGCGAGTCCCGCGGCTGCGGAGTCAGTTCCTACGAGTTACATTGGTCCCGTGGGAGGTGTTGGTGCCACCCACGGGGCCGTTCGGGGGCAGTTTCGAGTTCTCACCCTCTAACGCCATGTTTTTAACCCTAAGTCTATAAATATGCAATTAACCGCTGTATTCTCAAACCAGGAGTCCCGCAACTGCGAGGTCAGTTCCTACTAGTTACATTGGTCCCGTGGGAGGTGTTGGTGCCACCCACGGGGCCGTTCGGGGGCTGTTTCGAGTTTTTACCCTCTAACGCCATGTTTTGATTAAGTCTAGAAATATGCAAATTAACGTCGTACTCTCAAATCGGGAGACCTGCGGCTGTAGGGTCAGTTGCTACGAGTTACATTGGTCCCGTGGGAGGTGTTGGTGCCACCCACGGGGCCGTTCGGGGGCTGTTTCGAGTTCTCACCCTCTAACGCCATGTTTTTAACCCTAAGTCTATAAATATGCAATTTACCGCCGTATTCTCAAACCGGGAGTCCCGCGGTTGCGGGGCCAGTTCCTACGAGTTACATTCGTCCCATGGGTGGTATTGGTGCAACCCACGGGGATGTTCCGGGGCTGTTTCGAGTTTTCACCCTCTAACGCCATGTTTTGATTAAGTCTAGAAATATACAAATTAACATCGTACTATCAAATCGGGAGACCCGCGGCTGTAGAGTCAGTTCCTACGAGTTACACTGGTCCCGTGGGAGGTGTTGGTGCCACCCACGGGGCCGTTCGGGGACTGTTTCGAGTTCTCACCCTCTAACGCCATGTTTTTAAGCCCAAGTATAGAAATATGCAAATTATCTTCGTATTCTCAAACCGGTAGCCCCGCGACTGTGGGGTCAGTTCCTACGAGTTACATTGGTCCCGTGGGGGGTGTTGGTGCCACCCACGAGGATGTTCGGGGGCTGTTTCGAGTTCTCAGCCTCTAACGCCATGTTTTTAAGCATAAGTCTAGAAATATGCAAATAACCGTCGTATTCTAAAACCGGGAGTCCCGCGGCTGGGAGGTCAGTTCCTACCAGTTACATTGGTCCCGTGGGAGGTTTTGGTGCCACCCACGGGGCTGTTTCAAGTTCTCACCCTCGAACGCCATGTTTTTAACCCTAAGTCTATAAATATGCAATTTACCGCCGTATTCTCAAACCGGGAGTCACGCGGCTGCGGGGTCTGTTCCTACGAGTTACATTGGTCCCGTGGGAGGTGTTGGTGCCACCCACGGGGATGTTCGGGGGCTGTTTCGAGTTTTCACTCTCTAACGCCATGTTTTTAAGCCTAAGTCTAGAAATATGCAAATTAACGTCGTACTCTCAAACCGGGAGACCCGCGGCTGTAGAGTCAGTTCCTACGAGTTACATTGGTCCCGTGGGAGGTGTTGGTGCCACCCACGGGGCTTTTCGGGTGCTGTTTTGAGTTTTCACCCTCTAAAGCCATGTTTTTAAGCCTAAGTCTATAAATGTGCAAATTATCGTGGTATTCTCAAACCGGGAGCCCCGGGACTGCGGGGTCAGTTCCTACGAGTTACATTGGTACCGTGGGAAGTGTTGGTGCCACCCATAGGGCCGTTAGAGGGCTGTTTCGAGTTTTCAGGCTCTAACTCCATGTTTTTGAGCATAAGTCTAGAAATATGAAAATTACCGTCGTATTCTAAAATTGGGAGTCCCACGGCTGCGGGTTCAGTTCCTACCAGTTACATTGGTCCCGTAGAAGGTGTTGGTGCCACCCACGGGGCCGTTCGGGGGCTATTTCGAGTTCTCACTCTCTAACGCCATGTTTTGATTAAGTCTTGAAATATGCAAATTAACGTCGTACTCTCAAACCGGGAGACCCGCGGCAGTTGGGTCAGTTCCTACGAGTTACGTTGGTCCCGTGGGAGGTGTTGGTGCCACCCACGGGGCCGTTTGGGGGCTATTTCGAGTTCTCACCCTCTAACGCCATGTTTTTAAGCCTAAGTCTAGAAATATGCAAATTATCGTCGTATTATCAAATCGGGAGCCCCGCGACTGCGGGGTCAGTTCCTACGAGTCACATTGGTCCCGTAGGGGTGTTGGTGCCACCCACGGGGCCGTTCGGGGGGTGTTTCTAGTTTTCACCCTCTAACGTCATGTTTTTAAGCCTAAGTCAAGAAATATGAAATTATCATCGTATTCTCAAATCGGGAGTCCCACGGATGTGGGGTCAGTTCCTACGAGTTACATTGGTCCTGTGGGAGGTGTTGGTGCAACCCACCGGGCCGTTCGGGGGCTGTTTCGAGTTTTCACCCTCTAACGCCATGTTTTTATTAAGTCTAGAAATATGCAAATTACCGTCGTATTCTAAAACCGGGAGTCCCGCGGCTGCGGGGTCAGTTCCTACCAGTTACATTGGTCCCGTGGGAGGTGTTGGTGCCACCCACGGGGCCGTTCGGGGGCTGTTTCGAGTTCTCACCCTCTAACGCCATGTTTTTAACCTTAAGTCTATAAATATGAAATTTACCGCCGTATTCTCAAACCGGGAGTCCCGCGGCTGCGGGGTCAGTTTACTACCAGTTACATTGGTCCCGTGGGAGGTATTGGTGCAACCCACGGGGATGTTCGGGGGCTGTTTCGAGTTTTCACCCTCTAACGCCATGTTTTGATTAAGTCTAGAAATATGCTAATTAACGTCGTACTCTCAAACCGGGAGACCCGCGGCTGTAGAGTCAGTTCCTACGAGTTACATTGGTCCCGTGGGAGGTGTTGGTGCCACCCACGGGGCCGTTCGGGGGCTGTTTCGAGTTCTCACCCTCTAACGCCATGTTTTTAAGCCTAAGTCTAGAAATATGCAAATTATCGTCGTATTCTCAAACCGGGAGCCCCGCGACTGCGGGGTCAGTTCCTACGAGTTACATTGGTCCCGTAGGGGGTGTTGGTGCCACCCACGGGGACGTTCGGGGTCTATATTGAGTTCTCAGCCTCTAACGCCATGTTTTTAAGCCTAAGTCTAGAAATGTGCAAATTAACGTCGTATTCTAAAACCGGGAGTCCCGCGGCTCCGGGGACAGTTCCTACCAGTGACATTGGTCCCGTGGGAGGTGTTGGTTCCACCCACGGGGCCGTTCGTGCGCTGTTTCGAGTTCTCACCCTCTAACGCCATGTTTTTAACCCTAAGTCTGTAAATATGCAATTTACCGTCGTATTCTCAAACCGGGAGTCCCGCGACTGCGGGGTCAGTTCCTACGAGTTACATTGGTCCCGTGGGAGGTGTTGGTGCCACCCACGGGGATGTTCGGGGGCTGTTTCGAGTTTTCACCCTCTAATGCCATGTTTTTCAGCCTAAGTCAAGAAATATGAAATTATCATCGTATTCTCAAATCGGGAGTCCCATGGGTGTGAGGTCAGTTCCTACGAGTTACATTGGTCCCGTGGGAGGAGTTGGTGCCACCCACAGGGCCGTTCGGGGGCTGTTTCGAGTTTTCACCCTCTAACGCCATGTTTTGATTAAGTCTAGAAATATGCAAATTAACGTCGTACTCTCAAACCGGGAGACCCGCGACTATAGGGTCAGTTCCTACGAGTTACATTGGTCCCGTGGGAGGTGTTGGTGCCACCCACGGGGCCGTTTGGGGGCCGTTTCGAGTTCTCACCCTCTAACACCATGTTTTTAAGCCTAAGTCAAGAAATATTCAAATTATCGTCGTATTCTCAAATCGGGAGCCCCGCGACTGCGGGGTCAGTTCCTACGAGTTACATTGGTCCCGTAGGGGGTGTTGGTGCCACCCACGGGGACGTTCGGGGGCTGTTCCGAGTTCTCAGCCTCTAACGCCATGTTTTTAAGCCTAAGTCTAGAAATATGCTAATTATCATTGTATTCTCAAACCGGGAGTCCCGCGGCTGCGGGGTCAGTTCCTACGAGTTACATTGGTCCCGTGGGAGGTGTTGGTACCACCCACGGGATGTTCGGGGGCTGTTTCCAGTTTTCACCCTCTAACGCCAAGTTTGGATTAAGTCTAGAAATATGCAAATTAACGTCTTACTCTCTAACCGGGAGACCCGCGGCAGTAGAGTCAGTTCCTACGAGTTACATTGGTCTCGTGGGAGGTGTTGGTGCCACCCACGGGGCCGTTCGGGGGCTGTTTCGAGTTCTCACCCTCTAACGCCATGTTTTTAAGCCTAAGTTTAGAAATATGAAAATTATCGTTGTATTCTCAAACTGGGAGCCCCGCGACTGCGGGGTCAGTTCCTACGAGTTACATTGGTCCTGTAGGGGGTTTTGGTGCCACCCACGGGGCCGTTCGGGGGCTGTTTCGAGTTTTCACCCTCTAACGCCATGTTTTTAAGCCTAATTCTAGAAATATGCAAATTACCGTCGTATTCTCAAACCGGGAGTCCTGCGGCTGCGGGGTCAGTTCCTCCGAGTTACATTGGTCCCGTGGAGGTGTTGGTGCCACCCACAGGGCCGTTGAGGACTGTTTTGAGTTTTCACACTCTAATGCCATGTTTTTAAGCCTAAGTCAAGAAATTTGTAAATTATCATCGTATTCTGAAATTGGGAGTCCGACGGCTGTGGGGTCAGTTCCTACGAGTTACATTGGTCTCGTGGGAGGTGTTGGTGCCACCCACGGGGCCGTTCGGGGGCTGTTTCGAGTTCTCACCCTCTAACGCCATGTTTTGATTAAGTCTAGAAATAAACAAATTATCGTCGTACTCTCAAACCGGGAGACCCGCGGCTGTGGGGACAGTTCCTACGAGTTACATTGGTTCCGTGGGAGGTGTTGGTGCCACCCAAGGGGCCGTTCGGGGGCTGTTTCGAGTTCTCACCCTCTAACGCCATGTTTTTAAGCCTAAGTCTAGAAATATGCAAATTAATGTCTTATTCTCAAACCGGGAGTCCCGCGACTGTGGGGTCAGTTCCTACGAGTTACATTGGTCCCGTAGGGGGTGTTGGTGCCACCCACGGGGCCGTTCGGGGGATGTTTCGAGTTTTCACTCCCAAACGCCATGTTTTTAAGCCTAAGTCTAGAAATATGCAAATTACCGTCGTATTCTCAAACCGGGAGTCCCGCGGTTACGGGTTCAGTTCCTACGAGTTACATTGGTCCCGTGGGAGGTGTTGGTGCCACCCTCAGGGCCGTTAGAGGGCTGTTTCGAGTTTTCACCCTCTAATGCCATGTTTTTAAGCCTAAGTCAAGAAATATGCAAATTATCATCGTATTCTCAAATCGGGAGTCCCACGGCAGTGGGGTCAGTTCCTACGAGTTACATTGGTCCCGTGGGAGGTGTTGGTGCCACCCACGGGGCCGTTCGGGGGCTGTTTCGAGTTCTCACCCTTTAACGCCATGTTTTGATTAAGTCTAGAAATATGCAAATTAACATCGTACTCTCAAACCGGGACAACCGCGGATTTGGGGTCAGTTCCTACGAGTTACATTGGTCCCGTGGGAGGTCTTGGAGCCACCCACAGGGCTGTCCGGGGGCTGTTTCGAGTTCTCACCCTCTAACACCATGTTATAAAGCCTAAGTCTAGAAATATGCAAATTACCATCGTATATTCAAATCGGGAGTCCTGCGGCTGCGGGGTCAGTTCCTACGAGTTACATTGGTCCCGTGGGAGGTGTTAGTGCCACCCACGGGGCCGTTCGGGGGCTGTTTCTAGTTCTCAGCCTCTAACGCCATATTTTGATTAAGTCTAGAAATTTTCAAATTAACGTCGTACTCTCAAACCTGGAGACCCGCGGCTGTAGATTCTGTTCCTACGAGTTACATTGGTCCCGTGGGAGGTGTTGGTGCCACCCACGGGGCCGTTCAGGGGCTGTTTCTAGTTCTCACCCTCTAACGCCATGTTTTTAAGCCTAAGTCTAGAAATATACAAATTATCGTCGTATTCTCAAACCGGGATCCCCGCGACTACGGGGTCAGTTCCTACTAGTTACATTGGTCCCGTAGGTGTTGTTGGTGCCACCCACGGGGCCGTTCGGGGGCTGTTTCGAGTTCTCACCCTCTAACGCCATGTTTTGATTAAGTCTAGAAATATAAAAATTATCGTCGTACTCTCAAACCCGGAGACCCGCGGTTGTGGGGTCAGTTCCTACAAGTTACATTGGTTCCGTGGGAGGTGTTGGGGCCACCCAAGGGGCCGTTCGGGGGCTGTTTCGAGTTCTCACCCTCTAACGCCATGTTTTTAAGCCTAAGTCTAGAAATATGCAAATTAACGTCGTATTCTCAAACCGGGAGTCCCGCGACTGTGGGGTCAGTTCCTACGAGTTACATTCGTCCCGTAGGGGGTGTTGGTGCCACCCAGGGGGCCGTTCGGGAGCTGTTTCATGTTTTCACCCTCTAACGCCATGTTTTTAAGCATAAGTCTAGAAATATGCTATTTACCGCCGTATTCTCAAACCGGCAGTCCCGCGGCTGCGGGGTCAGTTCCTACGAGTTACATTGGTCCCGTGGGAGGTGTTGGTGCCACCCACGGGGATGTTCGGGGGCTGTTTCGAGTTTTCACTCTCTAACGCCATGTTTTTAAGCCTATGTCTAGAAATATGCAAATTAACGTCGTACTCTCAAACCGGGAGACCCGCGGCTGTAGAGTCAGTTCCTACGAGTTACATTGGTCCTGTGGGAGGTGTTGGTGCCACCCACGGGGCCGTTCGGGGACTGTTTCGAGTTCTCACCCTCTAACGCCATGTTTTTAAGCCTAAGTCTAGAAATATGCAAATTATCGTCGTATTCAAAAACCGGGAGCCCCGCGACTTCGGGGTCAGTTCCTACGAGTTACATTGGTCCCGTAGGGGGTGTTGGTGCCACCCACGGGGACGTTCGGGGGCTGTTTCGAGTTCTCAGCCTCTAACGCCATGTTTATAAGCCTAAGTCTAGAAATGTGCAAATTAACGTCGTATTCTAAAACCGGGAGTCCCGCGGCTGCGGGGTCAGTTCCTACCAGTTACATTGGTCCCGTGGGAGGTGTTGGTTCCACCCACGGGGCCGTTCGGGGGCTGTTTCGAGTTCTCACCCTCTAACGCCATGTTTTTAACCCTAAGTCTGTAAATATGCAATTTACCGTCGTATTCTCAAACCGGGAGTGCCGCGACTGCGGGGTCAGTTCCTACGAGTTACATTGATCCCGTGGGAGGTGTTGGTGCCACCCACGGGGATGTTCGGGGGCTGTTTCGAGTTTTCACCCTCTAACGCCATGTTTTTCAGCCTAAGTCAAGAAATATGAAATTATCATCGTATTCTCAAACCGGGAGTCCCATGGCTGTGGGGTCAGTTCCTACGAGTTACATTGGTCTCGTGGGAGGTATTGGTGCCACCCACCGGGCCGTTCGGGGGGCTGTTTCGAGTTTACACCCTCTAACGCCATATTTTGATTAAGTCTAGAAATATGCAAATTAACGTCGTACTCTCAAACCGGGAGACCCGCGACTGTAGGGTCAGTTCCTAAGAGTTACAATGGTCCCGTGGGAGGTGTTGGTGCCACCCACGGGGCCGTTTGGGGGCTGTTTCGAGTTCTCACCCTCTAACACCATGTTTTTAAGCCTAAGTCTAGAAATATGTAAATTATCGTCGTATTCTCAAATCGGGAGCCCCGCGACTGCGGGGTCAGTTCCTACGAGTTACATTGGTCCCGTAGGGGGTGTTGGTGGCACCCACGTGGACGTTTGGGGGCTGTTTCGAGTTCTCAGCCTCTAACGCCATGTTATTAAGCCTATGTCTAGAAATATGCAAATTACCGTCGTATTCTAAAACCGGGAGTCCCACGGCTGCAGGGTCAGTTCCTACAAGTTACATTGGTCCCGTGGGAGGTGTTGGTGCCACCCACGGGGCCGTTCTGGGGCTGTTTCGAGTTCTCACCCTCTAACGTCATGTTTTTAACCCTAAGTCTATAAATATGCAATTTACCGCCGTATTCTCAAACCGGGAGTCCTGCGGCTGCGGGGTCAGTTCCTACGAGTTACAATTGTCCCGTGGAGGTGTTGGTGCCACCCACAGGGCCGTTAGAGGACTGTTTCGAGTTTTCACCCTCTAATGCCATGTTTTTAAGCCTAAGTCAAGAAATTTGCAAATTATCATCGTATTCTGAAATCGGGAGTCCGACGGCTGTGGGGTCAGTTCCTACCAGTTAGATTGGTCTCGTGGGAGGTGTTGGTGCCACCCACGGGGCCGTTCGGGGGCTGTTTCGAGTTCTCACCCTCTAACGCCATGTTTTGATTAAGTCTAGAAATATAAAAATTATCGTCGTACTCTCAAACCCGGAGACCCGCGGCTGTGGGGTCAGTTCCTACAAGTTACATTGGTTCCGTGGGAGGTGTTGGTGCCACCCAAGGGGCCGTTCGGGGGCTGTTTCGAGTTCTCACCCTCTAACGCCATGTTTTTAAGCCTAAGTCTAGAAATATGCAAATTAACGTCGTATTCTCACACCGAGAGTACCGCGACTGTGGGGTCAGTTCCTACGAGTTACATTCGTCCCGTAGGGGGTGTTGGTGCCACCCAGGGGGCCGTTCGGGAGTTGTTTCATGTTTTCACCCTCTAACGCCATGTTTTTAAGCATAAGTCTAGAAATATGCTATTTACCGCCGTATTCTCAAACCGGGAGTCCCGCGGCTGCGGGGTCAGTTCCTACGAGTTACATTGGTCCCGTGGGAGGTGTTGGTGCCACCCACGGGGATGTTCGGGGGCTGTTTCGAGTTTTCACTCTCTAACGCCATGTTTTTAAGACTAAGTCTAGAAATATGCAAATTAACGTCGTACTCTCAAACCGGGAGACCCGCGGCTGTAGAGTCAGTTCCTACGAGTTACATTGGTCCCGTGGGAGGTGTTGGTGCCACCCACGGGGCCGTTCGGGGACTGTTTCGAGTTCTCACCCTCTAACGCCATGTTTTTAAGCCTAAGTCTAGAAATATGCAAATTATCGTCGTATTCTCAAACCGGGAGCCCCGCGACTTCGGGGTCAGTTCCTATGAGTTACATTGGTCCCGTAGGGGGTGTTGGTGCCACCCACGGGGACGTTCGGGGGCTGTTTCGAGTTCTCAGCCTCTAACGCCATGTTTATAAGCCTAAGTCTAGAAATGTGCAAATTAACGTCGTATTCTAAAACCGGGAGTCCCGCGGTTGCGGGGTCAGTTCCTACCAGTTACATTGGTCCCGTGGGAGGTGTTGGTTCCACCCACGGGGCCGTTCGGGGGCTGTTTCGAGTTCTCACCCTCTAACGCCATGTTTTTAACCCTAAGTCTGTAAATATGCAATTTACCGTCGTATTCTTAAACCGGGAGTGCCGCGACTGCGGGGTCAGTTCCTACGAGTTACATTGGTCCCGTGGGAGGTGTTGGTGCCACCCACGGGGATTTTCGGGGGCTGTTTCGAGTTTTCACACTCTAACGCCATGTTTTTCAGCCTAAGTCAAGAAATATGAAATTATCATCGTATTCTCAAACCGGGAGTCCCATGGCTGTGGGGTCAGTTCCTACGAGTTACATTGGTCTCGTGGGAGGTATTGGTGCCACCCACCGGGCCGTTCGGGGGGCTGTTTCGAGTTTACACCCTCTAAGGCCATGTTTTGATTAAGTCTAGAAATATGCAAATTAACGTCGTACTCTCAAACCGGGAGACCCGTGACTGTAGGGTCAGTTCCTAAGAGTTACAATGGTCCCGTGGGAGGTGTTGGTGCCACCCACGGGGCCGTTTGGGGGCTGTTTCGAGTTCTCACCCTCTAACACCATGTTTTTAAGACTAAGTCTAGAAATATGTAAATTATCATCGTATTCTCAAATCGGGAGCCCCGCGACTGCGGGGTCAGTTCCTACGAGTTACATTGGTCCCGTAGGGGGTGTTGGTGCCACCCACATGGACGTTCGGGGGCTGTTTCGAGTTCTCAGCCTCTAACGCCATGTTATTAAGCCTAAGTCTAGAAATATGCAAATTAACGTCGTATTCTCAAACCGGGAGTCCTGCGACTGTGGGGTCAGTTCCTACGAGTTACATTGGTCACGTAGGGGGTGTTGGTGCCACCCACGGGGCCGTTTGGGGCTGTTTCGAGTTTTCACCCTCTAACGCCATGTTTTTAAGCCTAAGTCTAGAAATATGCAAATTACCGTCGTATTCTCAAACCGGGAGTCCCGCGGTTGCGGGGCCAGTTCCTACGAGTTACATTCGTCCCATGGGTGGTATTGGTGCAACCCACGGGGATGTTCGGGGGCTGTTTCGAGTTCTCACCCTCTAACGCCATGTTTTGATTAAGTCTAGAAATATAAAAATTATCGTGGTACTCTCAAACCCGGAGACCCGCGGCTGTGGGGTCAGTTCGTACAAGTTACATTGGTTCCGTGGGAGGTGTTGGTGCCACCCAAGGGGCCGTTCGGGGGCTGTTTCGAGTTCTCACCCTCTAACGCCATGTTTTTAAGCCTAAGTCTAGAAATATGCAAATTAACGTCGTATTCTCAAACCGGGAGTCCCGCGACTGTGGGGTCAGTTCCTACGAGTTACATTCGTCCCGTAGGGGGTGTTGGTGCCACCCAGGGGGCCGTTCGGGAGTTGTTTCATGTTTTCACCCTCTAACGCCATGTTTTTAAGCATAAGTCTAGAAATATGCTATTTACCGCCGTATTCTCAAATCGGGAGTCCCGCGGCTGCGGGGTCAGTTCCTACGAGTTACATTGGTTCCGTGGGAGGTGTTGGTGCCACCCACGGGGCCGTTCGGGGGCTGTTTCGAGATTTTACCCTCTAACGCCATGTTTTGATTAAATCTAGAAATATGCAAATTAACGTCGTACTCTCGAACCGGGAGACCTGCGGCTATGGGGTCAGTTTTTACGAGTTACATTGGTCCCGTGCGAGGTGTTGGTGCCACCCACGGGGCCGTTCGGGGGCTGTTTCGAGTTCTCACCCTCTAACGCCATGTTTTGATTAATTCTAGAAATATAAAAATTATCGTCGTACTCTCAAACCCGAAGACCCGCGGCTGTGGGGTCAGTTCCTACAAGTTACATTGGTTCCGTGGGAGGTGTTGGTGCCACCCAAGGGGCCGTTCGGGGGCTGTTTCGAGTTTTCACCCTCTAACGCCATGTTTTTAAGCATAAGTGTAGAAATATGCAAATTACCGTCGTATTCTCAAACCGGGAGTCCCGCAGCTACGGGGTCAGTTCCTACGAGTTACATTGGTCCCGTGGGAGGTGTTGGTGCCACCCACAGGGCCGTTAGAGGGCTGTTTCGAGTTTTCACCCTCTAATGCCATGTTTTTAAACCTAAGTCAAGAAATATGCAAATTATCATCGTATTCTCAAATCGGGAGTCCCAAGGATGTGGGGTCAGTTCCTACGAGTTACATTGGTCCCGTGGGAGGTGTTGGTGCCACCCATGGGGCCGTTCGGGGGCTGTTTCGAGTTCCCACCCTCTAACGCCATGTTTTGATTAAGTCTAGAAATATGCAAATTAACGTCGTACTCTTAAACCGGGAGACTCGCGACTTTGGGGTCAGTTCCTACGAGTTACATTGGTCCCGTGGGAGGTGTTGGTGCCACCCACGGGCCCGTTCGGGGGCTGTTTCGAGTTCTCACCCTCTAATGCCATGTTATAAAGCCTAAGTCTAGAAATATGCAAATTACCTTCGTATTCTCAAACCGGGAGTCCCGCGGCTGCGGGGTCAGTTCCTACGAGTTACATTGGTCCCGTGGGAGGTGTTAGTGCCACCCACGCGGACGTTCGGGGGCTGTTTCGAGTTCTCAGCCTCTAACGCCATGTTTTTAAGCCTAAGTCTAGAAATATGCAAATTATCATCGTATTCTACAACCGGGAGTCCCGCAGCTGCGGGGTCAGTTCCTCAGAGTTACATTGGTCCCGTGGGAGGTGTTGGTGCCACCCACGGGTCCGTTCGAGGGCCGTTTCGAGTTCTCACCCTCTAATGCCATATTTTTAACCCTAAGTCTATAAATATACAAATTACAGTCGTATTCTCAAACCGGGAGTCCCGCAGCTGCGGGGTCAGTTCCTACGAGTTACATTGGTCCTGTGGGAGGTGTTGGTGCCACCCACGGGGATGTTTGGGGGCAGTTTTGAGATCTCACCCTCTAACGCCATGTTTTTAAGCCTAAGTCTATAAATATGAAAATTACCGTCGTATTCTCAAACCGCGAGTCCCGCGGCTGTGGAGTCAGTTCCTAAGAGTTATATTGGTTTCGTGGGAGGTGCTAGTGCCACCCACGGGGCCGTTCGGGGGCAGTTTCGTGTTCCCACCCTCTAACGCCATGTTTTTAAGCCAAAGTCTAGAAATATGCAAATTTCCGTTGTATTCTAAAACCGGTAGTCCCGCGACTGCGGGGTCAGTTCCTACCAGTTACATTGGTCCCGTGGGAGGTGTTGGTACCATCCACGCGGCCGTTCGGGGGCTGTTTAAGTTTCCACCCTCTAACGCCATGTTTTTAAGCCTAGGTCTAGAAATTTGCAAATTATCGTCGTCTTCTCAAACCGGGAGTCCCGCTTCTGCGGGTTCAGTTCCTATGAGTAACATTGGTCCCGTGGGAGGTCTTGGTGCCACACACGGGGATGTTCGGGGGCAGTTTCGAGATGTCACCCTCTAACGCCATGTTTTTAAGATTAAATCTATAAATATGAAAATTACAGTCGTGTTCTCAAACTGGGAGTCCCGCGGCTGCGGAGTCAGTTCCTAAGAGTTATATTGGTCCCGTGGGAGGTGTTGGTGCCACCCACGGGGCCGTTCGTAGGCAGTTTCGTGTTCCCAACCTCTAACGCCATGTTTTTAAGCCTAAGTCTAGAAATATGTAAATTAATGTCGTATTCTAAAATCGGGAGTCCCGCGACTGCGGGGTCAGTTCCTACGAGTTACATTGGTGCCGTGGGAGGTGTTGGTACCACCCACGGGGACGTTCGGGGGCTGTTTCGAGTTCTCAGTCTCTAACGCCATGTTTTTAATCCTAAGTCTATAAATATGAAAATTATCGTCGTATTCTAAAACCGGGAGTCCCATGGCTGCAGGGTCAGTTACTACAAGTTACATTGGTCCCGTGGGAGGTGTTGGTGCCACCCACGGGGCCGTTCGGGGACTGTTTCGAGTTCTCACCCTCTAACGCCATGTTTTTAACCCTAAGTCTATAAATATGCAATTGACCGCCGTATTCTCAAACCGGGAGTCCCGCGGCTGCGGGGTCAGTCCTACGAGTTACATTGTTCCCGTGGGAGGTGTTGGTACCACCCACGCGGACGTTCGGGGGCTGTTTCGAGTTTTCACCCTCTAATGCCATGTTTTCAAGCCTAAGTCAAGAAATTTTCAAATTATCATCGTATTCTGAAATCGGGAGTCCGGCGGCTGTGGGGTCAGTTCCTACGAGTTACATTGGTCTCGTGGGAGGTGTTGGTGCCACCCACGGGGCCGTTCGGGGGCTGTTTCGAAATCTCACCCTCAAACGCCATGTTTTGATTAAGTCTAGAAATATACAAATTATCGTCGTACTCTCAAACCGAGAGACCCGCGGCTGTGGGGTCAGTTCCTACGAGTTAGATTGGTCCCGTGGGAGGTGTTGGTGCCACCCAAGGGGCCGTTCGGGGGCTGTTTCGAGTTCTCACCCTCTAATGCCATGTTTTTAAGCCTAAGTCTAGAAATACGAAAATTAACGTCGTATTCTCAAATCGGCAGTCTCGCGACTGTGGGGTCAGTTCCTACGAGTTACATTGGTCCCGTAGGGGCTGTTGGTGCCACCCACGGGGCCGTTCGGGAGTTGTTTCATGTTTTAACCCTCTACCGCCATGTTTTTAAGCATAAGTCTAGAAATATGCAATTTACCGCCGTATTCTCAAACCGGGAGTCCCGCGGCTGCGGGATCAGTTCCTACGAGTTACATTGGTCCCGCGGGAGGTGTTGGTGCCACCCACGGGGCCGTTCGGGGGCTGTTTCGAGTTTTTACCCTCTAACGCCATGTTTTGATTAAGTCTAGAAATATGCAAATTAACATCGTACTCTCGAACCGGGAGACCTGCGGCTATGGGTCAGTTTCTACGAGTTACATTGGTCCCGTGGGAGGTATTGGTGCCACCCACGGGGCCGTTCGAGGGCTGTTTCTAGTTCTCACCCTCTAACGCCGTGTTTTTAACCCTAAGTCAATAAATATGCAATTTACCGCCGTATTCTCAAACCGGGAGTCCCGCGGCTGTGGGGTCAGTTCCTACCAGTTACGTTGGTCCCGTAGGGGGTGTTGGTGCCACCCACGGGGCCGTTCGGGGGCTGTTTCGAATTTTCACCCTCTAACGCCATGTTTTTAAGCATATGTGTAGAAATATGCAAATTACCTTCGTATTCTCAAACCGGGAGTCCCGCAGCTACGGGGCCGGTTCCTACGAGTTACATTGGTCCCGTGGGAGGTGTTGGTGCCACCCACAGGGCCGTTAGAGGGCTGTTTCGAATTTTCACCCTCTAATGCCATGTTTTTAAGCCTAAGTCAAGAAATATGCAAATTATCATCCTATTCTCAAATCGGGAGTCCCAAGGATGTGGGTTCAGTTCCTACGAGTTACATTGGTCCCGTGGGAGGTGTTGGTACCACCCACGGGGCCGTTCGGGGGCTGTTTCGAGTTCTCACCCTCTAACGCCATGTTTTGATTAAGTCTAGAAATATGCAAATTAACGTCGTACTCTCAAACCGGGAGTCCCGCGACTGCGGGGTCAGTTCCTACGAGTTACATTGGTGCCGTGGGAGGTGTTGGTACCACCCACGGGGACGTTCGGTGGCTGTTTCGAGTTCTTAGTCTCTAACGCCACGTTTTTAATCCTAGGTCTAGAAATATGAAAATTATCGTCGTATTCTAAAATCGGGAGTCCCATGGCTGCTGGGTCAGTTACTACAAGTTACATTGGTCCCGTAGGGGGTGTTGGTGCCACCCAGGGGGCCGTTCGGGAGCTGTTTCATGTTTTCACCCTCTAACGCCATGTTTTTAAGCATAAGTCTAGAAATATGCTATTTACCGCCGTATTCTCAAATCGGGAGTCCCGCGGCTGCGGGGTCAGTTCCTACGAGTTACATTGGTTCCGTGGGAGGTGTTGGTGCCACCCACGAGGCCGTTCGGGGGCTGTTTCGAGTTTTTACCCTCTAACGCCATGTTTTGATTAAATCTAGAAATATGCAAATTAACGTCGTACTCTCGAACCGGGAGACCTGCGGCTATAGGGTCAGTTTTTACGAGTTACATTGGTCCCGTGCGAGGTGTTGGTGCCACCCACGGGGCCGTTCGGGGGCTGTTTCGAGTTCTCACCCTCTAACGCCATGTTTTTAACCCTAAGTCTGTAAATATGCAATTTACCGCCGTATTCTCAAACCGGGAGTCCCGCGACTGCGGGGTCAGTTCCTACAAGTTACATTGGTCCCGTGGGAGGTGTTGGTGCCACCCACGGGGATGTTCGGGGGCTGTTTCGAGTTTTCACCCTCTAACGCCATGTTTTTAAGCATAAGTGTAGAAATATGCAAATTACCGTCGTATTCTTAAACCGGGAGTCCCGCAGCTACGGGGTCAGTTCCTACGAGTTACATTGGTCCCGTGGGAGGTGTTGGTGCCACCCACAGGGCCGTTAGAGGGATGTTTCGAGTTTTCACCCTCTAATGCCATGTTTTTAAGCCTAAGTCAAGAAATATGCAAATTATCATCGTATTCTCAAATCGGGAGTCCCAAGGATGTGGGGTCAGTTCCTACGAGTTACATTGGTCCCGTGGGAGGTGTTGGTGCCACCCATGGGGCCGTTCGGGGGCTGTTTCGAGTTCTCACCCTCTAACGCCATGTTTTGATTAAGTCTAGAAATATGCAAATTAACGTCGTACTCTTAAACCGGGAGACTCGCGACTTTGGGGTCAGTTTCTACGAGTTACATTGGTCCCGTGGGAGGTGTTGGTGCCACCCACGGGGCCGTTCGGGGGCTGTTTCGAGTTCTCACCCTCTAACGCCATGTTATAAAGCCTAAGTCTAGAAATATGCAAATTACCTTAGTATTCTCAAACTGGGAGTCCCGCGGCTGCGGGGTCAGTTCCTACGAGTTACATTGGTCCCGTGGGAGGTGTTAGTGCCACCCACGCGGACGTTCGGGGGCTGTTTCGAGTTCTCAGCCTCTAACGCCATGTTTTTAAGCCTATGTCTAGAAATATACAAATTATCATCGTATTCTAAAACCGGGAGTCCCGCGGCTGCGGGGTCAGTTCCTACGAGTTACATTGGTCCCGTGGGAGGTGTTGGTGCCACCCACGGGGCCGTTCGGGGCCGTTTCGAGTTCTCACCCTCTAATGCCATATTTTTAACCCTAAGTATATAAATATACAAATTACAGTCGTATTCTCAAACCGGGAGTCCCACAGCTGCGGGGTCAGTTCCTACGAGTTACATTGGTCCTGTGGGAGGTTTTGGTACCACCCACGGGGATGTTTGGGGGCAGTTTTGAGATCTCACCCTCTAACGCCATGTTTTTAAGCCTAAGTCTATAAATATGAAAATTACCGTCGTATTCTCAAACCGCGAGTCCCGCGGCTGCGGAGTCAGTTCCTAAGAGTTATATTGGTCTCGTGGGAGGTGTTGGTGCCACCCACGGGGCCGTTCGGGGGCAGTTTCGTGTTCCCACCCTCTACCGCCATGTTTTTAAGCCTAAGTCTAGAAATATGCAAATTACCGTTGTATTCTAAAACCGGTAGTCCCGCGATCGCGGGGTCAGTTCCTACCAGTTACATTGGTCCCGTGGGAGGTGTTGGTACCATCCACGCGGCCGTTCGGGGGCTGTTTAAGTTTCCACCCTCTAACGCCATGTTTTTAAGCCTAAGTCTAGAAATTTGCAAATTATCGTCGTCTTCTCAAACCGGGAGTCCTGCTTCTGCGGGTTCAGTTCCTACGACTTACATTGGTCCCGTGGGAGGTCTTGGTGCCACCCACGGGGATGTTCGGGGGCAGTTTCGAGATGTCACCCTCTAACGCCATGTTTTTAAGCCTAAGTCTATAAATATGAAAATTACCATCGTATTCTCAAACTGGGAGTCCCGCGGCTGCGGAGTCAGTTCCTAAGAGTTATATTGGTCCCGTGGGAGGTGTTGGTGCCACCCACGGGGCCGTTCGTAGGCAGTTTCGTGTTCCCACCCTCTAACGCCATGTTTTTAAGCCTAAGTCTAGAAATATGTAAATTAATGTCGTATTCTAAAATCGGGAGTCCCGCGACTGCGGGGTCGGTTCCTACGAGTTACATTGGTGCCGTGGGAGGTGTTGGTACCACCCACGGGGACGTTCGGGGGCTGTTTCGAGTTCTCAGTCTCTAACGCCATGTTTTTAATCCTAAGTCTATAAATATGAAAATTATCGTCGTATTCTAAAACCGGGAGTCCCATGGCTGCAGGGTCACTTACTACAAGTTACATTGGTCCCGTGGGAGGTGTTGGTGCCACCCACGGGGCCGTTCGGGGGCTGTTTCGAGTTCTCATCCTCTAACGCCATGTTTTTAACCCTAAGTCTATAAATATGCAATTGACCGCCGTATTCTCAAACCAGGAGTCCCGCGGCTGCGGGGTCAGTTCCTACGAGTTACATTGTTCCCGTGGGAGGTGTTGGTACCACCCACGGGGATGTTCGGGGGCTGTTTCGAGTTTTCACCCTCTAACTCCATGCTTGGATTAAGTGTAGAAATATGCAAATTAACGTCGTACTCTCTAACTGGGAGACCCGCGGCAATAGAGTCAGTTCCTACGAGTTACATTGGTCTCGTGGGAGGTGTTGGTGCCACCCACGGGGCCGTTCGGGGGCTGTTTCGAGTTCTCACCCTCTAACGCCATGTTTTTAAGCCTAAGTCTAGAAATATGCAAATTATCGTTGTATTCTCAAACTGGGAGCCCCGCTACTGCGGGGTCAGTTCCTATGAGTTACATTGGTCCCGTAGGGGGTTTTGGTGCCACCCACGGGGCCGTTCGGGGGATGTTTCGAGTTTTCACCCTCTAACGCCATGTTTTTAAGCCTAATTCTAGAAATATGCAAATTACCGTCGTATTCTCAAACCGGGAGTCCTGCGGCTGCGGGGTCAGTTCCTACGAGTTACATTGGTCCCGTGGAGGTGTTGGTGCCACCCACAGGGCCGTTAGAGGACTGTTTCGAGTTTTCACCCTCTAATGCCATGTTTTTAAGCCTAAGTCAAGAAATTTTCAAATTATCATCGTATTCTGAAATCGGGAGTCCGGCGGCTGTGGGGTCAGTTCCTACGAGTTACATTGGTCTCGTGGGAGGTGTTGGTGCCACCCACGGGGCCGTTCGGGGGCTGTTTCGAGTTCTCACCCTCAAACGCCATGTTTTGATTAAGTCTAGAAATATACAAATTATCGTCGTACTCTCAAACCGAGAGACCCGCGGCTGTGGGGTCAGTTCCTACGAGTTACATTGGTCCCGTGGGAGGTGTTGGTGCCACCCAAGGGGCCGTTCGGGGGCTGTTTCGAGTTCTCACCCTCTAACGCCATGTTTTTAAGCCTAAGTTTAAAAATACGAAAATTAACGTCGTATTCTCAAATCGGGAGTCTCGCGACTGTGGGGTCAGTTCCTACGAGTTACATTGGTCCCGTAGGGGGTGTTGGTGCCACCCACGGGGCCGTTCGGGGGTTGTTTCATGTTTTCACCCTCTACCGCCATGTTTTTAAGCATAAGTCTAGAAATATGCAATTTACCGCCGTATTCTCAAACCGGGAGTCCCGAGGCTGCGGGGTCAGTTCCTACGAGTTACATTGGTCCCGTGGGAGGTGTTGGTGCCACCCACGGGGCCGTTCGGGGGCTGTTTCGAGTTTTTACCCTCTAACGCCATGTTTTGATTAAGTCTAGAAATATGCAAATTAACGTCGTACTCTCGAACCGGGAGACCTGCGGCTATGTGCTCAGTTTCTACGAGTTACATTGGTCCCGTGGGAGGTATTGGTGCCACCCACGGGGCCGTTCGAGGGCTGTTTCTAGTTCTCACCCTCTAACGCCGTCTTTTTAACCCTAAGTCAGTAAATATTCAATTTACCGCCGTATTCTCAAACCGGGAGTCCCGCGGCTGCGGGGTCAGTTCCTACCAGTTACATTGGTCCCGTAGGGGGTGTTGGTGCCACCCACGGGGCCGTTCGGGGGCTGTTTCTAATTTTCACCCTCTAACGCCATGTTTTTAAGCATAAGTGTAGAAATATGCAAATTACCTTCGTATTCTCAAACCGGGAGTCCCGCAGCTACGGGGCCGGCTCCTACGAGTTACATTGGTCCCGTGGGAGGTGTTGGTGCCACCCACAGGGCCGTTAGAGGGCTGTTTCGAATTTTCACCCTCTAATGCCATGTTTTTAAGCCTAAGTCAAGAAATATGCAAATTATCATCCTATTCTCAAATCGGGAGTCCCAAGGATGTGGGTTCAGTTCCTACGAGTTACATTGGTCCCGTGGGAGGTGTTGGTGCCACCCACGGGGCCGTTCGGGGGCTGTTTCGAGTTCTCACCCTCTAACGCCATGTTTTGATTAAGTCTAGAAATATGCAAATTAACGTCGTACTCTCAAACCGGGAGTCCCGCGACTGCGGGGTCAGTTCCTACGAGTTACATTGGTGCCGTGGGAGGTGTTGGTACCACCCACGGGGACGTTCGGGGGCTGTTTCGAGTTCTCAGTCTCTAACGTCACGTTTTTAATCCTAGGTCTAGATATATGAAAATTATCGTCGTATTCTAAAACCGGGAGTCCCATGGCTGCAGGGTCAGTTACTACAAGTTACATTGGTCCCGTGGGAGGTGTTGGTGCCACCCACGGGGCCGTTCGGGGGCTGTTTCGAGTTCTCACCCTCTAACGCCATGTTTTTAACCCTAAGTCTGTAAATATGCAATTTACCGCCGTATTCTCAAACCGGGAGTCCCGCGACTGCGGGGTCAGTTCCTACAAGTTACATTGGTCCCGTGGGAGGTGTTGGTGCCACCCACGGGGATGTTCGGGGGCTGTTTCGAGTTTTCACCCTCTAACGCCATGTTTTTAAGCATAAGTGTAGAAATATGTAAATTACCGTCGTATTCTTAAACCGGGAGTCCCGCAGCTACGGGGTCAGTTCCTACGAGTTACATTGGTCCCGTGGGAGGTGTTGGTGCCACCCACAGGGCCGTTAGAGGGCTGTTTCGAGTTTTCACCCTCTAATGCCATGTTTTTAAGCCTAAGTCAAGAAATATGCAAATTATCATCGTATTCTCAAATCGGGAGTCCCAAGGATGTGGGGTCAGTTCCTACGAGTTACATTAGTCCCGTGGGAGGTGTTGGTGCCACCCATGGGGCCGTTCGGGGGCTGTTTCGAGTTCTCACCCTCTAACGCCATGTTTTGATTAAGTCTATAAATATGCAAATTAACGTCGTACTCTTTAACCGGGAGACTCGCGACTTTGGGGTCAGTTCCTACGAGTTACATTGGTCCCGTGGGAGGTGTTGGTGCCACCCACGGGGCCGTTCGGGGGCTGTTTCGAGTTCTCACCCTCTAACGCCATGTTATAAAGCCTAAGTCTAGAAATATGCAAATTACCTTCGTATTCTCAAACCGGGAGTCCCGCGGCTGCGGGGTCAGTTCCTACGAGTTACATTGGTCCCGTGGGAGGTGTTATTGCCACCCACGCGGACGTTCGGGGGCTGTTTCGAGTTCTCAGCCTCTAACGCCATGTTTTTAAGCCTAAGTCTTGAAATATGCAAATTATCATCGTATTCTAAAACCGGGAGTCCCGCGGCTGCGGGGTCAGTTCCTACGAGTTACATTGGTCCCGTGGGAGGTGTTGGTGCCACCCACGGGGCCGTTCGGGGGCCGTTTCAAGTTCTCACCCTCTAATGCCATATTTTTAACCCTAAGTCTATAAATATACAAATTACAGTCGTATTCTCAAACCAGGAGTCCCGCAGCTGCGGGGTCAGTTCCTACGAGTTACATTGGTCCTGTGGGAGGTGTTGGTGCCACCCACGGGGATGTTTGAGGGCAGTTTTGAGATCTCACCCTCTAACGCCATGCTTTTAAGCCTAAGTCTATAAATATGAAAATTACCGTCGTATTCTCAAACCGCGAGTCCCGCGGCTGCGGAGTCAGTTCCTAAGAGTTATATTGGTCTCGTGGGAGGTGTTGGTGCCACCCACGGGGCCGTTCGGGGGCAGTTTCGTGTTCCCACCCTCTAACGCCATGTTTTTAAGCCTAAGTCTAGAAATATGCAAATTACCGTTGTATTCTAAAACCGGTAGTCCCGCGATCGCGGGGTCAGTTCCTACCAGTTACATTGGTCCCGTGGGAGGTGTTGGTACCATCCACGCGACCGTTCGGGGGCTGTTTAAGTTTCCACCCTCTAACGCCATGTTTTTAAGCCTAAGTCTAGAAATTTGCAAATTATCGTCGTCTTCTCAAACCGGGAGTCCCGCTTCTGCGGGTTCAGTTCCTACGACTTACATTGGTCCCGTGGGAGGTCTTGGTGCCACCCACGGGGATGTTCGGGGGCAGTTTCGAGATGTCACCCTCTAACGCCATGTTTTTTAGCCTAAATCGATAAATATGAAAATTACAGTCGTATTCTCAAACTAGGAGTCCCGCGGCTGCGGAGTCAGTTCCTAAGAGTTATATTGGTCCCGTGGGAGGTGTTGGTGCCACCCACGGGGCCGTTCGTAGGCAGTTTCGTGTTCCCACCCTCTAACGCCATGTTTTTAAGCCTAAGTCTAGAAATATGTAAATTAATGTCGAATTCTAAAATCGGGAGTCCCGCAACTGCGGGGTCAGTTCCTACGAGTTACATTGGTGCCGTGGGAGGTGTTGGTACCACCCACGGGGACGTTCGGGGGCTGTTTCGAGTTCTCAGTCTCTAACGCCATGTTTTTAATCCTAAGTCTAGAAATATGAAAATTATCGTCGTATTCTAAAACCGGGAGTCCCATGGCTGCAGGGTCAGTTACTACTAGTTACATTGGTCCCGTGGGAGGTGTTGGTGCCACCCACGGGGCCGTTCGGGGGCTGTTTCGAGTTCTCATCCTCTAACGCCATGTTTTTAACCCTAAGTCTATAAATATGCAATTGACCGCCGTATTCTCAAACCGGTAGTCCCGCGGCTGCGGGGTCAGTTCCTTCGAGTTACATTGTTCCCGTGGGAGGTGTTGGTACCACCCACGGGGATGTTCGGGGGTTGTTTCGAGTTTTCACCCTCTAACGCCATGTTTGGATTAAGTTTAGAAATATGCAAATTAACGTCGTACTCTCTAACTGGGAGACCCGCGGCAATAGAGTCAGATCCTACGAGTTACATTGGTCTCGTGGGAGGTGTTGGTGCCACCCACGGGGCCGTTCGGGGGCTGTTTCGACTTCTCA
This sequence comes from Sambucus nigra, assembly GCA_949130495.1. Classification (NCBI taxonomy): domain Eukaryota; kingdom Viridiplantae; phylum Streptophyta; class Magnoliopsida; order Dipsacales; family Adoxaceae; genus Sambucus; species Sambucus nigra. The sequence goes on from OX422222.1 coordinate 243,569,283, forward strand.
CCCTCTAACGCCATGTTTTTAAGCCTAAGTCTAGATATATGCAAATTATCGTTGTATTCTCAAACTGGGAGCCCCGCGACTGCGGGGTCAGTTCCTACGAGTTACATTGGTCCCGTAGGGGGTTTTGGTGCCACCCACGGGGCCGTTCGGGGGATGTTTCGAGTTTTCACCCTCTAACGCCATGTTTTTAAGCCTAATTCTAGAAATATGCAAATTACTGTCGTATTCTCAAACCGGGAGTCCTGCGACTGCGGGGTCAGTTCCTACGAGTTACATTGGTCCCGTGGAGGTGTTGGTGCCACCCACAGGGCCGTTAGAGGACTGTTTCGAGTTTTCACCCTCTAATGCCATGTTTTTAAGCCTAAGTCAAGAAATTTTCAAATTATCATCGTATTCTGAAATCGGGAGTCCGGCGGCTGTGGGGTCAGTTCCTACGAGTTACATTGGTCTCGTGGGAGGTGTTGGTGCCACCCACGGGGCCGTTCGGGGGCTGTTTCGAGTTCTCACCCTCAAACGCCATGTTTTGATTAAGTCTAGAAATATACAAATTATCGTCGTACTCTCAAACCTGGAGACCCGCGGCTGTGGGGTCAGTTCCTACGAGTCACATTGGTTCCGTGGGAGGTGTTGGTGCCACCCAAGGGGCCGTTCGGGGGCTGTTTCGAGTTCTCACCCTCTAACGCCATGTTTTTAAGCCTAAGTCTAGAAATACGAAAATTAACGTCGTATTCTCAAACCGGGAGTCTCGCGACTGTGGAGTCAGTTTCTACGAGTTACATTGGTCCCGTAGGGGGTGATGGTGCAACCCACGGGGCCGTTCGGGAGTTGTTTCATGTTTTCACCCTCTACCGCCATGTTTTTAAGCATAAGTCTAGAAATATGCAATTTACCGCCTTATTCTAAAACCGGGAGTCCCGCGGCTGCGGGGTCAGTTCCTACGAGTTACATTGGTTCTGTGGGAGGTGTTGGTGCCACCCACGGGGCCGTTCGGGGGCTGTTTCGAGTTTTTACCCTCTAACGCCATGTTTTGATTAAGTCTAGAAATATGCAAATTAACGTCGTACTCTCGAACCGGGAGACCTGCGGCTATGGGGTCAGTTTCTAAGAGTTACATTGGTCCCGTGGGAGGTGTTGGTGCCACCCACGGGGCCGTTCGAGGGCTGTTTCTAGTTCTCACCCTCTAACGCCGTGTTTTTAACCCTAAGTCTATAAATATGCAATTTACCGCCGTATTCTCAAACCGGGAGTCCCGCGGCTGAGGGGTCAGTTCCTACCAGTTACATTGGTCCCGTAGGGGGTGTTGGTGCCACCCACAGGGCCGTTAGAGGGCTGTTTCGAATTTTCACCCTCTAATGCCATGTTTTTAAGCCTAAGTCAAGAAATATGCAAATTATCATCCTATTCTCAAATCGGGAGTCCCAAGGATGTGGGTTCAGTTCCTACGAGTTACATTGGTCCCGTGGGAGGTGTTGGTGCCACCCACGGGGCCGTTCGGGGGCTGTTTCGAGTTCTCACCCTCTAACGCCATGTTTTGATTAAGTCTAGAAATATGAAAATTAACGTCGTACTCTCAAACCGGGAGTCCCGCGACTGCGGGGTCAGTTCCTACGAGTTACATTGGTGCCGTGGGAGGTGTTGGTGCCACCCACGGGGACGTTCGGGGGCTGTTTCGAGTTCTCAGTCTCTAACGCCACGTTTTTAATCCTAAGTCTAGAAATATGAAAATTATCGTCGTATTCTAAAACCGGGAGTCCCATGGCTGCAGGGTCAGTTACTACAAGTTACATTGGTCCCGTGGGAGGTGTTGGTTCCACCCACGGGGCCGTTCGGGGGCTGTTTCGAGTTCTCTCCCTCAGACGCCATGTTTTTAACCCTAAGTCTGTAAATATGCAAATTATCATCGTATTCTAAAATCGGGAGTCCCGCGGCTGCGGGGTCAGTTCCTACGAGTTACATTGGTCCCGTGGGAGGTGTTGGTGCCACCCACGAGGCCGTTCATGGGCCGTTTCGAGTTCTCACCCTCTAATGCCATATTTTTAACCCTAAGTCTTTAAATATACAAATTACAGTCGTATTCTCAAACCGGTAGTCCCGCAGCTGCGGGGTCAGTTCCTACGAGTTACATTGGTCCTGTGGGAGGTATTGGTGCCACCCACGGGGCCGTTCGGGGGAAGTTTCGTGTTCCCACCCTCTAACGCCATGTTTTTAAGCCTAAGTCTAGAAATACGAAAATTACCGTCGTATTCTAAAATCGGGGGTTCCGCGGCTGCGGGGTCAGTTCCTATGAGTTACATTGGTCCTGTGGGAGGTGCGGGTGCCACCCACGGGGCCGTTCGGGGGCTGTTTCGAGTTTTCACCCTCTAACGCGATGTTTTTATGCCTAAGTCAAGAAATATGCAAATAATCGTCGTATTCTCAAATCGGGAGTCCCGCGGCTGCGGGGTCAGTTCCTACGAGTTACATCGGTCCCGTGGGAGGTGTTGGTTCCACCCACAGGGCCGTTCGGGGGCTGTTTCCAGTTTTCAACCTCTAACGCCATGTTTTGATTAAGTCTAGAAATATGCAAATTAACGTCGTACTCTCAAATCGGGAGACCCGCGGCTGTAGGGTCAGTTCCTACGAGTTACATTGGTCCCGTGGGAGGTGTTGGTATCACCGACGGGGCCATTCGGGGGCTGTTTCGAGTTCTCACCATCTAACGCTATATTTTTAAGCCTAAGTCTTGATATATGCAAATTATCGTCGTATTCTCAAACCGGGAGCCCCGCGACTGCGGGGTCAGTTCCTACGAGTTACATTGGTCCCGTAGGGGGTGTTGGTGCCACCAACGGGGCCGTTCGGGGGCTGTTTCGAGTTTTCACCCTCTAACGCCATGTTTTTTAAGCCTAAGTCTAGAAGTATGTAAATTACCGTCGTATTCAAAAATCGGGAGTCCCGCGGCTGCGGGGTCAGTTCCTACGAGTTACATTGGTCCCGTGGGAGGTGTTGGTACCACCCACAGGCCCGTTAGAGGGCTGTTTCGAGTTTTCACCCTCTAATGCCATGTTTTTATGCCTAACTCAAGAAATATGCAAATTATCATCGTATTCTCAAATTGGGAGTCCCACGGCTGTGGGGTCAGTTCCTACGAGTTACATTGGTCCCGTGGGAGGTGTTGGTGCCACCCACGGGGCCGTTCGGGGGCTGTTTCGAGTTTTCGCCCTCTAACGCCATGTTTTGATTAAGTCTAGAAATATGAAAATTAACGTCGTACTCTCAAACCGGGAGACCCGCGACTGTGGGGTCAGTTCCTACGAGTTACATTGGTCCCGTGGGAGGTTTTGGTGCCACCCACGGGGTCGTTCAGGGGCTGTTTCGAGTTCTCACCCTCTAACGCCATGTTTTTAAGCCTAAGTCTGGAAATATACAAATTATAGTCGTATTTTCAAACCGGGAGCCCCGCGACAGCGGGGTCAGTTCCTACGAGTTACATTGGTCCCGTAGGGGGCGTTGGTGCCACCTACGGGGCCGTTCGGGGGCTGTTTCGAGTTTTCACCCTCTAACGCCATGTTTTTAAGCCTAAGTCTAGAAATATGCAAATTACCGGCATATTCTCAAACCGGGAGTTCCGCGGCTACGGGGTCAGTTCCTACGAGTTACATTGGTCCCGTGGGAGGTGTTGGTGCCACCCTCAGGGCCGTTAGAGGGCTGTTTCGAGTTTTCACCCTCTAATGCCATGTTTTTAAGCCTAAGTCAAGAAATATGCAAATTATCATCGTATTATCAAATCGGGAGTCCCACGACAGTGGGGTCAGTTCCTACGAGTTACAATGGTCCCGTGGGAGGAGTTGGTGCCACCCACGGGGCCGTTCGGTAGCTGTTTCGAGTTCTCACCCTTTAACGCCATGTTTTGATTAAGTCTAGAAATATGAAGATTAACGTCGTACTCTCAAACCGGGACAACCGCGGATTTGGGGTCAGTTCCTACGAGTTACATTGGTCCCGTGGGAGGTCTTGGTGCCACCCACAGGGCCGTTCGGGGGCTATTTCGAGTTCTCAGCCTCTAACGCCATGTTTTTAAGCCTAAGTCTAGAAATATGCAAATTACCGTCGTATTCAAAAACCGGGAGTCCCGCGACTGTGGGGTCAGTTCCTATGAGTTACATTGGTCCCGTGGGAGGTGTTGGTGCCACCCACCGGGCCGTTCGTGGGCCGTTTCGAGTTCTCACCCTCTAACGCTAGGTTTTTAACCCTAAGTCTATAAATATGCAAATTACCACCGTATTCTCAAACCGGGAGTCCCGCAGCTGCGGGGTCAGTTCCTACGAGTTACATTGATTCTGTGGGAGGTGTTGGTGCCACCCACGGGGTTATTTGGGGGCAGTTTCGAGATCTCACCCTCAAACGCCATGTTTTTAAGCGTAAGTCTATAAATATGAAAGTTACTGTCGTATTCTCAAACCGCGAGTCCCGCGGCTGCGGAGTCAGTTCCTAAGAGTTACATTGGTCCCGTGGGAGGTGTTTGTGCCACCCACGGGGCCGTTCGGGGGCTGTTTCGAGTTCTCACCCTCTAACGCCATGTTTTGATTAAGTCTAGAAATATGAAAATTAACGTCGTACTCTCAAACTGGGAGACCCGCGGATTTGGGGTCAGTTCTTACGAGTTACATTGGTCCCGTGGGAGGTCTTGGTGCCACCCACGGGGCCGTTCGGGGGCTGTTTCGAGTTCTCACCCTCTAACGCCATGTTATAAAGCCTAAGTCTAGAAATATGCAAATTATCATCGTATTCTCAAATCGGGTGACCCGCGGCTGCGGGGTCAGTTCCTACGAGTTACAGTGGTCCCGTGGGAGGTGTTGGTACCACCCACGGGGCCGTTCGGGGGGTGTTTCGAGTTCTCAGCCTCTAACGCCATGTTTTTAAGCCTATGTCTAGAAATATGCAAATTACCGTCATATTCTCAAACCGGGAGTCTCACGACTGCGGGGTTAGTTCCTACGAGTTACATTGGTCCCGTGGGAGATGTTGGTGCCTCCCACGGGGACGTTCGGGGGCCGTTTCGAGTTTTCACCCTCTAACGCCATGTTTTTAACCCTAAGTCTATAAACATGCAAATTACCGCCGTATTCTCAAACCGGGAGTCCCACGGCTGGGGGTCAGTTCTTACGAGTTTCATTGGTCCCGTGGGATGTGTTGGTGCCACCCACCGGGCCGTTCGGGGGCTATTTCGAGTTTTCACCCTCTAACGCCTTGTTTTGATTAAGTTTAGAAATATGCAAATTGACATCGTACTCTCAAACCGGGAGACCCGCGACTGTTGGGTCAGTTCCTACGAGTTATATTGGTCCCGTGGGAGGTGTTGGAGCCACCCACAGGGCAGTTCGGGGGCTGTTTCGAGTTCTCTCCCTCTAACGCCATGTTTTTAAGACCAAGTCTAGAAATATGAAAATTATCGTCGTATTCTCAAGCCGGTAGCCCCGCCACTGCGGGGTCAGTTCCTACAAGTTACATTGGTCCCATGGGGGGTGTTGGTGCCACCCACGGGGACGTTCGGGGGCTGTTTCGAGTTCTCAGACTCTAACGCCATGTTTTTAAGCCTAAGTCTATAAATATGCAAATTACCGTCGTATTCTAAAACCGGGAGTCCCGCGGCTGCGGGGTCAGTTCCTACGAGTTACATTGGTCCCGTGGGAGGTGTTGGTGCCACCCACGGGGCTGTTCGGGGGCTGTTTCAAGTTCTCACCCTCTAACGCCATGTTTTTAACCCTAAGTCTATAAATATGCAATTTACCGCCGTATTCTCAAACCGGGAGTCCCACGGCTGCGGGGTCAGTTCCTACGAGTTACATTGGTCCCGTGGGAGGTGTTGGTGCCACCCACGGGGATGTTCGGGGGCTGTTTCGAATTTTCACCCTCTAACGCCATGTTTTTAAGCCTAAGTCTAGAAATATGCAAATTAACGTCGTACTCTCAAACCGGGAGACCCGCGGCTATAGAGTCAGTTCCTACGAGTTACATTGGTCCCGTGGAAGGTGTTGGTGCCACCCACGGGGCCGTTCGGGGGCTGTTTCGAGTTTTCACCCTCTAAAGCCATGTTTTTAAGCCTAATTCTATAAATATGCAAATTATCGTGGTATTCTCAAACCGGGAGCCCCGCGACTGCGGGGTCAGTTCCTACGAGTTACATTGGTCCCGTCGGAGGTGTTGGTGCCACCCACAGGGCCGTTAGAGTTCTGTTTCGAGTTTTCAGCCTCTAACGCCATGTTTTTAAGCCTAAGTCTAGAAATATGAAAATTATCGTCATATTCTAAAACTGGGAGCCCCGCGACTGCGGGGTCAGTTCCTACGAGTTACATTGGTCCCGTGGGAGGTGTTGGTGCCACCCAC